>JACAXG010000008.1:8138497-9338497 GCA_018881555.1 Amblyornis subalaris | reverse complement strand
GCTTGGAGATGTTGGCAGCTATGATAACATGGGATGAATAATGCTTAAGAGAGGCTGTGGTGTGATGTTTGAGGGTGGACACCCTTCAAGAAATGAAGAGAGGATATCGYGCTTCCCCCTGTACAATGAGCCTGTCTTTAGCTGCACTTGCTGACAGTGCAGCTAACTTGCAGTGCTGACTTGCTTGAGATCTCAAAGCTGAGATGCCCTTCTATGTTTTAGGAAGAATAACATCTTTTTTCCTTGAGTTTGTTTGCTTCAGACTTTGCTTTTTTACTTTTGTGCATAGGGACGTCTTTGTCCAATTCAGTGCAGTCTTGGAAGTGGAAAAATTCTTGGGATTCTTCCAGAAAAAAAACTTAAACAACTGACATAAGAAAGAAAATCTTCTGAATGTGGAGCAGCAGTGATGTGAATTAATCCCAAATGTGTGCTTGTTTGGCATGTAGTTGGATGGTACTGTGAACTAAGGCCTGATGCAGCAATGGACAGTGAATCATGACTAAATCTGAATGTGCTGGCTAGGAAAGAAGCCAGAGCGGTTTGGGCTGTCAGCATAGACAGAGAGAGAACTGAAGTGTACCTACGTTTGGAGTGACTGTCAGCTCTAAGCACATGGTCAGAACTGTGGTCAGTGGTGCCCGAAGGGAATTGCTAAAAGGGAAAATAACACTGGTAGTGTGTCCCTGTCGCCCTCGGTGTGCATGAACGCCCACCTGGGCTGATACAGGCTGTGGAGTTGGAGCAGATTGAAATGGTCTTTCCCCGCTGGGAGGCCCCTTGCTCGAGGCATTTTTACTGCTAGACTAAACAAAGCAATCGCTGTGTGTGTGTGGGCTGATGCATTCTCCCGTCTCTGATTTCTAGGTCACGTGGATGGTGATCTATAAAAGAAAGGGCTAAGATGGGTTGAGCTCAGTGTACCCTCCTCGCTGAGCGGTTACCCGTGACTCATGGCTTCTTGGGAGGGAAGAGGGCGGGTTCAATGGGAACAAGAGCTTGTAGATGCTGGGGTAAAATCCAGTGCTGGAAAGGCTTCCTATTTGGAGTACATAGAAAAATCAGCTTTCTCACTCTTGTCCTCTATCCCACAGGAGGAAGAGCTGTGCATCGTCACCGCAAGCAGTGCTCTGGAGCAGGGCACAGCAGTCTGAAGACAGGCTGCCTTCCACAGGGGTGGTTGAAGTCAAGTCCTCTAGCTCCTCCTCATCAACCCATTCTGATAACTTCCTGAGGATGGGAAGCAGCCCACTAGAAGTGCCCAGATCCAGGTGAGATGGAACAGAGCAGAGCATTTCTCAGCAAAATGAGTGTCTGGTAAAGGGAGTGCAGGGCCGCACTTGTGTGGCTCTGGGAACACTGGAGCACATGTATTTGTATCTATGGACAAGCCCTGGGAGGCCTGTTCCTCTCTAGTCTGACCTTGTGCTGGCCATTAAACACAGACACTCCTGCCTCAGCCCCTAGAGAAGTGAGRAACTGTGCCGATAACAGCCAGCTGTCTGTTCTGCCTGTCCTCAGCGCATGCCTCAACTCTGAGCTCTGGCATCTCTGCATCCTGCTTGCTTGGAGCTCACAGCACTGTCTCTGTCTAACGCATCGACCAGGATCTGAAATGGCTGTGGTGTTTGGGGAAGGAAGCTTTTCAAACCAAGCAGACCTCACTCTGCATATATGCTGTCTCCCTTTTCACCTGCTGACCCTCCTGATGCTGCAGGTTGGAAAAAACTGAGTGCTGGTGGCCAGCAGAGGTAGGAATCTGCTGGGAGCAAGCTGCGAGCGCTGTGCCRGCGCAAAGGATTCCCTCCTGAAGGCTGTGTGTTCCTGCTGGGCTGCTGGGGAATGGGGACCCTGGACCTGAGCCTAATCTCACACCATAACAAAGGCACCCTTCTGGAGTCTGATGCTGTGACAGGGCAGAGTCGAGTGGTGAGCTGGGCTAGGGAAGAAAGAACAGAGCCTGTGGAGCAAACACCATGTGTTTAGGCCAACATGGAATAAAGAGGCTCTTAGATAAGAGGTTGCTGTTAACAGCGTCAAATGCTTGTGTAGTCTCTGCAGGTTTTCCAATGAGTCTTTTTCTACAGATTCTGAAACAGCCACCAGCCAAATTTTAGTACTCTCTCATCATATGAAAAATAAAATGACAAACAAGTAAAGCATTGAAAATTTATAAGACTTGCTTAACAAGTTTCTCTCCGTTCCAGAGAAAAACCCCAGTGTCTGACAGTTTTCATAAATGATGCTAACTATTCTCCCCAGGGTAAGACATCAATAGAAGGGGTTTGAGTTGTTGCTGGGGCCCACCTCTGCATTCTCTGTGAGATTAAAAGAATCTCCCAAGAAGAGAAGAAAATACTGGAGAGAAAACAGCTTGTCTTGGGAGCTGCTTTGTTCACAACAGTAGTGCCACAATTCCTGTGTAGTCTCATGCCATTCCTGAGGCCTGACAGGCTGTTCAGTGCTGGGCTGGTAGCAAGCTTGCAGCAGTGCTTGGGAAGAAGCAGCTTGTAATGCTTCAGTCAGACTGCTCTGCCAGAGCAAAGAGGAGAAACAAGAGTAGGTAGAAGAGGACCATAGGGATGGCTGGGGTTGCCTTATCAGACACTGACATGGGTTGCACTTTTTGGGTTCTAAGCATGGTACGTTTTCTCCAGAAAGACGTTCTGTCACTCCACTTGGCTTTGGTCTCCCTGCTTCAACTGCGGTAGGCTGGATTTGTCTGGTGGATGTCACAGTACCTTCAACCACCATCTTCTACCCTGAAGGAAACAATGAATCCCATTTTGGGTAGAGGACTGTATATGTGATGGAAGGAAGAGAGAAATTCTGTCCCTTTGCCACCTGAAATATGGTGGTACTAAGATGGAAAAGCAGGACCACAAAGACTGATCAGGATGCCAAAAATACCTTTATCCCTGCAGTGCTGCTGGCAGGTTAACACCCCAGGCTCTTGAGATGAAGAAACTACTGTACTTGACTTCGTAATCCTCTGTGTGGCCATAGCAACAAAACACTTTCCTCAACTGCTGCTGCAGTGGTTAAAATGGTTGCTTGTAAAATGCCAGTAGGTATCTTTCAGGTAGTTCAGGTCAACAGCCCATTCCAGGTGCTGGCAGGCAGGGGAGCTCTGGGGGAAATGAGAAGGCAAGTCAGCAGGAGAGATGAGCAGGGTCTGGGAGGGGAACTGGGCTGTCCTAAAAGAAGAGGGTCACAAATGCCCAGTCAGACCATGGGGGCCAAGCTCCTCTCCTGGCCAGCACATGTCAACAGGCTGCTGCTGCTGCCCTCACGTCACCAGCCCATCTTGTGAATCCTGCTCTGATCCAGAGGTCCTGGGTACCTGTAAATCCTAGGATGGTTCTTGTCAGGCAAAGCAGTACAAAGGCAATTCCTATCAGTCTTTCTAGCTTATTCCAACACAATGGTAAGATCACGTCTGCTGAGGACAAACACACGGGAACATACTGCACCGACTGCAGAGTAGGACATGGTGCTGCTTGTTCAACAGAGATGTCTGAGTATGGCAGTCAGTGTGCCTCAGATCAAACCCCCTACATGGAAGGGGGTTGCAGTTTGCAAACCATGTCCTGTGTTTACATTTGATACTGACAGTCTAAGCATCCTGTGACACTGCAGAAAAAATCCGTATCTGTGTCAGGGATTTAGTATGTGTGTACATAGCACTAATGTGGATTAGCAGCTGGATAATCTTTGGTTGAATGTGCTTTTGCTAAGTCAATTAAACAAAACCCAAAATACTCTGATCTGGAGAGTGAAGATCTGCAGGAGTTAAATCACAGAGGATCTGGTTTGATCAGCAGCCACAGAGAACTCCTTACTTTACTTAAGGGCTGCAGATGGCTCAGCTGTGGGTCTGGAGGGAGCACAGTGAGAGCAGGGTGAGACAGAGAAGCTGCTGCCCCTTGGCTTTGGGTGTTTTGTTGGTAGTGAGAAGACTGTGTGCACTGTGTGTCTTGCTCCTCACAGCCACCTCGCTCAGAAGGTTTATCTGTGGTGTGACAACTTGGGATAGTGACCACAGTAGGAGAGGAATTGTTTACAGGAATGTTTTCTGGAATTATTGCACGACCATGCCACAAAATGGGCTTGCTGGCTGACACATGACTGTGCTGCAATCAGAAATGGTTGTGCTCACAGAGGACGGGCTGCTCGGGCACTATCCCAGCCTGTAGATAACTGCCTGGSATTCAGCCAGGGCTCTCAGTTCTTGGCAGAGTGCCATACTCCTTGCCAACATTTCCCACGCAAAGGTGGGAAGGGCTGCCCTTTACTCCAGGTTGCCACAGTCTGCCTGTACGTACAGAACCTATCTAACGCTTCAGTTTGAAGCACAGAGCATATGCTGGCAAATGAGCTGCTTCCCAAATAGTCCTAGGTATGTGGAAATACGTCAGGTGAGCGGGGGCAGCATGGGGCAGGATGGGAGCCTAGCTGTTGGCACTTGGCACTCATCTCGGTTGCGTATTGAGAAGGGGAAGGATCCCTGACTGTTGCTCTGTGCCCGGTATTGGCTCTTCTCTAGCAGGCGAGTGAGTGTCCATGTGCTCTGAAATACTCTGTCTTGTGCAGCATGTTGCATGGAAAGCACTGACCTAATTAAAAGGAACCATTCCAGGCTAGGAGCTGCCAGTTTATGGCCTGCGAGAGGTCCCTTCTTGTGTGAAGGAACAGCTTGCAGCTCATCTCTGTTTTGCTAATCTAATTTAGTTAATCTTGCACTTTTGAGGGAGTTTCTTCCCACTCGTGGACCTGAAGAGGTGGGTGTGTGAAGCTCACTTTGATTCTTTTTCTGTCTGCCATTAGATGTCTGTGGCAGAGACAGCGACTTGAAGACTTGCTGTATCTCATCTCCTCTAACCATGTCAGCTTTGCTGTCGTTGTCCAGCTGCTTCCCAAGACTCCATGCTGCCCTCACTGTTGGCCAGCYGCTGGCATGACTGTCATGTAGTGCAAGCATATTGTTCTTACAGACTTGGGAACTGGTCCTGGTGTCCCAGCAGCTCCAGCTTGCTCCAAGGGCCTCTCTGAAGCTCTTTTGGGGCCTCTGCAGCAAGACTTTACAAGGAGTATTCAGGGTAGAAATAACAGGAAGACTTTTACRTCTAGCATTGACTGGACTGCACTTGGCTGCAGTCACCCCAGAGATCTGGTCTTGGTCTCAAGCCAAGCTCAACTTCTAAAAAGCTCTGCTGCCCTTGCAGTGCAAACAAGATTTCCTGTGCCTTCCCAGCCTTGGCCCCTGCTGTCTCTCGAGGCTGTTCAAGATGCTTGTTGATTGTGACACTTCCTCAGGAGTCTCCCTTGAGAAGGCTTTGTGGATAGAGGGGAAAGTCTGCCACGACATCTTAGCTCTRCTGGCCAGGCTCAGATCTCTGGGCCAGGAAAGAGATGACCTGGACTCATTGCAGAGTCAATCAGTTTATTCACTTAATTGACAAGTGTTTTTTATGCTGCCTGGAGGCAAGACATGGAATTGACTGCCTTGAACTCCTAGACCTCAGTGTTGTTGGGTTAGATGTAACCTTACTAGGTCTGCACAGCTGCTTGACAGGTTTGGGGACCCCAGGAAGGGCTGGAGGACTACAAAGTTACTGAGTCAGTCTTGTGGGAGATACACAGTGCTTTTATCAGCCTGTCCAAGGCAGAATTTAAGAGATGACCTGATCCACCTCCAAGAGGTGGTGTAAGATCAGTCTAATCTTAGCTGACATCCATGGAAGGTGACCAGAAGCTGGAAGCTGAGGCCACACACCCAAAGCAGGAAATTATTTTCTGTTCACCTTCTTTAGCACAGACTTATCTGACTGGTGTGGTTGATGATATTGGGCTGAGGGACATTTTTGCTGTTCCTGGTGCCCTGGATCATGCCTTGCCTTGTGGGCACAGTGTCCTGGGCAGGCTCCGGATACTACTCTCCCTTTGTAAGTGCTGCAGAGCTCTGCTCAGTTCTTTTCACCTTCACCTGCAAATCCTACTGTAGCCCAGGCCCTCGTCTGCCATTCTGACTTGCCTCCTGCAAAGCCTTTGTTTCTGTCTGGCCACAAACCCTCTCTTCAGCAACTCATTACTTTTCTAGCAGAATCCTGTCTCTGCCTACTTTCAGCCTGAGCCCATTGCTTATAGATCTCTTTATTCCTTTAGCTCAGTTTCTTGTCACTGTGTGTGACACTCCTGTTTTTCCTGTCTGGCTGTGCTGTGCTCTCAGAGAGATGACATCTTCCTCTTCACTCTGCACTGAAGCAGTATTCCTCTGTGCTTCTCCCTGGCATCCTGCACTGTTCCCAGTGTGCTTCCAGCATGGCATCGTGCTCTGGGCCCAAACACTCTGCCTGCTCTCCTTCACACTGACTTCCTCCACTTTATYTTCCAAAGGCATGGAGAGGAGTAGATGTCACTGAACAGCTGCTCCCCTTCCCTTACAAATTCCTTGCTTTCCAGGGAAGGTTATCCCTGTCTGATCTCCTGAAGGTCTTTCTAACAGTATATGCTGCACTTTTGCTTTTAGTGAAGTGCCCTCGTTCTTACTTTGACATATGTGCCCCAGGAAAAACACCTTTTTGCACKAAGGGGTTCATCCAATACTCCAACCCTCACTCCTCAGTTCACTGAGCAGCCAAAGARCAAGAGCTGTGTAAGACAGGTGAAGTGAAGCTCTTCCTGATTTCTGCTGTGATGCCCTTTCAGAAACTGAGCTGCCAGACAGGGGTATTACCCCTAGACTGCAGCCGTGATGGGAAGCTGACATGCAGGGAGCTGTATAACTCTCCTCTGCTTGCACAGCCAGCTCAGGACTGCGTTTCACACCGCTCAAACTTGGCTGTATTGATCAGACTGGTTAAACGGCAGGCCTGGAATTAGATGGAGATTGCAAATAGGTTTCCTGCTGTGCATCTCTTCCCACCCTTGCCTTCCAGTCTCRCTCAGGTCCTTCTTGCTGTGGGAGATCCTGCCTTTCTGACTGTTCTCCTGGTCCCTTGGGGAGCAGCTGCAGTGCGCCACTGCTATTCTTAGCTGTGGAGACAGCGTGCAAGTACCTGGCCCAGCTAAGCTGGAGCTGGAGCACTGCTCTCTGCCCAGCAGAACTCAGATAAATTATCCAGAAGATCTTGGTAGTGTGTAATTGAGCAGCTCTGCCACAGGCTGTGCTTCCAGCTATGTACGCTCTGCTGTGCAGCAAGGCACAGTAATTGCTTGCTCCCTTGGAAGCCAAGAGCTCTGGGTTTGTCTCAAGTGATTGTGCCCTCTTCTCTGAGATTTTGGAGGGACTCCTCAGATTCACTTACTATGTTTCATGCTTCCTTCTTTCCTGGTGGGAGGTTGCATATATCAAACAATTATCGTTCCTTGGCTGTTCATCCTGTCCTAAAGATGTTTTGTCACCTGGTTTCTGGCACAGCCCTTTCTTTAACACAGAAATGAAGAGGTGTTTGGGTGCTGGATTAAGGTGTCCTGGGTATGTCTTGARCATTGGCTCTGTTCAGATCTGGTGGTAATACCTCAGGATTGATCTGCTTTCTAACTGCTGCCAAGACAATGATCTCTAAGTCTTTCTCAGCACTAACCAAGTCACAACCTTTATTTGCCCTGCTGCCCTGGGATGTGCTAACAGCTACAACAAGCAACAGGGGAATGTCCCTTATACAGCACAACTTCCACATCTGTGAAGGATTCAGGGCAGGATGTGCTGTTCCATCTCACTAATGGGTTTCTCAGTTCTGCATGGCCATCTGCTTCTTGCTGGCTCTCTCCTGTCCGGCTCCCGGTATGCTCCTGCTGCTTTGTTGGCCCCAGCCAGCTTGGCTCTCACTTCRCTTTCAAAGGAAAGGCTTGGTCTGGGGCCCAGCCAGAGCTGCATGTTGCACCCTGGTCCCTGAGTGTCAACAGTGCTGGCASAGGCACTGCTGGCCATCGGCCCGGCAGGTCCCTGGCACCAGCGCCAGGGAAAGGCATGTGGCTGGATGATCTGACTGATCGCGCCGTCTCCCTCTCTCTCTGCCCCAGATCGGCGGACCATTCTCTGCCCGGATCTTCCGTTTCCACAGACTTTGGCAGCTGGCAGATGGTGACAGGGTGTGGCAGTATTCGGGAACAGGCAATCCTGAACGCAGACGCCTCTCTCCCTTGCAGCTTCCCGGATGAGTTCTCTAGCACTTGCCTGTAAGTGTCTCAAACGCAGGATCTCTCCTTGGGTCTCTTGGCTGGCTGCGAGCACTGGAACTTCATCACCCTGGCACTTTGGGAGAAGCCTGGGAGCTCATAACAAACTGTTCCATCTTCTCTGCCTTGATGTTTTCTATCCACAAACTCAGTCCCTGAGCACTCTTTGCTTATGCTGAACACGAAAAGAAAACGGCACTTTCTCTGCCTAATGATGGGGGAACACTTTGCTTTCTGTAGGAAGAAGAGGCTTTTCTCTCTTCCCTGAAGATGCTGACTTTGGGCATAATTGAGTGGAGTTGAGGATTCATGTTTGTCAGGACAGGACTGGTAACCCAGGTTTTCTTTCTTTTGGATTTTGCTCACCTATATCTCCCCACTGGGGTCAGATCCTTGCTGGAGTAAGAGAAGGGCTTTCCTTCTGTAACCCAAATTTTGCCTGGCCTTGCACAGCATCATTTGGAGGTGCTGTACCTGGCCAGTGCAGAGCTACAGGGACCCTGCATCCTGCCACATCCTGCCATGTGAAATGGCTGGGAGGCAAATGTTCCTCCCCAAATAGAAATCCACCTCTGGAAGCTTGAAAGACTGGAGATGCGCTTTAATTGCTGTTAGAGGAGAACCTTGGCTTGTGCCTTCAGGCTGCAAACTCTCCATCAAGAAACTGAAATGGCAGATCAGGGGCTGCTGCTAGCAAGCAGTGTGAGAGCTGTGCTGGCAGATGCTCGGTCCCTTACCGAGATCTGAGTACGTGCTTTGGAGGCAGAGGGCAAGCGAGATGAAAACCAATGTCTCCTGTGAGACAGGCTGCCTGCCCTGGCTCTCCGTCTCATGTGGCTGCGTGCTGTGCTGCTGAACAGAGCAGAGCAGCTGCCCTTAAGTTACGGTGAAGCTACAAGACCCATGAATTGCCAGATGAAAAAATAACAAGAGATGTCGGACGTGGCCTGGCCAGGATTTGCTCTCCTCCTTTCCCGAGGACCCACTGAGCTGCTCCTGCAGTAGTTTGGAGATGGGCAAGGGAGAAGGGACTGAAGGATGGGCATCTGAATAGTGACTGCTTTACTGTGCCCTGAGCCTGGCTGTGCTTGGTTGCTGCTGATCACCAGTGAGTTGTTGCTGCCCTTGGAGTTGGATCCAGCGTCAGAATAGGGAATTCAGTAGAGAAACATGAATCAAAGTTGATAGGCCTTAGGCTCATGCAATTTGGAGGGTGACTGCTTGGGGCGGTGGATTCAAAGGGAGGAGAACAGTGGTGGTGCTTCTCCTGTGGGTGCTCTGCCCTGTTCAGCTATTCACTAAAGCTGTGGATTGCTCAGAGGCTGGGGACTGCTCAACTGGGGATGCTGGGACCAGGCGCTGCGTTGAAAGGATGAAGAGTTCCCAGGGGTGCTGTATTGAGCTTAACCCAGAGCCTTCACCCTCTCCCTGCTCAGCATCAGCCGTTTGCTCATGACTCCATTGTGGTTTTATCCCAGTTTTTTGCAGCTCAGCACAGTATGATTTTTTTTTTTTAATTCCGTTTAAATTCCCACTTTGCATCTCCACTGGCAGCAGCTCGATGAAGGTACGCTTATCACAGCCTACTTCTTGTGCTTGTGTGGGGTTTGTCAGGGCTTACTTCGAGCTGGGGCTTTGACAGCCTCCTCTCATCCCGCACCCCAAGCTGCAGGCGACCGGGCAGGCTGTAGGAAGTGTAGCGGGGCAGAGTGCCGTGGATTTGGCAAGGAAGCGTGACCTGCCTCCGCGGTGAACGGCTCAGGGTGAAGCACTGCAGCCAGTCTGCAGGGCTTGGTGTGGAGCAGTGGCTGGCGCTTGACCCTGTGCCTTGGAGTGTCTCACTCCATGCAACAAACCCAAAAACCCAAATACAAAATCTGCCCTGTAAAGAGGTGTGAGAGGCACAAGACACAGGACCTAACTGGTGCACACCCTCGCTTACCTCTGCGCGTGACATCTGAGATCGCTGTACTCGGGTGCAAGTAAGTCCTGCCTTCACGGAGCTTATTTTAAATGCTAGCAGGTTTGCGAGTTCCACGTCCTAATTAGGTTGCCAAAAAGCATCTCTTTAATGTGTTTAGATATGTTGTTGCCTTTTTTTGCCCTCTGGCTTCTCTTTATTATCAGACACAGTAAACAGCGGCCTGGTTGGCTGCCTCGGCATCACTTGCTGTTTATAGGCCTCCCACCATATCCTCTTGCTGCTGTTTCCGGACCGAAGCTGTTGGCTGTGGGTGGTTAACACTTCCATTCAAATGAGCTGTGCCAATTTATAGCCAGCCCAGGCACTGGAAGATTAAAGAGAATTTTTTATGGGGAAGGTTCGCACTGTGCCCTTGGAGTGACCTTTGAGGAATGTCTTAATCTCTCTGGGAACCACTGGCATGTCACAGAGGCACCACAGCAAGGACCATTTTAGGCCACAGCACTTGGAACAGCTGCCTCTGAGCCCCAGTCTTGCTTTCCCCTGCTCCCTAGCCTGTAGTCTTGTCTTCCCTCTGCTGTTTTCCCCCTGCCCCTAACCAGGTGTGTGGATCAGCAGGAGAGGAGAGCAGGTCCCTTGGGAAGTCATGCCCTACTCTGCTCCTGTTTGCCGACAGCAGCCATGCTGGGGAGCAGAAGTAAAGCGCTGCTCAGCTCTCCTCTTCCTATGACTAGAGTGTTCCTTGGGGCTTTTGTCACCTTGTCTGCTCCCTCTCATCCCCCCTTCTGCAGAGCTGTCTGTGCTGGCACAAGCACGCGAGGCTGGGGCTGGTGGAAGTGAGGGATGGTTGCAGATAGGTTGGAAGCGACTGTCCAGGCGCAGCACATGTGGACAGGCTCCATCTGGGAACACTGTGTGAGGAGGGGAGAGAGCTGGCGCAGGGTCTGACGTCAGCACCCACTTAGCCAAAGCACCACTTTGTGTATGAACTGCAGCCTTGTGAGCACCATGGTGGTGGGAGAAACGGGGTGGGGGTTGTGTGTGTGAAGGAGGAGACCCCATGGGGAGCAGGAGACTGAGGCTGCAAGTGGCTCTGTGGGTTGGGTTGGATGAGGAGGCAGTGGCACCAGCTGCTGTTGACAGCCTTTTGGGGCTGGCACCGCCTTGGCCCCTGCAGGCAGTTGAGCACCATGGACCTGCTGGTACATGTGGACAGAGCCCCAGCCCTGCTGCCAGCCCTACATCAGGAGTGAGAGCAGGGATGGGGGAGAGGGATGGCTGCATTCACTGACCTGCCCTTCTCTCTCCTAGACTGGTGTCTGCAAGTGACCGTGAGTCCCGTCTGGAAGAAGTGCGTTCCGCCTTTCTGGCAAGCTACAGCCGGACCATCGGCCTAAAGGCCGTGCCCCCCAGCCCCTCAGGGGCCATCGGTGGCCTCCTCGAGCAGTTCGTGCGGGGCGTGGGACTGAGAGGCAGCAGCACCCTCTGAACACAGCGTTCCCGGAACACTGCCTGGAACACTGAGGCTGGCATGTCCCCCAGCAGAGTCCTGGGACCCTCTTGGTGCGGGCACCTGCTGCACCCAGTGCCCGCCGCCGGCCCCCCCTGCCTGGGGCTGGGGGGTGCGGGGGCTTCGGCGAGTCTTTGCAGTAAATGACCCGAGCTGTGCCCTTTCCTGCCTCCTCTCTGGGCTGCGGGCGGGGACAGCAGGGCCGGGCGGGGGGCGGCGCGGGGGAGCCGCGCTGCCGGGGGTGCCGTTTACTATAAATACCCCGGCCCACGCTCTGCGAGCGTCGGCACCGAAATAACACCGAACCGAGCCCGTAAGGAAGCTCCCGGGGGGGCGGGGTGGGGGCTGAGCCCCCTCCGCCCTGACTGGGAATCGCGGGCAGGCGGTCTCCCGGTGGAGCCGAGCCCCCGGGGCTGAACCGCCTGCTGCCCGGGTTGGTGCCCCGCTGCCGGCGGGGAAGGACTGTCATGCTCGAGATGTGCTGAGCCGTGCTTGGGCCGAGCCAAGCCGTGCCGTGCCCGTGCCGTACCCGCCCCCGGGCGCGCCTCCTCGGCGGCGCGGGAGGAGGCGGCGCGGAGCATCGGCGGCGCCCGGGCGGGGATGGCGGCTCCGGGAGCGCTGGAGCCGGCGGCCGGCAGCGTGCCGGGCACGAAGGTGGAGCTCACAGTGTCCTGCCGGTGAGCCGGGAGCGGGGCGGGGGAGCGGGAGGGCGGCGGCTAGTCCGTGGACGCGGGTGGTGCGAACCGCACCGGGATGCGCTGCGGGGCCGCTCGCTGCGGGGCTGCTCGCTGCGTCCCGCTGCCCGGTCAGCCCCTGGCTCAGGGGGTTGTGAGCTGCGCGTCTTCCTCGTTTCCTGGGTAGCTCTCGGTGCCAGGGCGTGTGCCCAGCGCCCGTCTGTCCGGCTGCCACCCATACGGACAGGTCCCGTCCTCTTCACGGGGTCCCATGGGATGCTGGCACCGGACACGGCTGCGTGAAGCGACCCGATGCCCTCACCCGGGGCTGGGGCGCGGGACGGCCCCTCGCAGGGCGATGCTTGTGGGACCTGGGTGATGCTGGCATGCCGGGGTGATGCCGGCGGGGCACGGGGTGCGGACACTGACTCCGAGCGGCTGCCCGGCTCTGCCCGGCTCAGCGAGCTTGCTGCAAGGCAAGGGGACCGGGAGCGTAGCAGCGTTGGCGATGGCAGGACGGGGGCTGCGGAGGAAGGGCTGCTCGATGCCCCCGCTCGTGGCCGGGGTCTGCCGGGCAAGCGGCAGCGCATGAACCGATTTGCCGGCGGCTAAATATAGCACGTCGGAGGCACTGCTGCCCGCGGCTGGGGGTCCCGCTCGCAGGGACAGGCATCAGCGTCCTCCTGGGCGTCAGCGGTCCCGTGCCGGCGGCCGGGGGTTCCTGGGGCATGGAGCACCCCGATCGGGGTGGGCACCTCCAGCACATCCCCGAGCTATGCAAACTCTGGGCCGGGCCGGGGGCTACCGTGCCCTCTCTCCGCGGCTGAGCCCCGGCCCCCGCTGCGAGCTCCCCGGACAGCAGGAGGAGGGGCGAAGGGGCCGCGGGACCGGACAACTCCAGGCAGCGGCCGGGGGTCACTCCCGGAGACAGCCCAAGGCAGGGGCAGCCTTCGGCTTCGCAGCCCCAGGACTCAGCCCAGTCCGGGGTGGGGTCTCTCCCCTGTGCGCTGGTGCCGGGGGAACTGGCTTAGCCCCGCAGCCCCCGGCCGTGCCCCAGCCCACCCTGTGCTGCCACCCCGGGGGTGCGGGAAGTATCCCAGCAGAGCCGGTCGCAGCCCCCGGCACTTTCCGGTGTCACACCGTGCACAGAACGACGATCAATCGCTCTGCCGGTAGCTGTGTCGGGGGGTGCCCACAGGCTGCTCAGCCCCTGCTTCAAGAGTCTCCTTTCTTCTCACTTCTGCACCCCGCCATTAGCCAAGCTCCTGCTGCCGGGGCGCGGCGGGCACTCAGCCGGCGCCGGCGGCACTGGGAAAGGTTTCATCCTGTAAATGGGTTCCCTGTCATGTTCAATCATCATCAGCGCTGGAGACGCTGCTCGCCGCTCGCCCCGCTGCCCCACCGAACCTTGCGGAGGGAGCCACCGTGTCCCCCTGGAGTGCCGGCGCTCTTAGCCACGGGTGCCAGCACGGCCTTCTGGCAGGGTGCGGACCCGTGATCAGGGGAGTGGACATGGGGGCCCATTGCGGGGCCGTGTGGGTGGTGCTCAGGGTGGCTCACGCCTGGCTCTCCCCCCAGGAACCTGCTGGACATGGACACCTTCTCCAAATCAGACCCAGGTGGGTGGCGGAGCGGGCAGGGGTCACAGCACGGCACAGACACAGCACGGCACAGCCGCCTGGCTCTGCTCCTCTCTCCGCAGTGGTGGTCCTCTTTGTGCAGGTCTCGGGGAGCAGCGAGTGGAAGGAGGTGAGCGTGGCCCCCGTTCCTGGCTAATCCTCGGCTGGGTTAAACGGGTCCATATGGCCACCCATGTCCACGCTAATGATCCCTCCGCGTCCGCGCTAATGATCCGGCCCCTCCAGCAGCGCTAATCCCCCACCGGGATTAGCGCCGAGGCAGCTGCGATAGGGAGGGGTCCGGGGGGGGGCCACCCTCACCCCTTTCCCTGCAGTTCGGACGCACCGAGGTGATCGACAACACCCTGAACCCCGACTTTGTGCGCAAGTTCGTCCTCGACTACTACTTCGAAGAGAAGCAAAACCTCCGCTTCGATGTGTGAGTAGGGTGGCCAAGGAAGGGCTTGGCCCCACTGACGGTGGAACAAAGCACCGAATCTGTAATAAATAAGGATAATAAATAAGAATACAGTGTCGAATAGCCCGGATGGGTGGGAAAACGGGGCTGTGTGCCGGGGCATGCCCGCAGGCATCAGCTCAGGGCTCTGATCTCCCATACCAGCTACAACGTGGACTCCAAGAGCTGCTCCACTTTAAAGCAGGTGAGCACAGCCTGTGCCGGGGGCACGCGTGGTGACGCCCTGGTGTAAGGCCATGGTGGGACACCCTGAGGCTGTGCCCTGTGTGGGTGCTGTCAGGGGAAACAGCTGCCCCGCAGAGGGCTCTAACTCGCTCTCCATCTCTCCGTGCCCCATGGGGACTGGCAGAAGGTAGGTGCCTGCCACACACCAGCCCCTGCTCTGCCCTGGGAACCCAACCCTCATGGGAGTGCCTGGTGGGGCGAGATGGGGCCGGGACACACCATGGGAGTGGCTTTTGAGGGGCAGGATGCGTCTAGAGTGGCCCAGGGGATCCTGGACACGTCCAGGGCATTTAGGGCGGTTCTGGGCGGGACACAGGGCAGGTCCAGAGCTGTGGGGCTGGCCAGCGGTGGGCTGGCCCTGGGGGCATAGAATGAGTGTAAAACACATGCAGGGGGCACCTGGGGTGGCCGTGGGGGTGCATGATGGGTCCTGGGCTGTGAGGTGGCTCTTGGGTCACAGCGGAGGTTCAGGACACTTGGGGTGGCCCAGAGTCAAGTTGGTGGCAGGCCTCATGGGTGTGTTGGGAGAGAAAGGGGTGGGTGTGGGTGGTGGGGGACTGGGGCAAGAGCCCTCCAGGGTCTCACAGCGCTTTGTTTGGGACACAGGACTTCCTGGGGCAGGCGTTCGTGGCACTGGGGGAGGTGATTGGGTCCCAGCGGGGACGCCTGGAGAGACCCCTCACGTGAGTCACACCCTGTGGTGAGGTGAGGTGGGGGGGTCTCACATTGTGTTTCTACCACCTGCGCCATGGGACCCCTTCCTACCCGTCCTCTTCTGAGGACTCTGGCCACATTGCCAAGCACCAGCTGTGGGACAGAAACCCCAACCCTGACCCCACCTCTTGCCCCTGACTGTCCTCCTTGTCCCCAAGCTGACCATGTGCCTTTGGTCTCAGGGGTGTCCCAGGGAAGCGGTGTGGAACCATCCTGCTGCTGGCTGAGGAGCTGAGCAACTGCCGGGTGAGTGCCCATGTCCCAGCTGCAGTGAGGAGTGGGCTGCACGGTCCCTCAGCACAGCAGCTGCTGGTTCCAGGGGTGAGGAGGTGGCTGGCAGTGACTGTTCCTGTCCCCAGGATATCGTCACAATGCAGCTGTGCGCCAACAAGCTGGACAAGAAGGACTTCTTTGGAAAATCTGACCCTTTCCTCGTCTTCTATCGCAGCAATGAGGATGGCACGTGAGCGCAGGGAGCCAGTGGGGCAGGCAGGGTGCCGATGTCACCATACGGCGTGCCCCAACCCTGCCCTGTCCCCCCAGCTTCACTATCTGCCATAAGACAGAGGTGGTGAAGAACACACTCAACCCGGTGTGGCAGCCCTTCACCATCCCTGTGCGCGCCCTCTGCAACGGCGACTATGACCGGTACAGGAACAGGGACAGGGACGGGGGCAGCCATGGGGCCAGAGCAGGGTATGAGTAGTTCTTTGTGGGCTTGGCCCCGCAGCAGCAGGCAGCTCAGAACCGGGTCCTGATTGGTTTTTTTTCTCTTTTGCAACCCAAATTACATAAAGGCATCCCCCTCCTTTCCAGGGCCCCCACCATGACCCAAATTTCCTGCTTCCCTCCTGGCAGAGTCGCAGGCCGGGCAGGCAGGGCAGCTCTGCTGGCAGCTGGTGGGCAGGGTGCTCACTGTGCGTTGGGCTGCAGGGCTGGGTGTCCCCATATCAGGGGTTGGAGGGCCTGTGCCAGCCAGGCTGGTGGCTCACCCACTGCCCACCTTCGCTTTCAGGACAGTGAAGATAGATGTGTACGACTGGGACCGGGATGGGAGGTGAGGCTGTGCCCGTGGTGTGGCAAGGGACATCAGGGTGCTGCTGAAGCTTCCCAGGGTGCCTCTCGTCCATGCCTGGCCATGCTGACCCTGCATTCCTCCCACAGCCACGACTTCATCGGGGAATTTGCCACCAGCTACCGGGAGCTCTCTCGAGCACAGAGTCAGTTCACAGTGTATGAGGTAGGGTGGTGGGTCGGGGTGAGGGCAGGGTGCACCCCATGCCAGGACTGACCCACCCCTGTGCCAGCAGGTGCTGAATCCCAGGAAGAAATGCAAGAAGAAGAAATATGTGAATTCCGGCACTGTGAGTTGGGCTGGGGTGTTCCTGGGTCTCCTGCTTTCAGGGGGCTGGGGCTCCTCCACCTGCTGTGTCTGCCAGTGCGGGGGAGCTCCAGGTCYGATCCCCTGTGCCCACAGGTGACACTGCTCTCCTTCTCCGTTGAGTCTGAGTTCACCTTCGTCGACTACATCCGGGGCGGGTGAGTGGGGGGCCAGGAGCCCCCCGGCTCCTCGAGATCCTCCATGGGTGAGGGTCTTGGGGCAAGGACGGTGGTGACAGCAAAGGTGCAGCCTGGGGGTGATGAGGGGGCAGTGCAGCTGAGGAGTAGGTGCAGAACAGTGGCACGGGGCTGTGGGGTGCTAACTGGGGAAGGGGGGCTCCAGGCGATGGGTCTGGGCAGGGAAACACCAGCACTGTGGGGCTGGAAGATGGTATCCCTGTGCCGTGGGGCCGGCAGCCTCCCTCACTCTCCCCCCCAAGGACACAGCTGAATTTCACCGTCGCCATTGACTTCACGGCCTCCAACGGTGAGTGCAGCTGGTGTCTGGGGGGTCCCTGTCACCATGGAGCTGGCCATGGGGCAGGTGTGACAGGCACTGTTCCGCAGGGTTGCCATCACAGCCCACTTCGCTGCACTACGCGAGCCCCTACCAGCTGAGCGCCTATGCCCTGGCGCTGAAGGCAGTGGGGGAGATCATCCAGGACTACGACAGTGACAAGCTCTTCCCTGCCTACGGCTTCGGTGCCAAAGTCCCACCTGACGGCAAGATCTCCCACCAGTTTCCCCTGGTGCGCCCTCCCCGTGGGGCAGGGCTGAGGGTGAACCCAGACCTCCTGGCTGTGGGGCAGAGCTGGCTGTGGGGTGCCCACAGCAGCCTGGTGGGGAGGGGAAGCACCCTGGCCACATCCTTCCCCAGCATCCCACAGCCTGGGAGACACCAGGAGCTGTGGTTCCCCTCCTAGCACCCATTTCTGTCCCCCAGAACAACAATGTGGAGAACCCCAGCTGTGCCGGCATTGAGGGCGTGCTGGAGTCCTACCTGCAGAGCCTGCGCACCGTCCAGCTCTATGGTCCTACCAACTTTGCCCCCGTCATCAACCAGGTGGCTGGGTGAGCACTGCGGCACTCTCCTCTTTGCCCTCCCCAAATGCCATCAGTCCCACAGCAGGGCCAACTGCCCCACACCAGTGGGGTGCTGGAGGGACCCCATCCCTTGCCCCCATAGGACAGCCGCCCAGGTGACCGATGGCTCACAATACCATGTCCTCCTCATCATCACTGATGGTGTCATCTCTGACATGCTGCAGACCAAGGAAGCCATTGTCACTGTGAGTGCACCCTTGTTGCTGTGAGTTCACCCCATGGTGGACACTACCCCGGCTGACACCCTGCCTCTGTTCCATAGGCTTCCGCCTTGCCCATGTCCATCATCATCGTGGGAGTAGGTCCAGCTGAGTTTGAGGGTGAGTTGGGACTTGGGGACACCAGGGAAGGGGGATGAAAACATCATCCCTTCCTCCAGGATGCCAGAGGCATCCAAAGGGATGGTGTTTCTGCCCCCGGTGTTCACCCCACCGAGGCTTGATAACACCAGCTGTCACCCCCAGCCATGGAGGAGCTGGACGGTGATGAGGTACGGTTGTCTTCCCGGGGACGGTATGCCGAGAGGGACATTGTACAGGTAACTCCGGCATCGAATCCAGACCCACCATGGGTGAGAGATGCTCAGTTCCCTTTGCTGCCCCCCCCAGCCACAGGGTTGTTTCCAACTGGGCTGCAAACTTTTTGCCCTCAAAGTTTGTGCCATTTCGGGATTATGTGGATGACTCGGGCAACCAGGTGCTGAGCATGGCCCGCCTGGCCAAGGACGTGCTGGCTGAGATCCCTGAGCAGCTGCTCTCCTACATGAAGACCCGGGACATCAAGCCTCGCCGGGCAGATCCTGAGTAGCTCTTCCATGAGCCATGGGACTGGCTGGTGGGGCAAAAATGTGTCATTTTTCTTCTGCTGGTGGCCAGGGCTTAGCCATGGAAATGTGGCCCCACTAGGGAGATAATAAGCTGCTATGGTTGGTGAAAACAGGGCTGTGGCCCTCTTCTGACAGTGAGACCACAGGGCTGGACATCGCCGGCCGCCCCCTCCTCCTGCCCAATGTCCAGCAGCAAGGCAGGGCTGGCTCGGACAGTGCTCTCTCTCCCTCGGTCGTGGCAGCGCGGAGAGGGCCAGCACCGGGGAGGGGGACACAGAGGGCGTGTGCGTGTATGTGTGTCCCGGGCGGGCAGCTTGGCACCTGCCCCAGGGAAAAGATGACCCTGAGTGCCTGCCGGGGGTCCCAGCTCTTCTGCTCTTTGGGGCAGGGGCCTCGCCCTGCTCCTGCCTGCGCCCCATTCCTGCCTGCACCCCGCTTCTGCCTGCGCCCCGCTCCTCCGGCTCTGCTGAACCGGCCTGGCCGGCCTGCCCCATGCCCTGCCCCATGCCCTGCCCCACGGACGGGGCTCCCGCCGCCGGGGGGTGCCAAGGCGGAGAGCAGGCGGGTCTCTACCGCGTTACCGACTGTAAATAAACTGCTCAACCGGGTCTGCTGCCATGCTGGGGCGTGGGACCGAGGGGGTCAGGAGGACCAGGGGGGTGGGGGAGGCCAGGGAGACCGAAGGGACCGGGGAAGGCGGCCGGGCCGGGTGGACCGGGAGGACCTTGAGGATCGGGGTGACCTGGGAGACCGACGGGTCCGGAAGGGCCAGGAGGGCCGAAGGGGTGAGGGGGGCGAGGGGGGCCGGGCCGGGGCGGGGCCGGACGGTGGCAGCTGGGTCTGTGATTTGCGGCGGCAGATTCACCACCGCCATCGCGGCGCGACCTGGCCCGGCCCCGCCGCTCCCACGTGGCCTCACCGCCCCGCCGTCGCCGCTGCCGCCGCCTTCTCCGTCCCGCCCGTCCTCCTCGCCGCCGCCGCCGCCCGGCGCAGCTGCCCGGCGGTGCCGTGGCGAAAGTGCGGTTGCTAAGGGCGGCGCGGCGCTTTACCCAGCGGCCGCCCCGCGCCAGGCGCCGCCGCAGCTCCATTGTTGGGGCCGGCCCGGGCCCGCCGCCGCCGCCGCCGCCGCGCCCATGGAGCCGCCCGCCCGCTGAGCGCGGCCCCGCGCCGGGGAGCGCCGCCGCAAGGAGGGAGCGGGCAGCGGGGAGCCAGGGCAGGGCGGCCGGGGCCCGGGGAGGGGGCGGCGGGGCGGGGGGCCCGGCCCGGCCCGGCCTCGGCCCCCCGCGGCCCCGCCATGGGCGTAGACTTCGACGTGAAGACCTTCTGCCACAACCTGCGGGCCACCAAGCCGCCCTACGAGTGCCCGGTGGGCACCTGCCGCAAGATCTACAAGAGCTACAGCGGGATCGAGTACCACCTGTACCACTATGACCACGACAACCCGCCCCCGCCCCAGCACACCCCCCTGCGCAAGCACAAGAAGAAGGGGCGCCAGGCTCGTGCTGCCAACAAGCAGTCGCCCAGCCCCTCCGAGACCTCCCAGTCGCCCGGCCGAGAGGTGATGACCTACGCCCAGGCCCAGCGCATGGTGGAGGTGGACCTGCACGGCCGCGTCCACCGCATCAGCATCTTCGATAACCTCGACGTGGTGTCCGAGGACGAGGATGTTCCCGAGGAGGTGCCCGAGAATGGGAGCAATAAGGAGAACACGGAGACGCAGAGCGTCCCTCCCAAATCTGGGAAGCACAAGAACAAGGAGAAGCGCAAGGACTCTAACCACCATCACCACAACGCCTCGGCCAGCACTACCCCCAAGCTGCCCGAGGTGGTGTACCGAGAGCTGGAGCAGGACACCCCTGATGCCCCRCCTCGTCCCACTTCATACTACAGGTATTGTCCGTGGCTGGGTGCAAGGAGACTCCCAGGCTCGTGCCCGGGGTCTGGAGGAGGAATTGGCCCCACTCTGTTCAAGTGACTTGCCCGTGGCTCCTGGAAGTGGCTTCTGCCTCTCCCAGGTCCCACAGAGCTGGCTGTTCCATGGCTTCAGGATCTTGAGGCTCTGCCTGGTGTCACATCCTAGTTCTGTGGGGTATGTGCATCTACAGAGCTCTCGGTTGCTGGTCATTGCCAGCAGTTTGATTGCTGTGCTCTTTCCTTGCTGGAGCAGCATGTGCAATCATAACAAAACTCAAATGTGTCCTTTTACCTCGAATTCTGCTCTTTGGAGCTATACTGGGATAGTTCCAGAGCCCCCCTGCACCAAGGTGTGTACTTGTAGGATCTGTCTGTGGCTGTAATTCTTAATTCCTGTCCTATGGTACTCTGTGAGAGATCTGGTGGGTGCAGTGGGCCCAGTTAATACCTCAAGCAGGAGCTAACACAGCCACCTCACCAGAATTAATGAAACATGGCCTCCATGCCTGGTTATCATGTCTTGGTCGTGAGGCTGCTGCCTCCAGAGTACTGGCACTGGTGGATGGCTCGTGCAGGGCCCCTCCTTGCACTGATGAGTCTCCAAGGCCCGACCTTGCTCCGTAGACGAGCATTGTTTTGTCTCCAAGCTGCTGCTGTGTCGCTGTGCTACTCAGGGTGCAGCAGCACCTCCCGCTTCTGCACATTCCTGCATTGTCCCTGTTGCTTTATTTTGAGTTACGGCTCAGCTGGAGCACTTGAACATTCCCTCAGGCACAGCCAAATCCTGGAGTTGTGGTTCAGCAGCTCCAGCTGTGCTGAACATGCCCTCACTGTCCCGTGCTGTCCTTCCAGGTACATCGAGAAGTCGGCTGAGGAGCTGGATGAGGAGGTGGAGTACGATATGGATGAAGAGGATTACATCTGGCTGGACATCATGAACGAGAGACGGAAGAACGAAGGCGTGAGTCCTATTCCCCAGGAGATCTTTGAGTACCTGATGGACCGGCTAGAGAAGGAGTCCTACTTTGAGAGCCACAACAAGGGGGACCCAAACGCCTTGGTGGATGAGGATGCTGTCTGCTGCATCTGCAATGATGGAGAGTGTCAGAACAGCAATGTCATCCTCTTCTGCGACATGTGCAACCTGGCTGTGCACCAGGAGTGCTACGGGGTGCCCTACATCCCCGAGGGACAGTGGCTCTGCAGACGGTGCCTGCAGTCACCCTCACGTGCTGTGGACTGCGCTCTCTGCCCAAACAAGGGGGGGGCCTTCAAGCAGACGGATGATGGGCGCTGGGCACACGTGGTCTGTGCTCTCTGGATCCCGGAGGTGTGCTTTGCCAACACCGTCTTCCTGGAGCCCATCGACAGCATTGAGCACATCCCGCCCGCACGCTGGAAGCTCACCTGTTACATTTGCAAGCAGCGTGGCTCTGGGGCTTGCATCCAGTGTCACAAAGCCAACTGCTACACCGCCTTCCATGTCACCTGCGCCCAGCAGGCCGGGCTGTACATGAAGATGGAGCCCGTCCGGGAGACGGGTGCCAATGGTACCTCCTTCAGTGTGCGCAAAACGGCCTACTGCGACATCCACACGCCGCCAGGCTCCGTGCGCAGGCTTCCCGCTCTCTCCCACAGCGAGGGGGAAGAGGAGGATGAGGAGGAAGAGGAGGAGGGGAAGGGCTGGAGCTCTGAGAAAGTCAAAAAAGCAAAGGCCAAGTCTAGGATCAAGATGAAGAAGGCGCGGAAGATCCTGGCAGAGAAACGAGCTGCAGCGCCTGTGGTTTCTGTGCCCTGCATCCCCCCCCACAGGTACGACCTGCCACCCTCCCTGGACTTGGGAGAAATTTCTCCTTTTCTCCATGCCTTGTGTCCTGCTTTCCATGTGGGCATTATCCTCTTCCTCTCTTCACCTTTTCGTGCAGGTGCTTCTCACTTCTTGTTGCAGAGGACTATGGTGGTTTCCTCTGGGAGTCCTGCAGAGAGGCAGGGCCACGCGCTGCCCCACAAAGGTGTCTGGGCCCTCAGCGGGGCAGGAAATAGCTGCTGTTAGTTTAACAGCAGAGAATGAACTTGGCCAGATGTGCCAGGAAGCAGCTGGAGGTTCCCAGCACTCCTTTCCTGTTGTGCTGACCTCAGGCACCAGAGTAAACGAGGCGAGGAGGAGGGAACTGCTCTCCTTTCTGCCGAGGTCTGTTTTCTCCTGAGGCTGTGTCAGGCAAAAGACAGAAGTGTGGGAGCGATTCAGGCCTGGGAAATGGGCTGATCCCGGGGGTTATTTTGGCTCTGGAGCATAGAAGTCTTGGATCGGGATCCCTGTGCTCTGCTGAGCTCATCCATCCCACCAGCCAYGTACTCCTTGCTGGGCTTCCTCAGTGTTCTGTGCCAGGCACAGCAGCAGCCGTGCCTTCTCGGCGCTGCCTGCTGGAGCGGGGCCGGGTGGCTGCGGGTGCTGAAAGCTGCCTGCAAGGAGGGGTGGCTGGAGAGCACCAGGACTCCTGCCTGCCAAGGGACACGGCGGTACTGAGGCTGGCTCCACAGCACGAGGCCATGTGAGGGGTTGTGTTTCTGTCATATTCCAACCCTGTGGTTTCATGGGAAGGTGCAGACACCTTGTAGTTACAGGTATAACTGCTGTGTATTTTCCTCTGGTTGGATTGTTGGGCTGGCATGCAAATCCCAAATCAAGAACATCTAACAGCCTTGTCAGAATTTGTCAGTGTAGTTTATAACTCTGGGTGTCCTCAGCAACATGTAAAAGAACATGAAGGGCATCCTAGGATGTTTTTGGACCTCATTGTCACCCTGCAGCAGGTATCACACAGTTGAAGTGCTGGTTGGACATGGAAGCGTGTGCTTTCGTGGTGGTGAGCCACCACCCCTGAGCTGCTGAGCTCTCTTCCTCCCCGTGGCAGGAGCTGTGCCAGGGCTGTGGCTGCAGAACCCTGTCAAGACCCTCGAACCCTCAAGACTGTCTCCTCTGCACTTGGAGGGGAGCACACAGAAGCCATGGGCTGTGCTCTCTGGGCAGCGTTCTGGTGACTTGGGGAGGCAGGTCTCTAACGCAAGGCTGCTGGCTTTTTGCCAGGGTCTGTTTGGGTCCCAGCCTTGTGTTTTTGCTCACTCGGGGCTTGCTCCATAGCCAGAACATCTTTTCTTATGTGTGGACATGTTGGCAGGCAGTTTGTAGGCTCTTGCTGCTATCGCGCTCACAGTGAAACCCACACTGAGCTAGAAGCTGTTAACCTCTCCCCAGGCCTTCCTGTTGGGATTAATTATTCTTCAAGTTGCCAAAATGCCAAATGTCTTCCTGTGGGAGCTGTGCTTGGCAGGAGCAGTGGTGGGAGCAGTGATGGCACATGAGGCTGCTGTCCCCAGCCGCTGCAACTGAGGCTGATGCAGGTTGGGTCATTCCCTGGAATGACCTGTCCCTGTGAGATAGGGGGATGCTGAGGGTTCATCCCCACTAGCAGGGCATCTCTGACTTTGCTGAACAAGGCTGTCCCAGCCCTTCCAGGCTATCTGCTGTTGTAGGAAGTAAGAAATCCCTTTTGTGGTGGTTTGGGCTGTTCAGAGTAGCCTTGGATAAGACCTCTGTTGCAATCATGCCTCCTGCTCCCTCCTCATGCTTTGGCAGGGCTTGAGTTTCTCTGGTAACAATTGGCCAGGCCCTCTGTCATGGCAAGTGGCCCTCAGCCAGGTAAATAATGGTTTTGGGATAGCAGCACTTGTGGTCTCAGAGACCGTGGGAGCTGTTAAAGGTCCAACCCCCGATATGGCTGTCTTGTATCCCAGCCTGCCCCAGGCTTTGCCCAGAAGTTGACAGGAAATAGAAAGGAGAAGGCAAGGCTGGATGTTTCCTGGCATCCTCTGTTGTGCCTACTCTGTGTGACTTGGTGTTACACAAAGTCCTGCCTTGGGAAAGGGTGTTCTCTGCCCGAGGAGCTTCTCAGTTGCTCTCAGGTGGCCTTGCTGCTGCATGTCCCCAGCCAGGGCTTCTCCTGCAGCAGCCAGGCTTGTCTTGTTGATGGGCTCTGTGGTTTCTCTCCTTTCCTCAGGCTCAGTAAGATTACAAACCGTTTAACCATCCAGAGGAAGAGTCAGTTCATGCAGAGGCTGCACAGCTACTGGACCCTGAAGAGACAGTCCCGCAATGGTGTCCCCCTGCTCCGCCGCCTTCAGACACACTTGCAGTCACAGAGAAACTGTGACCAGGTAAGGGCTGCTTGTTGGGGGCCTGCAGGGAACCCTGGCTGTGTGCGTGCTTCCTGCGCCTTTGGAGCTGTGGGCTCGGAGCCTTTGCTGCATGTGATGCCTGCAGGTGCAGAATGGGGGGCAGGGCTCTGAGATGAGGAAAGGGCAGCCCCAGCTGCTTTTGCTGCTTCACCTTGTTTTCTGCTCTCAGTGTTCAGAGAATTGCCAGGCAGCGACGCCACTGGCAGCCTGCCATGAGAAGGTAACCCTGCCCTCTCAGGCTGCCATTGGAAGGTAGTTCCTTTCTTGTGTCTGCATTTAGCCAATAGTGATGGCAAACCTATCAGAAATGGCTCTAGTGTGAGGCTGCTGTGTCAGACAGTGTTGAGAGAGATGCCTGGGGATCTCCAGAAACGGTCTGGAAGGAACCAAGGCCTCGCTTCCAATTTCTGATACCGCTCCAGGAGTGCTCCCTCTGGGTGCTACTTCCAGCCCACTATCTGCCTCAGCCCACAGTCAGCACTTCACAGATGTGAAGTTTCTGGTGCCAGAGAGGAAGATTTTTCTTCTGGCTCCCCAGCTGAGCTCTAAATCTTTCTTTCTGAGCCCTTTAATGACTGTGACTGGGCAGGGGTTTCTCCTCCCTTTGACCGCTCTTACTTATTTTTGCTGGAGAAGAGTTGAGACTGCTTCTGCTGATTTTTGGCTACGGCAGGATAAAAGTTGGTGGTTTTTTTGGTGCTCCAGAAATGAAAGCAACCAGAGCTGTGTTCCCTTTTTGCCCTGTTGCACTCTGCTGGAGCTCTGAGCAGCAGCACAGACCTCTTGGGCAGCTGCAGGCAGTCGATTGTGTTAGGAAGAGTCTTTTCAAAGGCTTGGGATGTCTGCCTCCTGACATCCTAAGGGCTTGGTGACCAACGGGCAGGTATTTAGCTCTGGCCAGAGGTCAGACTGTTCTTGAGTCACCTGCCTAGGTTACAACAAGGGAGCCATGACCTTCACTGGGCCACTTGGTCAGGCATGCTGGTTCCCTTTGCCAGGGAAGAGCCCCAGCACACAGTCAGGAAGGTGGAGATGGGAGCACATCTTCTATCCACTCATGGTCTCTGATGTTCCCACAGAGAGACACTGAGGATAAGAACTGGGCCCTGAAGGAGCAGCTGAAGTCATGGCAGCGCCTGCGCCATGACCTTGAGCGTGCGCGCTTGCTGGTGGAGCTGATACGCAAGCGGGAGAAGCTCAAGAGAGAGACGGTAACGATTGTTTGCCCCTCCTTGGGGAGCCGCTGGGGTGGGCATGAGCAGGGGCTCCTTAGAGTGCTGTAGGTGCGCCAGGGTCCCCTCGGCCGTGCTGCGCCCTGCTCCGATGGCTCCGAGCAAAGGTGGCTGCTCTGCAAGGCGCAGGTGGGATGCACAGGTGCTGGAGCCAGTGTTACACCTCTGCTCCCCAGAAACGGGGCTGAGGGGCAGTTCCTGCCCCTCAGCGAGGAGAGGAGAGGGTTTGCTGTCCTGCAGGGCTGCACTGCTGCTCCCTAGGGACAGTACCCACTGCCTGCCTGGGGTCAGGGGCTCAGCCCCGCTCTGTTCCTTTGTTTCAGATCAAAGTGCAGCAGGTGGCCCTGGAAATGCAGCTGACCCCCTTCCTCATCCTCCTCCGCAAGACACTTGAGCAGCTGCAGGAGAAAGACACAGGCAACATCTTCAGCGAGCCGGTCCCTCTGTCTGAGGTAACAGAAATCTACGAAGTAAGAACCCCCTCCCCCAGATTTCTACTTCACTCAAATTTGTCCCTTGCTCGTGCCAAGGGCTGCTGAGGGTGTGCTCTGGTCCAGAAGATCCCTGAGCAGCCTGGTGCTGGCTCGCATATCCCAGCACCCCTCACTCACCTGAGTGGGGTGTGCAGCAATGGCCCTCTTGGGTGAGCCAAATGCAGAACAGCTGAGCTGGTGACAGCTGGGAGCACGGCACTTGCCTCTTCCTCTGTGTATGTTACTGGTGACACCTCAGGGTCTGTGAGCATTTGGGGATTCCCACTGGGAAAGGCAAAATGCCAGCCCTTAGCAGTTGGCATGTTCTTACCTGTCCTCTTGTGAAGGCCTCTGCTAGGTGACTGACTGAGCACAACACAGAGATGGGTTTGACCCCCAGACTGTCACTGCTGCCTGCAGGGAAGATGATTTCTGAGACTGTTGCAGAGTCCCTGCCTGGGAACACGGGGAAAGGCTGCGTGGTGCTGACAGCAGGCCAGCACAGAAGCATTGGAGCAGAGCTGTGGAGAAAGGCTGTGCCATCCCACCTGCAGCCAGTGCTGCCACCTGGGCAGCTCTGTTTTACCTGTTTGCACTCACCCTCAGCCCCAGGGGCTGCACTTGCAGCTCCCTCCCCAGGGAACAGTGTGTAGCATACTGGATCGCAGCTGCTTGCAGGTAGGAGTTGAGGACAGGATGCTGGCGTGTGTGCTGAAGCCATAAAAACGCTTCGGAGGGCGTATCTGCTCTAACAGGTTGAGCACAGCACATGGGCTCCCTAGTCCGGAGGCGTTGCTGTTCCTCAAGCTGCAAAAGCAGACAGCATTCCCCGATGTGCATTTGGGCAGAGTACAGGAGCAATACCTGATTCCTCTAACAACTGTTTTCTTGGAGCAGGTACTGCTAACTGTGGCTCCTGGGCTCTTAGCTCTGGCTCTTTCCTCATGCAGGTCCCAGACTACCTGGATCACATCAAGAAGCCGATGGATTTTCAGACAATGAAACAAAACCTGGAAGCCTATCGCTATCTGAATTTCGATGACTTTGAGGAGGATTTCAACCTGATTATCAACAACTGTTTGAAATACAATGCCAAAGACACAATCTTCTACCGGGCAGCCATCCGTCTGCGGGAGCAGGGAGGTGCCGTGCTCCGGCAGGCTCGCCGGCAGGCAGAGAAGATGGGCATTGACTTTGAGACAGGCATGCACTTCCCCCACTGCGTAACGGTGGAAGAGGCTCAGATCCAAGACATTGAGGACGGTGGGTACTCATCCCCTGTCCTGGGGTACAAGGGCTACTCAGAGGTAAAGCCTGGGCAGAGTCAAGGCACCTGAGAGTCCAAGCTGCCTCCTCTGGGAGTTTAAGTCGAATGCTGGGCTGTGCATCCCCACTCCCTGGAGAGCTGGGGGTTTTGCTAGCCAGGTACCTATCAGTCCCATTAGGCTGGTTCTAGGCAGTGGTTTGTCCATGTGTCCTTTCTTTCCTGTTGTGTCCTTGCTCCAGATGATATGAACCCTCATATTCTCTGATCAGCCTCTGATTCACTGCTGATCAGCCTGCTTTCTCCAGCAGTCCCAACTGGCTGACTTCCCACAGGGCTCCTTCTCCTGGTCTTTTAGAGTAACTTCTGTAAAGGGTTCATAGGTGTTTGGTGCCATGTCACCTCCTTCCCCCCTGCAGGGAACCTGGATTGTCTCATGCGCTTTCAGATAGAGGAGCTCCAATGAGTTCCCAGTTTCTTTTATCCATCTGCTTCTCTTTGTTTCCCCAGAAGATGTGCGGCTGCTGCTCTCGGAGAATCAGAAGCACCTGCCCTTGGAGGAGCAGCTAAAGATCCTGCTGGAGCGACTGGATGAGGTCAACGCTGGCAAGCAGAGCATAGGACGGTCCCGCCGGGCCAAGATGATCAAGAAGGAAATCACGGTCCTACGGCGGAAGCTCGCGCATCCACGGGACCTGGGCCGGGATGGGCTGGAGCGGCACAGCTCCTCAGCCAGGGGAGTCCTACAGTCCCACAACCCCTGCGAGAAGGACCTGCAGACAGACAGCGCTGCGGAGGAGAGCAGCAGCCAGGAGACTGGCAAAGGTAATGCTCCCTCCAGAACTGCCAGTTTGGGGATCCATGGAGAGCTGCTTCTGGACAGGCCTGGCTGGGGAGAGACTGCCCTGCCAGATGCCTCCTGAGGCAGGAGGGCTGTGTGGGCAGCTCCCCACACACACCTTGCTATTCACTCCTCCGTGGGAGGGGGGCACGTGTCCTCTTGTGGGACAGTCCCTTATCCCTCATTCCCCTGGTGGGATTTCTCGTTTCCTGTAGTGCCTCCCATAGGGGTGGATGCATAGTACGATGTATGTGCCTCCCCGGGCTCCCTTCCAGCATACCTGTCCAAGGACGGTACTCACTGGGTAGTTTGTAGTGAGCTGTGCCAGCCAAGCCGGGGAGATTGGCAGATGAATGAGGCCATGTCCTGTGGCTGGAACAGCCACAGCCTCGTGTGTGTTTGCCCCTGGGGAGGATTGGAAGGTTGCTGTTGTTCAGAGCTGCGGTCAGCACTCACCTGGTGAGCCCATCTCCTTGTCACTCGAGGAAGTGGATGTTGTCCCAGAGACTGAGAGTTCCAGCTGTGTGATGTGGGACATGAGGTGAATTGTTTCCTTCTGCCAGGCCCTGCCAGCTTGGCCACACTGACTGGTTTCACTAGGGGCATTATGGAGCAGGCTGCCTTTAGTGTCTCTTCCTGCCTGAGGGCATGGGAGGGAGTTGCAACAGCACTGCAGAGCTCCAAATGCTGTCCCAAGGCTGAGTGGAACACAGGCCAGCTGCCAGCTGCCTGGATGGAGATGTTGAGCTGGACTCTGTGGGGAGCACAGCAAAAGCTGTAGGCAGAGCTACCAGGTGTCACTGGGGGTTTGCCACTTCTGCATCCCAATCCTATCCCCTAATCACTGGGAAAAGCAGGTTCTTCTGCAGTCAGGGAGGATCTTCTGAGATAGTGTTCCCAAGAAATGAAGCTGTTTCTTGTCACCGCTGCCATGCAGTCCCTGCCAGTAGGGCTGCAGATGACACCTTCTCCCTCTTCCAGGTCTGGGTCCCAATTCTTCTTCCACCCCAGCACATGAAGTTGGCAGGAGGACCTCTGTGCTCTTCTCCAAGAAGAACCCTAAAACTGCAGGCCCTCCAAAACGTCCAGGACGCCCCCCAAAGAATCGAGATAGCCAGATCACTCCTGGGCATGGGAACAGCCCCAYTGGGCCCCCCCAACTCCCCATAATGGGGTCCTCCCAGCGGCAGAGGAAGCGAGGACGAAGCCCGCGCCCCAGCTCCAGCTCGGACAGTGACAGTGACAAGTCCACGGAGGACGCTACCATGGGTGGGTGCAGCCGGGCAGCCGTGGCCCCGCTGGCAGCCCGTGGCAGGCTCTGGTGCAGTGGTAATGCTCTTCTGATGGGGTGTTTTGCAGACCTGCCAGCCAACGGTTTCAGCAGCGGGAACCAGCCCGTGAAGAAGAGCTTCCTGGTGTACCGCAACGACTGCAATCTTCCGCGGAGCAGCTCCGACTCGGAGTCCAGCAGCAGCAGCAGCAGCAGCGCCGCCTCAGACCGCACCAGGTACCATCCCTGGCCCAGCTCTGATGACACTGGTGCTGCCCAGGGTGGCAGTGGGCGGCTCTCAGCCTTGAGTTGCCGGAGGAGGACCCCGTTTGGTGGTCCCTGTCTCGTTCACCCTCCTGCAGCCGCCCGTCTGTTCACAGCTAATCTCTAGAAGTTTGCGGCATTTGTGCCTTTTTTAATGTAAAACCTAAAGGTGTAAGTGTGCAGCAAGGGGCTAGTAGGGAGCGTGAACCAGGGAATTCCCTCTTGGCACAATGTCACTGGCCCTTCCAGCAGCTAGCACCAGCAGGTTCCTGCCTGCACCTCTACTTTAGGTCAGGGCACATCTTCTGGGTCCTCCCAGGTGGAACTGGGTGAGGGTCTAGCTGGCATCCTGGCAGAAGCATAATCCAGCCTTTCTGCCTGGTACCCCTGCCAAGTCCTTCCCGGTGCTGAGGCCAGCAGCTGGAGCCCACAAGCCCTGGTGTCTCACCAGCCTGGACCTCTGGAAAGCAGTTTTTGGAAGCTTAACATGACTCCTACTGATGGCTCTGCTCCCTGTCTCCACAGCACAACGCCCTCCAAGCAGGGCAGAGGGAAGCCCTCATTCTCCCGAGTGAACTTCCCAGAGGACAGCAGCGAGGACACATCAGGGACAGAGAATGAGTCCTACTCTGTGGGCACAGGGCGAGGCGTGGGGCATGGCAGTAAGTACTGTGACTGTGCAGATGCATGCCTGGCTGGCACTGTCGCCTGGGAGGACACAGCTGACTCCCCTCTCCCCTCTCCCCCGGTACAGTGGTGCGTAAGGGCATGGGGCGCGGCACGGGGTGGCTGTCTGAGGATGAGGATTCCTCCCTGGATGCCCTGGACCTGGTGTGGGCCAAGTGCCGGGGGTACCCCTCCTATCCAGCATTGGTGAGTACTGCCCGTCATCGTGGCCTCTAACATCCATGTCCCCTCCCTGCAGACTGGCTCTTGGGCTCCTGGTTCCCCTCTCAGCCCTCCCCTGCTCTTTTGGCAGATCATTGACCCCAAGATGCCACGGGAAGGCATGTTTCACCACGGCGTCCCTATCCCCGTGCCCCCCTTGGAGGTGCTGAAGCTGGGGGAGCAGATGACTCAGGAAGCACGTGAGCACCTCTACCTTGTCCTCTTCTTTGACAACAAGCGCACTTGGTAAGGCTGGGGCGCTGAGGGCTTTGGGGGGGGGTGTCCAGAGACGATTGTAACCCTCAAACGAGGTGGCCCCCCGCTCTCTGCAGGCAGTGGTTGCCCCGGACAAAGCTGGTGCCTCTGGGGGTGAACCAGGACCTGGACAAGGAGAAGATGCTGGAGGGCCGCAAGTCCAACATCCGCAAGTCGGTGCAGATCGCCTACCACCGCGCCATGCAGCACCGCAACAAGGTGCAGGGCGAGCAGAGCAGTGACTCCAGCGAGAGCGACTGAGCCGGCGCCCGCCGGTAGCTCCCCCGCCGAATCTCAGGGCAAACGGGGCTCGGGGACCCCCCCGTGCAGCTGGCCTGCACCCACTGGGGGCCGGGGGACCGGGAGGGGTGGGGCCGGCCCCCCGTGCCCCCCCCACTCTCCCATTCCCGGTGCCCGCTCCCCCCAGCCCGCCGCTCCTCGGGATGCTGTTCTGGCCACCGCCGTGCCCCAGGGCGGCCCCCCGCGTCCCGCACCCTCGTGCTGCCCCCTACCCCCGGGCCCAGCCCCTGGCCGGCCCCGCGCTCGGACGTTGTTTGTATTTATTTTGAAGGAAGAAAAATCTATTGATTCTTAGAAAATAAACCTCCGCTGCGGAGCCGCGGCCGCTGCGGGCGGGGCGAGGGCGAAAGAGGGAGAGGGAGAGGGAGAGGGAGAGGGAGGGGGCGGACACGTGCGGCGCCGCCGGCCGCGCTTCCGGCGGCGGGCGGAAGTTGCGGCGGGGAGCGGTGGACGCTCCGCCCGCCAGCGTTTCTCTATGGTGCGGAGAGGCGGGACCGGCGCGCGGGCTGGGGGGCTGTGGGGAGGTGCGGGTCCGGGCCGGGGCTGTGGGGCAGGTGAGGCCTGAGTCCGGCGCCCCGCGGGCAGGGGCGCGCAGTCGCCCCTCGGCCCCCATGAAGCTGCGGGACGCCCCGTCCGCGTGCCCGTCCCTGTGGCGCTGCCTGCCGTGCCCGCCGGCCGAGCTGCGCCTGGACCTGGTGCTCTCCTCGGGACAGAGCTTCCGGTGAGCGAGCTCGGGGGTCCCGGTGTCCCCCGGCCCAGCCCGGCGCATCCGGGCCGGCCCCGACCCCCCCGTGTGCGGCAGGTGGTGGGAAAGCAGCCCGGGGACCTGGACGGGTGTGCTGGGGGGGCGCGTCTGGACACTGCGGCAGGAGGGAGACCGGCTCTGGTACACGGTGTACGGAGAGGAGGATGAGGACAAGGAGAAGGAACGGGATGACTGTCCCGCCCAAGCAGCGAAGGACGGCGCAGAGATGGACCGGATCCTGCGCGAGTACTTCCAGCTGGACGTTGGGCTGTCGGCCCTGTACCGTGGCTGGGGGATGGCCGACCCCCTGTTCCGCAAGGTAGCCAACGATTTCCCAGGTGAGGCGGCCCCACGGAGCTACAACGGATGGCCACAGCACCCCCCCGGCGTCCCCTCACCACATCCTATCTGTAGGAGTGCGGGTGCTGCGGCAGGACCCAGTCGAGTGCCTCTTCTCCTTCATCTGCACCTCCAATAACCACATTTCCCGTATCACTGCCATGATCGAGCGCCTCTGCCAGGCCTTCGGTCGCCGCCTCTGCTGCCTCGACGCCCGGCCCTTCCACGCCTTCCCATCCCTTTCAGCACTCGCAGGTCCACCATCACCCCGCCGCTGCCACTGTCACCTTGTCATGGCCTCACCTGCACCCACCCACGTCCCTCTGCTGTGTTCCTGCAGGTGCTGATGCCGAGGCCCGGCTGCGGGCACTGGGCTTTGGGTACCGGGCCAAGTTTGTCAGCGGGAGTGCACGGGCCATTGCCGAGGGGCTCGGTGCCGAGGGGCTGTGCCAGCTCCGCACCGTGCCCTACGCCGAGGCCAGGAGGGTGCTGTGTGCCCTGCCTGGTGTAGGTGCCAAGGTGGGTGCCAGGAGGGGAGTGGGACAGGGAGTGGGAACCAGCACTGGGGGCTGAATGTGCTGCTGGTGGCAGGTGGCCGACTGCGTGTGCCTGTCATCCCTGGACAAGGCGGAGGCAGTGCCGGTGGACACCCACGTCTGGCACATCGCACGGCAGCGCTATGGTGTGGCACTGGGTGGCAAGAGCCTGACCCCCCGGGCCTACCAGGAGATTGGTGAGGGCAGGACTGGGCCCTGACGTGGGACCCTAAGGGATGGTGCTGGTGTCCCCCATGCTGGTGTTCACCCTCTCTCCACAGGCGACTTCTTCCGGGGACTGTGGGGTCCCCGTGCTGGCTGGGCGCAGGCAGTGAGTACCCCCCTTCCTGGCACTCTTGCTCCCACCTCAGCCATGCCCACCCCATCATCTCTCCCTGCTCCAGGTCCTGTTCTGTGCTGACCTCCACAAGGGCCAGAAGCCAGCCGGCAGCCAGGATCAGGCCTGAGAAGGCTGAGGCTGGGACAGCTATGGGGATGGGCCCCCGTAGGGACACCCCAGGAGGAACAATGTCACTCGAGTGGGGCACTGCACCTGCTGTCAGCCTGGGATGGAGGGGTGTGGCCTGACCCCTGCCCAGTGTGTGCGTGTGGGGAGCTGCTGCCCTGGGCAGTGAGGCTAGGGGAGTCAGGGCTGTGTCCAGCTCGCTCAGTGCAGAGCTGAGCCAAGCATCTTTGGCTGCTTGCCTTTATTACAAGCAATAAAATAGAAACATCCATTTGGAAAATTGTCCTTGAACATGCTGGGTTTGGGGGTGTGGGACAGTGCCAGGCCAGGTGCGGAAGGAGGGAAGGGGTGTGGGAAGGGGCCTGGGACACCGCCCCAAGCTGGGGGGGCTCTGTGGGGTGCCCCTGCCCCGATGCAGAACTGGTGTCAGCCTGCTGTGGGAGCAGCCCCATATACCCAGGGCAAGCAGAGCAGGGTGGCCCCACACTGTCCCCCCTGCTTCTGCACTGCAGAGCCCCCCACCCCACACGGTCCCCATGGGGGGCTGGACCCCCCTGGTCCCCTTGGATGCGGCTACGTGGGGCCATGCTCAGTCTGGTAGGAGACGCTGAGCTCTGCTTGTGGGTGGGCGCCCACAGTCTGACCCTGTGGGGAGGAGCAGGGTGAGATCCTGGTGGCAGCCCCGGGGGGTGCGGGATGGGGATGGGGGGATCGGGGCTCACCATTGCTGGTCCCCCCGACCAGCCGCTCGCCAGGGCTGGTGGGAGTCGTCTGCCCAGGGACGTCCTGGCTGGTTCCCAGCTGCAGCTTTCTCATGTGTCTCACCACCGCCGTGGCATTGAAAGCTTGCTAGCAACCCCACAGTGTCCGTCACTTGGTATGGGGTGCCTGGGGGGCTGCTGCACCCCCTAACACCTCTCAAAACCCAACACTCACCTTCCACTTGCTCTTTGCAAAGTTCTTCTTGATCTGCTCACTCACTGACTGGTGGATATTCTTGTCCAGGGCTGTGTCCCCAGCAATCCTGGAACAAGACAAGGGTCAGCAGTGGCTCCACGTACCCCATGGCTGCTGTGGGCTGAGCTGGAGAGGGGGGCAGACAGTAGCAGGTCTCCCCCTTACCAGGGATGCTGCAGGGCTTGCTCACAGGTGAAGCGCTTGCCAGGGTCCTTCTCCATTAGGTGCTGGATAAAGTCCTTGGCTGGGACAGGGCATGAAGCTGCTCTGAGTGCCTGTGCCCACCACGCCCCTGGGTACTATGGAGCTGTGTCAGGCTCACAGCCCCATCACCCTGGTGGTCCCAGCTCACCTGAGTCCGAGATATCGTCCCAGTAGGGCGAGTCAAACTCGTACTCAGCCCGCAGGATCTGTTCAAAGAGCTTGGCATCGTTCTCATCATAGAAAGGGGGGTAACCGCAGAGCCTGAGGGGGCAGTGGGGAGGGGGACGCTGGTCCTGGGCAGCCCAGGGGGCCAGGCCCCCTGGAGGGGAAAGGAATGGGAGGGAAGATACATACAGGATGTAGGCAATGACTCCAATGGACCAGCAATCCACTGCCTTGCTGTAGGGCTTCTGTGCCAGCACCTCAGGGGCTTGGGGGGGAATAGCAGTGGTGAGGGGGGACCCCAGCCTGTGGGTGGTCCCCAACCCCACACTCAGGGTAGTGGCAGCCCACAGCAGGTGCTCACCCACATAGCCAGGGGTGCCGCAGGCAGTGGACATGACGCTGCCGCAGCCCTCAATCTTTGACAGCCCAAAGTCACTGATCATGATCTTTGAGTCCTCGTCCATACTGTAATAAAGCAGGTTCTCGGGCTGCAAGGAGAGGGGGTTCAGGGAGGGGTGACACTGGGGTCTGCCCCTCCTGCCACCATGGTAGTGCTGTGTGTCCCCCCTCAACTGCTCACCTTCAGGTCACGGTGGACAATGCCCATGTCGTGCAGGTACTTGACAGCATCAAGGATCTGCCGGATCAGGGCGCTGGCGTCCCGCTCGGTGTAGAAGCCCTTCTCCACGATGCGGTCGAAGAGCTCCCCCCCCGAGACTCTGCAGGGATGGGCAGCACCCGTCAGCATGGGCCCCCCCGGGCCACTCTGGAGCCCCCCAATGTCACTCACAGCTGCATGATGAGGTAGAGGTGGGTGCCACTCTCGTAGATGTCATCCAAGGCCACAATATTGGGGTGTTTAATCCTGTGGGGAGAGGCACAGAGGGGTGAGAGGGCACCCGTCTGCCCCCACCCCAGCCCCCACGGGACAGGGAGCAGCCAGGCTGTGCGCCACAGGGCATCACGCGCCGCTGGCTATTTTGGGCACTGGCAATAATACGCAGCAATGGGTGCTGGCAGTGGGGGTCTGTGCCGGGTGTGGGGGTGGGGGGACACAGAGCGGGACTCCCACCCTGGCACTGGGACAGCCCCTACTTGTGGAGGACGGCAATCTCGTTCTCGATGCTGGTCTCCTTTCCCTCCAGCGCCTTCTTGGCGATGCACTTGATGGCCACAAGTTTCCGTGTTGCCTTCTCCTCTGCCAGGACCACCTCAGAGAAGGCCCCCCTGGGGGGGTGAGACGTGAACGGGTCAGGGGGGCTGCCAGCTGGAGCCACCGATGCCGCCATGCCATGATTGTCATGGCGACAGGCAGAAAGTCCAGCTATTTATAGGCGAAAAGCAAGCAGGAGCTGCCCGCTGGGATGGCTGGACATGGACCCTGCCAGCGACAGAACTCCTGGCACCCCTCAGCCCTCCCGGTGTGATTGCACCATCCCTGTATCAGGCAGGATCAGGCTGTGGTGTTGCCATGGACAAGCCCTGCCATGGCGGAGCCGCTATGTGGGTTCTTGCAGCCCTGTGTTGTGCCATCCCATGGCACCCAGGGCCATCCAAAGGCTGAGGTGCCTGTCGGGAGCCAGCCAGAGCTGTCGGCACTGCCCAGGTGGGGAAGTGACAGGCAGCGTATTTGCGCTGCACTGGGCTCTAAGCCTTGACGTAATTAACCTGCTAATCCAGCCTAAGAGCCTTACGGTGCCATGGGCACCGCTGGGAACCCCTCTACCAGCCAGGAGACCACCCTCATGCACCCTCAGCAGAGCACAGGGAACCAGCCAGCACCAGGGGAGGTGGCACCTGTGCCTGTGCCCCACAGCATGTCCCCTCGTGTGCCAGCCCCACTTTGGGCCAGGATTTGGGCTAGTTCCACGTGGCAGGTTTGGCAAAGCCTGAGGGGCCAGACCCATCACCGTGAGTGGGTTGTCGCTGGTGTGTCCCCTCAGCCTGCAACTCACGTGCCCAGGACATCTCGGAAATCATAGATCCGCTGAATATCCTCGGTCCTCTTCTTCCAGCTGGGCCCATCCTGCCCCAGCGGCATGGTGCCCTGTGGGGCCACCCACTCCCACCTGTGACACGAGTGGGGGCAGGTTGTCAGCGTGCTGGGATGGCATGGGGACACGGGGGTGACAGGGTGCTGTGGGGAGGTGGTTGTCATCCTGCGGTGATGGGAACAACCTGTGTCGACGCAGGAGTTTTGGCATGGGGTGCCCCACGGGGAAAACATGCTGGGACCCTCCCGTTGCCCGCCCATGGGGCGGGCGCGGGGCGGGCGGGTAGCGGGAGGGCCCCAAACACACGCGTGGGTGCATGGAGGGGTCCCCACCGCCATTTCCCACGCTTGCCAGCTGGCACAGCCGCGCCGGGCGGGACACGCGTGGGAGCAGAGCTGCGCGGCGCGGGTGATGCGCAGCTCCGGCGCCGCTACTCGGTGTCACGCGTGGACACGGTCTCCGCGCGTGGGTACACCGCCCCCGCCCCGCCCTGCCCTTACCGACGGCCCCGGCCCCGGGCCCCGCGGCGGAGCAGCGGCGACTCCTCCCGGCGCGGCGCCGCCGGACAGCGCTGACGTCACGGTGAGAGGCGGGCACGCGCGCGGCCGCCGCCAATGGGAGGGGGCGGTTTGGCCGCGGTGGGGTGGGGGGGGGACACGCGTGACCGCGGGCGCGCGTGGACACGCGGGAAAGGCGCGGGGAGAGGGACACGCGCGGCGCAGCAACACCGCCACGCTCCCCCCGTGCGTCTGTTGTGGGTATGGGATACGAAAGGATTCCTTGGGTAGCCACGAGTAGGGGACACGCGTGGGGCTGCAGGACAGACCCAGCCCCGCCACTCCTCGCCTGCTCCCTCCTCAGACTGAGCCCAGCACCAGCAGGACCCACCCCTACCCCTGGGCAGGACTGTCCCCCATAGTATCCCCGACTGTTACCACACCATCACCTGCACACGGCTGCCTTTATTGCCCGTGCTCGTGGCAATAGAAACCACCGGTACATGGAGAGCTTGGCCCCCCGCCCACCGGGTCCCCCACCCTTCCAGCCCCTTCCCCTCCCCACTCCCCCCAGTCCACCCGTGGGGGCCTGGATCTACCCCTGCCCCGCATCACAGAGAGGGACAGGGGACTGTGGGAACTGCGCAATAGCAGCCACCACATCTGGCCCCTGCAGTGACCTGGCTGATGTCACCCGAGTAATGGGGGAGTGCGAGGGGGGACATGGGAGTGGAAGCCACCAGCCGGGGAATGGCATTCACAGAGGGACCTCTGCAACTCCACGGGGTCCCCAGCCTGGGTCAGTGACAGCCCTCCACCGGGAGGGGACAGCAGCTGGGCTCCTTCATCCAAGTGGGGAGGCTGAGCAGGCCCAGGGCATGGGGGAGGCTCCGTCCCGTGCTGGCAGGGCTCAGGCAGGGCAGCACCCTGCGGGTGAGGTCCACATAGAGTCAGGGTTCCTTGGCCCCCACTATCCATCCAGCAGCTTGAGGATGCTCTCACGCTCCTTCAGGGTCTTCCAGGCCTGGTCCTTCTCCTTCTTGGTGGGCGTGCGCTTCTTCTGCCGGGCAGCCATGATCTTGCGGAACGCGTCCATCACCTCGTTGTCAGCCATGCGGACACGCTGCCGCAGCTCCTGCCGGTGCAGCTCCTCCTTGGCCAGCCTGGGGGGCACAGGGGGGTGTCAGACCCTGCTGGGCAGCCCCCTTCCCGCACCTGTCCCTGCCCGCTCGCTCTCACCGCAGCAGCTCGTGTTTCTTGGTGCGGTTGTGTGCACTGAGGGCCTTCAGCTCCGCCTGCCTCTTGCGCAGCTCGGCCAGCACCTCATCCTCCGAGTCCTCAGCTGGACGGTCCTCTGACTCCAGCAGGCCCTGGGCCACCAGCTCCTCCTTGATCCGCCCCTCCAGTGACTTGGTGTGGGGGACACTGCCGGGGTGGAGACCAGCTGCTGCCCACCACATGCCCTCTGCTCCCTGTGACTGACAGGGGCAGGGAGCCAGCAGTGTGCTCGGTGCACCCACAGGCAGTGCCAAGCTCCAGACTCGCCTCAGCTGCTCACCTGAAGGGCTTGTTCTGGCTGCGGGGAGATGTGCCAGCACCGTCGGCTCCCGAGTCCTTGCCAGCGATCTCAGGGATGGGGGAGTCCTCGACAGGGGAGATGATGTTCTCCTAGCAAAGACAGCATGAGGGAAGGGTCATAGTGCTGGGTCGTGTCAGTAATGCCCCACAGTGCCAGGCCATGGCACAGCCCCCACGGAGCCCCTCACCTCCACAAGGGCCTGCAGGAGACGCTGTGTCAGGGGACCAAAGGGACACCCATCCTCTGGCTGCTCATGCTGGGCCTCTGACTTCTTCAGGAGGGCATCAACGTCTGGGAGGAAGCAGGAGAGGGAAAAAAACAACCCCAAAAGCACAGAGATGAGCAGGAGGGCATGGGAGCCTCAGCTCCTCTTGGGCTTGGCTTCATTGGGCACAAGTGCTCCCAGCCTCTCCAGGCAAAGGCAGGGGTGGGATGGGGGCACCTTTGGTGTCCAGCTCAGTCAGCGGCCCCAGGACACCTTTCTTCTTGTCAGCAGCAGCTGCTGCCCGGGCTCCATCCTTCTGCTCCTCCAGCAGGTCCTCCTGTGCCCAGCGCTGGGAGTAATGCTTCCCCAGTGGCGGAATCTGTTAGATCGGGACTCAGCACAGCTCCTGGAGCCTCTGCCTTGCCTCCCACCTCCCCAGTGCCACGGCAGCATCTCAGGCAGGAACGCTCACTGTGAGGTGCCAGAGGGGACGCGGAGAGAGGGCGGAAGAGGGGGCTCAAGAGTTTTTCACCTTGTAATGCTCAGCCTCATCCTCCGGTGGCTTGAGCAGCTCCTCCAGGACTCTGACCTCCTCGTTGGTGAGATCGGCACAGTACGGTTCCACTGATGCCCAGAACCTGCGACGGGGAAGAACTATGAGGGGGAGCTGCAGGGGAGCACGTGGGAGGTGACTCATGTCCCCTTTCGTCCTGGGGCACCTGTTCCCTTGGGCTAGAGACAGCCCTTGTGCCAGGTGCTGCAACAAAGGAGAAAGATGATCCCAATGCCCCCCAACACCCACACACCTGTTTGGAGCATCATTTTTGGGAATGCGGGGCACATCAATGGGATCATCCTGGAACTCATATTCCTGGATCTTGGGCTGCAGGTTCTTGGACTTGGGCCGGCCGGGGCCAGGCCCAGTTCCGTGGCCCCCTTTGCCTTCCAGCTTCTGCTTCTTGGGCTTCCCATGTTTGACAGATGTGCCCACATCGTGGTCCTTGCTCAGCTTCAGGAACCGCCGGTCGCCCTTCTTATCCTGCCAATCTGTCAGGATCTGGAAGAGAGTGATGCCCCATCAGGTCCTGCGCCCAGCACTGGGCAGGCGCAGACCGGAGGCAGCCCCTTGGTGGGAAGGAACCGGACAGAGCCTGTCCCTGACCCAACGTGGTCCCAGCACCTGTGTCTCGGCCTCCAGGACGCGGAGGCGGCGGCTAGCAGAAGAGAGCAGCGTTTCCAGCTCCAGTTGCAGCGTGTCCAGCTCCTCGATGCCGATGCCATCGTCCTCCGAACGGGCCAGCACGGCCGTGTACCGGGGGCACACCTTCACGTGGTCCACCGACTTGAAGTCATGGAACTGCAGCGGGCAGTCCTTCAGCTCGCTCATGGCGGTGGCGACCGGGCACCGAGGGGGCTCTGGGGGACCGACGGGCGCAAGGGAGAACCGGGGACAGGGGAAGGCGGGAGGGGAGTGGAGTGGGGGGCTACGGAGGGTCGGGGGGCATCAGGGCTCTGTGGAACCCGGGAGGGGCGATCACCGGGGAGCTGAGGGGAACCGGGAGAGATCACGGGGCGCTGAGAGGAACGTGGGGAGAATCACTGGGGCGCTGAGGGAACAAGGCGGGGGAGATCACCGAGGGTCCCGGTGGGGGGGATCACCGAGGGCAACCGCGGGGGGGATCACCGGGGAGCTGCGGGGACCCGGGGGGATCACGGGTCGCTGCGGGGACGAGATGGGGGCGGCCCCGGGGCGCAGCGGAGGCCGCGGGGCCGGGCCTGGGCCGCGCGCCCCTTCCGGCCCCGCGGGCGCCCCGCCCCACGTCCCCCATTGGCCGCGTCGCGCCCCGCGCCGCCGCTCATTGGCACAGCCCGCCCTCCATCTCCCTTCCCTAATATGGAAGCGCTGACAGGCGCGTACCAAGTGTGGAGGGTCGCGGGGGGAGCTGCGCGAAGTCTCACCGCCGCCACTCCGCTCCTTGCCGCGGGGGGGCCGGGCCGCGGGACGGGAGCCTCCCTGCAGCCGCAGTGGGAGGTGCCGCGCATCCCGGAAGAGGTGATCGGCCACTTCCGCCTGCCGGGACCGGAGCGCCGCCGCCACCATGGTAGGGCGGGGGGCGCTCGGTGAGGGGCGGCGGCAGCGGGGAGGATGGGGGCGGGGGGGGGGGCGCTGGGACCGGGGCCAGTGGAATGAGCGGAGCCGGAGGGGCTGGGGCAGGGGGCGAGACCCGAGACCCGGGTCCCGTTCGGGGGTCTGACGCCGCCGCCGATGTGTCCCCGCAGACCGCCACGCTGCGCCCGTACCTGAACGCGGTGCGCGCCACGCTGCAGGCCGCGCTGTGCCTGGAGAACTTCTCCTCGCAGGTGGTGGAGCGGCATAACAAGCCCGAGGTGGAAGTCAGGTACGGGGGCGGGAGGAGACATCAGGGGAGCCCTGCGGAGCCCCGGCTGCCTGCCCTGGGGGCCGCTGGCCCCTTCCTGCTGTCCTCTGGGCACTCCCCAGCTCTTGGGCACGGGGCTGGTGCCGGCAGGGAGCCGGGGAGCTGCGGGGAGGGAGAGGGGGATCTAGCTTGGGACCGAGGGAGTGTGTGCCCTGAGGAGGAACATCTCCGGGAGGCGAGAGCATCCTGTAGCAAAGGCCCCATGCCCCCATGATCCCTGCGGCTCCCCTCCCCTGTTTCCCACCAGTAAATGCTTCCCTCTGAGTCACTCCTGCCCTTCCTGTGCTCGCAGGAGCAGCAAAGAGTTGCTGTTGCAGCCGGTGATCATCAGCAGGAACGAGAAGGAGAAGGTCCTCATCGAGGGCTCCATTAACTCCGTGCGCGTCAGCATCGCGGTGAAGCAGGTGAGGTTTGGGGCAGGGTTTGGGGTTTGGGCACGGGGCTGGCAGCTCAGCCTGTGGGGAAGCCTCACTTCCCTTTTGTCTCTCCAGGCTGACGAGATCGAGAAGATCTTGTGCCACAAATTCATGCGCTTTATGATGATGAGGGCTGAGAACTTCTTCATCCTGCGCAGGAAGCCCGTGGAGGTGAGGTGACAGGGAGGGGACATAGCAACTCCTAGCTCTGCTGTTGGCGCTGGGAGGGTGTCCAGTGCAGAACTGGGAAGGGAGATTGCATGGTCAGCAGTTTGGGTGCTAATCCCTAGGGTGCTTCTCTCTTGCCCAGGGCTATGACATCAGCTTCTTGATCACAAACTTCCACACGGAGCAGATGTACAAACACAAGCTGGTAGACTTTGTCATCCACTTCATGGAGGAGATCGACAAGGAAATCAGTGAGATGAAGCTCTCTGTCAATGCCAGAGCCCGCATCGTGGCAGAGGAGTTCCTTAAGAATGTGAGGCTCTGAAATGGGAGGAGGCGCTTCCCTGATTTTGGGAGTGGGGTGTGGAGCTCAAAGCCAGTGTGGCCCTTGTGCCCAGTGCCCCTTGTTCCATTAGTAAGGACAAGGGTGACATCCTGCCCAAGGAACCTCTTGGGGATGGGGAGGGTGCCAAAGGTGCTTGTAACCCTTTGTTCGTGAAGTGCCAGCTTTTGAGGCCCCCAGAGCTTGCTCAGTGGCAGCAGCAGCCTTGCGGGACAAGGCCCTTTTGGTGGGTGCTGAGATGGATGTCCAGTGCCTGAGGTAGGCAGTGGGAGAAGCTGAGCATGGATCTCTGTGAGCAGTGGCCACCCTCAGCCTCCCTCCCAGGCACCAGGAGGGTGATGAGGGACATCAGAGCACCCCAAGCAGGGACTAACAGCCATTTGTTTTCTTTCCAGTTTTAGGCCGTGGTGCAGGACCCCGTGGCTCCCCCATGCTTGTGCCCACTGGGCACTGTGCCTGTGCCTGCTCCTGCTCCTCGAGGACCGCTGGGTGGGGCCGGGCCCTGCCTGCCCCTCTCTGGGCCGGGCGGGAGCAGCCCCCGCTTGCGGCAGCGTGGCCCTGGCTGCTGCCCCTGTCTCGTCTTGTTTTTTAAACGGTCTCGTTTGCTGTATTTGTGTCTCCGCCTCCTCCCTCCCACCGCGCCGCACTGAGGATGGGGGGGTGGGGGCACTGTGGCCGTGGGGGGCGGATCATGGAATGAGAGCAGGGCATGGAACTGGAGGGACACAGTGTGGCAACAGCAGATAGTGGGGTTGGACCCGATTGTGTGTGAGGGGCCGTGGGAGTGTCAGGAGAGTACGAAAGGACTTGAGGCTGGCCTGTGGGCATCAAGGAGCTTGGGGTGTGGGGCACAAAAGGGTTTCAGGGGTGGGTGTGAGGTTTGGGGGGGGACAGCAGGGTGTGGGTATAGGGGGCTGTTTGTCCCCCCTTGTAGGCAGTGGAGCCACTGTGGTGGCTGGAGCTGGGGCTGTGACATCACAGCAGGGCTGTGGTTGGGGAGGTCACATCCTGCATTCTAACATCAGTGGTACTGGGGTTTAGGGGCCATGTCTTGCAATGGACTCCCACTTCAGTCCCCAGCAGGATGGGAATAGGACAACCTGCTTGGCATAGAGGAGGAAGAGCCACCCACAGTTCTCTTCATCCTCAGGCTACCATGGGACAATGTGACACAGAGAGCAGCACTTCAGGCACACAGCCCCCCAGCAAGGGACAGTGCTTGAGCAGGGTACACTCTAGCCACCCCCCGGCCCAGCAGGCTGGGGACAAGCGCACAGTGGGGCATCCTGGGGCCGTGCAGTGCAGCCGGGATGCTGGCAGGAGGCTCAGCAGGTCGGAGACTGCCCTGCCAAGGGCCCAACGTTTGGTCAGGCAAAGGCAGGCAGGTCAGCACTTTGTCCCCCTCCCTGCCTGCCCCATGGGACTGGGGATGTGGGGACAGTGGGCACAGACAGCGCTGTCCTCACAGGGCACTCAGCAGTCACCACCACTAGCCACCAGGTTGGCTGCAAGCGCTTGCTTGACCTTGAGCAGCTCAAGAAGGCCAAGCTGCATGTGGAGATGGCCATTAAGGTGAGGGGCCTGATTTCACACTCCCCAGTTGCCACATGGTTGCATTTATTGCATTCCCGCCTCAAGAGAACTGAGCCAGAGGGACCAAGATTGGGGCAGGCTGAGCCCGCTGGTCTCTGCACAGGAGAAGAAGATCTTCACAGTGCAGGGCCCCTACCCCACCATCCGCCGCCTGCTGCGGGCCCGGGGCTGGGTGGAGAGGAGGCTCCACAGCGTGGGCAGACAGCTGGAGCACCGTTGTGGTGACCAAAAGAAACAGCAGCTGGAGACAGGACCAAGTGATGATGATGGTGGGCAGGGGGAGGCACTGCTGAACCCACGTGGTGCAGCACAGCCTTTCCTGAGGACCACAGACCCCCTGCACCACCCATGGCCACACGATGAGGAGGAGGAAGAGCAGTGTGATGAGGACCCCAGTGGCATCCATGACCTCATGGTTAGCTGAGAGGGCTGGGGCTGAGTTCTGCCCCCAGCACCCTTCCCCCGGAACCCCCACGAACGGGGACAGCCTAGGACAGGAGAGGAGGGTGGGATGGGGCTCCGTGTCCCACCCCGGTTCCCTCACTCCCACAGTCCTACCTGGTGCGGGACCGGCTGCCAAACTTCATCTGGACCAACTATCTTGACGCCACTGACCGTCAGCTGCTGCAGCAGGACCATGTGGTGAACCACTATGCCCGGGTGGATGCCTTCACCACCAAGGTGGGAGGCTGGAACCCTTGGTGAAGAGGGAGACACAAGGGTGGACAGGGTCCAGTAGGGATTGACAACCTTCTCTGAACAGGAGGGGCTGTGCCTCAGCCTACAGAACCTGCCATGGATTGAGCAAGCCGACCCCAACACTTTCTTCCCTCGGTGCTACCGACTGGGGACCATGGACGAGCGGGAAGCTTTCATTGGTGAGCTGAAGGCTATTGCCTTCCTGTCCCTCCTTGTGCTCCCACTCCTCTGATGTCCTGTGCAGGACTGGCTGGGAACAACACCTTCCTCTTGCAGAGGACTTCCGCCTGACGGCAGCACGCAGCCTGCTTAAACTGGCTCTGGAGGCTGGGAACAGGCCGGTGGGGACTCGGCAGCTCCCAAACTCTGCCAAGGGGGCAGGTTAGTACAGGGAGCTGGGCCTGGGGGTGATGGCAGGGAGTTCAGAGTTAGGGACATGTCTGAGGGCTGAGCTTATGACAGAGCCTTTGCTCATGGCTGTGGCCTGGCATCCCGCACTCTCTCCTACTAGCCCACCTGATGGGTGCTCTGCTCCCCCCCCATCCGCATGCACGCAAAACCACCCATCTCACAGGGAGGCTCTGTGCTTTGGCCCCAAGGCTGGCACAGGAGTCACGTCTCTCACTCCATGCATTCCACAGCACGGCCAGGCTCCCCCCTGTACCCGGAGCTGGTGGAGGAGGCCCTGGAGGTCTGTGAGCAACACCTGGGCGTTCTGCAGCACCAGGACATCGACAGAAACACCCCATCCCCTTGCAGGACATGCATAGACTGGGACCGCTTCCTGCAGGACTACTACTGTGTGGCACAGTGAGTGCTGAGCGGGGTGGGGGGCTGAGGAGCACCCTGTCAGGGCTGATGCTGAGGCCCCCTTCCCCCCCACAGTGAGGGGGCAGGGCTGGTGCTGACCAGGCAGCAGCGGAAGCAATGCCAGAACCTGCTGCAGTGCCTGGCAGAGCAGCTGCCCCAGTTTGGCATGGAGGGCAAGCTCAACGTCTGGATCCTCAAGCCTGGTGCTCAATCCCAAGGCAGGGGTAAGGCTGGTGGAAGCCGGGAGCACACAGAAGCTTCCCACTTGGGAGGGGTCCCACCATCACTGTGTTCCCCAGGCATTGTCTGCACGACACGGCTGGAGGAGGTGCTGCAGCTGGCTGGGGGCTGCACAGCACCTGCACCTGCGGTGCAGGTGGGCAGGTGGGTGGTGCAGAAGTACGTGGAGCGGCTGCTGACCATCTTTGGCACCAAATTTGACATCCGGCAATGGTTCGTGGTGACTGACTGGAAGCCACTGACCGTCTGGTTCTACCGAGACTGCTACCTGCGCTTCTGCTCCCGGCCCTTCTCCCTGTGCCACCTGGAGCGGTGAGTGCCGCCCATCCTGGCTCCCCACACCCCAGCACCCTGGCACCCCCTGACCTAGCCCCGCTCTCCCTGCCCCAGCGCCAGGCACCTCTGCAACGTCTCCGTCCAGAAGTGGTACAAGACGTCACCAGACCAGGACGCCCGTGTGCCCCCCGACAAGATCTGGTCCAGCAAGCAGTTCCAGGAACACCTGGCACAGCTGGGGCGGGCGGATGCTTGGCACCAGGTACTGGTTCCTGGCATGAAGGCGGCAATCCTGAACGCCCTGCGCAGTGCCCGGGACCAGGTGGTCTTCCGCAAGGGCAGCTTTGAGCTCTACGGGGCCGACTTTCTCGTCGGGGAGGACTGCCAGCCTTGGCTGCTGGAGATCAACTCCTGCCCTGCCATGAGCCCCTCCTCGGCGGTGACCCGACGGCTCTGTGCCAATGTCCAGCGGGACACGCTGCGCCTCGTGCTTGACCGCAAGGACAACCCCACCTGTTCCATTGGAGCGTTTGAGCTCATCTACAAGGAGGTAGGCTGGGGGCTTGGGGAGCAAACACCTCATGGGCATCCCAAGCCCCCGCTCCCTGCCACGTCTCCCTGCAGGCAGCTGTGCCCAAGCCTCTGTCTGCACACGTGAAGCTGATGGTCAAAGGCTGTTCCCTGAAGAAGCCCGAGCCAGCACAGCGCCGAGCCCAGGACAAGCCCCAAACCACTGGGCCCAATGCCCCCCAGAACCTTGTGTCCCCAGGAGCCAGAGCCACCCACGTACCCAAGCGAGCACAGCATCAATTGCCCACCACTGTGCCTAGTGTTCCCAAGCTCCCCATGTTCCCAGGGGCCAGAGCCATCCAGGTGCCCCAGAGAGCACAGCATCAATCTCACACCAGTGTGCCCAGTGCCTCCAAGCTGCATTTGACCCCACGGGGCAGAGCCACCCAGGTGCCCCAGCCCAGAGCAGCAACAGGGAAGCTGCCTCGTCTGGTGCAACGGAGCAGCTGCTCTCGCCCCAGCTCTGGTCCCCCAGCACCGACACAGCCTCAGGGCTCCTCTGCTGGGAGGCAGGGACTGCCATGGCTTGGTTGCCTGCCCGGGCAGCCCCAGATCAATGGCTGTCCCCTGGACTGGGTGCCTGTGCCACCACCCCGGAGAGCCCCCCGTAACCCCTGGCTCTCTCTGGGCTGTACCCATTCCTTCCATCCTGCCAGGCCCCTGCAACCACCTCTGTCTGCACAGAGCACCAGGACCCCATGCCTGGAGCAGAAGCACATGGCAACTCCCAACGAGATGCAGAAGACCTGGGACACTAAGACACCCCCAGGAGTGGACGGAAGCTTGCCTGTCCTTGCTGTGCCAATACGGCAGCATCCAGCTCGCTCTCATCCCAATGAGCCCCCACTGCTGTGTCGCGGTACCCACCTCCTCCCTCATGCGTATTTCAAAATAATTCTGTGATAAGGAGTCTGGCTCTGACCTTCTGTATGTGAGAGTTGTGGGGACAGCTAGGACTTGCCCCCAGGATGGGGGTGGGAACTGGGGCTGAAGGGGCAGAGAGCAGGCAGGAAAAGCCGCCTCCACTCCTGGCTGCGGCCACCCCGCCAGACAGAGCTGTGGCAACGGTGACACTGCTGTGCCCCGGCACTAGGAACCAAGGCGGGCATAGGGTGGTGACAGGGCTCATGCCCCCAGCAATGCCAGAGGGACAGCYGGGGGAAATGGATCCTGTGTGTACCAAGAAAAGAACTGGGCACTCAGCCACCCTGGCAGTAGGTGGGGATTTTAATGGGRTGACAGAGAACAGAGGGGTGGGGTGGGGGTCCCCCAGAAGCACTAGGGCTCCTAGTGCTCGGGCAGCCCCAGGCAGCGCAGAGTGTGCAGGAAGTGGGGTGGGGTGGGGGCACAGAGGGGGCCCTCAGGCAGCACCAGCTCCTGCAGATGGATGTGGAGTGGGAGGCGATGGAGCTGCCGCGGCGAAAGCCTGAGCTGGGACAGCAACTTCTCGTCCAGCACCTGCAATGTGGGCAGGCAGCTCAATGGGATTGCTGAGGGCTGTGCTGAATGCCCCAGCCAGAATCCACGCTGGCCACATACCTGTGTGTGGGTTGGGGCGGCCTCGGGGGTCAGAAGGAAGGGCACCCCCAGCACCTTGCCCACGCGGGAGGAGTGCTCGTGGTCGCCCAGGGCTGGGCACAGCAGCAGCGTCAGGTGCACCTGGAGCTGTTCTGGAAAGGCTGGGGAGGCATGGGGGAATGGTGGGATTGCATGGGTGAGGAAGCATGGCTGGGGTGGTGGGGGTGTTGGTGGGCCACTCACCCGTCCTAGGCTGGAGCTGGAGGAGGGCACAGCCCCCCGCGGTGCCCAGCACCCGGTAGCGTGTCAGGGTGCTCTTCACCTCCTTCCTGGCCAGGCTGTGGCGTCCTGGGGCCAGCACCGGCACCACCTGCAGAGCACGGCCCTCAGCACTCCCCCGGCTACCCCCCATGCCCCCAGCACCCCAGCACCCCCTTTACCATGGCTCTGTCGCCCTGCTGCTGCCAGCACAGCCCAGTGCGGATCTCACCCTCTGTCTCTGCTGGGACTCCCACAGTGATGGCGCTGCAGGGAGAGGTGGTGAGGAGGGGACAGGAGCCCCAGGCCAGCATGGCAGGGTTCCAAGGACTCACCGATATGTGGCAGGGTACTGGCCTCTCCGGCGGGCATTGGTGAAGAACTGCTGCAGCTTCTTAGTGGTGTGGTGGCAGTTCGACAGGAGGACAAGGCCAGAACACTCCCTGTGGGACATCACAGCTCTGAGCCCTGGAGTGAGAAAGGCACCCCCTGCTCCACTCCAGGAYCTCCAGCCTGGAATCTCCTACCCTACCTAGCAGGAGCCTTCACCACGTGGAGCTCAGCAGAGAGGCCCAGGCGTCGTCTCAGTGCTGGCAGCAGTGCATCCAGGCTCAGGTCCCCAGAACCCCCTGAGGAGATGTTGGCAGGTCAGTGTCTGATGAGTCCTCCACACAGGGTACTCCCACCCACAGCAGACCCCCCCTTCCTCTCCTGTACTCACCCAGGATGGGCAGACCTGGGGGCTTGCTCAGCGCCAGCAGGGCTCCTGGCGAGGGGCAGTCTGGTCAGGATGTGCCCCCCTCACTGTGTCCCTAGAACCCATCCTCCCCTATCCCTCGTACCTTCCCGGTGCACCACGGAGTCCTCCAGCAGCCCCAGCGTCTCCTCGGGGCCTAGCGGCCGCCTCCACCTGCAGGAGATGGAGCGGGCAGGGGGCACGGGTGGGACTTTCCCAGCCACCTACCCTGCACCTCTACCCTCGCGTCCATAAATCTCACCCACCACTGACTGCCCTCCCCTCCTTGCATGTCCCCTCACCCTCATCCTTCCCCAGCCCCTCTGTGCTCACACGTCTGCAACCCCTCCCCCGTGTGCCCCCAATCCCACACCCACCCCATAACTCCTCTGTACACACGCGTGTGCATCCCCAACGGCTCCCACCAGCCCCCGCGCGTGTGCATCTCCAGCTGCCAACACAGAGTCCCTGAACACTCATGGGGGTGCACCCCACGTACACACACACCCCACACACACACCCCTACCCCACATACACACGTACCCCCCGCGCGCGCCCCCGCGCCCCGCTGACCCCACGGCGCGCGCTCCCGGCACCGCGCGCGCCAGGCGGCGCGCGACGGCGGCGCCCCCTGTGCCCGCCATGGCGGCACCGCCGCGCCTGCGCCGAGCGGCCCCCTCGGCATCCGGAGCCGGCGGCCACGGCCATAGAGCGGCGGAAGCGCGGACAGAGCGTCCCGCCCGCAGGTGCGGCACGGCGGGGAGCGGCGGGCCGGGGGTGCCACCCGTGGGCGGGTCACCGGGGGGTGTCCCGGAGGGCTGGGCGGTCACGGGGAGGGGGCTCCGTGGCTGTCGCGGTGGGAGGGAGGCCCGGGGTCTCCCCAGGGGGCTGGTGCCGGGGCTGCGCTGGGAGGCGGGCGGGGAGGGCGGCCCCGTCTGACGCTGTGCCTCCCCAGGACAGCACCATGGCTTCCCGCGGGGGTCCCCGCGCCGCCGGCACCGATGGCAGCGACTTCCAGCACCGGGAGCGCGTGGCCTCGCACTACCAGATGAGGTAGGTGTCCCCTTCCCCGGGGCTCCGGGGGGGACACGGAACCCCCAGCAAGCCCTGATGGCCCCACACTCTGTCCCCAGCGTGACCCTCAAGTCGGAGATCAAGAAGCTGATCTACACGCATGTGGTCATCTGGCTGCTGCTGCTGGCCCAGATGTGCGTGGGCCACCTCAAGCTGCTGCCCCACGACCAGGTGGCCATGCCCTACCAGTGGGAGTACCCCTACCTGCTCAGCATCCTGCCCTCCCTCCTGGGCCTCCTGTCCTTCCCCCGCAACAACATCAGCTACCTGGTGCTCTCCATGATCAGCACCGGCCTCTTCTCCGTGGCTCCTCTCATCTACGGGGCCATGGAGATGTTCCCCATGGCGCAGCAGCTCTACCGCCACGGCAAAGCTTACCGCTTCATCTTCGGCTTCTCGGCCGTCTCCGTCATGTACCTGGTGGTGGTGGTGGCCGCGCAGGTGCATGGCTGGCAGCTCTACTACAGCAAGAAGCTGCTGGACTCCTGGTTCACTAGCAYGCAGGAGAAGAAGAAGAAATGAGCGGGGATGGGTGATCTCCGTGAGATGCTGAAGCTCTGCAGTTCAGTCCTGTGGGGCGGCGCTGGCGCAGCTCCAGTGGGTGGGGGCTCCTCGGGGACCACGGGGTGCGCGTCTGAGCCACACCACGGCCCCGGGATGGCATGCAAGGGGGTACCGAGGGCTGGGGCCGTGGAGGGTCTCTGGGGTGCGTGCCCCTTCCTCCGCGTGTTGCTCTATGGAAATAAAGCACCGTCCGCGCTCCCACGCGTGTCTGCGCCGCAGGAAGCGCCGCCTGGTAGCGGGGGGGGGAGCGGCGGGGCCGCACGTGCGGGTGGAGGAATGCGGCGGGGCCGGCCCGGGGCGGGGCGGGGAGCGGCGGCGTTCGGCCATGGGGCGCCCGGTGCTGCTCGCCGCTGCTGCCGCGCTGCTGCTGCTGCTGCTGCTGCTGCTGCCCGGGACCGGGGCCGCCGTGACCCGCCTACGGGTCTCCGCCAACTTCGTGAGCACCGGGGAAGGGAAGTAGCGGGGGAAGGTGGGAGGCAGGCGGCTCCGCGCTGACCCCCCATCTTTTTGCTTGCAGGAGTGCCGGGCCACCGGTGAGTAGCGGCGGGGCAGGGCTGCCAGCGCCGGGCTGCCCCTACCCGGCGATACCGGCTCCTCCGGGGTGCGGCGGGATGGTGGGGCTCCCCCCGCCCGCCGCTACTGGGTCCTGGAGGATGGGGGGGGGCTCCCGGTTTCCGGGGCGCCGGGCTCCCTACTTCTGAGGACTCCCGATACTCGGGGCTCCTCGCTTCCGAAGACTCCGTATCCCCGACTCCCGGTGCCAGGGGATTCCCGCTCCCGAGGACTCCGAATCACCGGGGCTCCCCGTATGCCGGGGCTCCCCGTATGCCAGGACTCCGGATGCCCGGGGCACCTCCCTTCCGAGTACACCTCCGCGGGACTCCCCCTTCCTGGGGCTGTCCCTCTTCCAAGCATTCCCGGTCCTCGGGGCTCCCGGTGTCTTCGGGGCTCCCGGTGTCTTCGGGACCCCCGGCGCACGGCCGCCTCCCCTCTGCTCTCCCCCCGCAGCCGACAGGACGCTGAGCCGCCCCCGCTGCCGCCGCCCGTCCCGGCCCGGGCCGCCGCTGGAGCCGCCCGCCCTGTCGCTGAGCCGTGCCCGGCTCTGCCTGCCCGCGCAGCCCTGCCAGCCCTGCCTGCGGGTGCGCCTGGCCCTCCCCACCGCAGGTACGGACGGGAGTGGCGGGGTCGGGCATCCCCGCGGCGGGGGACACACACCCCTTCCTCCCACCTGTGTCAGCACCCTACGCCGGTTTCTCGCAGAGCTTGACGGTGTCCGCGGACTGCAGCTCACCTTCCTGGAGCTGGGCTCCAACCGGGCTGGCTGGCTGCAGGTCTGGCAGCGACGCCGGGTGCTGGGCAGCTCGACGGTGAGTCTGGGGTGGGCACTGGGGCCGAGGGACACCAGGGCCCATGGTGCCCACTGACTCCCTGCTCCCTGCAGTGGCAGGTGCAGTTTGACTGCTTCCCGGCTGAGAGTGGGCGGCAGGTCCTCGTCTCCCTCCGCACCATCCCAGACCGGGGCTTGGCCCTCAGTCGCAGTCGTCTGGTCATTGCTGAGCCACCCGGTGAGGCTGGAGGGGTCCGGGGAGTGTCCTGGGGGGACGCCGGTGCCAGCTGACCCCCTGCCTGGTCCTCAGGGCCCGTCTTCACCCACGCGTGGGTCCCCGAGGCACGGGCCATCGAGGTGTGGGTGCCTGAGGGTCCTGCTCTCATGGTGCGGCTGTGCCACCAGCTGGCCCTGGAGTGCGAGGAGCTTCCCCAGCCCTTCCACCGGCAGGTAATGGCTCTGCCCCCCRACACCCCCATCCCAGACTGGGGGACAAAGTCCCCCAGCTGATGCTCCCTCTGTGCTGCAGGTGCTGGTGCCAGGAGGCCACCACATCTCACTACCATACGAGTTTCTGGTGCCCTGCCTGTGCATTGAGGTGGGTTGCCCTCCCTGACAGCTGCCAGAGCCCCTCTCTCTGCCCTCGCAGGAGTGGTGTGGGCATATCCTGCTCTGACCATCCTGCTCTACTCCTCCAGGCCTCGTACTCCCACCATGACAGCCTGCGGAGCAAGCGCTGCCCCTTCCGTGGCCGGCCAGACGCCTGTGAGTGCCTGCAGGGAGGGAGGCAAGTCCCAGGGGTGTCCTCCAGTGTCTCCCCAGCCCTCTGACACTGTGCCCCACAGATGGTCCTGAGCTGTGGTCCTCGGTGCACTTCCACGACTACAGCACCAGCACCAAGGACCAGATGGCGATGGTGCTTAGTGCCAGCTGCCCCCTGCACCCCCGGGCCACCCTGTGCTGGAGGGAGACAGTGGATGAGGCTACACCCTGCCATGACATTCCCAACTCCACAGCCAGTGAGGAGGAGCAGGTGAGGGGTTCCAATCTCAAGGTGTCATGGAATGTGGGACTGTGCCCCTGGCTGTGGCATCCACTGGACCTCAGGGTCCCCACAGGGCAGTGGGTGAGCACTGGGGTGCCTGTGGGCCATGTGGGTCAGGAATGGTGACAGTGACACACTCTGTTTCAGGTGTACACATTGGACAAAGTGGACGTGCACCCCCAGCTCTGCTTCCGAGTAAGCCCCTGTGGGTGGGTAGGCACCACCTGGGAAGGGGCTGGGGGGCTGTGGTGGGTGATGGCAGCTCACCCTGCCCCTCTGCTGATCCCACCTCCCCTCAGTTCTCCTACAAGAACAGCAGCCATGTGGAGTGTCCCCACCGGCCAGGTGAGCCCTATGGGCAGGAGGCACCCCTGGGCCGAGCGCAGCTCTGCCCTGATATCCCTCATACCTCTCATCCTATTGGGCATCCTGCAACCTCCCCTCTCTCTCTGGTGGCCGCAGAGACTGCCTGGAATGTCTCAGTGAGTGTCCGGGGGCTGCAGCTGCAGCTGCACCTCACTTCCCGCATCCCTGCGGCCTTCAGTGCAGCCCTATGCCAGCGCCGGGCTGGGCAGTGCGAGCCCGAGGCCCCACTCTACACTGTCACACAGGTGAGTGGGGCAGGACTGGGGGGGCCATGGTGGGGACAGACTCGCACTGACCCTGCCCTTGTGCTTTGCAGCCAGAGGGCTCTACCCCAGGGGAGCTGGCGCTGCTGCTGCCAGTGCAGGTCCTGGGCAGCTGCGTGCTGGTAAGGTGACCACTATGCTGGCATTTGTGCCATGGGGAGACCCCAACATGGCCCCCCCCTCACTCAGCCCCTTTCCCAGGTGTGGCGCTCAGAYGTGCATTTTGCTCGGAAGCAGCTGCTTTGTCCTGATGGTGAGAGGGGATCCTGGAGAGGACTCGGGGGGCAGTGGGAATGGGCAGACACTCCCCTTACTGCCCCTCTCCCAGTCTCCCGCAGGCACTTTGGGCTGCTGGGGCTGGCGCTGGCACTGGGACTGGTGGTGACTGTGCTGCTCCTCAACTGCYGTGGTGCCTGGAGGCCAGACGATGGTGAGAGGCACCTGGGGAGGCTGCAGGAGGGAGGGCAGTAGCCATGGTGGTCGTGGGGCTGGAGTGCCRGGGGGTGCCCGTTCCTCGGCTGCAGGGGATCCCAGGGCAGTGGATAGTGGATGCTGTTGGATGCCGGGGTGCCCCAGAGGATGCCAGTGGGACACAGAGCTGGGCCGTCACTGCTATCCCCTCTATCCTGCAGGTGTTCCAGGCGGGCGCCCCGTGCTTTTACTGTACTCGCCGGACTCTGAGGAGCACCTGGGGCTGGTGTGTGCCCTGGCCGAGCGGCTGCGTGCGGGGCTGGGCTGTGACGTGCGCCTGGACCTGTGGGAAGCAGGTGGCTTGGGACAGGCAGGCGCCSTGCCCTGGCTCTACGCCCAGCGGGGCCGTGTGGGCCGCCAGCGTGGCACCGTCCTCCTCCTCTGGAGCCRGGGCAGTGCCCGGCTCTTTCATCGGTGGCAGGTCGGGATGGCTGACGGGACGCCCAGGGATGCCCATGACATCTTTGGAGCAGCCATGGCCTGCCTGCACGGGGAGCTGGGGATGGCGGGCCGTGGCGGCGGGTGGGTCCTGGCCTACTTCAGCCGGCTCTGCAGCCCCCGTGATGTTCCCCGGCCCCTCCGGCCCCTGCCCACCTACCGCCTGCCCCGGCAGCTGCCCGGTCTGCTGGGTGCCCTGCGGGGCAGCCCCCCGGCCCCTCGCCGCTGCCGCCAGGGCAGGACAGGGGGGCTCCTGCATCGGCTGCTGGAGGTGGGGGCTGGGGAGGGCAGCCCCCTGCCCCAATCCCCCAGGGCAACTGCTGGCACATGAGTGCCTGGGCTGGGCTGGGCTGAGCTGGGCATGGCTGTGGGGGAAACAGAGCTGGGCAGAGCCCCCCTGCTGAAGGTAGGAGCTCCGCCATGGAGGGGCAGGGCTCAGGTGAGCGTGTGCCCACTGTGGTGGCAGGAGGGGTACCAACGGGTRCCCCAGGAAGGGGCCACGGGGGTCCAAGCAGGACTGGCCTCAGTCATGGTGTGTGCTGTAGGGGCCAGAGCGAGCATCCAGCCGGTCATCTGTGGCCAGGAGCAGAGATGCTGTCCCTAGCAGGGCAGCTTTATTCCCATACAGGGACCTGCTCCAGAGGAGAGCCCATAGAAGCCCCTTTGGACGCCATAGCCAAGCGAGGGGTTGGGGTGGTGCAGGAAGAAGTTGAGAGATGGGGAGGCTCCCTGCCTTGCCCAGGTGCAGCTGGCTAGAGAGGCAGGTGCTGGGCACAGCCTGGCCCTGCTCTTTGCCCCGACATTGCCGGCAGGACTTGGCCTGGGATGGAAGCAATAAAGACGTAATTTCACCCTGCTCTATTGTCTGTCTGGTGTGCCAGTGGGGCTCTGTTAGTGCCCCGGAGGGATGGGGGCTACCCAGTGCCCCTCTGCAGCACGGAGGGGCAAGAGGACACACACGGCTGGGTGCAGCCTGTACCGGCACGGCCRCCACACCACGTCCCACAGCCGCTGCGGCTGCCTGGGGCCAGCCTGGCACCCTGCCCGTGCCATGGACCGAACCTCGTCCCTGCCGGGCCCTAAGCCCTCCCAGGATGCCGGGGCACGGAGCCCTCCGTGGTCGGTGCGGGAACGGGAGGCCCCACCCCAGGGCGGTTGCTGACGCCACGCAAGGACCCGGGTGTCCGGGATCAGAGCAGGAAGCGGGAGCCGTCGGCGGCGGTGGGGCCCGTGGAGCCAGGAGAGGGGCTGTTGGGAAGTAGCCGGCGTGGGGCCGGGGCACCCCACGGCCCCGGCCCCGCCATGCACGTACTGGTGCAGCTCCTGATGCTGCTCGTGGTGGGGTCGGCGGGTGGGCGTGGGGACCCCCACGACACCCTGGCCTGCTCCCAGGTGGGTCGGTGTCACCAGCACGCGGGCGTCGGGCACCTGGCACCACCACCAGCCTCACCCCTGCCTCCCCCAGGGCCTCACCTGCCGCCTCTTGGGTAAGTGCCACCACCATGCCACGGTCCCCACCCCACCCAGGGCATGGGAACCCACCCCCACGCTGCCCTCTCTGTTCCCCCAGACACCGATGTGCTGTGTGGGACGGAGCCCCCGAGGCCTAGGCACGGGCTGGCCCTGGCTCGTCTGCGGCTGGAGCCGGCACTGCGCTGCACCGAGCCCAGGGCCTGTGTGCCCTGCCTGGAGGCACGCGTGCGCCTGGCCTTGCCACCTGCCACCAGTACCACCACCGAGCCCCACCGCTCCACGCTGCCAGGCACCCCTGGGTCAGAGGATGGTGGTGATGGGGGACAGTGGTCACCAGTGACTGGGGCCACCTCATCCCAGCCCAACGTCACTGGGCTGCTGCTGCTCTCTGGGCAYGCCTATGCCTCATCCCGCTGTGTGGCTGTGGAGGTCTGGGCACCCTTGGGCCCCACGCTGCGTGGTCGAACCCTGGTACGTAGATGCGGGCCCGGCACCAGGGATGGATATCCCAACACTGTCAGTCCCTGGGCACTGGGAATGTGGGCGCTGGCACCAGTGCACCTCTGTGGCATGGGGGTCGTGTTCCCTTGCCCCGGGGAGGTGGGTGCTGGCGGTGCCGGTGCCTCGCCGCAGCGGGGTGGTGGTTTTCCTGCCCAGGGCTGGGTGATCTTCCGGTGCTTCGAGGCGCCGCTGGGCTCTGAGCTCCACGTTACGGCATACACAAACTCACGGGGCCGGCAGAGGCTGAGCCAGCAGCAGCGGGTGCCAGGTAAGCCCCAGTGTGTCCCCTGCCGTGGCCCCAGGCCTCCTGCCCACTGACTCCCTGTCCCCACAGACTGCTCATGGCCTGCGGCACAGGCTGTCATCCCCCAGTGCCAAGGTAGGTGCTGGCATCAGCACACGTCGGTTTGCATCCCTTGGGGAGAGCTGGGCAGTGCATACCAGGCGTGAGAGTTACCCTGGGGGTGCCATGCCCTGTGCCATGGTGCTGGGTGGGCACTGCCAGCACTGTGCCTGGGTGACCTGAGCCGCCTGTGACGCAGTGCCCAGGCTGCGGGTCTCCCAGGGGAAGAAAGAGGTGGTTGTGGAGGTGCAGGGGGCTGCAGTGGGGCACAGCTACACACTCCGGCTCTACCACAACCACAGCCATGGCACCAATGGGCCAGGGCGCGCAGTGACCGAGGTGAGTATGACCCCCTTTCCTGACCCCCTGTCTTGTCTGGTCTCTGGTTGCTGCTCCCCTCCCCATTCCCGAGAAGCCATGTCCGTGTTACAGGCAGGGTGCTGGAAGAGGGTCCTCTGGGAGCGGGTCTCCCTGGGTGACCCTGCTAGGGGACAATTTGCCACGGGGTGACCCACATCTGGTTGCTGGTAGCAGAGCAGTCCCTTGAACTATGTCCTGCCCGCCGATGAGGTGCTGCCCTGCCTCTGCCTGCAGGTGGGCATCCGACCGGGCACTGTGGGGGTGGCAGAATGCCACCAAAAAGGAGCTCTAAGCTCCATATATCTCCCTCTGGCATCCCAAGGGGGCCAGCCTGGTCACGGTCACAGCATGGCTATTTTCTTGTATCTCTCCCCACTCCCAGGTCTGGCCAGAAACCCAGGATCCACTGCGGGCCACCCTGTGCCCCTTCTCCAACGGTACCTTCACTGTGGGGCTGGCATGTGGGGGACTGGGACACAGGGAGACCTGAAGGGACACCATATGGGGTGACACCTCTCTCCTGGTGCCAGATACCGAGGCCTGGGAGCGACTGTGGGCACAGAGCCGGCTGGTCCTGCACACCGAGGGGCAGGTGCTGACCTGCTCCCTCTCAGCCCCCTGCGACCTCCTGGCTGAGCTGGTGCCCTGCTGGCAGCCGGTGCCTGCTGGGCCCTGCCAACCCCTCCCTGGCCTGCAGCAGCCCGCTGGGGGGCAGGTGAGTGGGGCTCTGTGGGGCACAGGGGGCTTGCGAAGGATGCAGGTGGCATTGATGGAGCATTCCTTCCACTCACAGGGACCCCAGGAGTTTGGAGGGCTGCAGCCACACCCCAACCTTTGCGTGCAGGTAGGACACCACTCTGCCCCACAGCTGCCCCACAAGCAGCCCCACATCAGCTCCAGGCACTGCTAACCCGCTCTCTGGGACAGGTGTGGAGTGGCGGGCAGGTCCATCTGACCCAGTGCCTGCGGGACCGTGAGTACTGCTGGGGTGGGAGGGCAGAGGCAGCCTGCGGGTCCAGCTGCGGGGGAGCCCTTCTTGGCCTCCCCTCGCCACCTCCCCAGCCCCCTGACACATCCCCAGGAGCACTGCCTGGCCGCCCTGATGACCTCCTGCTGCTGGAACATGGCGGGAATGCCTCACTGTGTGCCATGGAGCGGGGTGCCTGCACGCCCCTCGCCAGCTTCACCAGCACGGTAAAGGGGAAGGGACCCCCATGTCCTGGCAGCAGTGGCACTGGTGGCACAGGGACCCCTGTGTCCAGCAGTGGTGGCACCACGGTCTGACCCACTGCGCTGTTGCAGGGAGAGGGGCACCCCGGGCTGCTGGAGCAGGATTTGCAGCGGGATGTAGCAGCCGGGCAGTGCTGGCAGGTCAGTGTGGGTAGCCAGTGGGCAGCAGCCAGGGACTGGGGAATGTCTGAAATGTCCCTGTGTCCCCCACAGCTATGGCACCCTGAGAACAGCACTGGGGTCACACTCTGGGTCTGTCCCCTGCACAAGTGTGAGTGTTAACGGCCACGGTGGGGGAGAGGAGGGAGAATGGAGGGCTGAGGGAGGGGACCCACCTGGGAAGCCACTGGAGGCCCTTGTTGGGTGTCGTGGGCGCTCGGTGGATGCAGATCCTGCCCTGCAGACCTGCGTACCCACTGGGCTCTGGTGTGGATGGGAGCGCTACTGGGAGCCACCTGTCTCCTACTGCTGCTCTTGCTGAAGAAGGAGGACGTGAAAGGTGAGTGGTGTACTTCTGGGGGTTGTGCCCAGCTTGGGACTCCTCCCGGGACCCCACTTCWCTGCCTCTCCTCCCCACAGGATGGCTGAAGTCCCTGAGGGCTGGCTATGGCTCCAAAGGTGAGTGTGAGGTGAGCCTGGGGTCTGGGAGGGAGTGGGCAGTCTATGCCTATCCCAAAGAGGTCAGAGAATAGAGCAGGGGGGTCCTCCACCAGGACTGGTTCATGTTTGCCTACCCCACAGGGTGGGTAGGTGTGTAGGGGCACAGAACAGAGGGTGAGAACCCTATGGGGGGTGGGCGGCAGATCCCAACCTGCCTTCCACCATGGCTGTCCCTTAGGGTGGGTAAGGGGTTCGGTAAGTGGATTGGGGGACTGCTGAGGGGATGGGTCCCACATCGGTGGTGGTCTCAGCTGCTTCCCATTGTGGCTGTTCCTTAGCTTGGGTGTGGGGSGTGTTGCAGAGGTTTCGGGACAGAGGCAGGGGGTGCTCTTTCCCCATCGTGGGTGCTCCCAGCACATCTCCCACCATAGGATGGGTACAGGATGTCTAGAGGGATCTAGACACTGATGATTCCTCCCTCAGGTCCACTGGAAGGCCAGCGGGCACTGCTGGTGCATGCAGCAGAGCCGGTGGCAGAGCGGGCGGCGTGTGCCTTGATGGCAGCTCTGCGCTCGCTGGGGCTGGCAGTGGTGGCAGCACCGGGGGGTGGCAGCGGGGTAGCGGCTTTGGGGCCACTGCCCTGGCTGCACGCCCAGCACCACCGGGCACTGCGTGACGGTGACACCATCATCCTCCTCCTCTCTCCGGCGGCCGTGGCTGCTGCATACCAGTGGGACACTGCGGCCAGGGTGGTGCCGGAGTCCGGGGCTGCTGAAAGCATCCCCAGACTCCAGCACAATCCTGACCCCGATGATGTCCCCAGAGTGGCACCCTGCGAGGTGTTCGCAGCGGCTTTGTCCTGTGCCATGCCAGCACTGGTGGTGGGCAATGGGCACTATGTGGTGGCCCAGCTGGAGGCCTTGGTGCCAGCAGTGCCCCCAGCGCTGCGGGCAGCCCCTGCCTTTGTGCTGCCCAGCGAGATGGGGGGGTTCTTGCAGGCACTGGCAGGCCCAGCTCAGCGGCGGGGCCGGTGGCTGGAGCCGTACGTGGCAGCAGTGGCCGAGGGTCTGCAGCGGGCGATGGGGGAATAAAGGGGTGATAATGCTTTTGCTGAGTGTGAGTCCAGCTCTGAGTCCAGTGGGGATGGGGATGGGTTGGAAAGGGGTGATGGGGTGGTCTCAGATGGCTTGGAGAGGAGTGATGGGGAGGTATAGGGGGATGGGGGCAGGAGGGGGCTGTTTGAGGCGTGAAGGCAAAGTGGGTTGGTTTGATTGGAGAGCGGATGGGGAACTGGACCAGTTTACGGGTATGAAAGGGAACTGGACCAGCTCAGTGGGGGATGAGTGGCAACTGGGACAGTTTGGGGGGAAATGTGAAAAGGAATTGGATCAGTTCAGGGTGAGATGAGGGGGAAGTGGGCCAGTTTTGGGGGGTGAGGAGTAACTGGACCAATTTGACTGGAGTGGGGGAAGGCGAACCGGACTGGTTGGCTGGGGTGGGGGAGTGATGGGGAGTGGCCCATTGGGCCGGGGGCTGAGGGCCTCGCCCAGGCCAGGCGGGAGCCGGGCCAGTGCGCTCCAGGCAGCCGGCCCCGCTCCGTGCGGTGTCACCGGCTGCAGCCCATCCGCGCGCCCCGCGCAGGCTGCCTTTGCGCGCGGCCCCTTTAAGGGAGGGTGGGCGGGCTCGGCGGGCGGCGCTGATTGGCTGGGCGCGGGGGGCCGGCGGCGGCGGCGCGCGGCCATTGGCGGGGGTGGCGGGCGCTGAGTCAGCGGGCGCGGCCCACGTGGTGCGGGCGGGGCGGGCGGGGCGGGCGGACGATGGGGCTGCTGCCGCTGCTGCCGCGGCCGCCCCGGCGCCGGGGACCCGGGCTGGGGGGGGCCCTGCTGTGGGCCGCCCTTCTCGGGGGGTTCCTGCTGGCTGCCCATGCCGACCCCGACCCGCACCGGGACGGGGCCGAGCCGTGCCGAGCCTGCCGCGGCCTCGCCGACAGCTTCAGCAGGGTGCGGGGCGGGGGGGCACGGGAGTGATGGGGGCCGCGGCCTGGGGCACTCGGGCGGTAATGGGACCAAGTGGTGTGGGATGACTCAGCACTTGCTGGGGTGGGAGCCGGGGGCGAGGGGACAGTGACAGGGGGGACCCACGGGTGGCAGACAGGGGGGACGCGGCCTGGAGGTGACAGTGAGCAGGGATGTAGGGCGTCCTGGGTTGAGTAATGTGGGGTGATGGGGCTAGGGGGTTCCAGAGACAGCACAGGTCAGGGGGGATAAGGATGGTGACAGGCCCCGTAGAGGGGTGGCCTGGGGAGACGTTGGTGAGGTGGAGGCCCTCCCACAACATTCCCAGGGGCACGGTGACTGGGCTCTGGGGAGGGGAGAGGGTGGCAGGTCCCTGGAGTTGATGTGTCTGGTGGGACCTACGGGGAGGGGGGCTCTCGGGGGGCCCCATGCCTGCACTGCCACCCCACTATGCACCCAGGGCCTGGAGCGGACAGAGCATGAGGGTTTTGGTGGGGGCAACACAGCCTGGGAGGAGGAGAAGCTGTCCAAATACCAGCACAGGTAACTGACCCCTACAAGGGGCTGGGGGAGTCCAGTTGCTCCACAGGACACGTCCCACACTGGCCCATGTCCCTGCAGTGAGACCCGTCTGCTGGAGGTGCTGGAGGGTGTCTGTGCCCCCTCGGACTTTGCCTGCCACCAGTTGCTGGAGCGGAGTGAAGAGCATGTGGAGCAGTGGTGGTTCCATGAGTGAGTCTGGGGGCAGGGACATGGGGGGACAGGGAGATGGCAGAGGGCTGAGCACTGTGTCTCCTCCTCCCCAGGCGGCAACAGCACCCTGACTTTTTCCAATGGCTGTGCGTGGACCAGCTGATGCTCTGCTGCCTGCCCGGCACCTATGGCCCAGACTGCCGGCGTGAGTAGCTGTGGGATGAGTGGGGTGCTGGCGGGGCTGGAGGGGCTGCCCTGGCTGCTGCCCTCCACCCCGGCTGCCAGCCGGCTGGTCTCTCCCTGTGCAGCCTGTGCTGGCGGGCCCCGGCAGCCCTGCAGCGGCAATGGGCGATGCGATGGTGACGGCACGCGCCGCGGCACCGGCCTCTGTGTCTGCAGCCCGGGTTATGGCGGCCCCTTCTGCGCCGAGTGCGGTGATGGCTACTACGAGGCCTCACGGAACAAGAGCCACCTTGTGTGTGCTGGTAGGTGGGGTCCCCCTGGTACTTTCCGGGCACTAGGTGCAGGCAGCTCCCTCCTGCCTGTGCCCACCTTGCCATCCCTTCCCGCAGAGTGCTACCAGGCATGCGGGCGCTGCACGGGGCCCGAGGACTCCAGCTGCCTTCGCTGCAAGAGGGGCTGGGTTTTGCACGAGCACCGCTGCATCGGTGAGTGAGGGCTGGGGATGAGCTCGGGGCCATGGATGCTGTGTCCCCAGAGCCAAGGCTCAGCGGGACCGTCCCACCTCTCCCTCAGACATTGATGAGTGCGGTACGGAGATGGCGCATTGCCGAGCCAACCAGTACTGCGTCAACACGGAGGGCTCCTACGAGTGCCGAGGTCAGGAGGAGGTGGGGGGTTTTCACACAGGTGGCTCTTCCCTGCTCAGGGTCAACCCTGGCTAGGCTGGGAAGGAGCTCTAGCAGCAACCCCAGCTCCTCTCCCTGTGGCAGACTGCTCCACGGCTTGCATCGGCTGCATGGGTGCCGGGCCGGCTCGCTGCAAGAAATGTAACAAGGGCTACTGGCGGGATGGAGCCAAGTGCCTGGGTGAGTGCCTCCTGTGGGCTGGGGGCTGTATTGTCCCCTTCTCACTGCCTGAGCCCTGCCTGAGCCCTGCCTCCCCCCAGACGTGGACGAGTGTGCCAGCACTGAGGAGCCAGTGTGCACAGGGGTGCAGGAGGTGTGTGAGAACACAGAGGGCAGCTACCGCTGTGTCTGCGCCCGAGGCCACATCCGCCGAGACGGGCAGTGCGTTGAGGACAAGCCCCCTGGTACGGCCTGATGCGGTGCAGGGGGACATGGGCACCGGGCAGGGGGTGTGTGACACGGTGGGGGGCTCTGGCTGCTCAGCTGTGCCCCCCCACAAGCGCTGTCCATGCAGATGCCCCAGAGAAGGGTTTCTTTGATGACGTGACCGATGACGAGGTGGTGGTGCTGCAGCAGATGTTCTTTGGTGTAATGATCTGCGCCCTCGCCACGCTGGCTGCCAAGGGTGACATGGTCTTCACCGCCATCTTCATTGGCGCTGTGGCCGCCATGGCCGGCTACTGGCTCTCCGACCGCAGTGACCGTGTCCTTGATGGCTTCATGAAGGGCAGATAGCTCTGGGCCTGCTGGGCGCAAGTGGAGCGGCAGGCTCGGCTTGGGGTGCAGGGCCTCCCCCAAGCAGGATTGGCTACCAAGGCTGCATCCTGCACACGGTGCTGTGCCCTGCATGCATCCCCCAGCCCCCACTTTGCATAGGGTCTCGTTTTCCCCATCCCTGCAGAATGAGCCAGGAGTACCTGATCCTGGGGACTCCCACACAGCCCACTCTGGCCAGAGGAGTGATGCCAGGCAGCGCAGCACCATACAGGGGGCACAGCATGCGGCCCCCAGCTCCTCGTGCTCTGGAGGAGAGGCCTGGCATCGTGGCAGGTGAGGGGGTGGCAGGGCAGGTGAGGGGGTGATCCTGCTATCTGCCCCCAGGCCGGGGCTTCTGGCCCTGTAGGACTCCCCTCCCATGAGGCGATTCCTTGTGGGGGAGTGGGGGGCTGGGTCCCCCCATGCCCTGAGCTGTGAGGCTGGGAGAGCCACCCCCCATCCCACCTTTCCTCCCCACGTCCCTGGGCAGAGCCCATCTCCCCTCCCAGGCTCGGGGCCGGGGGCCCCTCGCTGCTGGCAGGATGCCATGCTGGCTGGGGGGCCCTGCTGGATGCATGAGTGTGGCCATTGCATTTGTCCGTGGTTTGTCCGTGGGGGTGTGCCCATCTGTCCGTGTGTCCATATCTCAGGAAATAAAGCTCTGCACACCCAGCTTGGCTGCTCAGGGTGGGAATTGGTGGGGACTGGAGGTGCTGCTGCCAACCACTGCCTCCACACGCCAACAGTCTCCTCCCAGCATAAACTCTTTATTTCTCTCGTTTGGCACAAATGAAGCCGGCCCCTGCCCGGCCCTGCAGGGATGTGGAATCAGACCTCCACACTCTCACACTGGGCTTGTCTTTCTGCGCCCCCAGTCTCTGCCTGTCCTGGGCTCAGAGCTCAATTGTGTCGCTGGAGAGGCTGCGGGAGTCTACCGCCTTGCCAAGGGCTGGGAAAGGGCGGGGACATTCGCGCTCCCCGCCAGGGGCTCCAGCGGGCACCAGGAGAGGGGCCCGGCTGGGCGCCTCGTCCAGGGGCAGGCTGTCGGGCGAGGACAGCCCGTGGCGCCAGGGGTTCCAGCTGATCTTCAGTGAGCTGCTCTCTAGCGAGCTGGCTGAGGCGGTGACAGTGACGGTGATGGTGCCGGGGGGCTGGCGGGGGCCGGGCAGCTCTGTGAGCGAGCTGCACCGCACCATGCGCTGCAAGGCGGGGGTCTCATCGGGGGCTGGGGAGCCGTGCAGTGAGGAGCTGGAGCCACGGCGGGGCCGGCCGAAGAGGCCGTCGTGCAGGAGGTGGCGGCGGCAGAGCGCCTGGTCAATGCTGCGGCGCAGGTCGATGGGAGACGGCGGGCGGAAGACCAACTCCCCCAGTGAGGGCGACGAGCCCTGCTCGAAGGCGGCGCAGGAGCGGGCGGCCAGCATATTGGGGCACTTGGGGCTGAGCCCCGGCATCCCGGCGCCAGCTGCCCAAGCCTCGTTGCTGTCCTTGAGAGCCCGCAGGGGCAGCTGCTCTGCCGGATTGCGGATGAGGCTCTTGGAGATGTCATTGGCGGGTGTGCGCTCCACGCCAGTGCCACCGGAGCTGCCACCGGCCCAGTCGTAGCAGTTGTTGGGGTACTCGGGCGCCTCAGCTTTGCGGCCGGCACAGAAGTACCGCAGTGCCTTGGCCCAGCAGGAGTGGCCGGCGGGGCTCCGGCGGCGGCACCGGCAGCACACGGGCTCGACGGCGGCCGCCAGCAGCGCCAGGGCCGTGCCCAGCTCGTCGATCCGCAGCCAGAGTTGTGCCGCCCAGCCGGGCCGGGAGAAGCGCTCGGGGGGCCCCAGGACCCCTCGCAGCCACACAGCGCTGTAGAGCTGCAGCCCGCAGACAGGCAGCCCCACCACCGCTGCCGCCAGAAGCGCCCGCGCCCCCGGCTGCGGCCCCGGCCCCGGCCCCTCGCAGGGCGCCCGCAGCACCCGCCAGCACCCCCAGAGCCCCCCCAGCAGCAGCAGAGCCCCCGCCACACAGCCCAGCGCTTGCAGCCCCAACGCGGCGGTCAGGCCCAGCCGAGGTGGTAGCAGGTCGGCGGCCCCCATCGCCGCACTCTGCAGGGCAGCGACAGCCCCCAGCGCCGGCAGCCCCCGCAGCCGGGCTGGCAGCAGCTGGAGCTGGGCCAGGCGCTGGAGCCGCTGGAGCAGGAGGGCGAAGGCGGCGAGAAGCAAGGGGAAAGGGGCTGTGCTGAGCAGCAGCAGGGCCGGGGGGGGGAGGCGGCCCCGTGCCCCATAGGGATCCAGCAGCAGGAAGGTGGCCCGCAGCAGGCAGGCGGCCAGCAGCAGCCCGTGGGCCCCCACAACGTGGGGCAGTTGTGGGGGCCGCAGGATGGCCGTCCCCACCAGTCCGGCCAGGCAGCCCAGCGCCAGTAGCAGGAAGACGGTAGCAAACCCATAGATATGGGCCTCCCAGGAGACGCCCAGCTGGTGCTGCAGCTCGGCCCAGCGCAGTCCGGTCCCGTTGGCCCCTGGCGCCGGGGGGGCACGGCTGGGCTTTGGCTGTGGTGAGGATGGATCTCGGGGGGCTGGCTGAGGCGTCATCCCTGCCCGTCGCCACGTGGCCGGGGGGGTCGCAGTGCTGGAGGCCGGGGTCTGCGTCCCCGGTGTGTCTGCAGGCAGGAAGGAGGGGGATGGTCAGTGGGGAGTGGGGGCCTTGGTGGCATCCGGCCCCCACCTGCACCCCACACCGGGATGCATCAGCTGTGGCACCCCAACACTGCAGCAGGAGATGCCTTGTGCTGGCTGGGACTGTGCCCCCCGGTGCCTCCCGGGGTCCTATGTCAGGACACGCAGTGCAGGGGGTGGCACGTCCCCGGTCACGTCCCCCACCCCCTTGGGGAAGCCCCCACCCACCGAGCATTTAGCACTAATCCCTGCGGGCAGGAGTAGATTAGGGCCGTCGTCAGGTGCAATCCTGATTGAAGGTGTCACTGTATCCCGGCTGGGCAGCCCAAGATAGCTGCCATCCCCCCCGCCAGCCCCGACGCGCCGGGAATGGGCTCCCACAGCATCCGCAGAGCGGAGCCCTGCATCACCTGAGTGCCTCATCCCAAGCGTCTCGGTGGTGGGTTGTGCCGTTGGCTGTGAAGTCGTCTTGGTGGCATTTGGGACGCTCACAGGGCCCACGGCGCCCCGGACCTGCTGCGGGGAGCCGACGTCCTCCTCGGGCAGCAGCCCTGCGAGAGAGGGCAGAGCAAGGTGCTGACACCTGCGGGGGCTTGGTCCCCGCCAAGGGGTCCCCCCGCACTGTTACCAGCTCTTACCTGTGCTGGGGGTGCTGGGGGTGGCCGTGCTGGAGCCGGGGGGTGGTGCAGGGCTGGTGCTGAGGACAGACCCTTGGGCGGGCCTGGGTCCCCGCTGCCCTGTCGTCCCAGAGTCCATGGGGGGTCTGCGGGGGGCTGCGTCCTCAGAGCTGGTGGTGGCGTGGCTGAGCAGGGCCCTCCGGGTGCTGCGCTGGTGGGAGGGGGGCACTCGAGTCCAGGGCTCAGCCAGCCCCCAGGACAGGGATGTGTGGGGCAGCCATGGGGCAGAGCTGGGCAGAGCTGGGGAGGGGCTGGGGGGCCCTCCTGTGTCCCCCCAGCTGCCCACTGGCTGCGCAGAGCCAGGGCTGGCATGGGGACGCCAGGCTGGCCCCGTGCCTGTGGGGTGGGAGGCAGGGACAGTGGCTAGTGGGACTGACTGGCTGCTGGCTGGAGTGAGCTGTGCATCCTGAGGGAGGCCCAGGGCCGCTGTGGGTCCCTCTGCTGCTGTCTGTCCCCGTGTGTGGGCATCTGCTGTCCTCATCCCTGCCACCAGCATGGGGTTCAGGGCAATGGTGGATATGGTTGGCCGAGGGCTGGGGGTGCCAGCTGTCTCAGGGACATGCTGCCTGGAGAGGGACAGGCCCTGCCCTGCCCAGGGTGGCCCTGGGGAGTCTGGCCCTCTGTCCATGGGCACCTCAGGGCCTGGTGTTCCCCGTGCAGAGCTGTGGGGCAGAGAGGTGTCCTGGCCTTCAGCCTCGTGTCCTCGCCGGGCAACAAGCGGCTCCTTTGTCACAGCTGAGACTGTGCTGCCGTCCCTCCAGGCCCTGGTATCAGCGCCCGTCATAGTGGCTTCCATCTCCAGGGGTGTCCCGGTGCCACCTCCCGCCTGCAGCGGTTGGGACCAGCTCACAGAGCTGTTGCTCCCCCGGTGCTCGCTCCTGGGGGCCCCAGCACCACTCGGCTCCCCCGATGCCTCCCAGGTGGGCGATGGGCCTGGCCACTGCTGTCCCCAGGCAGGGCTGGGCAAGGGGTTCCCAGCTAAGTTCAGATCTGCCGGCAGCATCCCCTGGGCCTTGGCGGGGACCCCGGTGGCCAGGAGCATCCCCCAGGTGACAAGCTGTGCTGCAGCCATGGTGAATACCCAGCCGGCCCTGTGGGGATGGGGGTCTGGTGAGCCAGGATCCACGGCAGCTGCCCAGGGGACTTGCGCAACTGCCCCTGGGGCTGCCTAGGGAGAGAGACAGTGGCTTGGCTGTCCCTTCCCGGGTAGCCCTGGGCTCTGTTCCCAGCTGTCCCCATCCCCGATGGCCCCATTCCCGGTCTTTCTTTTCCCAGTGTCCCTTGGTGCTCCCCATCCCGGTGTCTCGGGTGCGGGTGGTCCTTGGTGCTTAGTGGTCCCGACCCCCAGCATTCACGGTGTCTGTCCCTTTCCTGATGCTCCATCCCCAATGTCCCCTCTCCGGTGCTCAATCCTGGTGTCCCTCCCGATGTCCCCTCCCTGGTTCTCTATCCCCGGCGTCCTCTCCCGATGTCCCCGCCGCCGGCGGCCCCGCTCCGCTGCGCACCGTTCACCTTGGCGCGTCCCGGCCGCATCCCGGTGGGGATGCCCGGCCCGGTGCCCCGCGCCGCCGCCGCACAGGCGGCTCAGACCCGCCGGGCCGGGAACGGGGCCGGGACCGCCAAGGCGCTGCAGCGGCGGCCCCGCGGTACGGTGCGGGTAACCGGCAGGGCTGCGCTGCGGGGACGGACCGCGGCCGGTGAGGGACCAGAACGGGGACGGTGCGGCCGCCGCAGCCCGCCGACCCCGCCCGCAGCGCGCCGGGCCGGCTCCGCCGCTCCGTGCCCGGTGCTCTGTGCGCGGGCCGCGGTGCCGCCAGCCCCCTCCCGCCGCCCGCCGCAGCCCTGGCGGCCCCAGTGCCGGTGCCCCGGGGGCCGCAGCCCCCCGCGCTGACCTGCCGGTGCCGGTGCCGGTGCGGGCGGGCCGGGCTCTGCGGCGGAGCGGGCGGCGGCGGCGGCGGCAGCCGGTCACGCGCCGCCCCGAGCCGCGGGCACCCGCGCGGGAGCCCGCCCGCACCGGGAGGGGGGGCGCGGGGCACGGCCGGGGCTGCCGCGTCGGGACGGGACCCGCGGAGCCGGACACGGGGGCGGGCGGGTCCGTGGGGCTCAGCTGGGGTGGACTCTCGGCGACTGGTACCCCGTGGCGCGGATGCTCCGGAACGTGGCTTCTGGAAGGGCACCAGGGCAAGACCCCGCGGGGCAGCACACGGCGTGGGGCGGAGAGGGGACCCTGCCCGCAGGAGGGCAGGGTCTCTCGGAGCGGGCAGCGCGATGGCAACGGGCTGCGGCCGAGACTGGTCCCGCGGCCGCCAGGGGTAGGCGGGGAGGGGGCTGTCGGATCCCCTAGCTGTCGGATCCCCCCGTGTGGGAGGTATGAGGGGGCCCATCTGCCCCACACCTGCCTCCCAACCGCCCTGTGCGGGTATGCAGCGCCCTGGCAGCCGCTGGGCTGTGGGACCCTGCCAAGGTTCAGGTAATTAGTTAATCTGCTTAATTGTTCGGCTGGAGTGCAGCCTGCCCTGCCAGGGCTTGGGCTGGCATTGGCACAGCCACGGCGCCACAAAGTCACACCAGCTGAGGACTCTGTCCTGCACGGTGACACCTGTATTTCGGCTCCCTGCCTGCACCCCTGCTCCTCCCTGCCTGCACCCCAGCAGTGCCTGAGCCGCCACAGCCTTGGCGAAGCCCTGTCATCACCATCACTTTTCTTTCGCCAGGCCAGCAGGGACATGTGGCACCTCAGGCCTCCATGGCAACACCGTGCCGGCAGCAGCACGTGATGCCCCACTCCTGCTTCCTGTCACCTCTCCATTCCTGGGGCATTGTGCCCGGGCTGGGCTCACCACCAGTGCGTGGGGCATTTCTGGTTTCCAGTCCACTCTTCTGTGGGGTCAGGAGGTGTCAGCAGCCAGTTGAGGACAGGGTCCAGGAATCTGGGCAATGCCGGTGCACTGGGCCCCAGAAAGCAGGCAGGGCAGGCAGCTAGGCTGGCGATTAGTGCTGGGGAGGCCACACAGGGGGAGAGTGGAGGTGATCCTGCACCAGGCACTGCCAGCACTGGGCACCACCACAGGCGGATGGTCTCATCCTGTGGACAGTGCGGCCGCAGTGCTGAGTGTGCAGTGGGACTGTGGGGAAGGAGCTGGTTGTGCCCTATGTACCACAGTCATTGGAGCACCTTTAGCACAAGGCAGGGGTGCAGCAGCCACCTCCACATCCCCGGTGGTGTCAGAAGTTTCCTCCTCTGCCAAGTGACTCACTGGCAGATGAAAAGCTGAGCCCCCTCCTCCATGATGCTGCAGCAGCCACCTCCTGCTGCCTGCACAGCCAGGGGTGCTGGGTGGAGGATGCAACCAGTTCTCTCACACCCCTGGGCCCGTGGCCACCTGGGTGTCACAGGCTTTTGATCACTACTCTCTCCCACCTCCCAGGCTGTCCCTCAAGAAAACTCCAAAACTTCTGTTTCAGAATTTCAGAGGAAACGGCTTCAATTAAGGCTCAGACAGCCTGGAGCCCAACTTTACTTTTTTCTGACCATTGTGTGTGTTTTATGGTTCTGCCCTTTGCCCTCCGCAGTCCTCCTTGGCTGTTCTGCGAGAAACCACCCAGGCACCTTCCTTGGGTGAAGGGTGGGACAAGACCCCCACAAACACTGGTACAGGCAGCCCCATGGAGGCAAAGGCCAGTAGAAACTGCACATGCAGGGCCCCGCAAGCCTGGGGCATGACTGATCCAGCAAGGAGACAGTGGCAGTGAGCTGGGAGTATGGGCTGGGTGTGTGGACCAGCTCCGCTGGGGTGCAAGCAGAGTGCCTGGGAAATCTGCTGCCACGCAGCATGCACACTTCCATTTTTGCCCAGCAAGGCTGGGAGAGGAGCTGCCATCATCACAGCCATATTGGGACAAATACTCTTGTTGGCAGCTAAAACCCCAGAGGACACCCTGAGGGGGAACAGGCAGGGGGGCTGTGGGGGCCAAGATGGCACCCCAGGGCTTCATMCCATTCACCAGGGGAGTTGTCCAACACAGGGAGAACCATCACTGGCTGCAGTTGCTGTAAGACCTTCATCTCCAGGGATTTTGTTTTGCACTGTGTTCCAGTGTGTGCATGTGGCAGGGGGCTGCAGGGGTCCCCAGGGCAGCCCTACATTGCACTACACGGCACTGATGCTCTATCTGAGGGTGCCAAGGAGCCCGTCCCTGCTCTGCCTCTGCGCAGGGGCTTGCAGCAGACACCTCCAGAGGTCCCTCCAAGCTCAGCCATGTGCTGCCAAACTCCCTGCATCCAAGCCAGGGGCTGCACAGAGACCTGCACCCGTCCCCGCCGATCCCAAAACGCAGGGGGTGGGGAGCCCCCTGAATGGGTTTTGCCCAGTGAAGGCCGTGCTGGGGCTGCTGGGGAAGCTGGTACACAAGGGCAACGTGAAATGAACAGCCACTGCTGCCAGCAGCCTTGCCCAGCCCCTTCGCTGGCCAGGGGAGGGTCCCAAGGCTCTGGGAGCTCCTCATACCTGCCTCCCCCCTTCTCTTTGCTACCTAACATCACTGGACCAATGTTAATGGGTGGAGGTTTCCTTCTTTAAACACCAGAGAGGAGCTAAAAAAGGAATCCTCCTAATTCCACGATCCAGGGAAGTTAAACAGGTAAAGAGAAACCGCCTGCTCTCCCGCTGGAGCAGGACTCTGCCTCTTCCAAAAAACCAACATAGAGACACTGGACTTTGGTGAAGATACAATGAGTTTATTAAAGCCAGAAAAACAGGATCCCAGCCATTTCCCTTCGGTTGACAAAGCTGGATCATTTGGATTTGTGGCAATATGGTTTTGTCAACACCAAAATGCTTCTTTTGCTGGTAACATTTCAGATCAAAAATCAGATGTGATACAAATGCCCAAAGCAGTGGGAGCTGCTGACAGTCACAGCTGGGTATGCTGGAATGAGTTGCTCTGTGGGAATTGGGACTGTCCCACATCTCATCTGCTGGATCTGCCCATTGTATCTTTGGTCTCTGAGAACCACTGCCTTTGAAAAGAATATGAGAAGAGTATGTTGAAAAATTCCTTAATCAGCCAAGTGATACAAGAGACAAATAAAGTAGAAATAAAATAATTTCCTGGAATCTCTGAAACCAAGAAACTTCATCCGGAAAGGAGAAGAGATACAATAGTGGTTGAACCTGAGATGTCGGGAATTGGTTTTCCTCAGTTAAACCTGTCCCTGTTCGAAGTTCACAAACAACTCCTGAGACAAATCTGAACCTTATCAAAATCAACCAGAACAACACCACTACTAAAACCTCGAACTTTTACACAACAAACCAACACAGATACTATGAGTGTGAAACAGAGTGAAGCCTCTGGCCACAGAGATAGCATTACATCGATTTAGGTGAAAAGTTTCCAGTAGATCTCAGTGCCAAACCTGACGGAGCTGCTCGTCTGTGCTCTGCCAGCCCTCTCCTCCCTGGGAATGTCAGGTACTTCTCTGCTGTGTAAATACGATGGTAACTGGAGCCCATGGCATCTCTCCTGGGAGTGGAGAGGTAAAGCAATACAGATCCCCTCAGCTTTCCAAGTAAGGGGGAAGAGCTCCTCTCAGACCCCATGTAGTCCCTTACAATATCTCAAACTGGGCAATAGCACTTTCAAGCATCCAGGCCTGAGTCTTGCCTCTAACTAAACAGGTAAACACACCTAGAGGAATAAACTGCAACTGAAATGGTCAAACATGCACTAAGGGCTCCAAATATGAAACAAACCCCATCAATCAGAAGAATCACAATCAAACAGTAAAGAGCAACAGGCTGTGTTCTGCTGAGCCAGCGGATTGACAGGATGGGGTTTCTTGGAGCTTGCAGGGCTTTGGAGGCTGAAGCAGCTCATCTGCTCTGCACCTGTTGTGCTACACAGGGAAAGTACATTCTCCTCAGGAGAGGAATCCAAGAGATACCTTTGTACACTGGAAACATTCACTCTTTTTTTAATTTCCAGATTTCTCTTTCTTCTGCTTGCAAGTTGTTGCAGGCTTTTATCAGAAAGCGGCACTGGTGCGAAATGCTTTGTAAGCCCCAGCTGAGCACTGCTGAGGATCTGCTGATGGGGAGCTGCAAAAACCGGGTCAGAGCTTTCTGAATTGAGATCAACCAAGTATCTCGGAAGGCAATTTTTTCTGGAGCTTTCCAACTCAATAATCCCATTTGCCTTCCTCTGCTTCAGCCCACCATCAGCACATCGAGAGTGTTCGCCTTTCCTCTTAGTAGCATAGGTTTTCTTTCTCCCTATTACTTTTTTCCAGGGGATCTTTCCTGGACTCTGTTTTGTTTTGTTCCCTACAGCTGCATTCTCCACCTCGCGGTCTGTGGACCAGTTGCTGTGTCTTTGCCCAGGTGTAGCTTTCTGTGCAGAATGGTGGCAAATTTGAGGCTGCTGCTGCTGTGACAGTGTCAGGGGTTCAAACGCTCGAGTGCTTCTCCTGAACGCCTTCCTCAGTGGAGTTGGTAGAGGCACTTCCAGTGGTATAGGACAGTGTTTCTCCTGACTGTTCCCCAAAAAATGTGTGCCAGCCCAGCACGTGCAAGGATGGGTAGCACAGCTCTGTGTCTCCAAGCTGTATTTCACCTCCTGCAAAGAGGTGTTTTCTCTGCCACAGGCCGCTGTAGCAATGGGGCTGGCTTTGTCTTCTGAGGCTGGGTTTACATCACCCTTAGATGTGCCATTTCCAGTGACCTGGTTCTTCCCAGGGGAGTCTYGATGTTGCTCCCTCACTGTCACATGGGGCAAATGAGACCAGCCTGAACAGCTGTAAACCCCCCTGTCTGGGCAGCATGGCCAGTGTAGGTGCTCCTTACCCAGGACACAGATCTGGCACAGCCCAGGGGAGGTCTGGAAAGAGTTATCTGACTTTTGAGGGGGCAGGCTGGCACTAGACACAAGCGTGTGCTGCTCAGTTGAGGTATTACAGAGCTTCAGGAAACCAAGTTCTTTACACGCCTTCAGGAACTGGTCATTCAGCTGGGCTGGCAGTGACTCCAGACCCTCCTTCASCAGCTGGATACTGGATTTCATATCCAAAATCTCTACATCTTTCTGAGGAAGCAGAAAGCAGAGAAGAAGCAGTAAACAACACACAAAAATGCACAATAGGAAGAAAGTTTTAATTACCACTTGTCAGTTTGGTATTGACCCAAAGATTAGCAATTTGTATCTTCCTGTGTAATACATATCCTTAAACTGTCCCACAAAAGTGAGAGGCTTGGGACTGGAGCATACCCCTATCCCACTGTGTGTCCCCTTTCCTAAGAGCACTGCCTTCTTACATGCTGTCATGACACATCCTTGCCAAAAGCAATTCCTGCAGCATGGCGTTTGGAGAAACCAGACCTGTCCAGGAAGTCTCTGACAGTTCGTTCTCATGTTTCTGACACCCACATGTTCTCTTTTCACCTGGTTTTTCCTCTCCCTGGAAAACACCCAGCTGAAGGAACAAGGTGCTGCACTTCTGTGAAGTGCTCTCCCCTCACAGGCATGCACTGCACCAGCCCCTCAGTGAAGGTGTGCACCAGGTGAGGAAGCAGCAAGTTCTGCATCATGGCCTGCCAGGACAAGGTACTGTTGGCCTCTTCTCTTACTGACCAGGGCTTCATCAGAGCTTACAGCACTGTTAGCCAGCACTTGGGTAATCCTCTGTCAGTATCTGGCCTAGAATTAGCATTTTAATATGTCTTTCCCCTTTCACTGTAACTGGAGCAGTCAGCTTTATAATCCACCATTCGAAGGCAATTTAATATTCAGTTAGTATTTTGAAGAAGCGGGAGAAATTCAGAATGAGGATTCAGAATGAAAGATTAATTTCTGCACTTACGGCTGCAAGTCTCCTCTCCATCTCCAGCAGTGCCTGCTCCATTTGGCTTTTATCTGTCAAAGCTTTCAGCACCAAGCTGCAGTGACTTTGAAGAGCATCTTCCACTAAACAGGGAAATCAATAAAAAACACATTTGGTCTTTCATTTGTAAATGTGAATAAAGTACTATCAATACTATTGCTACTTCCTCCACGGCTTGGCATGAATCACCACAGTGATTCTCCTGCTGCGATCTCCCTGAACCCCGAGTGATGAACAATGGGGTGGATGTTTAATGCAAGCACTTGAAATTTATAAGATGCTGTGCATAGGCCAAATCTCATTTACTGCATTCTGTTAACGTGGCAGCTGGAGAAGAAAGGCTGTGCAAAGCTGCAGAATTTGGTAGGCTCAATGCAAGGAAAGCTGAGGCTTGGTTGTCTGCCAGCTGCACAACAGGCGTGGCCAAGGCAGGGGAACCCCAGTATAGCTGATCCACCCCAGTACAACAAATGGTCTCCTGCAACCAGCTGATGATAAATGGGACTTAAACAGGATGGAGGTGTAAGAGGTTAATGGCTAAGAAGTGCAACTAGAGAAACTGTGTCAGAAATGCACAGGAGGCTGACAACTAAAGGAAAACTGCTGGAAGGAATAGTGGGAAATTATGAAGGAGTGTGCAAAGAACTGGGATTTCTATTTGCTGATCATGGGAAAAGACGGGGTCAGAAACCACCTGAACCAGGCAGCTGTGCCCAGCACTTGGTAGTGGGGGCCCCAGCAGTACCCTATAGAGGCGCAGGCTCCCCAGGAGGGTTTTAAATTGGAGCAAGTTGCTCTTGGCTTCAGTCAGTCTTGTTGAAAAACTGATAAAACCCCAGGGATTTGTGTTATACAATTGGATAAGAACATAACTCCCCCCATACAGCTTCAATTACTCTTATAGGAACCACTGCTGTGCCTAATATGCTACAGGATGGGAACACAGTTTGCAATGTGTGTGGAGATGAAAAATCTTTAGCAATCTTGTGGAAGTCTCCTTTAAAAATCATAAATTAGGACAAAGAGCTGAGAAAGAGTGGAGAGAAAGAGCTAAACATGTCTGGTCTTTCCTGTGAAGGGTGCAGGAAGGTGTGTACAGATGGTGTGGCTGGGGTGGAATGTTGGCTGGTTGGCACAAAACAGGATCCAAAGCACTCTTGCTAAAGTAAAGCACTGCCAAACCAATGGGCCAGGATAACTGAAACCCTGGAGTGCTGGAGCAGCTCTGCATACCTGAGAAAAATCAGAATAAAGCCTACATTTCAACAAGTGCCTACAAGAGCTCTGCAATTAATGAATTGTCTTTTGCTACTGATCCAAGGTGTTTGATTGACTTTGGTGTCGGTGGTGCTGAGAGCCGGTCTGAAACTATTCCTGCTCACCAGTGTTTATCTCAGTTCCCTGGTGAGCACCTCTTGCCCCACAGAGCTGTGCTCAGAGCCTGCAGAGCCGCAGGGCACTGGGGATCCCTTCTCCTCCTGCTCAGCTATTTTCATTAAGCTTGCAGGGACTTAATTATCTCAGCGAGCTGTGCCCTTCTGTCAAACTGTAGATGGAATTGGTTAAAGAGCTAAAAACTATTAAGGAGAGGCAGGCAGAATGTGATTGTACAGGCTTTGCTTCCGTGAAAAAACGGGGACATTTTAAAAAGGTACATTGGGAAGGAAGAAAGCAAAGAAATCTGAGCAATTATGGGCTTAGTAGTTTGCTCTCATATGGTTTTAGAGTTTTAGAACAGACTTTGAGGAGAAAAGTACTCAAACATATGGAGGGAAATGGAATAAGATAGAACAAGATTTTATAAAAGGTGATGTAATGTACTAAGACAAGACAGGTAACTTCTTTGACAAAGACAACACAGTGGCCTTTCTGCAGATTCAAACGAAGGTTTTCAGTGGAAGTTGTCATGTAATATAAAAAAAAGAAAGAGAAAAAATAAGGGGAAACTTAAAAAATAAGCCTCAACTAAAGCGAAAGCACCAACTCTTGAGCAGAGTGGCCTGAGGGGACAAGGCAGCTCTGAAAGGTGCTCCTCAAGGCCTTCTCATGAGCCAAACATGCTTAAAATCTGCTGTAGTCACCTGGGTGCAAAAGCCAAAGGGCATTCAGATAATTAGCAGGTGACACAAGGACGCAAATGCCAGGACCAGGGGCTACAGGTGAGACAGGGCAGTGTGGCGTGTGGTGGTGCACCGGCTCTGGCTGACAAAACTGCTGTGCACCCCAGGATGTCTGGAAGCCCACACGCCTTCTCAGCCCTCTATGTGCAAGGAAAGAAAGAGATTGAATTGAGACATGGGCAGAGAAAAGCTCGGAGTTAATTAAGTGCTTACGTGGTAATCTCCTCTTATGAAAGGAGATTGAAAGTGTTTGTCTCATTCAGCCACGCGAAGCTGAATGTAGGTGTGTGGTGGCACAGGGCTGGAGATGCCACTCAGGGATGGACACAGGGAATGGCACCTTCTGGCACCAGGAAGCCCCTGTGCCAAGCTGTATTTTCAACTTTGCCTCCTCCGAAGGAGCCCTGCTTGGGCACAGTGCATACGGTTGTCATTTGGGGGAAGGAATCCTGCAGTTGTCTCATCCATGCATCTTCCTCACACACATTGAATTAAACCACCTCCCAGACCTGGGCTCAGGGAGAATTTCTCCATTATTTCAGGATGCCAATCACCACACGGCTTTGCCTTGTTCTCTGTAGGATCTTGGCTGATTTCTGAGGACTATCTGCACATATTTCAACCAATATGCTGTTGCAGAAAATTTGGTGGTTGTTTTTAAGCTTTTAGTGTTTTGCTCTGACAGATTTAGACTGTTTTAGAAACCTGGAAAGCTATGATTTGCAGAACAGGTTTATAACAGGGGAGTGAATGTCTCAGTGGGCCTTTTAGACTTTGCATCTCCCTGGTTAGACCTAAGGGCTACCTGCAATCTGAGAGCAGGTTTCTGGGGAGCCTGCCAACCTACAAAGAGGATGAAAGCAGCAGTGACTAAAAGAAGAAACTTCTTTTGTATCACTTTATCACCTTCCATCTCTACACAGTGAAGATACAGGAAGGGCAGCATCCACAAGTTTAACTCAGCTTGCTGCTTTTCCCCATATGCTTAATTTTAGCTCAGAATTATTTTTAAAACTTTCTGGTTTCCCTAGTCTGTCTGTTCTTCTTCAACATAGTATCCTCAGTCTAAAAATAGCCCTGCATCCACTGGGCTTGTGATCTGCACATACGTTTGACTCAGCACAGCATGCTGCAGGCAAGAAACCAGCAGCCAGCCTTTTGAATGCGTTTCGTTTGTACATGTAGGAGTATTCTGCAGAAAAAACCCTCAGTACAGAGGAGGGGCACTCTCCTTCCCTCCCTGCTTCCATAGCCATAGGAGTGTTCAGACTTGTCAAACACTAACAAACAAAGTAAAAATGAGCGTTAATAAAGACTTTAAAAAAATAGGTGTTCAGACAGCCAAACTAGATCAGATCAAGGACCCTGTTAAGTCAATGCTCAAGAAGGGCTACTTCAGAGGTTCTCTTCAAATAAACCCTGCAGCAGATAGTTATTGAATAACTTGATCACAGACAGAAAATCTTTACTCAGTTAATGGGTGACTTATGCACAGATTTGTGCCTCTCTTGAGGTAATTTTAACAAAGCAGTTTTTTACAAACTGGAACATCTCTGTGTTTTGATTTTCTGTCCATTGTCTTTGGATGCTACTGGTTTACAGTAATAACATTTGGAATATGAAACCTGGCATGAGATAAAAGGCTGTAGGACCTCGGGGTAGGGCTGCCACCCTGTGCTGCAGAGAGTTCCCTGCAAATCAGCCTGCACCCAGATGCAGCTGCACTCTCAGCAGCTGAAAACTACAGTCTGAGCAGTCCAGGGAGGGAGCGCCAGCCTCCCAGCCCAGAAATATTAAGCAGTAACTGTTTCTGATGCTTATCTGTCATCATCTATGCAGCCCATCCTGAGACCGACACCAACAGCACAGAGGCTTTAAATTACACTTTGGAAGGAGGTTGGTTCCCCCACGCCCAGATTCAGTAGGGGAAATTGGAGGTGCTATAAAGCTGGTGAGACACAGGCAGGGAAGACAGCTCCGGAGCTCAGCAGAGCACTGCGTGTTCTCCCTGGGCAGCAACAGAGCTGTGCCAGAGGGTGGGACAGTTGGGCTGTCGTGGCTGCATCCTACTTGGATATACTCTGAGCAGTCAGCTGGTGGGTTTGTGCTGGCTTAGCCTGGGTCCCCTTCCACAAGACATCAGACAGCCCCTGCACTGGGGGACTGTGGGATGAGCAGCCCCTGATCTCACCCTGCACTATAGTACATAGTGCTCCAAGCCCTGAACTGTGACAGTGAGGAATTTAAATATCTACCAGAACATCCACACTTCCTCTCACCACCCATGAGGTGTTTTGGAGCCTGGTTAAGTCCCTCACCTCAACGGCTTTGTTAGTCACTGCATGGCTAGTTAGCAGCTACATGGAAAAGACCATTTCTTTAATCAGTTTAAAACCTTTTGACTTTCCAATCCATGCAGGACATAAGAGAGTCTGAACTGGGTGTCCCACTCTGGACCATACCGTTCAAAGTAAACCAGCTCAAATCCCACCATTTTAAACACAGCGATTTCCCGTGGAAACTTTGCCAGCAACTGCTGGCCCTGGGGAGTCTGGAAGCAAGTCATGTTTGAAAACTGCCCACCAGGCACCGGATCTCGTCAGAGAATGGCATCACCTCATACCTGTGTAAGTGATGTGTTGCACGTTACTTTGTCACCCTTAGTGGTAGTACGTCAGAGGATTGCCTGCGGTAACCTGTTTGAGAGGATGTTGCTCGTGCACTGCAGCCAAGGTGTTGTGGAGGATTTTCGGCTGTCATGATCTGTCACAGCCGGAACTACCAGATATCAGAACAGCAAAGCAACGCAGGGAGGGCTGAGTGGTGAAACCCGGGTTTTGTATGAAAAACCAGAAAGCTTTGATGAAAGTGTGGGTATATAAATTAAAATGTGAAAAAATATGAAAAGAAATGAGCTACAGGAGCAGAAACCAGAAGGAAAGAGCAAATGATGACTGGGTAAGTCAACCAGAGAAACTGTATATAAGGTGGAAGAACTGAGGCTACAGGGTCTGCCTGCCTCTTTACATCCCTGTGCACTGCACACCGAGATATGAGCAAGGCACAGAGCACCTGTGCCTCCGTGGAAGTTGCTCAGCCAAACCTTGTCTCATCTGCAGTGCCAGACACAGCTCTATCCACTGTGTGCAAGCACATATGGACAAACACTCAAGAGAGAACGTTTTTTAAAATCTTCCTGCACAGAGCATGCCAGCCCAACAGCATTTGGAAATGCTTTGGAAATACATTTTGAAAAATATTTTCTGTTTTGTTCTCACCCGGTGGCTATGCAGACTATGCCAAATGTGCTTGCTACCCACTGCTAAAAATGCAGCCTGTGATACTCCTTATAAGCTTTTAATGAAGACAGACTTGATTTCAAGTTCCACTTTCCTTTCGTTGTCAAGCTATTGGAATGTCCTGGTGCACTAGTTCTCTTCATCTTCTGCATTCCTCTCCTACATGTGAAATCTGCCATTGCCAATGATTTAAAGTGTCTCTGCCATGTCACCCACATCCCAAGGTACTGTATCATCACTCACTGGCATTCGGAGCTTTATTAGCTCTGAATTCAGCTCTTTATCACCTGAGTTTTTGGAATTTTATGCCAGTTTTTCAAGGGAATTGCCTCTTTTCAAGGCACTAGTGTACGTATCTATTTAGTAGGAACTTAATTATCCATCACTGTGATATCAGTCAAACGACAGTGTTTATCTGCAATTAACCAGTGGCAGATGAACCTCCCAGAAATATAAAAAGAACAACGTTGTGCAGCATGTGATGATTTTCATTATATATTCAACATTCTGCAGCATGATGCATTACAGAAAGTGCCAATTTTTCTTTTCAATTGCTTTGAAAATCCAGCAGCACGCACCTCTGGGAGGTTTCTCATTTCATTCAAGGCACATTCATTTAAAATGGATATGGAGAAGAAACAGGACAGCTGAGTAAATGGTATGGAATGGAGAGGGGGAGTTGTGAACAATAGATTTGATTTTCAGTGCCATGACAACAATTTCTGTGCATGAGGTACGTGAAATTAGGCAAAGTCCTGCTGCAGAGTGGACAAGTTGAGGCACTGAAGTAATTAGGAGATGGGAAAATGTGTAGTAGGGAACTTGCTGTGCTGGCCAAAGCAGACAGATTCTTGCTTACATTAGGGTCCCACCAAGAGCACTTGCCAAGCACAGCAAAGGAGAGTTCTTAGTACAACAAGATCGGTATTTCAAATGCACAGACTATCATGGCCTCTTGCAGAATGCATCAGACTCCACTCTTTTTGCCTGAGAGGGCTGTGTTGACTTAAAGGGTATCTGTCAAAGATGTGCTTTGTGGAAGCTACATTTTTGCCACATAGTGAATATTATTGTGCTTTTGTGAAGGTCTCTTGCCTTCATCTCACAAGGTATAACTCACTTCACGTTTCTTGCGTGTATTGAAACTGGCCTCTTGTTCTTGCACAGAGCAGAGCAAGCTCTGAGCAGTCCTGACAGAGTGTTGATAAAGCATCACACCAGCATTAAAAATTAATGTACTCTCAAAGGCTCAGATCTAAGCTAAATTAGAAACAATTTCTTGAAGCATTTTCCCTCAGTAAAGATTTCTGTGATTAGCCACTTCAGAGGCAGAGTTGTTCAAAAGTATTTTACATTATTAGCTTTTCTGGAGGCCACCTTTTTATCATGGCAATACTGTGCTTCACTATGTGCTTCTCATTCAAGAAATGAGCAGTACTAGTTTTGTACTAGGGTTTGTTTTAGATGTGACTATGCTTTAGTCACATCTAAAACATAATCTCTTCAAGCACAGAGGAGCAATGGAAGACTTCAAACTGACACGTGAAAATCTGAGAAAGCCCTAAAAGCTGAAACTGGATACTCAGGATATAAATATCTAAGTTATTTTTACTGTGTATAGCATTAGTGCTCCAGAGAGTCTAAAAAAGATCATACTCCAGGCAAAACACAAAAACAGAGGTGTGTTTATGTATTTGTGCATAGTGTCTAACTATGCAACACCTAAATACAAGAGAGCAGAAAAAGGGAGAAAATGAGAGAGTAGGAATGGAGCAACTGACAAGTCCATGCCATGGATAACTCTTGTTTTCTCTCCTCCCTTAGGGAGGGCAGCTGTGAGTGGCATGATTTGCCCATTTCCCCCGAGCTTGGAGACAACATGCTGACTATTTGGCAGTTTGACTGTGCCCTCTGCTGTTAACAGAAATACAGAAAGGACTTACATGTCTTGGAAAGGGTTTCTAGGTAACCCAAAATGGATTTGTGTTTGGAATCAAACATTTCTTCAAACTTCTTGAAGTATGCTTGCAGCTGCAAAAACAATGGTAAATGAGAAAATGAAAACATTGCCTTTTCTTTGTTTGCAAAATCACAGCCTCACATGCCACAGAACAATGACTGCAACTCATGGAATGGAACAGCCTGAAAATGGTTGTTTATTTGTCGCTTGAAACAATTTGTCCAGCTGTTGGTTGCAACCCCAAAGGAGGTCTGGAATGGCTCAAAAGCTCATGAAATCTGGACAGATTTCAAAAAAGATATACTGATCTGTAAAATAGGATTAATAATTACTAATAAAATTAATTATAGAAGTGTTGGGGGAGAGACCTTCACCTTCAGACCACATTGACTAATCCTGAAAGTAGATTGCTTTCTTCAGGCAGAAGAAAAAAAGAACTGTTATTTGCAGACTGTCACTACAGCTTGTTTTTGCTCCCGAGACCCAGAGAAATTCCACTGCTGGCTCTGAGGCAAGACCCTGAAGACCTTGACCCTGAGGCCACAAAGACAATGGTATATGGAATAAAAATTACAATTGTTGGCTTAAAGTATTTGAGTGCTTAAGACACACAGTGTAATACTTTAGATGTCAGCACAGTAAAGGAGAGAAAGTGAATGCTGAATGTTCTGTAGTATTTCTAATTCTCCATTATTTTACATTCTGAATTTGAAGTAACTTACCTCTTGAAGCCTATCTTTGATGCTGGAAATAAAGGAGCTGAGGACCTCACTAAAATGAAAAAAACCAAAAAGTATGAACCAAACATGTAAGTTACTGATGTGTACAAAAATTGAAAAGGTCACTGTAAAAATGAGACAGGAAACACTGCAAGGCAGAGTGTAGTGTGTAATGTAAGCACAGAAACATAGTTACTTCAGGGGGCATAACCCTTTGAAATCACCTTAGTTGTTTTAGGAAAACATGGACTCTGCAGTGTAAAGGAAGAAAAATAGCCATATACACACATGCACATATATGTCATATACGTGAAATTGTGGGGTTTTTACTCTCAGATTTTTGGCCTCTCTCAGAAGTTTTAGTTGGCATTTACACAACTGTCCATTAGCTGCTGGGGTGTTATCACCACGTTATCTGCTCCGGAAGGACCCAGCCTGTGCGGTGACGTGCCAGTTGCTGCGATACGTGGGTATTGTGTTTGGACTAAAATAACTGTGGGAAGAACATGGGAAAAGCTTCAGCATCAACACAGCCCAAGCCAGGAAGAACAAATACTGCAAACCCTTTTCTCCTGAGATTATGCCTGTGGTTTCTGTTATCCGGCCTTTTAAGTGGAGCGAGCCTATCAGGAACCAGGCTATATTCATGATTAACCTGCCACACCACAACGCGCGGATGGTTGCTAAGCAAAGTGATAACCTTTTTCCTCTCTGAAGATTGAGGTCATTTTAAGTCAATCATTCGAGTGATCCAAATTACAACACCCAAAAAAATGTGTAGGCCAGGTAGAATCTAGTTATGAGAATTAGGCAATGCTTCTGAAATCTCTCTAGCCTTATGGAAAGGAAGATACTCATTTTCTTAGTCACACTTGCGGGGGATACAAATTGATAAATTATACACTTATCTTTGCAAAGATAATATAGCTATTTCTATAAACAGGCTTCTAATCTGGGAGTGAGCCTGAAGTATAGGAAGAAGCATAATCCATTTAAAGAAAAAATAAAGAACAATTATGAGTGATGCCTAAACATTTAAATATATGTTTTAATTTAATTTAAAAAATCCTCCTCTTCTCTAATAGGCAATAGAGAATCAAATTTTGCCTTATCAGAAACATAGTGCCCATTGAAAAGGCAAAAGAGACACATAGCCTGATTTGATCAAAGGCTTTTAATAAAAAACACACTTCACTTCGGATGTTACATTAGAAAATGTACGGTGCTAAGAATTATTTATAAGTGCACTGGGGAGTTTGCCATCTTTCATTTTTGAGCTTCAAATCACTGGCTTGTTCCTTAAAGTCCTTTAGGACCTACACGTACATGTAGTTCTTGACATCTGACAAAGAGCAGATGCAAATTACATTAAAAAATGACATTTGTCTGTTACCAAAAAACAACAGATAAAAATCTTGTATACAAATAAAATTCTAGAGATATGTGCAGGTTTATAAAGATGCAATCTGCGCACAAGTATGTTTGGCAACCCCCTCATCTGGCCCAAATGTGAAGGCCATCCTCAGAGTTCTCACATAGTCTATAAAATTTTGAGAAATAAGGGCTTTCACAGAGAATCAATAAAGAAAAAACGAACAACGCTGATGAGATAAAGAAGGATGAAGGTAAATTCAGGTTAGAGTTTTGCTGTTCCATGGGGCTTATGGCTGGGTGTGTTACATAAATTGCAAATAAACCCTATTCTCTCACCCTGTGACTCTTTCCAAATAGAAATTATTTTAAACCTGAAAAGATACTTTTCTTGGAGAAATATGCTGCTATGTCATGTATGATTTGTAAGAGAAGAAGGAGCTACAGGGAGTGATAACCACCAACACAGAAAGAATTTCGAATGGATGTCTACATACCGGTCATATTTGTCCTTTATTTTGGTCTTATTCACTTCAAAATTTTCCAAGACACTTTTCACTCTTCCTGCACCAAAATTAAGTGAACCTTTTTCTCTTGTTTCTTCATCAAATAACTGTGGTTTTGTCTGGTATTTGGTAAAAATACTGGGCTCACTCTGTTGCACAAACAAAAGAAAATTGTTGAAGTACAAAAATAATCAGAACATTAATTAGAAGAAACCATTTGTTTATCCAGTGCTTTGCAGACAGAGATCACAGTGATTGGGCATGACAGATTAGATGGGACGAGGAGATTAAGAATTTCATGAGATTATGCTTCATTTAGTGTGCCTAGTTAGATCAACTCCCTGTGGAACTGAGACCCAGCCCAAATTCCTCCAGACTCAGGCTTTTCTCATATCTTGAGGATTTTCAGTTTGTTACAACCATAAAGTGTGCAGGTTTTTTTCCTCTCTGTTAAAGACAAAGACTATAAATTAATGCCAATGTTCCTGGAATTGTGGAAAAGTTGAAGTTGTCAGTAGAAGTTCCCTATACAGGAATCTAAAAAAAATCCTGTTGAATTTCCTGGTGGATGACATCATTTTGCTGCCAACTAGCAACATCAACAGACTGTAGATGAGTTTTTCACATGCTCCAATACACGTTCTAGAACAAGAAATTTAATATTAATATGAAAGCTTCATTCTACAAAATTTCCAGACACTGTGTGACCAAAATGGAAATGCCTTTTCCTTAAAGCATAAGAAAACGCATATTCCATTCATTTTTTTCCATAGTGAAGACTGAATTTCCTATTTTGTGTCTGATGAAAACTGCTCCTAGGCAAAATGCAGAGGACAGCAGATAGCATCTGGAAATGAAGGACAGCCTAGGGTCTCCAAGCTGTCACCACTGCTCTTTCCTAATCTTTGCTCCAGGTGTGTTTATTCAGATCTGGTGCTCTCTGTTAGCAGTGCAGGAACTATTTTAGTGGAGGCTAGTAACATCAGAAACCATGAGCTGTAGGAGAAACATTTTGAGCATAGAAACTCTTCATCCAAATCCAAAATCATCCAAGCATCTGCCATAACAATGATGCAGTAAGGTCGTTGTCAGTGCAGGGAAGCAAACACTGAGTAGCTCTGTCATTCTTGCAGAAAGCTAAGGAAGTGAAACACGACATTTTTGAAAGAAGAATAGATGTACTATTCTACCTTGGCTAGGTAGGTGGTCTACAGACATTAACTTGAGAATAATTTCATATTATTTTAGTAACTTAAAAAATGTGATTGAAGAAAATAATACCTTTCTCAATAATAATTTATTGCAATATGTTATAAATACCAGGTTTTCATCTGACCAGGCTGCTACTTTTTTCTTGTCACAGTAAGTATGTACAGGTAGCAAGAAGTTAAGTTGATTTCAGCAGTTACTGGCATTTGCAAATGTTACCACCTGATTTCAGCATTTTCCATTAACTTTGAATAGTGGCTGTGTGCCTGCACAGGGCTGACCGAGAGCAAGACTCACATCCTGGGAGTTCTGCTGTCCCGGCTGCGTGCCCAGCTCCAGCGGTGCCACTGCCGACTGCGTGTTCTCCGGGCAGAACTGGGAGCCRAAGAGCAGCTGAGAATCACTCAGACTCGAGTAGTCACTGGCAGCACTGCTCCGCGTGGAAAACTTATTAGGCCTGAAATGGTGCAGAGAAGGATGTGAATGAGTCTGGAGCAATTAAAAAGCCAAACAGAATTCCCTACCGGGCATGCCGGAATCACGCAATCACGGCCCCTCCCAACATGTCATTTTGCACTCTCTACTTGGAAGGTGCTGTTCCTATAACAGCACAAGGTTTCGTTCTAAGATAAACCAGCTGGCTTGTCTTAAACCGCCACAACCACACAAGCACATTGTGGTAGCTCCGCATTCACCTTGCTGGGGTGAAGGTGTTTCTCCACATGTCCTGCAGGCAGAAGACCAAAACCAGGACTGGGCATCTAACACAGCTCGTCCTACTTGCCTTGTCAATCAGTCTTAGTTAAAGAGACATCTTGGGGTTTGCTCCTAGCAAGTGGTGGGTCTCTCCCTTTCAGCTACTCTGGATAATAATTTCTGTCGTAACTCAGGTGTTGCTTGGATTAATTGGAAGGCAGTTCCAACAGAATAAAACTTTCTGACTAATAGTTGACATTTCTTGGACATTTATTATCCAGATGCCTTTAAGTCTGACACACTGGAACAACAAATAAATAAGTAGCATATGGCTGGGTGAACTGATCTGAATTGTTAGAAATATTTCAAACATGATACTCAAAAGTGCTCTTCTTTCCCTTGAGCATTACTCAAATAAATCTTTTCCAGCTATCCTTGATTTTGCGCTGTTTTGCTCTAATTCTACTCCTCTTCAGAGACACTCTTATACTCTTCTCCTACTTTAGGGACTAGGCTCGTGGCACAGGACCAGCTTCCCTCAGACACGGGTTTCCCTGCACAGCTGCACTGCTTCTCATTGTGTTGGAGGCTGGCTTCAATTTTGTGTTAGCAAAAATACATACAAAAGACTTTTTTTCATTTTTCACAAAGAATCATAGAACGGTTTGGGTTAGAAGAGASTTTAAAGGTCACCTAGTTCCAACCCTCCTGCCATAGGCAGGGACACCTTCCACTATACCAGGTTGCTCAAAATCCCATCCCACCTGGCCTTGAACACTTCCAGGGATGGGGCAGCCACCGCTTCTCTGGGCAGTCTGTGCCAGTGCCTCATCCCCTCACAGGAAAGAATGTTTTCAAAACATCTAATCTAAATCTACCCTCTTTCAGTCTAAATGATTGCTATTCCATTGCTCCACATCCAACAGTCTGGCAGAATGCTTAGGTTAGGTCCAAATACAAGAAAAGCTGGGCCAAGTTTATATTCCCAGTTCTCGCTTTTTTGAGCTACCAGGATGGAGAGATGAGTTGTGGCTTTTGGAGCTGGGAAGTAGAGACCAAAATTAACGAAAATAATTAATGAATATCTTACGCAAGATTTTTCTTCCATATCAAATGATACAATTAAAGGAGAAGAAACAGGAGAATAGTTCATGTGTATAACAAGAGATGATCACCCCAACATTTATTAGCAGTGAAGTGTTTGGTTAATCCATAGTTTTGGAAGGAGCCCAAACATCATAGACACAACAGGGAAGGGATTTARCAGCAGTACTTGAACTGCTCAGTCTCCATTATATAGTGGTGTCACTGACAGTATCATATTAATACTTTTGGCTTTAAGCTCACCGTGTACACTGAGCTGCAGGCAAAAATAGACGAGGGAGGTATGGGTTTCTGGATTCTCAAAAAGCCTGATAAGTGTCTGAATTCAAAACTTCTCCTTTAATCCCTCTCTGGACCTCAAATTTTCTAAGAAAGAAATCTGAATACCATTTTTACTGGCACAGCTTCTTGTTTCCATCTCAGCTAAGCTTTGTAAAAAAAATAAATTTTCTTAATCTACAGCCCATATGTGGGGGAGATGTGAGCACGTGGGCTGCCATGRCCCCACACAAGCAGAGGCCCTCCCTGCAATATGAGTAGCACATCTCCTGCACCAGTTTTCTACATCCTCCTGTCTTCTGGCCAAAAAAGCTCCGTCTTAGTCTGAGGAAGGGTTTTTATCAGCCTTAGATGCTTTACTATCTTGACAAACCCCCTTTGAAAGTGTCCAGTACAACTGGTGAATATCACACCACACAACATGCTTGTTTTCTCAGATCCTTCACGTTATTTAATTCCTGAAGCACAGGATTCTTATAACAAAGATTTTATGAGGAGTATTGAACTGAGAGGACTTTATGAGCCAAGTGACTTCCCAGGCTCACTCTGCACTACAACCAAAGGCAGCTGTTGGCTGCTCTGGAGCCCGATTTTTCTGTCTTAAATCCACTATCTCAGCAGCTGGTTTAGGAATGATGGCACTTCTGCAAATTAGATGGGGAGGTGAAACACATGTCTTTTTTGAATACACTCATTCCCCTGAGCAATGGATTTCTTTCTCCCTTGCTTAACACTGCTGGCAATTAATTTACTAACAAGACCATCTGGGCATCAGCCTGGCCATGCTTGGCCCAGGCCTGCCCCTGACAGAGAGATCAGACAACCGTGATCAGATCTGGGATCAGATCTGTGATCAGGCAACTCCAGCTCTTCTAACCACCTGACCATTCCCTTCAGGATGGCTGAGATGCAGGGATGCATGCTCTGTCCTAAATATAAACCCTTCCCCATAAACAGCGAGGAAACATCCCAGATATGCAATCCCAGTTAGCAGTCCCTCCTAAGTGATGCAATAGTTTACCTTAGGGGAACTTTTAGCTTTCTGCTAACACGAGCCATTCCCCAAATCGTCCGTGTGTTGGTGCCCATAACATTCCTATGGTACTGGCACTAGCATATGCATCCAAAGCAAAACCAGCTTTAGATGTGTGAAACAAGTTGTCAGCTCCAAAAAACGGTAAATCATCCTCTGCTGATTGATGGTATGATTTCATTTTCCCAGCTAACTTTATGCAAGGTATTGCAATATTGGCAGCTCCAACCCTCTCTCGTGATATGAGCATGATCTAAAAAATCTGCAGCGTTCTGCATATCTGGGGGGTCAGCTAGATCTTCACAGTCTCTGTTGCCTTGTTGTCAGTTGGAATTCCCCCTTTATGGGAGGAGTTAGGTCTTTCAGGAGCTTCTTTCGTTTTTCTAAGCTCTGATTTCTACTCCAAATATTTTAGCTCAACCACATGCAAACGTTCACCTTTCATTCAAAGGTTCTGCCTTGCCTCCGAACAGAAACACGGCRTGCTATAAATAACCTCTTCTTGTGTTTCCTAGATGTTCTAGGGACATTGACAAACTAAAAACTCATAACTATAAATTTCCATAGGCCTTATCAGTCTTTTTTAAAAACTGGTAATTGTACTCTGTTGTTCGGATCCATTCTTATGTACCAACACCAAGGTTTAAGAGTCATTTGAAAAAGCAAGCTGAGACTTCTACAATTTGCAACATAACATTTATCTGCAGTGCTGCTGTAAGTGATTTTCTCTGGTTCTGTCATCCCCACTGAACCTGTGCCAGCATCCCTCTTCTTCCCAAGCACTGTGGGAGAAACTCACACCTTTCTGACACATTTCTTCAAAGTGCAGTAAAGCCTTTTTCCCAAAGAAGAGATCTTTTTCTCCTGGTAGCAGTGTCTGGAGTAGGATCAGTGCCATAAAGTCTCTCTTCTCCTGGTTCCCCTCCAGAAAATTTCACAGGCCTTTCTGCACCTCCTCATTTAAGGACCAGRGCTGAAGCACAACAAATGCAATTGAAATTCTGGAAGCTGCCGTTCACCTGCTCTTCCTCCTGGCTTTAGCCTGTATCTGTAGGAACTGTCTCTAGCTCTGCTATGCTGCTCTCATCCTCACTATCAGCTGCCTGCCAATGCACTAATGTGCCCACCAAATGAGCAAGGATCAGCCTTGGCTTTGGGTGCAGGGGAACTGGAGGAGTTCAAATCAAGGAGTTTTAGCTACTATTGCAGCCTCCGGGCATTTGCCATCTCGTCACTGGAAACAGTCATGGCAGAAGGTTATTCTTCTGTGTCTTGTCCTCTGGAATGGCACGACCTGCTTGCTACAAACCATTTGTGCCACATCCTAAAAGGAATTTCTACAGATTCTGGCACTGGCCCTAATGTATTAACCATGATGAAATCCCTCTCAGTTATTCAGCTCAAACACTGCTTCCAGTTTCCAGATTTCAGGTTCAAAATCCCTCTGGTCTTGTTTTAATTTCTCAAGGTCATTTTTACTTTCTATGAGTTTATTCATTATTCATTCAGCTGTGATTCAATACGTTCTTCACCTTGGTGTTCACGTTAGCCTTTTGTCCTGAGCTGGTTGCCGGTTGCAACAGAGCCTTTTCCTTAAGAGGAGATTGGGATTTCTGCAGAGCAGCCCTGTTTGCTCCCACAAAATGCATCCCCGACCATATTAAGAATGAGACATCTGGAGAAAGGGTTTTTTTTTGTCACCCCCCACTCCAGCCTGAAGCCATCTTCCAGCCTGCACGTACAGCTCTGGTTTCTCATTCCTCTGAGGTTCCGGAATTTTACAGCTGGTCTCCTGGTCTTTGTCCTGGCTGTCTCCTTAATTTTCTGCTTATTCTGGGACCTTAATGCAACTTCAAAATATGTGATCTTGTGATGTCGGATGGAATTTCATGGGATAAGGGATTGAATGAGGTTGTTAAACTTGGAAGTTATTCTCAACAGCAGAAATAAACGGTAGAGAGTAGTGGCCGAAGTAGGCCTTAACTTCAAGCATTGCTTTTGAATGCCTCTTTAATATTTTCTTAATTTCTCAGCCTTACACACTGTCTGGCAGGCTTTCTCTTTCTGATGTCTTTGGAAGTTGGTATGAAAGTAGCTTTTATGCATTTAGCAAGTTATTTCATTTCTCAGGGAACAAAAAAATTCTCATAACTTCAATTTCAAATCTAAATAATCAAGTCTAAATAATCTTTATGTGCCTCAGGCAAGCATTTAACCCTTTTGGCTGTACAGTTTAATTTATTTTTTAATGAGCTTCCTTATTACTATTCCAGTATTTTTTAATTAACAGTAGTGGATTTTTTGGCTTCTGCTAGTCCTGCAGAGATGCTGACTCCAGTTCCCTACTGCCACTCTCGCGGTAGCACTACAAGAGTAAATAGCCTGAACGTGGGTCTTGTGCTCAGCTCAGGGCCAAGGCAAGATGTGTCTTTTCCCCTGTGAGCTCCCTGGCCGAGGCAGGTATTGCTGGTGTCTGAAAATGTGCTTTCAGCATCACACCCCAGTGGTGTTTATCCAGTCGACCAAAGGCTGATTGAAGCATCACTGCTTTTGTGGCTGCTGTTCTCACATCCTGTGTGATCTTTCCCTGCCAGCCCTCCTGGCTGGGCAGGCGGCAGTACTGCTCTAACGTGGCACTTTCTCTAATGAAATCTGGCATTTCAATCCACAAAAATTGTATCCTTTGTCAATACACTTCACTTGAGCCTAAGCTTTCCCGGGATAGCTGTCATGTGGCCCCCTCCCACCCTCTAAAACAACTGGCACCCTGATATTATTGTCCAACCAGATAATCTTCCCTCTGCTGCAGTTCTAGTATCTCTATTATGTCAATATTCATACATAAAACCGGGTGGAACAGGGACTTTGGTTCCCCACACCCTCTTTCTCAGGCTGTTAGGGTTGCAGAGAAGCACTTGTGTGTCTGACGGATAACAAATAAAACCCGGAGCAGTCTTGGGCTTTTGTAAACTGTGGCCACGAAAGCAGTGCATCACTGGAGGTCTGCATTTCCTGGGGACCTGGTGGCAGCTGCTCTCAGAAGTAACACCCTGACTCAAACTTGCAAAGAACTCACAGAGTGAGTCATACTCTGCCTAGATTATACGCTGATTTTATGTTTCATTTTTAAAGCTCCCTGAAAGAGTATTCTGGGGATTAAACAGCACACCCTGCTGTGGTGGGAAAGGTTTCTAGTAATAGAAGTGAGCCAGGGAAAAGTAATCAACACCTTTTCCCCCTGTTTCAAATACACGCACACGTTTACATGTTCCTATGGGAAACTTTTGTTTCCTTTAGAAAAAGGAAGAAGAGAATTTTCTCCACCTTCTTAACTCCTCCAAAAACGCAGCTGCATTTCCAGGAATGTTTTATGCCCTATTTGACCCTTTTGAACTCACTTGCAAAAAATGTGGAATGCTGAGGAGTGGGTGTTAAAATCTTGCCTGTATTTTCTTCCTGCATTAAGAAATGAATTAAAGGGGAAGACTTTGTAGCTGATAAGATACTTTAGAGGAGGAAGGAATTCAAGTGATCCCTTTCCAAACAGGCACCTGTACTTCTTCCACTTGTTTCCTTTCCTATGGCACAACTCCACAGCATTATTTATATATTTACAAAATATATATTGTATATAATATAAAAATATAATTATATATTTTATATATAATATTATGTATTTTTAATGTATTCTTTAAATTTCCCCTTCTCAGTCTCTGAGTAGAAAGAAAGTCACAGGTTTTCCAACCACTTAGAAACAACTTCTTGAAAACTAACAAACCCTCAGAAAAACAAACAAAATAAATCTGCAGGTACCAAGAAGACAATAGAGTTAAGCAGTGCACAATTATAAAGAGAAAACGATCACAGATATAAACACATTTTTCCCTGAACTGGGTCCCCTTTGCCCCCTGCACCTGTGCAAAATTCAATTAATTCATATATGTATATGACAATCATTTTTATAATGGGCAGGGAAATGACTATTATGTTTCCATTATCATCCATCATTGTGGTAACATCTGTCCAAAGAGACAGTATGACTATAACTGTGAATTTGAACAAGTTAGTTATGTAAGTAGGTTATTTAACTAACAGAGGCTCAGAGCACCAAATTTGTAAATTAGCTTGTCTGAAGTCAAACAGGGGATAAATCCCACTGCCTTTTTTAGCCATGTGATACAAAAGGATGCTCTGAAATACAAAATGCAGCTTGTCTTACATATTTGCCCTCCAGATGTTTACATCCAAATATTTGTTGTTTCACTGTAGATTGTAGATGTGGGGAGTCCTAGCTGGTCTTTGGCTTCTGCTTGGAAAAACCAAGCCATGCGTATAATGCAGGATATGGAATAATTTTTGAGTTACATAACGTGCAATAATGTTGCACATCACGATTCATTCTATCTGCCCTCTGCACAGGCAAGAGGAACACTTAACTTATCTAATGAGATGAGGACAGGTCACAGGSCTTCCCCAAATACATCCCAAATGGACCAGGTTACAGCTTCCAGCCGATGCTGATTTTTAAATTCACAGCAATGCTGGATCTATGGCAGTGCCTGGCAGGCTGGGGGCATAAACAGGATCCCAGGGGAGGCCAGTGAATTCCCATTAGCCTCCCATAATTTGCCACAGATCAGTTCTGAACGTTTCACCTCATCACCATCACCGTCCCCAAATGTTTGGTTTCATACCCCATCCCCTCTCCATCTCCCACCACTTATGCTCACCCGAGGGCTGTTGGTGTGCTTAGCATCTCCTTGATGTTCCAGATGTTGAAGTTCATGTTGTTCTCAGGGCTGACACCCCAGCGGGCAGCCCCCGGCCCACACCATGGCCCTGGCCCTCATGGCCTCTCTCCGCCGGCAGTGGCCATGGTGCCACAGTGCCCTGCAGCGAGGAAGGAGATGGAAGAAGGTGACCAGCCCCACTCAGGGCAGCGTCCACCCGTGTGCTGTGGCTGTGGGGACAGCCCAGGAGGACACAGCCCTGCAGGCCCAGGGCAGGCCTGGCCTGAGGCCCTCCACAGGCCTGGGGTGCAGCCGCTCGCTGGGCCTGCCCACCCTGTGAGGCCTGAGGGGCCTCGGGGCCCTGGGCTGTCCCTGGGTCTCACCTCAGGGCTGGGAGTTCCTGGTTCTCACCACGGGGCTGGGCGTCTCTGGGGTCAGTTTGGGCCTGAGGGTCCCTGGGGTCACCCCAGGCTGAAAGTCCCTGGTTCTCACCCCAGGCTGGGAGACCCTGGATCTTACCCCGAGGCTTGAGGGGCCTGGGGGTCCTGTTGGAGTCCCTGGGTCTCATCCCAGGGCTTAGGGTTCCTGGATTTCACCTCAAGGCTGGGAGTCCCTGGGGTCAGTTTGGGGCTAACGGTCCCTGGATGTYACCACAAGGCTGGGGACCCCTGGACCTCATCCTGAGGCTTGAGGGGCCTTGGGGTCCTACGGGAGTCCTTGGGGTCACCCCAGGACTGAGGGTCCCTGGATTCTACCTCGGAGCTGAGGGTCTCTGGGGTCACCTCAGGGCTGAGGGTTCCTAGATCTCACACTGAGGCTGGGGGTCTCTGGATCTCTCAGGATAAGCCCCAGCTCYGGTGTCTCCACGGGCCAGCACTTGCCCCTCACCTGGGAGCACAGCCCAGAGCACAGGGGGTCATCACAGGACACTGGGAGGAAGAGAAAGCTCAGAACCTGGCACACTGAGAGCTGCTCTCATGGGAGCATGGCAGCCACAGCGCCCTTTTCCTTCATGTCCAGAGGCTGTGTGGTCTCTCATGTAAATACCGCTGGCAGAAATGCAGATGGATTTAATTTCACCCATCAGAAGTATGACAAAAATAACCCGTCATCTAAATATTCCCCAGAGAAATTCTCAAATATGGTTTTACTGGATTTTTAGCATGTGGTTCCATATCCCCCATGTTTAGGAATGTAAAACAGGCATGCTTGCTTGCCTATTTTTTCCTCCTTTAATTCAAAGCTATTTCAATACTAGTTAAAATGTTTGGTTCCTGGCTCTGAAGATACTCCATAAGCACTAAACTACTGTAGAAATAGGGCTGACATAAATTCATGGATAGATACGGGGAACTACTTACATTCCCCTTTATTCTCTTATGCCTCTAGTATTAAAGGCAGCCTGGAGCTCAGTGGTGTCAAAATAATGGCTTTCTTGATGTATATATCTGGTTCCCTAATCAAATCCCATGGAAATAAAGCTTTCATTTTAGAAAAAAAAAAAAAACATTCTGGCCTTTTATCCATAAAAAACTTATTGGAGTGACTTCTCTGCATTGTTTTTGACATTGCAGCACTAGAGGTTGGTTTAAACAGCTTGGATTAATCAAGGCAGCTTGATAACTCTCAGCTAAACAAGAATACTCTAATGGGTTGATTTTCTAGGGCCAGAGTAGGGAATTGCAGCTTGGATCATGCTCCTACTTCAGGAATGGGATAGTGGCCGGGCTGTCCAAGGCAGCCGTGGGCTGGAAGGCAAACCTTCCTCCAGAGAGCCAAGCTGACGGAAATGTTGATGTTTATTGTGCTTGTTGAGTAAATAAAAGCCTTGTTCTGCTCCTGAACTGCTTATGGCTCCATCGCACAGGCTGGTGCATGGCACTGCTGCCAAAAGCCTTGCTGTGCGTCCAGGTCCTATATGGCCCTGCACCATAAACAGTGATTTTCCACCATTTTACTGCTCGCAATTGGAAAGTTGGCCCAGATCTCCCTGCAGAAGAGACTGTAGAGTCCTGTACCCATTTACACTGCTTCCACTGCCATTAGAAAAGGAATTGACGGTGCTTTGCGCACTGGCGATAAGGCTCGATGTTATTTTAGGCACTTAGAGCTATTCCTATTTCTGATATGGCTGGAGCCTTCTGGTGTGAGCGTCTAGCGAGTTTGTGGAATATGATAAATGAGATTTTTGTATTTCCATCTCTCCTGACAACGGAAAGAAATTTCTATACAGAAACACATTTTTTAATTATAGGTCTGACAGCTACCTCCATTTCCATCTCCCCCGTCCATAACACACTCTGGGGAGATTAACCACGCTGCCAGTTGTTGGCTCATAGCTCTCGTTATATCTGAAGTAACAGTCTGTGCTTCTAGCATTAGGGAGGGTGGCCAGATACATGAAGTCTTTCCTTTAGAAAAATTAGCAGAAGCTTCCAGGAGATAGACAGCAATATACTTGGTACATCCCTCAACTTTTTTATCTTCATAGCACATTTCATTAGAAACTCATAGGAGCTCTTCCGTTAATAACATGTCAGTCTCCAAAAGTGGTCAGGACTCTCATCTCTCCATCCCTGAGATGTCCTTGGGCATTTTCCTGGTAACCTTCTTCCCCTCATTTGAATGGGATTCTGGTCCTGTGCTCGAAAGCAGAGATAGAAAAGAATGAGAAATCCACACATAATGAGAGGTCACAGATTTCAGTTCACCTTGGGTGGAAGAACCAAGCCAAAAGGCACTCCAGTGGGGTGCTGTGCCAGGAAAGTGTGTGCAGGAGACAAAGTGCTGCCGAGAGAGGGGCAAACCCCTGTGGAGCAGGGACCATCAGCCTCACCGCTGGAAACACCACAACAGCAAGGGCCTCCCGAGCTGCAGCTTCCCCCTCCAGCATCCTCTGGCTCTTGCAGCTGCCACTGCCTTGAATTTGGAAAAGCAGCCCTGGGCACCCCATCAGCAGCAGGGAGCTTGTGAAGTTGGCACACAGGGATGTCAATTTGCCGGTGACTCAGCATCTTGATTTATCCCATTCATGCGATTGCTCCTGCGGGAAAAGCTTATTAATCAGGCCTGTGTTTCCAATGCAGCCCCATGATTTAGGGTCCCCCATGACTAAAGTTTTAGCAAGAGTGGAATTATTACATGCCTTGATGGGTTCTGGAAAGAGCTGTCAGGGTGGGGAGAAATACTGAAGTGGCAGCGAGGGGTCTGTCACCTTCCAGGACCTCGAGAAGGACAAGCCCACCAGGGCCGAGCACAGGTCAGGGCGTGCTGTGAAATATTCATAGAAGGCTGGAGCACAGCGTGCTCAGAGTGGGGGGTCCCTCTGTCCAGCCCCCCACCATAGCACGGACCACTGACCTCCTCCCCTGGCTGCCAGTGCATCCTCCCGGCTCTAATTTGGGGCTCACTGTTGATGCTGGCTCTGGAACAACAGTGGTTTCTATGGAAACTCCAGAGGCAGATACAGAGATGTTTCCAGCTGAGGTACCACCAGCCCAGGTATCCCAAGCTGTTCCTCCCAAATCACAGGCAAACTGCCATGCAGCACATCAGAACGGACCTGCAGTCACTGGTGGGCACCGGAGGCAATGGATACACTGAAAATATCTTGTGAATGCTCTTTTATGAATCATTTCCAACTTCTCCCATGCTGTGATGCCCCCAGGAGATGGCACAGTCTGCCCCAGTGGTGTGCCGGATACTGCCGCGCTCTGATGGGATATGGCCTCCTGTCTCTAGAGCCCTGCTGCCCACCTGAGGATCAAGCTGGCTCTCTTCTCTGAAAGGTCAAGCATCTGCAACTTGATATTTACCTGGACTTGTGAGATCTTCCTAATGTCATAGCAGTGAAAGATCAAATCCCTCATGTCCACTACCACAGCTCACTGCTTTGAGCATGGGACTCTGCATGGAGCCAAGAGCAGCAAGGCTCAGGTGAACSCAGAGCACTGGATAATTCAAGGGTCACCCCCTATTGGTCTCACTGTGCACCCCTAAACATCACCCACGGACACCACCAGTATGGAGCTTCCCTTCCCTTCCCTTCCTGGTTGCTGGTAAGCAGGATTGCAGTGTTCCTGCCTCGGGGAGCTGGACACAGTTGGACCCAGCTCTCCCACACACCAGTCATGGTCCATCCTTTGAGATGGAGCTGTGGTGCTGCATGGGGCCCAGGAGCCCTGACATTAGGCATCTCATGTTTCTTCTCAGCATCCTGGCAGCCTTCACTATTCCCTGCCTCTCTCACACCCTGGCTCCCTCTAGCAAAGTCCTTCTCCAGCTGCTGCCTTCCCCTCCTCCCCCAGCAAGGCTGTGCCAAGACAGGGCAGCCACCGCTCAGCTCCCCCTCTCCAAATGGGGGCTGGATCCCTACATCACGTTGCTCCACTCATCCTGGCAGTGGGGAGAACAAGAGCCATTCCTGCCCCACAGCACGGAGTTACTGAACACTCCCTTGGGAGGGATTTTCCTGACAGGCTGTGGCATGTCTCTGCCTGGAGTAGGATAGCCAGAGATGACATGACTCCAGTGGCATAAAATTTCATGTGTTTCATTTATTCGAGGTGCTATGTCACCTCCCAGGCACTGAGCTACAGGGATCCTCTGTGCTACATGAGACATCAACTGGGTCTACGACGACACAGCACTCACTGCTACACACACGGCACAGACACGCCGCGGCACGGATGGGGCCGGACAGGGCAGTGAGGCCAGCGACAGTCCTGCTGCTGCTCCCTCCATGCTGCTGGCCATGGCTGTCCCACCAGGCAGAAGTTTTCCCTGGGCTCCATTGCCACAGTGCCGCAGGAGCTGGGAGGGGTTGCCAAAACCACAGCTGCTCCTGTGCCTGGCATCATGGGACAGAGGCTTCCTGGAGCCAGGTCACCCCGGGTGAACACATGGGTGCTCACAGATCCTGTCCCCATCTTCAGGCACTTGGTGCTTGGCCAGGACTGGTTCCCGAGGCCCCACTCAGGGCACATCACGCAGGCACAGAGCCTCAACAGCACTGCTGGGACCCTGGGCCACCCCGCCGATGACAAAGAGCAGGCTGGGTGCCGGACAGCTGGAGCAGGAGCAGCGGCCCGTGGGTATGGGAGGCAGCGGCTCCCACTTTTTGTGCGAGAGGCTGAACCCTTCCACTGAGTCCAGTGGGCAGGACTGGTTCCCTGTGGGAGACAAAACGACATTAGCCCCTATGTAGCCTCCTCCCACACCCCAGGCTCTGCCTTTCCCCCTCCACATSCCTTTGATGCCTCAATAGGAGCCCTGGGCTGCACAGTCTCTGAGATCCCAGACGCAATTAGTGGAGGCACAAGAGGATTAGCAGAGTCCCCACAGGGAGGGCTGCTGGCACTAATGCTGCACGGCTGGTTCTGCCCTCCCAACCCCTCCTCACCCTCCCCGTGACACCACCCTGCAGGGATAAGGGAGGGCAGCTGCAGCAGGGCTCAGGAACAATGCCACWCCACAGGGATGCCCCCAGCAGCACTCACCTTCCCCCTGACTTCTTCCTACCCGGCTCACCCTCGGTGAGGTCGGGGGTCTGGCACCCCTCGCTGCAGGGCTGGGAGTGCTGTGACTGGCACCAGGCTCCCTGGGCAGTCCCTCCTGCTGCATCCATGCTGCTGAGTGACAGCACTAACCTTTCCCCAGCTCTCTGGGGAGAGGGATTCAGCACTGCAGCCCTGCACAGCGGGGCTGAGCCACCATGGGCTGTCTGAGCCTAGTGCGCTGCACATGAGCTGAGAAAAGCCTCATTGGGRGATGAAAGGGGCAAGGGGCCCAGTGGGGCAGCCTGTGGAACAGGGCAGTAGGGTCCCCCCAGCAGYTGGGAGGGCACAGAGAGATGTTGCTGCAGACAGTGTTGCAGTACCCCCATGACTTTGAACAGCCAGCCTCCCTACTGCCATGCAGATCACTGATGCACCACAAAGGATGGGGATGGGAACAYGGCCACACGGCTACCCCCACCATTACCGAGGCCACCAATGGCTACCACTCTTCCTCCCAGGCATCCAGCCACAAAGTCAGCTCTCTTCTCCCTCATACGGATGGTGCGGCTTGGCTTTCTCCATACACCTGGGTATAAGAGGGAGTGAGCATTGCCTGCTGGGGCTCCTCTCCACACACCGAGGCTAGGACACCCCCAGGCTAATCACTCCCTGGGACCAGGGAGCACAGGGCAGGATTCACTATGGGTGCAACGGGCTGATGTTCAGAGCCCAGATAATCGTGTCCCTCAGGTATAGACACCCCTCACCAACCCACCAGAGTCATCCTGGACCTGTAGAAGATGCGTCCACCCCACCCAGGAACATGGAGCTCACCCTGTGCAGGATCAAACATCTCCACGGTGTTGACAAAGTGGGGACGGGAATAGAAGTTGTGGGGCCCTGGCTGCTGCAGCCCACCCAGGCTGAAGACGACTCCATCAGCCATGGCGCAGGCAGCGAAGGCGCGGCGGCTGGGCACGCTGGGGTAGCGTGTCCAGCTCCTCGTCTCCAGGTCAAAGGCCTCAAAGGCGGTGACGGGCAGCTTGCCTTGCCGACCCCCTGCACACAGATATGTGGCTGCCAGTGCCCCAAGCTGGCACTATTGGTGTGCTCAGCAAGCAGCATGGGGCCTGCTGCCTGCAGTGCTGGGYAGCGTGGAGCCACCCTGGGGTGCACCAGGTCATTCTCTGGCCTGGGGGCAGAGGAAGGAGAGGACAGGGGCACAGGGGATGCTCTGTTTGCCCCAGCAGCACCTACCCAGGACGAAGATCTTGTTGCCCTGCAGGAAGGCAGAGGCCCCATAGCATGGGGTAGGCATGGAGGGCAGGGGCTGCCAGTGGTCCTTTGCTGGCTCATAGACACGGACCAGTGCCTGCGGAGAGGTATCTGCACCCATTCCCCCCAGCGCGTAGACAGCCCCATCTGCAAAAGAGGCAGCAGTGAGGCAGGGGAATCTGTGGGCAGCGCCAAAGGGCTGGGAGTCCCTCATGCCCTCCAGGGCAGGCAGCATGGGCACTGCCGAGCCCCACAGCCAGACACTGCTGCAGGGCAACCGGGGGACATTAAGCGCAGCCAGGCCTGAGCCTGGCAAGGCCCCGACCACACTGGGACCCTCTCGCCCTGCTCTCCACCCCATCCATCAGGCACACAGAAGAGCACAAGACCATCCTCTCTAATTATTCTCAGCAGTACCATCTCCCTGGAGACACCATGGCAACACAGCCATTCTGCCAAATCCTGCTCCTGCTCCCCGTGTGGCTGACACCCCTGCCCGCTCCCACCACTGTCCTGCCATCCCCTCTGCGCTGCCCACCGCATTGCAGCCTGGTCCATGCCACGGCATCCCTGTCCAGGGAGCAGATATGGGCACCACATACAGAGACCAACCCTGGCTCCTGGCATGCCGCGTTGTGCCACGGCTCCGAGGATGCTCAGCAAACTTTGGGCAGGAGTCACGAGAAGTTCCTATCCCTCACCTCTCTGCACAGCTGAGATGCCCATGGAGGGCTGAGCCAGTGCCGCCTTCTTCTCCCACTTGCCCTCATCCACGTGGTAGACCTCAACGGAGGCGAGGGGGCTCTGCGCCTCATCCACGCCGCCCACCACCAAGATCTGCTTGCCCAGGGCGAGGGCAGCAGCGCCAGCTCGTGGCGTGGGCAGCGGTGGGAGCGTGGTCCAGCGCTGGGCTGGGAGGTCGAGCACCTCGGCAGTTCCCAGGGCTCGCCCGCCGGCCCCGCAGCCGCCCAGCACGAAGAGCTGCCCGTCTCGGTGCGCGGCGCTGCAGTACACGCGCCGCGTGGGCATGGCCGGGAAGGTGGCCCACGCGAAGGCGCCCACGCCCGCCGCCATGGGCCAGCTCAGCTGCCCCGGGGGTCCCCGGGCTCTGGCCCTGCCGTGCCACCCATCCGGCCCGGCTCGGCGCTGGTCCGGCTTTGCCCACGGCCTCCTGCGACGAGAGCATCCGAGTCAGAGCCCCGGCAACCACCGCTCCCCCAGCCTCAGCTAGTCAGCTCCCCTCGGCGGTGCGACAGCCCCTGCTCCGCGGGGCTCCCCACCGCATCCCCGGGCTTCCTGCCCGCCCCCTCCGGGCTCCCGATTGCGCCCCGCGGCTCCCCGTCCGCCCCCTCCGGGCTCCCACTCCCTGGGGCTCTCTGCCCGCACCTACCGGTGCTCCTGCTCCCCGAGGTTTCCGCACTCCGGGCTCGCACTACTCGGGGCTGCTGGTACACAGCCTGCACTGACTGGGACTCACGCGCACACCCCGGGTCCGTATACCCCCAGAGGCTTCCCGTGCACAATCCGGACCCCCCAGGTTCCTGCTCTCGGCGCACGACCCGCATCCCCGGCGCTGCCCGCACTCCCGCCCGCAGCCCGCAACCGCCGGCGCTCCGGCGCACTGCCCTGCAGCCCGCACCTACAGGGCTCCCGCCCGCAGCCGCAGCCACCGGCTCTCTCTGGGCTCCCGCYGCACTGCCCGCACCCCCGGCGCTTCCAGGGCTCCCGCTGCACCGTCCGCACCCCCGGCGCTCCAGGACTCCCGCCAGCAACCCTGGACGGCCGCTCCGCTGTGCCCGAACTCCACGCCCCGCGTCGCCCCGCCGCCGAGAGCGGGACAGGGGCAGGGACCGGGACCACGACCGCGCTCACCTCTCCGCCCGCGACGCCGCTCTCCCCGCCGCTCCGCGACGCCGCCCGCCCCAGGCCCGCCCGCTGCCGGTGGGGGCGGCGCCGTGTCCGCCCCGGCCGCCCCGCCTGGCTCCGCTCCCCTCCGCCCGGCCCTCCCGGTGCCACCGGCCCGCCGTGCCCCCGCCCCGTTCACCTCGCCGGGAAGGAGCCGCTGCAGGGAGAGGGGCTGGAGTGACCCCAGCTCTGGGCTCCCTCACCGCATGCTGACGGTGCCAGAGCCCTACAGTGCCGGGCTCATGGAGTCGAGAACCCACCGTTCTGCCGTGGAGAGGACCCCCGTCCCGTCACCACTGCAGGAACACAGCATGAGCTCAGCCCCACTCTGAGCACGACCTTGCTGGGGTCTCTCAACAGCGTCAGGAAAGGTGCACACGGGTCTCAAACCCTCCACCAACACTTTTGTCCCCACTTGGCTGAGCCAGGCAAATGAACACGCCAGGAAAGGCGCTTTCCACCCACCAGCACAGACAGAGCCAAAGGCAGGCAGGAAACTCACACAGAAATGAGCTAAAAAGGTTTGCTTTAAAAACAGGCAGAAGTGACAAGGCATCCTCCAAGGAGAACACCACACCACAAATGGCACCTGGGGATGCTGCTGATAACACTGTGCTCATCCCCGGCACCTGCTCCACACCTGCCATTGCTGCGGGAGCGGGAAGGGAGGTGTGAACATTGCGAGGCTGCCTGCATCACAGCAGGGTGGAAGGGACCTGCTTGGCGATCGCAGGGGGATGGTGAGCCTCAGCCCTCATGCAGAAGCGGGCACATGGGCAACGCTGCCAAGGAATGGAAAACCATTTCCTCCAAAAATCCCGTCACACAAGCTCCCAGGACGCTTGTGTTTGCGCATGGAGGCTCCTGATAGGACCAAGTGCACATCGCACATTGGAGAGGTAACAGCTTGAAGCAGGAGCCCGCCTGGGACTTCGCCTGCACACAGCAGGAAGCAGGAGGTGTCCCAGTCTGGAGCCCCTCGGCCCCTCGAGGTGGTATCACTGTCCATCCCACTGTTGGCTTGGGGTGTCCTTCTCCACGCAGGCCAGGTAGCGGTCGTAGTTCTCCTCGCACCTCCTCACACAGCGCAGGAAATAGTCCTCATCGGTGATGGCCTCCAGCAGGTTGGTCTGCACCAGGCAGATGTCATAGAGCTCCGAGGTGGGTGCGCTCCTGGGACTGCTGCTGCCCTGCTCCGAGAACACCTGCAGGGAGAGCAGAGTCTGGCAGCAGCGCACGCGCCCCGTGGTGCACCCTGCCCTCCCCTCTGCCAGGTGCCTCCATGCTGTCTGTGGGTTGGGGGCAGAGGGGCAGGGGGATCCCATCTCCACTCCAGCAGCAGAAGGTGAAGTTTCTCCAGATTTCCCCCACCCTAGAAAGTGCCTTTGACTCTGAAACAGCATGTCACACATGTGGCTGGTGCTCCCTTAAGGGAACAGGCCACACCATGCAGCTGGAAGAAAACAGCTCTGTGGAGCTGCCAACCCCAGGCAAACCTCTGCCAACAGCTCTTCCTTTAGCTGCCGCAGGAGGGAACAGGGGCTTCACCTTCTGATCTTCACTATGGCTCTGCCTAAGGCCACCTGGAAATCTGTTTCACTCCCAGCGCTGCTCTGTCACCACCAATGACATGAAGGTAGCCCTGCAGAGCTGGTGATGCAAGAGGAGGGAAAAACGGCATTCAACCTTCTGATCCTGGCTGCAGGACAGCAAGGTCCCAGCAGTGAGGATGAGCCCTGCTGGGAAGATGCTTGGCTGCTGCCCAGACTCCCATGAAGTCTGCTGCTACTGTAACTGGATCCTACCTGTGTGATCCAGCGTGGGAGCAGCCCTGGGGCTGGCTGCATGGCTGCCATGACATTAGCAGAGCAGCCTGACTGACCAGCCGTGCAGGCTACCAGTGACAAAGGAGGAATTTGATCACACAAATAGCCTGAGACTGAAATGCAGCAAGTGGAGCTGTGTGAGCCACGCTCCAGCTCCTGTAGATCTGCAAGCAGCAGCTGCTACACACAGCAGCCATCGCAGTAGCTCCCCTCAACCAGGCATGGCACAGGCCAAAGCCTATTGCTGACAGGTCTGTCCAAGCAGTGACRCCTCCTGCCACCAGCTACAAATCCATAAGCTGAGAGAGCTTGTATGGAAGCTAATACCCAACGAGCATCCCATCCCTTGCCATTCCTGGGCTGCCTGGCAAACACTGCAGACAATTCACTGGCTGCCACGTTTTCCCCCCTGCACTGTCTCATYATAGACGGAAACAGGCAAGGGTTGAGGCTTGCCTGTGGACCTGCAGCTCTTGTATGAGCATTGAGAGCTGGCCAGGCACAGTTCTGCCTGCATAAACATTCTGTTTCCCACACGTGCTCCCCACAAACACTGCCCTTTCATTCAGATGGGTGACAGGGCTGGCTGCCCTGACATCAGTGCCACTGCCGCCAGGCGCAGGGCTGACTCACTGGGGAGCAAAGCCAGTCAAGCACCCGCTGGGATTTGCTGATGGCTGATCTCACCCTCCCTGTGCACTGCCGCCACTGACCCTGGTGGCACAGGATGCAGTGACACCAGGGCTATGCCTCAATCCCCCTTTGTAACCCCATGCGAAGAGGACAAAACATGCCTGACCTCATCAGGGACACCTCTAGTGCAGGCTGCTGGTGCCAGAGGGGCCTTCAGCCACCTACCTGGGGATGAACAATRGTGTCCGCATCGTCCAGCCGGATGTTGTCATCAATGAAGATGTGATGAATGTTAGGATCATGGGGGTCTATCCACAGGGGCTTCCCACCCTGGGAAGAGAACTGATTTCTGGCCCACCTGAAACAGTAAGTGGGAGAAGGAGCAGTCGGGGGGGGAGAGGGTGATGGCTCCAAGGTAATGGCAGACTGTACTGCAGGCCCAGGGCACCCTCTGAGCCAGGAAAGAGAGATGGAGAACATCCTGTCCTGCTGCCCGTGGCCTCCTGGCAAAGAGGCATTTTGCACCAAGGTGACAAATTAGGGGGCGTTTGGAGAAAAGCAGGAGTTACACCAGGGGATGGGGACCTGAGGAAAGGTGTGAGAGCCCCATCAGGCTGCCCACAGGCAAAAAGGGGAGCACCTAAGTGATAGGGATCCCAACAACATAAAGACTTCAAACCTAGAAATTATCCCAGAAACTTGGAGAATCACAGAAAAGAAGATAATGCCCAATCCACTTCTTCAGTGCCCTGTTTCTCACCAGTCAAAGTGGTCTTGGAAGCCTCCAATTCCCTCAAAGGAGCTGAAGTAGTTGTAAAGCTTTCTTCTGTCTTCCCGGGTGGCCAGACGCTCTGCTCCTTTTGTCAGCACCACCTCTCGCTTGCTGCAGCGTATCTGGCCAGGGGTGAGGTCCACAGGGAGCTGCAGGACCACAGAAAACAGGGGAGGAAAGGTTTCCAAAGCAGACAGGTTGTTTCATGCACTGGCAGAGACACCAAGCAGCAGGGTGGAGACTCTCCACCACTGCAGCGTGGGAGGATGGTGCTGAGGAGAAGACAAGAGGAGGCATGGAACTCACACAACCAAAAATCATTCCCTCCCCAGGGACGGAAAGGAACGACCTCCTAGCTGCCCATTGCCCCCATTTCAATCTGTGCTCCCTGTAAACACTCCAAGGAATAACTGAAGCATCTTCTGAAGCACATTCCCAGCACTCCTGCCCGGTGTGCTGCCAGTGGGAGGAGAGTGCAGCTGCAATCGGCTCTGAGCCAGGGAGCCCTGCTCTGCTGCAGCACCCCCTCCTCGGGAGAAGGCATGCTCTGTCCAAGCTGGGATACCCCAAGGAGACCATTCCACATAGGATCTGCATACACATGCTCCCCCACGACTAACAGCTTTATCCCAAGAACCCAATGCTTTTAAAGGCAGTCTGGCCAAGCAGCTGGAGAGCAGACTGACAGGGGAGCGGGGGGTCCGTGGGACCATCCAGCTGCCCTTCCCCATCGCGCCGGACCCTCAGGGCGCCACTCACCACCACGTCCCGCAGGGAGGGGAACTGGGGGTGCTGCCCGTCCAGAGCGCTGCTGACGGCCTGCAGGGCGCGGGGCAGGTCGGTGCCGAAGGTCCTGAAGACAACGGCGAAGGCTCTGCCGTCCCGGTGCAGCGTGTCCAGGAGACGGAAGAAGGAGGGCAGGATCAGGTGGTAGAGTTTGCCGGGCTCCCCCGGCACGGACAAGGCGTCGTGGGGCCGGCCCGGCCACTCCAGCAGCTGCAGGTGGCGGGCGTGAAGGTCGCGGAAGCGCCGGCCCGGGCCGGCCTCGGTGAAGGCGGGGTCCCGGCCGTGGCGGCTGTAGTAGCTGAGGGCACTGGGGCACGGGGGGCGCAGGGACGGGCAGTCGCTCACCCACTCCCACTCGCCTAAAAGAGAGGAACGTGCTCAGCCCCAGCCACCGCCACACCGGCTCCCTCGTATCCCCGACCCCGGCGCTCACCGGCGGCCCCGGCGCGGCCCCAGGTGACGGTGCTGAGAAAGGTGTTGAGTGCCGCCCGCGGGCCCTGCCCAGTCACCGCGTCCGCCACCACCACCGTGTTGTTGAGATCCACGTGCAGCACCAGGCGCCGCCGCCGCCCGGCCCCGCCGCTCATCGCCCCGAAACCGACACCGGCGCCGTTACCTGGTGACGGCGCCGCTTCCGCCCGCGCCGCTTCCGCCGGCGGCACCCCCTGCCGGCCCGGGGACGGCCCGCGCCGCCGTTACCATGGACACGGCGGGGGCGGGGCCGGGGCCGGGTCGGTGCGCGGGGGGCGTGACCGAACACGCGCCGGGACTGTGGGCGTGACCGCAGCCCGCGGAAAGAGGCCGGAAGCGGAAGCGGTCGGCGCTTCCGGCGCCCCGCGGGCGGCCATGTTGGAGCGGCGGGCGCGGCGCAGCGGCGGGCGCGGGTCTGGCGGCGGCCGGTAGGTTGGGGCCGGCGGGCCCGGGCCCGGCGCCGGCTCCCGGGCGAGGGCGCTGCCGAGCCGTCCGCTGGGGCGGCCCCCGGGCCCTGGAGGCGGAGCCGCGGCGCTGAGGGCCCCGCCCCGGCCCCCGCCCCCCCGGTCCCGGGAGCCGACGCGGGCCGAGCGCGGGGGCCGCACCCCCTGTCTGCACCAATCACCTCCCGTAGCCCCGCAGGGAGGGGCCGGCCCAGGCGGACTGCCCGCCCCGGGGTCACTCCGGCCGGCGGGCCGAGCCTTGGGGAGGGTGCAGCGGGAGCGAGGGACGGGCGCTCGCGAAGGGGCATCGCCTCCGCCGAGGGACGGGCCAAGAGGAGAGGCCAAATGGGGGCCTGGCAGCCCCGCCGAGCTCTCCTTGGGACTGCAGACTGGTCTCCAGCTCCACAGGGTGCCCCAGCCCCGCGTCTCGGCCCTGCCGGCAGCCGCTTCCCCCTCCGGTGCACCCGGAGAGCCCTTTCCGTGCCCGGACAGCCGGGCCTCTAAACCAGTGTTAGCATCGCTCCCGCGGTGCTGTGCTTGCACCGTGCCGGGAGCGCTGTGTTCCCGTAGCCCCTGGCCCTCAGTAGTGTGTTACGTGAGGGAACCTCTGTCGGGAGGGCAGACTGTCGGGGGCTGTGTCTGCTCGTGGCTGGCTTTTCTCCGGTACGGCTGGCACCGCACCAAACAGGACCAAGCGGATGGATGTTGGAAAGTCCTGTTCCCATAAGATGCCACAGCTAGAATACCCCTTCAGGTGTTCCAGCTGCTACCGGGCTTGCTGCAGCCTGAAGATGATCCATTTTGCAGCCTGTTGAGCACATGTTGTTACTTGTGCTTCTCCGTTGGTCTCTCTCTACCAGATCAAAATTAACGTTACGCTCTTTGGCTTCCTTGCACCTGCCACTGCTTGGTCACCTTGGAGGTGGTGACTCTCACCACTGCCTGGTGACGCCGGCTGGGGCTCTGTGGGATCACTTCCCTGCCTGCCTCCCCTCCTCTGTGGGAGATCCCCCGCCTGCCGCTGAACAACTGCATTATCCTCCTCCAAATCCCTCTTCGGCCGTGACGTCTGCAGAGCACTTGACTGAGATTAGTCTGTCATGTGGAGGTTCTTACTCCCCCACTGACCTGTGCTTCCCCTTCTGCGGCTGCTCTTGGCTTGTGTCTCTTCCCTGCTTGTGCAGCTGGCGGCAGCACGGGCTCTGCTGTGGTGCCATGGTGAGACCGGAGTTCTGGGGGGAACATGGGACGTGAATAGTTCCTTGCTCTTTCTGCTCAGGCACTAACTTCTGCATCACAGCTTTCTTGCCTGTGCGCTGCCCTCTCCAAGAGTGTCTCTGACAACCTCCTGCATTTCCCTGTAAAGGATTTTTAACTGAATCCTCATTGTTATTTTGCAAGGTATCAATGAAACTAAAGATTTTACATTTTCTCAGTGCAGCGTCCAGCTGTGGAGCTGTGAGGCCACCAGGATCAGAGTTCTCCTGGGTGCATCCCAAAGTTCTGCCTGGACTGCCCTTCAAGTCCTGCCTGGACTGCCCTTCAGTGCCTATTTTTTATTTAAAGCAATAATTGGTGCTTTTATGCCGGGCAGGCAGCTGCGCAGTGCCCTGAGCATGATCCCAGTGTTGTTGCTCAGGCCATTGTACACTTGGCGCTGGTGATGTGTGTTTCCTTCATACCGCCCTGCTTGAATTTCCTGCTTCCTCCTCGCTTGGCAGCGAGTGTCCTTGGATCAACATCAGTTTGCTGTGACAGCAAGTTGTGGACCGTTGTTCAAACAAGGGAACAGCAAGGAGCAGTGCTGCCTTGCCACAGCATTCGGCATCAATGAGGTGCAACAGCCTCCAGCCCTGCTGCCAGGTCTCCAGGAGGAAGCTGCAGCTTTGGCAGGGACTCAGAATCAATTTTTGAGCAGCATCAGTTAAGAAGCTGAGAAATTGAAGGTGACGTGGGGATGGAGTTGAGGTGCTCAGGCTTCTCAATGTTGAAATGGCTCAATGGTGCTGTTCTCGGTGCGTGCACAGGGAGAGGGTTCAATGAGAGGCTGCTTTGCCCAGGGAAAATGAGATCTGGTTACCCAAAGCTGGGGTGGGTCAAACTCAAACTGGAAACGAGCTGCAGATTTTGCTGAGTTAATAATTGGAATCCTTCATCTTGGGATGGATTGGATGGGATTTCCTGAAATCTTTGTTTAGGCTGGAGGATATTTTTGTGAGAGATGTTTTAGTTTTACTTCAGAGATAAATCAGTGACAGGATTTTCTTGATGATGCTTCTGTCTTGGGTTGAGCCCGGAATCTGACCTGATGTTTGTGACCTGCCACGCCTGGGTTTAATGGTTTCAGCCCCCTGCTTAGAAACTTGGGATAATTTCAGTTGCTGTAAGCTAACTATCTTCTTTCTCCTTTTGAGGTGTCAAGGGTTGTTTTTCCAATAATTTGGACCTTTTTGAAGTACCTGCTTGCCTAATGCCATGAATATTGCAGTGAACAATGAGGAAGAAAAAGCTGTCCATTCCTGGTCGAGAATTTCCTCTGCAGGACAGAAAGTGCTGGAGGAAGCCCTCCGAGTCTTCAACCCGATGTCCAAGGACCTTTCAGACACAGAGACCCAGCTGGTGGCCTTCATCCAGGGCCTGAAAGAGGAGGGCTACCAGCCCACAATTCTGAGAAGTAAGGATGTGTACGGGTACAGCTCGTGCACGGCAGACACACCGAGTCAGACGAAAGAAAACACCCGGCACAACTGCGCCAGTACCACCGAGTCCACTCAGACTCCAGCCAGGAACACGGTGGCAAAGCTGTCCCCTTCGTCCACCAGCATTCCAGTGAGCTCTGTGAAAGTCTCCACTCAGCCTGTCTCCAAAGGGGATTCCACAAATCTCCTTTTGAGCTCCTTGAAGCAGACGGGATCTGGCACATCCAAGGCAGCAGCAGTGGGCTTCCCTACAAGCATGTATCCTGATGTGTATCCAGCCATGAGACTGTCAGTGGTTCTGGAAGCCCTGGTGCCGCTGAAAACCACAACGTCCTGTTTGGAGTCCAAGTACACACGAGGGCGTCTTGGGATCTCACCCTCAGACCTTAAACTCCTCAAGACTTCAAGTCCACCGAAGCAGTTTTCTTCAGGCAAGAGCACTAAAATAACCGAAGGCAAGGGATACAAGCGTTCAGTCAAGAAAACACCAGATTCTGCCACCCGTGCTTTAAACCTCATGAAGGGACCAAAGGGTGGAGTGCTGCAGGAGAGCAATGCCTGCAAAGCCTCGGGAGTTCTCAATGGGAGAGTCACAGGCGGCTCATCCCAGGGCTGCACCACAGCACCGCAGCCCAAGACCTTGAAAATCAAAGATAAGGAAGCTCTGGTGGGAAAAACAGAGTGGAAGGACAGCAGCACTTACCGGGAGAGTGTTGGGCAGAAGAAGAGAAGAGCTACAGAGGCAAAAGAAGCACCACAGAGGAAAAAAGCAAATACCATTCCTGTCCGAAAGAAAACTCAACAGGCTCAGAGCACTTTGAACCTGCTGAAATTCCGGACCATCAAGGTGGGCAACTCTTCCTCTGATGATGAAGTGAGGAGGAGAGCACAGAAGATTCTTAGGGTCAACCTGTCCCCTGTGATCCGAATTCAGCCCTTGTCCCACTCTCACAGTGTCCCCTGATTTTCTTCACTTTGTCACTTTTTTTTGTAAGTAGGTAAATATGAGCCTGGTACCAGAGCGCAGAGGTTTAGGAGTAACTCTGTGTCTCTGGTGCCAATACGCCAACTAACCTGCAGACAGAGCAGCCCACTCTTGTGCTGTTCCTGCCTGTCTGCCACTACTGTGCAGAACTGGCTGCAGAAATCCAACCCCTGTTCGGGAGCGCGGGATGGTGACTCCGGCCGGCATCGAGCTGAGCAGGCCGGAGGGCTCACTTCATGCCATGCTCACCTGAACGTGGAGGGCTGCGCTCTCGTGCAGGGGAGAACACGGGACTTTCTCATGACGTTGATGCACTGTGATATTGCTCTTTTTCAAGCTGGTTTTATTTTGATCAAATTTTATAACTTTATTATCTATATATCTATATATCCATATATGTGCATATGGCCCAGGAACTGTGGGAAGATGCACTTCCTCCATCCCTCTGGGATTGGGTTTGATAGCTTTTGTTCCCCTTTCCCTTCATCCAGTCTTTTGTTGAAAGGTGCCAGGATTCCTTTGTGGTTCAGTGTTGTGACAGTCTGTCCTGGGCTCCCTTGAGCAGCTCGGAGGCAGCAGCGTTACAGCCACTTGTTTGTCTCCAGAATGCCAAACAATTTGGAGAATTACCATCTGGTAGTTTTAGTCTTATTTTCGGTATTACCTCTGCATAAGAGTGGGGCAGTATCACGGGACTGCAAGTCTGTCTGATGTCTTGAGGTGCCTCCTCCCTTTGTTAGTAGCAGAAGTTCTGAACTCATGGTAGGGATTTGCCTCCAAAGAGGATTCCTCCTCAGCACCCAGCATTACTCCACTCTCCTATACCCCAGCTGCAGCTGTGGATCATGAACTGTGACTGTTAGACTGAAGGGCTGGAGTTGTTAACAGGAATTGTGTCCTGCCCACCACATAACTGGTTTGCTGTTGCTAGGTGTTTCAGGAGGAGATTCCAGGTGCCGGTAGAGAAGACTGTTTGTTTTGGCTGGAGTTAAACCACGACAGAGACAYAGGCTGTGTTTGAATGTATTAGCTACATCCTGCCAGTCCCAGAGCTCAGTGGGATATTTGAGCCTGAGTTAAAAAAGAAAAGCTAAAGAGTTGAGAGGACATATGCCAGCACTTAAATACAGAGTGTCTCTTTCTGTTGGTTTGTGGGAGTGAAGCAGTAGGAGGGGAGGTGGGCACCGTGTTGTGATGGGTGGCAGCTTTGCTGTGCCATCAGGGATGTTGTGAGAAGGTGTGTGGCAGGTGCGAAAGCTCTGTGTGGAAGGAGTGCAGGCTCTGCTGTCCCCAGGAGGCACTGCGGAACYGCTGCAGATGGCTGCTGTCACTTCCCTGCACCGGGGGGCGTGCTGTCAGATGGGAGCGTGGGTCTGTGCTCCACAGGGAGGGGTCTACAAGCCCCAGGAGAAACACCTCATTGGAGTGGTTGGTGCTGCTGCTGTCACCTGAGAGGGACAACCTATTATCTTGGGGTAAGGAGGTGGCACTGGGCTTGGCATGGGCCTGGCTCCGTACACTACTGTATGCTCAGATATCTGCAGCAGTGAGCCCATAATCCACTCATTCTCTCACCAGCTGAAAATACCAGTTGTCTGACCTAGTAATCTCTGTGGACATTGGCTGAAGAGATGAGCTCCCCAGGGAAGCCCCAGCTCCTTACGGGTAAGCTTCCCCCCCGAGCACCTGGTTGGATTTCAGTGGTTTGTAAAAAGGGTCAGTGTCTGATCCCCAGCTCAGAAAGGAAGACCGTGGCATGGAGAGAAGAGAAGAGGTTCATGATGGGGTGAGAGGGCAGGGAAGTTGAGCGTTCCAAGGTGCATCTGGGTTCTCTCCTCTCACCCACATACGGCAAGGTGGAGGTTCTCCTTCACTGAGCAACCTGGTCTAGTAGAAGGTGTCCCTGCCCGTGTCAGGGTGGTTGGAGCAAGATGATCTTCAAGGTCCCTTCCAACCCAAACTGTTCTGTGATTTTRTGATTATGGGGATGATTGCAAGCCCTGAGCCCCACACTTGGGTTCTGAGTTGCTGTCAGAGATCATAACTTGTGATATTTGAGACTGACCTGTGAATGCCGCTGCTTGGCTGCAGAGGAGGAGGAAATATTTTCTTCTACTTCTGTGTTTTAAAATGCCCTGGCAGAGAGTTCCCTGTCCTGACCTGATGCTGGATGAACAGGGGTTCTCCATCACTGTCAGCTGGCCAAAAATTGCCTTGTTCCTTTTGTTCCCACTCCTTGAGACCTTCCTCATTCCCACGCTCTCAAATGCCAGGTCTTGAAGTCCTGCACTGGTGTTTCTCTTTTTGGCTGTTTCCCAAGGAGGGATCTGAACTCCTATTGCTGTCAGGCTGCTCAGCAGCTTCCCCCATTCCCAGACCCTTATAAGGGCACTGAGAGCTGTCTCTGAAGCCTCCTCATGCGTTGCAGACATCCCGGCTGAGTACTTGGCCTCCGCTGGGAAAAACAATGTGCATCAACAAGGCTGAATCCGGGTCGAGGTTGCTGTTCCTCCAGCCTGAGCAGGAAGCTGAGCACCTGAGGCCAACTTGCCAGGTCACATCCCTTCTCGTCTGCTTATCTTCCCCCAGCTGCACTGCTGCCCGCCTCCCCAGTCTTTTCCGTCACGTCTTGTCTTTCACAGCTTGGGTTTTTGCCAGTCAAGGACTTGGCTTGTACTGTTGCTTAACACATCCAGCACGGCATTCAGCTTTAGTGCTGCCATGCCTTTCCCAGCACTGAGCCGAGTTCTGTGCGTGCTTGGTGATGATAGTTTGCCCTGTGTCCTTCCCAGGCCACCACCAAGATGCCTTCTCCTCCACAGGGAGAGACAAGCTTTGGAAGTGGCTGTGTGTCACTGAGGCTCCTGCCAGGGAACTGAGCACTCCACAGCTGTGTGCTCAGGGACCTGCCCATCACCAGTCTCATCTCTGTCAGCTCTCCTGCACATCTGTAACAGACCACAGGGCCCTGAGCAACAGGGCAGTGCTGAACCTCCATTCTCTGCCCTCCTGATGTCTCTTCTTCCCCTCACAGATGCTTTGGGAACTCGACTGGAAGGATTGCAGGTTGTTATTCATAGAGGGGCTCTGCAGCCCCTGTGCCAATGCCAGCAACTGCTGCCCATCAGCCAGTGCTGGCAGAAGGGGTGCCTCAGTTTGGTGGGGGTTGGCTCCACCATCCTTTGACTCATGCCCAGGTGTGGATGCTCCTGGTGTCCTGGGCCTGCAACACTGATGTGCAGAAGGCTGCGGAGGGGCTCTGCCATGGACGCTGCTCTCTGGTAGGGAAGATAAAGGGTTTAATCAAACCAGAGCTGCCCAAGACTTAATCAAAACAGAGATCTCTTGACTCACAGGTCCCTTCTATCCTGTGGTCTTCCATGACAGCAGAATTAACACTTTTCAGGGATCTCTGCAGCTAGTACCTGGCAGGGCCCATGGAAATGCATTGCCCGGAGCGCTGTGGTCTCTGCTGAGCGTGTGGTATGCACCTTGTTCAGACCTGTTTCTGTATTAGTCACTTTGAATTCATCCAAGTGCCTAACCTGGCCTGTGTTGTTCTGGGCACCGTGACAGCTGAGAGCTTTGGAGACTCTCTTAGGAATGCTTTTAACGCATGGATTTGTGCCACTGTCACTTCTAGAAACATTTCGGCCAGCGGTCAAAGGGCTGTTCTTCTAACTGATTTTTTGGAAATCATTTCTCCTTTTATTCAGCTGCCAAGAAGCAGTTTCTGCTTCCTCTCCACCAGACAAGGTCCTTGAGCTTCCTGCATGCTTCAGATGTCCGTCAGCAAGGTCCATGGGGAGAGTAGCTTGTCCAGCAGGCAGCTGAAGGGGAAGCTGACATCAGATACCGGTTGAAATCACAATGTTAATTGGTAGAAATATTTTGAAGCTCATGTCTACTGTGATCAGATTTCACCATCTGCCACTGCTTTTAGTTGGAGAAGTTTTTGCTTGGCCTCTTCCCTGCAAGCCATGTAGTGTATTGCTGCTGCTGCTTCTAAACTATTTGCATCCCCTCCYGAGCCAGCTGCTGTAGCAATCCTTGTACAGAATTTTTTAAGCACTTTTCTGCAAAATAAGAAGGGATTATTTTGTTACTCCTGCTTGGCAGACCACTAGTGGTATTTCAGTGTGTGGAGGAGGTGTGCTCCCTGGAGTGCYCACCTTGCTGGGCACTTCTCAGACCAGTTCATGCTAACAGGGCTGGGAGCAATGGGCTGAGACCCCGCCCCCATTGCCTGGTGCTTCCTTCCATGGAGTTTAGCCAGTTGCCAGCTAAGAACATGGCAGGGAATTCAGGAGCAGAACAGCACAGGTGGGTGATGCTGTGCATGTGGATCCGTGGTCCTGCTCTGCATCTTCCCTTGTTCTGTGGCCTGTCCTCCAGGCCCTCCTTGTATGCCAGCATCACTTCTCCACCCCAGCTCCAACTGTGTCCAGAGGAGCTGGGAGGCTTTGGGGTTTGGAATTGAACACAGAGTTTGTGCCCTTTTGGTTGCGCCTTGTGCTGTGTTAATGGCCAGACCTTGCCAGCATGTGAGGGGTGCAGCCACTGCAGCTGTTCTTCCCCTTCAGATCCAAGTTCCCTGCCCTGTCTGGGAGCTGGGCCTTTGGCCATGCCTCAAGGGATGCGTGCGTATGGAGAGCAGATTTGTCTCTCAACTCCAGCCGGGCAGCGTGATGTGACCTGGGCAGCTTCCTAGGCAGGAAGGCAGGTTTAGGTGGGAGGATCCTAGTTTTAGCCATGTTTGGCAGGGTCAGTGCTGAGCTGTGGAGCACTGGCTACCCAGCCAGGGTGGTTGGTTTGTGTGGAAGTGCCAGTTTATTTTTCAATCTTCATAATGGCACTGGCCTGTTTGCTCCTGTGATCAGGTGAGGACAGCCTTCCAGGAGCGGAGGTGGCCTACGGAGAGGGCAGCTATTCTGGGATACCTGGCACCTTCCTGACGGTGCTGCAGCCCTCAGCTTTGCTAGCTAGGTGGGCTCACACCACCTGTGGAGAGGSCAGCAGGGCCGGTTGCTCCTGGGCCCTTGCATTTGGGACTCTCTGCTAGCACCATGCTAGGGGTTCCCTCTTCTTGCAGCCTGTTCTGCCTGGATCTGGTGCTGCTAGGAAGGTGCCAGGTGCCTTGTCGGAATCTTGTCCTAGAAGACATGAGAGCCAGCCTTTTTACTAGGTCATCCCTGAGTATTGAGTGAAGCCTGTCTGTAGATGTGACACTGCTGGAACTCACAGGTTGGCCAGCAGCTGCCTCCAAAGACATGGTGCTGAGGCCAGACTCCTCCCTTTGCTTAGCAACATTGAGGAAGTCTGGTGAAAAAGCAAGAAGCTGGGAGTAGGGAAAGCTAAAGATACCAGCAGCATCTGGACAGCCAGCAGCCTGCAGCTTCTGTGTCGGCTGCCCGAGGYGTGCAGAGGAGCCAGGGCTGTGGTGTTCTGCAGGACTGTCTTCCCTCCCTGCGCGGCCACAGAGCTTCCCCTGCCCTGCCTGGCAGCACTACACGGGCACTGATGCTGCATGTAAAGGGGGTTCCTTTTGGAGCAGGCATCTCCCCCCCCAACCCTTGGTTTCCATCCTTCATTGGTCACACAATCTGGCCCTGCTTAAGTGGCATCCGAAATACCTTYCCCAGGGAGTCCTTTAAAGGCCTTATTATCGTCTGGGACTCTCTCCTTGTTGTCYTAATTAGCGCTTTCCATTCCTGTGTTCCTGTGGCTACAGGCAGCCACTGTGAGTGTCTGGTGATTCCCACAGACACAGTCAGGCACGCGGTGCTGTTTTAAAAGAGAAGGTGCTGCAAAGCTACCCCCAGAAATACCTCCCCTCCTGCCCCTGCTCCGCCACACTGCCCAGGCCTGGGCCGGGACAAAACGAGCCTCGATGTTTGTTCGTGGCAGGGAAGGCACCGTGTGACGCTGTCCCTCCCCCTGGTTCCCRGTGCAGCACTCTTGAGGAGTAGCATTTCTCGAGCGGAGGCGCGGCAGCTGCTCAGAGGGACACGGGGGCTCTGGGTGGGCACTGCCTGGCCCCTCGTGCTCCTTTCTGCCAACCAGCATCTCCAAGAGAGCTGTCTGCATGCCACAGCATGACTGACCTGCTCTGACTGGGACCGGCACCACTGGCTCTGCTGCAGCATTCCCTGGTGTTTGGGCATCCCAAGCAACGGCTGGGGAGCAGCAACTGCAGCCCGCGGGAGGGCGAGTAACAAACTTTGTATGATGATTTTACAACTGACCATCTTGTTCTTGAGTGAACTTTTTACCGTTTCATTTGTTTGTGTAGAATGTTTCCGAAGTTCTAATAATATTTAATGTTAATATGAGGCTGGGCTGTTCCACACTCAATGTTGTATATTTTGGAATGGCATTGCTTAGTGAAAAGGCAGCGTTAGTATTATTCTGGTCTTTGGAGGGAATGGGACAAAAACCAGACTGTCTTTTTTCTTAAATGAAGTGAACTTTTTGTTATGAAGTCCTAGCAGGTGTCCAGCCCTTCAGTAAAATGGTGCTCTGAACCACCCAATGTGTCCAGCTTCTCTTTGAGCCATGACATACTGCTCCTCCCTGGGCTCCTGCTCCCAGCCCTGTGTTTGCTCCATGGAATGGTGTCTCCCATGTGCCTGGCTGCTGCATGGGGAATGCTCAGCTGCAGACCACACCCCCAGCTCTTCTCCCCAGTTCTCCCAGGGGGGTTTGGCATTACTCAAACTCCAATAAGGATTGCCTGGTTTGGGGTGGGAAATACTCCCAAAGGGTGCCACTGGTGCCAAACTGGTATAAACTGGGATAAATGTGCATTCCTGGTTAGTTCCTAGAAACAGGCTGAGTTGGCACTGCACTGGCAGGTACACTGTCAGCCCCAGCCTGCCTGCCCACTCTCCAGCTTCCCTCTGGATCTGCCCATTCTGCAGCTGGGACCCTCTGGCCGGCTAATTCAACAGAAGCACCATTGTTCACTGGCTTGCAATCCGGATCTGGTTTGTGCCGTGGGGCCGTCAGTGCACTGACCCAGCACTAATGGTGGTGGGACCGTGGCCCTAGGCAGACGGTGGCTCCGGTGCCGTGCTGGAGCTCATTCCTCGGGAAGCGAAGTGGTTAAGCAGTTCTCTGCTCACTAAGGATGTTCAGGGAAGTGTTGGCTGCCTGCTGTGTGCACTGAAGTCGGTCCAAGCAGGGCTGGCCAGGCGTGAGAGGCTGCCCCAGGAGCTCAGGGGCTCTGCCGAGGATGTGGGGAGCCCTCTGCACTGCTGCAAGAGTGCCCTGATCGCTGCAGAGGGGTGCTGCGGGAGCCAGGCTGGGGGTGCCCAAGGGAGTGGGGGAAGCTCAATAGCATTGAAACGCCAGTGATGGAAGGCAGAGCTGCTGGCAGATCTCTGGCCAGCAGAGCTGCTTCCAGACATGCCATCTCCCCGGGCAGACCCAGGCCACCCCCACGCGTTCTGCTCTGGGGTAGATGAGGGGATTGCAGCTTGGCATGGGAAGTCAGAGCAGCCTTCAGGGAGGTGCCTGGGCATGGGCTGGGGCACCTCTTTTGTCCCTCAGATCCTACGGAGGATCTCTCCCTCCCACTTCTACTTTGCTTTTCAAGGCCAGAGATGCTGTTACAGTCGCCTCTATCAGGCCTCTTCAGATCTCCTCAGAGCAGATGTTTGCTTGGCAAGATCCCTTGACAGAGACACACTGGCCAGTGCTAATGGCTCTTCCTCAGCTCATCTGCCAGCTCTCCCAGCTGAGGAGGTGGTGGTGCCTGACCACCAGCCTGCACTGCTGGAGCCTTGCTGGGCACAGCCTGGCCCTTCCTCCAGGCTTCCCAGTGTCTGCTGAAAGTGTGGCCATGGAGAGCTGGCAGGGCACTGCCCACAATATCTCTTGTCCTGCTGAGGTGCGTGGGACCAGCCTGGCTGTGTCAGGGTGTCCCTGGGGACATGGGTTTTGGCATCCCTGTGGCCGAGAACTGCTTCTTTGTCTGCCCATGACCTTGCTTGGCGGCGGGCGGCCAGAGCGTGGCCTTGGCGTGGAGAGCACACGGCTCCTCTTCCTTCCTTTGGCCTCGGCTAATGAAAAGCACTATCCCTGCGTGCCAGTGAGGTCTCTGTGGAACCCGGCTCTGGGGCACAGCCGTGCTCCCGGCAGGGCTCCAGGGCTGCCAGCACAGCACCCAGCCCGGCAGGTCCAAAGGATCTCAGAAAGCACCGACCAGCACAGGGTGAGTGGAGCATGGTGGTGCCCACAGTGCCAGCGCTGGGGGTGAACAGGATCCATCTGGCATGGGTGCCGGGGGAGTGCAGTGCAGGGCTCCCGGTACCGCTGCTAGAGATGTGCCCTGAAGAGGCACAAGATGGGCCGGTGCAGTGCGGGGCGAGTCCCAGCCAGGCTGCCTGTCTCAGCAGCCCCACGTGCTGCACAACCGGGCATGGCAGCACTGTGGGAATGCTGTGCCGTCTCCCGGCACAGGACACTGCTGTGTCACACGTGGGCCACCGCCAGCGTGTACCTGCCTCTGCCTCACCTTGGCTAAAGCTCGGTGCGGGCAGGTCCCTCCCCTTGCCTGGCACGGCTGCCGGAGGAGGAGACAGGCACCGGCCGCCCTCCTCCAGGAACAGCAGCTGAACCCAGTCCGAGCCCAGCAGGCCCTCGACTTCACAGCCCACCCGGGCCACCAGCCACCTGCCCAGCACCTCAGGCTCCCACGGGCACAGGTAGGAGCCGGTGTGACGGAGGGGATACCCTGGGCATTGCACAGCTCCAGGGCATGGCACAGCCCTTGGCAAACGGCACAGCCCCATGGTATAGGCTGGGTGCTGGCAACTGGCATGAGACGCCACACAAGGAAGGGGCCGTGGGGTCCCTCGGCAGAGACGGGCTGGGTACCCCCACGCCTGCCATGCACTTCCCGGGGCTGACGTGTGCCGGACTTTGCCCAGGGAGCTGTGGCAGTGGGGAGGGACGGGTACCTTGGGAGGGACGTTCCCATCCGGCAGCATCGTGGCTGTGCCCGGGTGAGCTCCTGGTGGGGAAGACGCCCAGCACGGCTCCACCCTGCAGCATAGCTGTGCAGGTCCTTTTGCCATGGGACATTCCCAGGTAGGGCAAAGAATGGTGCTGTGACCCCCYGCGCAGCTGTCCCCGCCGGTTCCTGGAGCATCACGCACCCATCCCACCATGCTGCCCCGCACGCCTCACTGCCAGTAGCAGCAGGCACGTTCCTGCCGCGCCGTGCCGGGAGCCCAGGGAACGCTGTGCTTCTGGCTCGCCAGCCCACGAGGCGCCCTTTTGTTTGCCGGCGGGGCCCACCGTGCCGCCCGGGGGCCGGGGCGTGCCCGGGCTGCCGACGCCTGGCCGGCCTGGCCTCCGCGGGCGGGCGGGCGGCGGGGGCCTCCAGGCAGAAGGAATCGGCAGTGACATTCCCGTAGCCTGGAGACCGCCGTCCCTTTCAGCGGGCAGCCCATTTGAATAAGAATCGTGCACGGGGAAGGGGGGCCACCAGCCGCCATCCCATCGCTGCCCTTGCCCCAGCTCATTTCTGCGCGCYCAGCCCAGGGGCAGCAGGTCTCACGCTGCCCTCGCCCCTGGCCTTGGTCCCGCCGGACACCGCAGGACACCAGGTACCGGGCGTTCGCGGGGATTGGGGACCCTCGTGCCAGCACGTGGCTCTGCACCATCTTGCCCACCACCCTGGCATGGCTTCGAGCAGGGCAGGTGCCAGGATAGAATCGCGGCTCCCCCCTGCCACCCCGAGCCCCCCTGCCCTGGGCTGGCTCCGTACAGGRACAGGAGAGATGTGTTTGGGCAGAGCCAGGACCAGGCTTTGATCCAGCGCTTGCGAGGCTGGGAGCGGGAAGTACCGAGAGAGAAGGAAACACAAAAGGCAGCTCCAACCTAAATTTAACAGCGGGACCCCGGCCAGAGTCAGGGACATCCTCGCCCAGCCGGCTCCGGCTCTCCTGGCTCCCCTCCCAGGCTGGCCCTGGCCCGGTGCTGGTACCCCCCAGGGACACTAGTGACACTCAAAAGGATAGATCCATTCTGAGCCAGGCAAGATGGGGCACGGCACAGTTCGTGCCAGCTCTGGGGATGCATAGCATGGCTGTGTGCCTGTGAGTGTGTGTGGCAGTCCCCCAGGGCTACTCAGGCTTGGGGCACGACCACAGTGGTGGGCACTGGATGTCATCCTGGAGGACTTTGAGACCCAACTGCCTCATCTGACCCTGATTCCTAGTGCTATCCCCAGAAAGCACCATCATGCCAGTGTGGGGGGGTGCACCCTGGACTGCATGGTCGTGCTAGAGCCAGGAGAGGACAGGCACCAGCAGCCCTGCACCCCATGCCATACCCTGCGCCCTGCCGCAGTGCCATCTCCGTGTCCCACCAGGCAGATCCCGTGGCTGCCCATGGACCTCCTGGTGCTTGCTCTCCTGCTGGGTAAGCGCTGGCCTGGGGGCCACCCTGTGTACCCAGTGTTGGGAGCTGTGGTGGTTCAGGGACCCCAGCCTGGGTGGAGGGTGCTGGGCAGCAGAGGTGGTGGCAATGGCGATGCTCCCTGGCCGGCAGCGCCTGTGGCCTGACCGCCACAAAACCCAGCGGGGAATCTGGGCTGCACTAAGCCCTGTCGGGATTAGCAAGCGCCTGACCCAGCTCCTGACTCCCCCCGGCACTGCTCAGCACCCTGGGGCTGCCCAGGCCCCCAGGAGCATGGGCAGCCCAGCCCCCCACTCACACCGCTCCCTGCCCCTGGTCACGAGGCCGTGGCGCTGCTGCCAGCACCTTTCCGGATCATGGAGCTTCGTGCTGCATCAGTGGGCCGTGATGCAGAGATGGGACAGGATGGGACGGCTGGGGGTGGGGTGGGTGCATGGGGGAGCAGGGGGTGCCCAGGGGCTCCATCGCAGCCCCCAGCCCATGCCCTCATGCTCTCTGCAGCAGGGGGACTGGCGGCAGGGGGCTGGCAGGAGCCTGACCTGAGCCACGGCTGCGCCCGTGGCAGCTGCTACCCAGCCACCGGGAACCTGCTGGTGGGGCGAGCCGCCCGCCTGAGTGCCACCTCCACCTGTGGGCTGGACGGGCCCCAGGAGTACTGCATTGTCAGCCACCTCCAGGTGAGCCCACTTGGCCCCAGCATAGACCCACAGAGCCAGGAACCAGTGTAGCCTCCAGTCACGCATCCCTGATGGTGCTGCTCCCCGGCACAGGACTCGGAGAAATGCTTTACCTGCGACTCACGGGACCCGTCCCTGCCTGAGAGCCACCGCATCGAGAATGTCATCTACCTGAGCAGCCCCCATGACCAGCGGACCTGGTGGCAGTCGGAGAATGGTGAGTTTGGGTTCACAGTGGGGTTGCCCCATGCGTGTATGCTTTGGGGCTGCGTGGCCATGGGGGTCTTCCTCAGCCTCAGCCATCACCTCTCTGTCCCCCAGGTGTGGAGCATGTTAGCATCCGCCTGGACCTGGAGGGCGAGTTCCACTTCACCCACCTCATCATGAAGTTTAAGGTGGTCCTGGCATATGGATGCCTGGGATGGGATGGAATGGGATGGGATGGGACAAGATGGACCTGGGGGGGCTGTGGGTCTGGCCCCCATCTCAGCTGGGTGTCCTGCAGACCTTCCGCCCTGCGGCCATGCTGGTGGAGCGCTCAGCTGACTTCGGGCGCACCTGGAAGGTCTACCGCTACTTTGCCTACAACTGCTCCAAGCTCTTCCCCGGCATCCCCAACCAGCCCTTGGGGCTTGTGGATGAGGTGTTGTGTGACCAGCGCTACTCTGAGATCGAGCCCTCCAGCCATGGGGAGGTGCGTGGGGATAGGGCAGTACAGAGCATGGCCAGGGGTCTGGGTGGTATGGGATTACCCGTCCCTTCCTCCTCACAGGTCATCTTCAAGGTGCTGGATCCCTCCATCCCCGTGGCAGATCCCTACAGCCCGGACATCCAGGGTGTGTGGCTGGGAGTCTCAGGGGCACGGGGTTGGCCAGTGTCAGGGCAGATGCTGACAGTGCCATCCCCCAGACCTGCTGCGTGTTACCAACCTGCGTGTGAACCTCACCAAGCTGCACACACTGGGGGACAACCTGCTGGACTCGCGGCAGGAGGTGCTGCACAAGTACTACTATGCTGTGGATGAGCTGGTGCTGCGCGGGAGCTGCTTCTGCCACGGCCACGCCGCCCAATGTGCCCCGGCACCAGGCGCCCCAACACCCTCTGTCCCTGGCATGGTGAGGCACACACTCCCACCAGCATGGCACGGGGCCCCGTGGGACCCAGCAGCCACACTGAGCTGGGTGCTCCTGCCAGATCCATGGGCGCTGTGTCTGTGAGCACCACACACAGGGGCTGAACTGTGAACGCTGTGAGGACTTCTACCACGACCTGCCCTGGCGCCCGGCTGAAGGCTCCAGCACCAATGCSTGTCGCCGTGAGTGCCTGTGCTGGCACCAGCTCCTGGCACAGCGATCCCAGTGCCAGGGCTGTGAGGCTGCACTGTGCCAGGGGTTTTAGGGTGCCACAGGCTGTAGTTTGGGGAGGTTTGAGGTTGTGGTGCTGCATGTCAGAGTAAAGGGAGTCCAGGCAGGGGTGGTTTGGCACTGGGGGTGCTGCCTGCCAGGTGTGGGCTGGGGTGCCGCATGCCGTGCCACGGTGCCGTCCCTGCAGGCTGTGACTGCAACGAGCACTCGCGGCGGTGCCATTTTGACATGGCCGTGTTCCTGGCCACGGGGAACACCAGTGGGGCTGTGTGTGATGACTGCCAGCACAACACCATGGGACGCCACTGCCACCTCTGCAAGCCCTTCTACTACCAGCACCCTCGCTCCGATATTCGCGCCCCCACTGCCTGCGTCCGTGAGTGTCCTGCCACCCCAGCCCCATGGCTTGTCCCAACCCTCTGGCTCCTGCTGCCATTAGCTCCATCCCCATGTCTCCTGGTGCCGACAGCCAGAGCTCCTCATGGTTCCTCTCTCTTGGCAGCGTGCGATTGTGACCCGGCAGGCTCACTGGATGGAGGTGCCTGCGATGGGCACACGGACGTGGCGCTGGGCATGATCGCAGGGCAGTGCCGCTGCAAGGAGAACGTGGCCGGTCCCCGCTGTGACCGCTGCCGGCATGGTGCCTATGGCCTCAGCCACGGCGACCCACAGGGCTGCCAGCGTGAGCTGGGACTGGGGATGGCGTGGGAGGAGGGATGGGGATAGGGATGGGGGGATGATGGAGGGGTAGGGATGAAGGCGTGAAGATGGAGGGATGGGGGATGAAGGGATGCTGATGGAGGAATGGGGATGGGATGGATGAGGATGGAGGAATGGGGATGGGATGGATGAGCATGGAGGGATGGAGGTAGAGGTAGGGTGATGGAGGGATGAGGATGGAAGGATCTGAGATAGAGGGATGTGTGATGGAGGGATGGGGATGGGAGGGATGAGGATGGATGGACACAGGATGGGGAAGGAGGGCCGTGAAGCCTGTGGGCTGCAGTCCCACTGGTACCCCCTCACATGTGCATGTGCGGGGTGCAGCATGCAGGTGTGACCCACGGGGCACAGTGGCAGGCAGCTCCCCATGTGACCCCATCAGTGGGGACTGCTACTGCAAACGCTTCGTGGCCGGGCGCTCCTGCAGCCAGTGCGTGGTGAGTGCCCCAGCCTGCCCCACACCATGTGCTGCGGCCCTGACTTTCCCCAGCCCCATGGCAACCCTCAGGGCTGGGTTGGCCCCACACCTGCCCTACATGTCCCCTCCTCATTGCAGCCCGAGTTCTGGGGTCTGAGCTATGACTTGGGGGGCTGCCGGCCCTGCGCCTGTGACTTCGGGGGAGCCTACAGCAACCGGTGGGGCCCAGCACAGCACCCAGAGGCGCATGGGATGGGGGCGGGAGAGAGGACAGGGCTGGGGGTCACACATCGGGGGAGGGAGGGTTGGGGACAGGGCTGGGGAGATAGGGGGGCTGGGGTGGAGGGAGGGAGAGAGGGATCTCCATCCCCAGAGATGGAGGGATGGGGACAGAGATGGAAGCAGGGATGGATGAAGACACAGGCAGACAGGAGGACAGATGAAGGGACAGGATGGTCACCTCCAGGTGCTCCATGGAGGATGGGGCTTGTCCCTGCCGTCCCCACATCATGGGGCGACAGTGTGACCAGGTACAACCCGGCTTCTTCTGCGCCCCCCTCGACTACTACACCTACGAGGCCGAGCGGGCCACTGGCCATGGCCACAGCCACCCTCAGCTCCCGGTGAGTCTCCTTGGGTGTCTCCCTGTGCTTCTGCATGGCTGTCATTGTGCACCATGCTCCATGCATGGCTGTCACCATGCTCCATGCATGGCTGTCATCCTGTCCTGCATGTGGCTGTCACCATGCCCTGTGAACGGCTGTTCTTGTGCACGGCTGTCCCTGTGCATGGCCACTGTCCCCTGACCCTATCCCTGCAGGGCGCCATCCGGGTGGAGGTGCCCCAGGACTGCCTGGAGTATGACACCGGGGAGCCGGGGGGGCGGAAGGGACGCTCATGGCATCAGCGCAGCCCCCCGCGCGCCCCCCAGCCCCGCGTCCCCTCGCGCCGCAGCCGCCAGCAGCCCCCCAAGGTGAGCCCTGGTGCAGTGGGATAGGGCAGAGCGAGGCACTGCAGGGTAGGCGTGGCCAGGGGGCAGAGCCAGGGCCAAGCTGTGCCCGTGCCCTGCCCAGCCGGACGTGGAGGAGGTGGTGCGGGACAGTGCCGGACGCATGGTGACATGGACGGGCTCGGGGTTCGCCCGGGTGCGGGACGGGGCTGGCCTGACCTTCCGTGTGGACAACGTGCCCTACCCCATGGACTACGAGCTGCTGCTGCGCTACGAGCCCGAGGTGAGCGTGGCCATGGCCATGGCCACGACATGTACAGCATGGCACAGCCCTAACACTGCTTTGCCTGTCACCACAGTCAGCTGAGGACTGGGAGGCCGTGGTCAGTGTCAGCTCCCGGGTGCTGCCCACCAGCCCTCGCTGTGGGAACCTGCTGCCCTCCGAGCAGATGTACCGCGAGAGTCTGCCCCACAGCCAGAGGTGCAACGGGATGGGCTGGGGTGGGATGGGGTTGGGGACAAGGAAGGTGGTTGGGTCCTGCCGCTGTCCCTTCGTTATCCCCGTGGCCGTGCTGTGCCCATGCCCCACCACCTGACTCTGTACAGGTATGTGCTGCTGTCCCGGCCCTTCTGCTTTGAGCCCAGCACCCCTTACGAGGTTACCATGCGGCTTCAGCGGGCCGGTGTCACCCAGCGCCATCCTGGCGCCTTCATCCTCATTGACTCAGTAAGGGGGGCCCCACTGCCCTCTGTGCCTGGGGCTTGGCAGGGGTGGGGTGATGGGCAGGGATGGTGAATCACAGGCTGAGGTGGGCAGTGACTCCCTCTGGGGATGTACATGGGGTGGGAATGGGGACGAGACGGGATGAGATAGAATGGGATGGAGATGGGGATGAGATGAGGATGAGGATAGGGATGGGCATGAGAAAGAATAGGGATGAGCATGAGATAGAATGGGGATGGGAATGTGATGGGATGGGGAAGGGGATACCAATGAGACTGGGAACATCAATAGAGCTGGGATTGGCATAGGGATGTCAGCATGGAAGGGGATAAGGAAGCCTCTGGGGATGGCAATTTAAATGGGAATAGCAGTGGGGTTGGGGATGTAAACGGATCTGGGGCTGTTGACCCCAGCAGGATCGGGGCTGTCCTGGAGCAGATGGATCCAGCCTGGCGGCAGGGGCCAGGTCCTGCAGTGGGGTCTGGCTATGCCTCCAGCCCCATCTCCCCTCCCCTTCCCATAGTTGGTGCTCCTGCCACGGGTGTCAGAGTTGCCGGGCTTCCATGGGGCAGAGGCAGCAGCGCGCCAGGAGGAGCTGGAGCGGTACCAGTGCCTGGAGGTGTTTCGCATGGCCCCCCCCCACCCCCTGGCCCAGGCCTGCACCCGCCTGGTCTGCAGCGTCTCAGCCCTAATGCATGGCGGGGCACTGCGTGAGTGGGGACCCTGCAGGGACAGGACCAAGGAGCGGGCAGGGGTGGAGCCCTGCCCGGAGAAGTGGATTGGGATGTGGCTGTGCGCATGGCAGGGTGGGCAGGAGACCAATGACAGGATGTGGGCAGGTGGGATCAGGTGGGGGTGGGTGGGGGCAGGTGCAGACAGAACAGCCCCGGCCCCATGCTGGCCCTGCTCCCACAGCCTGCCAGTGCGACCCACAGGGCTCCCGCAGCAGTGAGTGCCAGGTCCAGGGAGGGCAGTGTGAGTGCAAGCCCCATGTCATCGGCCGACGCTGCGACCACTGCGCCCCAGGCAGCTACGGCTTTGGGCCCCTGGGATGCAGCCGTGAGTAATGGGATCTGCATCTGCCAGGAATCACTGTCCCTCCTGTCTGTGTGTCTGTCCAGCCATCAGCACTCTGTTCACTGCCCTGTTCACTTGTCTGTCTGTCCATCTGTCTGTGCATGTGTCCATCTCAGCCTGGCTGTCCTGCAGGCCATGGGTGGGTCCCAGTTGTCCATCCATCCGTCCATCCATCCATCCATCCGTCCGTCCGTCCGTCCGTCCATCCGTCCGAGCCCTCTATGGGCACTGTCCTGCCTTGCACCCACTCGTCTGTCTACCTATGTTCTTATGGATCTGTGCATCCACATGAGCCCTTCTGTGCACAGCCTTTGGGGTGGGCATGTTCTGGGTGCTGGTCCCCTGCCTGTCTGTCTGTCTATCCATCTCTGTGTCCCTGCATCCCTGTGCCTGACCYGAGTTGTGCCACCCTGCAGCCTGCGCCTGCTCCCCAGAGGGCTCAGTGTCCCAGCTGTGTGATGCGGTGAGCGGGCAGTGCCGGTGCCAGCCTGGTGCTGTGGGCCGGCAGTGTGACCAGTGCCAGCCTGGCCACTGGGGCTTCCCTGCCTGCCGGCCCTGCCAGTGCAACGGGCACGCCGAGGAGTGCGACCCCCGGACGGGCACCTGCCTGCGCTGCCGCGACCACACCGACGGACGGCACTGCGACAGGTGAGCCAGGTCCAAGAGGAGGGGACAGCATGGCATGGCGTGGCGTGGCATGGCATGGCATGGGATGGGATGGGATAAATAAAATGGGATAGAATAGGATGAGATACGATATGTTGGAATGATGGGATGGCATAGCATGGCATGAATATGATGGGATGGAGTAGAATAGGATGGGATGGCATGGTGTGGGATGGGATAGATCTAGTTGGATGGGGTAGGATGGCATGGGATAGGATGGATGGGATGGGATGGGATGGGATGGATGAAATTGAGATGGAATGGGATGGATACAGTGGGTTGGGATACGATGAGACATGATGGTATGGGATGCAATGGAATGAGACGGGATGGTGGGATGGTATAGGATGGATGGGATGGGCCCACTGGTTTCCCCCTCATCCTTTCAGGTGCCAGGACGGTTATTATGGGAACCCCGTGCTGGGCTCAGGCCAGCAGTGCCGGCCCTGCCCCTGCCCTGGCTACCCTGGCACGCGGCACTACCATGGGAGCGCCTGCCATGCTGACGAGGAGACCCATCACATTGTCTGCCTCTGCGCCCCTGGATATGCGGGTGAGCGGCAGAGCAGGCACCACACTGCGGGGACCTCCCAGCACTGGGGCTGTGGGACCCCAGCACCTACAGCCCCCCATCTCCGCAGGGCCCCGCTGCGACCGCTGCTCCCCCGGATACTTTGGGGCTCCGGAAATGGAGGGGGGTGTGTGCCGGCCCTGCCAGTGCAACAACAACATCGACGCCAGCGACCCGGAGGGCTGCGACCCCCACACAGGGCAGTGCCTGCGCTGCCTCTACCACACTGCTGGGCCCCACTGTGCCCAGTGCCAGCCTGGCTACTACGGCAATGCCCTGCAGCGCAGCTGCCGGCGTGAGCAGGGTGGAGGACTCTGTGTGGGTTTGGGATGGGGGGTTTGGGGTGATGCAAGTTCTCAAGGTAGGGATAAGGTGTGGGGCTGTGGTTGGGTGTAGGGCGATAGGGGTTGGGTTGGGCAGAATTTTAAGGGGTTTGGGAGTTTGGGGCTGGGGGGTCAGGGCCGGGTGAGGTTTGGGGCTGTTAGAAGGGGTGCTTGAGTTGGGGCTGGGCAGGGGACAGGATCGGGATTGGTGGGGGTGTTGGGATCAGGGGTATTGGGGCTGTGCATGGGTTTGGGGCCAGGCGGATTTGGGGCACTGGGGCCAGGCGGATTTGGGGCACTGGGGCCAGGAGGGCACTGCCTGGGCAGGAGGCATGGGCTGAGCCCCATGTGGCCACCTACCCTCCTGTAGGCTGTGGCTGTGACCCACGGGGCACACTGGCCTCCCACTGCACCAATGGCACCTGCACCTGTGACCGTGGCACAGGAGCCTGTGCCTGCCGGCCCAACGTTGTGGGCAAGAGCTGCGATCGCTGCGCACCCCACTTCTGGAGCCTTGGGGCGTCAAGGGGCTGTGAGCCCTGTGGCTGCCACCCCACACATGCCCTGCACCCTGCCTGTGATGTGGTGAGTCCCATGGCCCCCTGGTACGGCTCCACTGCCCTCCTGGGGCCCAGCGAGCTGCACAGTGAGCATGGCACTGTCGCTGCAGGTGACAGGGCAGTGCCAGTGCCGGCCTGGCTTCGGGGGCCGTGTCTGTTCCCAGTGCCAGGAGGACCACTGGGGAGATCCTGAGCAGGAGTGCCGAGGTGGGGGCACATCCCAGGGTCTGTGGGTGCAGGGGCTCTGGGGATGTGGGGAGGTGTGGGGGGACTCCAGGTGCATGGTGAGACTCTAGGGACATTGGGGGCTCTGGAGACATGGTGGGAGACTCAGAACGTGGGACACTGAGGAGACAGTGGGACACCAGGGACACAAGGAACTCAGGAGATCTTGGGAACATGGTGGGACCCTGGGGGCATGGAGGACACTGGGGACACAGTGGGATGCTGGGGACATGGTGGGACCCTGAGGACATGGTGTGTCTCTGGGGTCATGGAGGACTCAGGGGAGTCAGAGTACTTGGTGGAACTGTGGGAACATAGAAGATGCTGGCGATAGGTTGGATTCTGGAGACACAAGGGGATATGGTGGGATGCTGGGGACATGGTGGCAGTCTGGGGGCATGGGTGTCTGTGGGGAGGCTGGGACACACTGCTGACTGTCTCTGCAGCCTGTGAGTGTGAGCCGCTGGGCGCCCAGAGCCCACAATGTGAGCAGAACAACGGGCAGTGCCAGTGCCGGCTGGGATTCGGGGGGCTGCGCTGTGACCGCTGCCAGCGGGGCTACCAGGAGCCCTTCCCCCACTGCTCGCCCTGCCACCCTTGCTTTGGGCGCTGGGACCCCACCGTGGGCAGCTTGCGGGACGGGCTGCGGCACCTTGGGGCGCAGGTGCAAGTGCTGAGGGAGGGGGGATCTGCACTCCCACTCAGCCCCCGTCGCCTGCGGGAGCTGGAGGGGGCTCTGGGGCATGTGGAACGACTGCTAGATGAGGGGGACAACCCTGGTGGCCCCCTTCTTGATGGACTCCCCAGGCAGCTGGATGGCACCAGGCAAGTGTGTGTGTTGGGCTGGGGTGGAGGGACCTCCCTCTTGTCCCCCAAAAAAGCTTGAGACCTCCCTCCCTACTCAAAGGATGGAGCTGGACAACTTCTGGAAGCACCTCCAAGACTTGGAGCAACATCTAGACCAGCTGGCCCAGGCAGATGTGCAACACCATGACCGGCTTGCTGGGCTGAGCCGCAAGCTGGGAGGTCTCAACCAAACCACGTCCCACCTTCAAATCCTCCTCGGCACTGTAGCAGCAGCCGGATTCAGTGGTAAGAGCATCTGGTGAGGTTTGGGGGGTTTGGTGGCAACCATCCTGGCCAAACCCTGACACCTGCACCCGCAGAGTCTTACCGCAGCATCCTGGCATCGGCGGAGGCCTCGCGGCAGGCAGAGGTGGTGGCCAATGGCACAGCTGGCGAGTTGAGTGGGGCACAGATGACACGGCGAGCAACTGAGCGGGTCCTGCGGCAGCGGGGTAATACTTTCCGCCGTGGCACAGCTGCAGCACGGAAATCCTTGAGGGAGGCACGGAAACGGGTGATGGGACTCAGCATTGCCAGGATCAATGAGAAGGTGAGAGCAGGACTGGCAGAGGTGGCATGGGGGTCACCCCCCATGTAGTGTTGTACTGCCATCTCCACCACTGGCATCATCACAGATTTGTGGGGCACCCGGAGACCGGAGCTGCAAGCACGCGCCTTGTGGAGGAGCCTTGTGCCGGGACAGTGTGGGGACACGGCAGTGCRGTGGCACAGGGTGTGCAGGGGCACTGCCAGTCTCAGCGAGAGCCCTGAGCAGTGCCCGTAATGCCTCGCAGCAGCTGGAGATGGCTTTAGGGCAGCTGGGTGTTGTGGCACAAAAGGTAGGGGTGGTGGCTCCATGGCATTTTCTGGGGTCCCCTTGTGTCCCCTTTGCATGGCCAGCTTGTGCCCTTTCCATGTCCTGTTTGTGCACTTTGCATGACCCCTTCTATGTCCTGCTTGTGCCCTTTCCATGCCCCCAGGCATGTCGGTCCTTTATGTCTCTCTTATGCCCCTTCAGAGATGCCCCTTGTGCAATCTGTGTGCCCCCTTGGGCCACTACTGTATCTTCTGTTTGTCTCCTTGCACCCCCCTTGCATGGTCCCTTGCAGGCCCCCATCTTGTCCCCTCATACCCCCTGTTCACCCCGAATGCTCCCTCCCTGGCGCCGCCCTGTGCCCCCCACTCAGCCAGGTGCTCCCCAGATGCAGGAGGTGCAGGAGCTGGCACGGGGGGCACGGACCTGGGCAGAGGAGGCACTGGGACGCTCTCAGGCCGCCCGCAGCCACGCAGAGAAGGCGACGGTCCAGCTGCGGGACTTCATCCGCCGAATCAAGGCCTTCCTGGCAGGTAGTGCCAGCACTGGGTGGACACATGGGCATGGCAGGACTCAACATGCCCACCCTGAGCCCACTCTGCTCCCATGTCACTGCAGAGGAGGGAGCTGACCCAGGCAGCATTGAGCTGGTGGCCCGGCAGGTGCTGAACATCTCCCTGCCCAGCAGCCCCGGACAGATCCAGGAGCTGCTGTGGGAGATGCGGGAGAGCATTGGCCAGCTGGAGGGGGTGGACGCAGTTCTCAACAGCACAGCAGAGGGGCTGGCTGTGGCACGGGAGCTGCTGGCACAGGGACAGGAGGCCAGGCAAGTGATGGGGGCATGCTGGGGCAGGCAGGTGATGGGGGCAGTCCCCCAGAAGTGGCAGGGGCTAGAGCTGCCCGTGCTTCTGCAGGGAGCGAGCGGAAGGCATAAGGGATGAGCTGGCGGGGACGCAGCAGGCACTGGAGGTGGCGCGGACACAGGCGACGGCAGCAGGGAGCACCCTGCGGAGTGCCAGAGATGCCATCCAGGTGGCTGAGGACAGGGCCAAGGAGGTGAGGGGCATGGGCTGGGGGAGTGGAACTGATGCCACCAAGATGGCTGGGAGTGGGAATGGTGTTTTGGGCAGGATGGGGTCAACGGGGTTGGTGCTATGGGGACACTGGGAGTAATGGAATCAGTTCTGTGGAGAGTAAGACTAAAGCCTGGGGCACATCACAGGTAGGGAGGCTGGTGCTGGGGAAATGTGGATGGCATGGGGCAGGTGCCATGCATTTGCCAGGGCAGTGCGGCTGGCACCGTGGGCATGGTAGTTGCCATGCCTGCTGCAGCCAGTGTCCATGCCTGCCAGGCGGAGCGCAGGCTGCAGGTGCTGAACAGGAAGGAGTCGCAGGCACAGAGGCGGCTGCGGGAGCTGGCACAGCGTGTCACCGCCCTGCAGGAGCATGGCCAGGATGCTCGCCACATGGCCCAGCAAGCCAAGGATGGGGCACAGCATGCAACCACCACCTCGGGGACACTCAGCCAGGTGAGCTCCATCCCTGCTTGGGTGTGCATGGCACCAAGCAGGTACCGGGTGCTGAGGGTGCTCAGCCTCACCATGCTCTTGTGCCGCCAGGACCTGGCACATGTGACACAACGTTATGTGCTGCTGAAGAACCGGGTGGGCATGCTGGACAGGGTGTCTGGTGGGGCCCTGCAGCGTGTGTCGCAGCTGACAGCAGAGGCCCAAGACCTCCTGGATAAGGCCAGCAACAGCAAGAGGAAGCTGGAAGGTGAGGGGGAGCACATAGTGGGGTGCATTCCCTGCCGCCTTTCCATGTATCTCCTTGTGTCCCCCCGGGCCCATCCCAACGGGTGCCTCGAGGGTGATACGGGATATGGTGGAGGCTGCACTGTGACCGTGTTCCCCGTCCCACAGACCTGGAGCAGCGCTTTGGGGACAATGAGCGGGCGATGGCAGCAAAGGCGACACGACTGCAGGCTTTGGAGCAGCAGGTCACGGGGCTGCTGCAGGAGATCCGGGAGAGGGCCAACGCTTACGCCACCTGCTAGGGACCACCGGCGGAGCCAGGGGTCGGTCCTGCTCCGCAGCCTCGCCAGTCCCCGAGGCCGGGGGTCCCGTCCGCTCTGCAGGCGCCTTTAGCGCGGGCACGCCTGCAAATAAAGCCCTGAACTGTGTGTGCCTGTATCCGACGCCTCCTGCCTGCCCCTGCCTGCTCCTGCCTCCTCCCGCCTGTCCCGGCCGCCCCGCTCCCCCGCTCCGGCCGGGATCCGCCCCGCGCTTTCCGTGCAGCCCCGAGCGCTGCGCCTGCCGCCCAGTTCGGAGGGGCCAGGAGGGACCGGGACGGGGACGGGGACGGGGACGGGGACGGGACTGGGAACGGGAGCGGGACTGGGAACGAGAACGAGAACCCGTGGGTCGGGACGGGACGGGACGGGACCGGCGGGCACCTGCCGAGCGCCCCCTTTGCGCGCCCTTTGCGCCCCTTTCCGTCCCGTCGCGCCCCGTCGCGCCCCGCGATGCGGAGCCCGGCGAAGCAGAGCCCCGCCGCCCTCCTGCTGCTGCCGTTGCTGGCCGGTGAGTCCGCGCCCCACGCCGCAGCGGGGCCGGTGGGCGCCGGGTCCGGCCCGGCCCCGCCGCCCTGTTTCCGGGCGGCCGCGGAAGGGGCCCCGGGCGCGGCGGGGGGAGCCCCGGCCACGGCCCCCCCCGCGCCCCGCAGCGCCCTCAGCCAACCGCCTTCCCGCAGGGCTGGGGGTGGCCCTGGCTCCCGAGTCCCCCCAGGGCTGTGCCCGCGGCAGCTGCTACCCGGCCACCGGGGACTTGCTGGTGGGGCGAGCCGCCCGCCTGAGTGTCACCTCCACCTGCGGTCTGCGCCGGCCCCAGCCCTACTGCATCGTCAGCCACCTCCAGGTGAGTGGGACGGGGACTGGGGGGACCGGACGAGGATGAGGGGCACGGGACAGGTTTGGGAGCATACATCATTGAGCCTCCCAACTCGCAGGAGGAAAAAAAGTGCTTCATCTGCGACTCTCGGCGGCCCTACGATGCCCGCACCAACACCAACAGCCACCGCATCGAGAACGTGGTCACCAGCTTCGCCCCCCGCCCCAAGAAAGCCTGGTGGCAGTCAGAGAACGGTGAGTAGTGGGTGGGGGTGGTGGGGCATCCTGTCCTGTCCCGGGGGGCTCTCCTTCCCTTCCTCCCACACTGAGGAAGTGTGACTCAGCGGGCGGCCGCGGCCGCGCCCCTGGACCACTGCCGCGTCGCTGGGACGAGCCCCCGGGACCTGCGGGTGGGTGCTTCCCCTTGTCACACTTGTCATCCCCAGGTGTGGAGCACGTCAGCATCCAGCTGGACCTGGAGGCCGAGTTCCATTTCACCCATCTCATCATGACCTTCAAGGTGGGTCCCAGCATGTGGGTATCCAGTTTGGGACAGGACAGGATGGGACAGGCCCTGGGAGGCTGGGGGGCTGTGGGGCTGGCCCCTGTCCCATCTGGGTGTCCCGCAGACCTTCCGCCCTGCGGCCATGCTGGTGGAGCGCTCAGCCGACTTCGGGCGCACCTGGAAGGTTTACCGCTACTTTGCCTACGACTGTGCTGCCTCTTTTCCCCACGTTCCCCATGGGCCTCCACGCCGCATTGATGACGTCGTCTGCGAGTCCCGCTACTCTGACATTGAGCCCTCCACTGAGGGGGAGGTGAGACCCCGGTAGCATCCCAGGAGGGTCAGGGGATCCCTTGCTCTGTCCTCATCATCTTGCTGTCCCTGCCAGGTCATCTACCGGGTGCTGGACCCTGCCATCCCCATCCGGGACCCCTACAGCCCCGCCATTCAAAGTGAGTCGCCAGCCCTCTGGGCTCCTGCCTGGCTGCTCTATTTTGGGCACAGCTATTTTGGCTGCTCTCTCCCTGCTCTGAGCCCTACAGCAGGGTCAGGGCCTGATCCAGCCTGTGGGGGCTTGGGCCCCTCCTGCACCCTGCCCTGTGAGAGCAGCTAAAGGTCAGGCTGTGTTGGGTTAAATGGAGTGGGACGGCTGTGCCTTGGCTGAGCCCAGCACCAGCTGTAGTGTGAGATGGGGAGTCAGGCTGGGCACAGGACACAGTGGGTTAATCACCCAGGGCTAAATTTAGACTGGGAGCAGGAGGGGAGGAATCTGCAGGGCAGGGCTGCTGGGAAGCTGCAGTTCTGGGGAAGCCATCCTGTCCCACCAGGCACAGCCCCCAGTGGTGAGTGCCCCAAGAAGTGTAAAGGTTCTGTGCCAAGGGCGTTGTTCTGCACTGGTGGGGTCCCAGCCTGCCTCTGTTGTGAGGGTGCAGAGCCCAGCCCACACACAGCCAGACTGTGCACAGCCACGTGCGTGGGAGCTCAACCCCCACAGCTACGTACAGCCCAGCCTGGCCACGTGCAACCACGTGCCTGTGAGCCAAACCATGCGCAGCCCTGGGCCAATATTCTGTGCTATAGAAAACCACAACAGCCCAGCCCAATAGTGTGCAGCCCTGCCATGCCGTGTGCAGACGTGCACATGCCATGCACAGCCGTGCCATGCCGTGCACAGCCCATCCCAGTCATGCCCAACAGAGCCGAGCCATGCCCAGCTCCTCTGAACCACTCACAGCCCCCGGTGCCCAGTGGTAGTGAGCTGTGCCTGGAACATGCCTGGCCACCTCGTCCCAACACGGGTCTCTCCCCGCCCCAGACCTGCTGCGTGTCACCAACCTGCGGGTGAACCTCACCAAGCTGCACACACTGGGGGACAACCTACTGGACTTGCGTCAGGAGATCCGGGAGAAGTACTACTACGCGCTCTACGAGCTGGTGATGCGCGGGAACTGCTTCTGCTATGGGCATGCTTCTGAGTGCGCCCCACTCAGCGGGGCCCCTGCCACCACTGACGGCATGGTAGAGCGAGCCAGCCCCATGTGCCCTGCCAGAGCTAGGTAGCTGTGCTGCCTAGTCCCGAGTCCCTCACTGTGGCATCCTGGCAGGTGCATGGGCGCTGTGTCTGCAAGCACCACACACAGGGGCTGAACTGTGAACGCTGTGAGGACTTCTACCAAGACCTGCCGTGGCGTCCGGCAAAGGGCTCCAGCACCAATGCGTGTCGCCGTGAGTGCCCGTGCTAGCACCAGCTCCTGGCGCAGCAATCCCAGTGCCAGGGCTGTGAGGCTGCACTGTGCCAGGGGTTTTGGGATGCTGTACAGTGGGATGTAGTTGGGTGGAGACTGGTATCCTGCAGACTGGCTGGGGGTGTTTGAGGTGCTGCAGGCTGTAGTTTGGTGAGGTTTGGGGTTGTGGTGCTGCGTGTCAGAGTAAGGGGAGTCCGGGCAGGGGAGGTTTGGCACTGGGGGTGCTGCCTGCCAGGTGTGGGCTGGGGTGCCGCATGCCGTGCCACGGTGCCGTCCCTGCAGGCTGTGACTGCAACGAGCACTCGCGGCGGTGCCATTTTGACATGGCTGTGTTTCTGGCCACGGGGAACACCAGTGGGGCTGTGTGTGATGGCTGCCAGCACAACACCATGGGCCGCCGTTGCCACCTCTGCAAGCCCTTCTACTACAAGGACCCCACCAAGGACCTGCGGGACCCCGCGGTGTGCCGAGGTCAGTGCTGGGGGGTGCAAGGTGTGGGACAGGCTGTGCAGGGTGGTGCTGTGGTGGTCAGAGTGCTGACCCTGCCTGTGCCCCCAGCCTGCGACTGTGACCCCGAGGGTTCTCTGGATGGTGGGCTGTGCGATGGTGCTGATGACCCAGCCAGGGGCCTGATTGCGGGGCAGTGCCGCTGCAAGGTTCACGTGGCTGGTTCCCGCTGTGACCGCTGCAAACCTGGCTTCTTTGGCCTCAGCACTGACAACCCGCAGGGCTGCCAGCGTAGGTACCAGGGTGGCCCCTACCGGCGTCAGATGTGTGGTTTGGCATTGCTGGACACCACTGCCTCTCTGTGCAGGGTGCCAGTGTGACCCCCGTGGCACAGTGGCCGATGGCAGCCAGTGTGATCCTGTCAGCGGAGAGTGCTTCTGCAAGCGGCTGGTGACCGGGCGCAGCTGCAACCAGTGCCTGGTGAGTGGGGCTGTGCCAGGGCCCATGCACAGTGCTCGAGACTGGCACTACAGCCGAGTGCTCTCTGACACCCTTGCCCTCTGCAGCTCGAGCACTGGGGGCTGAGCCATGACCTTCCGGGTTGCCGGCCCTGTGACTGCGATGTGGGAGGTGCCCGCAACAACATGTGAGTCTTTGTGGGAATGCAGGAGCAAGGGGCATCCCTCCTGGCATCAGGGGTGATGATGCTGCTGGGGTACCAGGTGTGCCATGGAGACGGGGCAGTGCCAGTGCCGCAGCCACGTGATGGGACGACAGTGTGAACGGGTGGAGCCTGGTTTCTACCGCATCAACCTGGATCATTACACTTACGAGGCTGAGGATGCACGGCTGCATCAGGTAAGGAATGAAGGTGTCCCTGGGGAGGACATCAGGCACAGCAGGGCAGTAGGTGCCCCTTTGCAGGGTCCCCAAACCAGCAGGCAGTGGTCTGCCTCACTACCCAGGGCACAGCAGTGCCTGCTGGCCAAGACAATTTTTAGGGTCCCATCTCACAACCCCTGCTTGCACCAGGGCTCGGTGGTGGACCGTGAGCCCCCCACAGACCGTCCAGCTTCCTGGACAGGGACAGGCTTTGCCCGCATGTTGGAAGGTGGCTGGGTGGAGTTTCACGTGAGTGATGTGCCTTTCTCCACCGAGTATGACGTGGTCATCCGCTACGAGCCCCAGGTGAGCACCAGATGCTGAAGCTGGTTGTGGGATGTATCGCCAGATTGGGAGGTACTGGTGGGCAGTGCCAGATGGTGAGGCTTTTTGACACTGCCCCTTCTCTGCCGGCAGCACCCAGAAGCCTGGCAGGAGGTGAGGCTGAAGGTACTGCGCCCCAGCCCTGTCTCTGCCAGCAGCCCTTGTGGAAACACCATCCCAGCTGATGACCAGCTCTCCACCAGCCTCCCCTCTGGTGCCAGGTAAGCGCCTCACTGGGGTTGGGCTGTGCTGGAGCTCACCAGAGACACGCAGCTGCCCTTGCTCTGCTTTGCCACCACCCAGGTATGTGGTGCTGCCCCAGCCCATCTGTCTGGAGCAGGGAGTCTCCTACACCCTCCGCCTGGAACTGGGCTGTGCCGCTGCTCGGCAGGATCCCACCGCCAGCGTGCTCATCGATTCGGTGAGGGGCATTTGGGCAGTGGGATGGAGGACAGCAACCCTTCAGGGTATACAATCCAGACATAGGGAACATGGGGGGAGAGGGGAATGACACCCCAGACTTCTCCCCGCAGCTGGTGCTCCTGCCCCGTTACTCCTCACTGGAGATGTTCATTGCGGGTGACGCCAGCTCCATGGAGCGCCGGAAGACCTTTGAGCGGTACCATTGTGTCCAGCCCTTCTATGCTGTGGGGCCCTCACCCGTGGCCGAGCCCTGCTCCAGCCTCCTGCACAGCCTCTCAGCCATTCTGCATGACGGGGCACTGCGTGAGTACGGTCCCACACCCCGTCCCGCACCCTGTCCCACAGTAGCCGACACTGACCCCATTCTCTGTCTTCAGCCTGCCTCTGCGATCCCCAGGGCTCGCTCAGCGCCGAGTGCCAGCCCCAGGGTGGGCAGTGCCAGTGCAAACCGAATGTCATGGGCCGGCGCTGTCACCGCTGTTCCCCAGGAACCTTCGGCTTTGGGCCCAGCGGGTGCCGACGTAAGTGCCAACGGGAGAGGAGTCTGGGCACCCCAGGGTTGGGCGTGCGGGGAAGGGATGCTCTCTGCAGTCTGGGGGCAGACGCTGTGGGTGCTGTGCTTTCCAGCGTGCCAATGCAGTCGTGAGGGTTCAGTGAGCACCGTCTGTGACAGCACCACAGGGCAGTGCCCCTGCCGTGAGGGTGCGCATGGCCCACGCTGTGACCGCTGCCAGCCCGGCCACTGGGGCTTCCCCAGCTGCCGGCCCTGCCAGTGTAATGGGCATGCTGAGAACTGTGACCCCCAGACGGGCAGCTGCCTGCGCTGCCGTGACCACACGGACGGCGAGAGGTGCCAGAGGTAGGTGGGGTATGTGCCCGGACTGGGGCAGGGTGCTGCCAGCAGCCCCAGCTCCTGCTGACCTCCTGCCCACAGGTGCGCGGATGGACACTTTGGGAACCCAGCACTGGGCTCTGGGCAGCACTGCCGGCCCTGCCCCTGTCCTGAGGGGCCCAGCACCCCTCGCCACTTTGCTGCCTCCTGCTACCAAGACAGTCACTCCCGGCAGGTCATCTGCCACTGCAGCCCTGGGTACACAGGTGGGCACTCATCACAGCACACTGGGTGCCCTCGGGGGTGCCCTGTCCTGGGGCACTGCCCAGCGCTCTGTGCCAGCAGGTCCCCGCTGTGACGAGTGTGCCCCCGGCTACTATGGGGACCCTCTGCAGCCCGGTGGGCGCTGCCTGCCCTGCCAGTGCCACGATAACATCGATGTGACGGACCCAGAGGCATGTGACCRGCGCACAGGGCAGTGCCTGCGCTGCCTCTACAACACAGCAGGGCCCCACTGCACCGAGTGCCAGCCCGGCTACTACGGAGATGCCACACGACACAGCTGCAGGCGTGAGTACCCACTCCCATGCTGAGACAGACTTGCCTCCAGGGCCCAGTACCTGGGGACCATGCGCACCCATGGCTGCCCTTGCTTGTGCACAATGCTATGGGGTCCCTGCAGCCCTGCCCTTGGACAGGGTTTTCTCCTCTGCCTAGGCCCAGTCCCTGTCCCCATGCCCAACTTATCCCATCCTATCTATATCTTCATCCCATGCTCATTCCTGTCCCCACTGTCATTCCACCCCCACTGCCATCCCTCTATCCCCATCCTGTCCTTATTCCAGCTTTATCCTGATCAAGTCCCATCCCCATCACTGGTCCTTATGCTGCTCCCATTCCACCTCCATCCAGTCCCCACTCCATCCCTGCCCAGTCTCTGTCTCCATCCTGCCTCCACCCTCGTCCATGATCATCCCGTTCCTGCCTCTGTCCCCATCAGCACTTCCATCTCAATCTCATCCCCATCCCTGTCCTCATCTCCTCATCTCTGTCCCCGCTCAGTGCCTGTTGGTTCCAGGTTGCTCCTGCAACCCCCTGGGCACTGACGCCAGCACCTGTGGGCCCCAGCAGTGCCACTGCGACAGGCATAGCGGGCAGTGCCACTGCCTGCCCCACGTGGAGGGCCAGAGCTGCGACCGCTGCAGCCCCAACTTCTGGAACCTGGCTAGCGGGCAGGGCTGTGAGCCTTGTGCCTGCCACCCCCAGCACTCCCTGACATCTGCCTGCAACCAGGTGAGACACGACAGGGACAAGATGGGGGGATGGGATGGGGATCGGGTTGTGCTGCAGCAGTTCCAGCCTCAGCCACGCTGTACCTGTCAGTTCACAGGGCAGTGCTCCTGCCGGCCAGGCTTTGGGGGCCGCACTTGCACCGACTGCCAGGAGCACCACTGGGGTGACCCGCGGCAACAGTGTCGAGGTGAGACTGGTACCAGTGGGGGTACCATTGCGGGCCCCATGGTGCCCTGACACCACTCTCCCTGCAGCCTGTGATTGCGACCCCCGTGGCATAGCCAGTGCCCAGTGCCATCGCAGCAGCGGCCACTGTGACTGCCGGCCCGGCATTTCTGGAGTCCGCTGTGACCAGTGTGCCCGGGGCTTTGCTGGTACCTTCCCTGCCTGCCAGCCCTGCCACCCCTGCTTCRGGGACTGGGACCGTGTGGTGCAGGACCTGGCTGCCCGCACCCGGGCACTGGCAGAGCGGGCCAGTCTCCTGCAGCACACCGGGGCTGCTGGTGCCTTCGAGGGCACCTTCCGGCAGCTGGAGGAGAACCTGGCCACCGTGCGTGATGTGGTGGCCACCCGCAACGCCACCGCTGCTACTGCCGCCCACTTGACACATGCCACAGAGGGGCTGCGGTGAGCACCTGTGACAGGGCATGGCTCCTGGGGTAGCCCTGGGGGCAAGGTTTCACCCCCTTGCCTTGCAGGCGGCAAATTGAGGAGGCAACAGAGAGGCTGACGCGGGTGGAGGCAGAGCTGACGGCTGCTCAGGATGCCAACTTCAACGCCAGCCATGTGCTGAACGCTGTGGACCGGGGTGCCCGTGCCCTCAACTACAGCCTGCAGGACCTGGAACAGCAGCTGCATGCCCTCAAGACCTCCAATTTCCTCGGTGAGCCACACCACAGAGCCAGGCCAGGGTGGTCAGGCCATGGCCAGGGGTCTGACAGTGCCCCTACTGCCCCCAGGTGCCTATGACAGTATTCGCCAGTTCTACGGGGAGTCACGGGAGGCTGAGCGCCAGGCAGACGCCTCCACCCATGATGTGCCCAGCCCTGTCAGCACCTCGGCAGCCACCCGTCGCCTCACTGAGCAGCTCCTGGCCAGCCAGCGGGATGACTTCAATCGTCACAATGCGGCCAGCCGGCGGGCACTGATGGACCTGGCGGCGAGGGCACAGGCACTGAGCCTGCACCCGCTCAATGAGAAGGTGAGATGCAGGGAGGGGGCCAGGGCAGTGGCACCCAGAGCTGCCCTGATCCTGTGCTGCCTTGCAGGTCTGCGGTGCAGCAGGTGATGTGCCTTGTGCTGAGAGCCCTTGTGGGGGTGCAGGGTGCCAGGATGAAGATGGGGGACGACGCTGTGGGGGTCTGAGCTGTGGTGGAGCCGTGTCCAAGGCTGACAGTGCGCTGGACCGGGCACGCCATGCCCAGGAGGAGCTCCGTAAGGCTGCCAGCGACATGGGCCAGCTCTCCCACAAGGTGTGTGGCACGTGGGCGCTGATGGGATCAGGTGGCGCAACCATGCCCCTCAGCCCTTGGGGCTGGCACTGATGGTCTCTGCCCGTGCTCAGGTGGCAGAGGCCAAGGGGAAGGCGGATGAGGCCCGGCTGCGAGCACAGGCAGCCCTGGACAAGGCGAACCAGACCAGGGCCCGTGTGGAGAGCTCCAACAAGGAGCTGAGGGAGCTAATCAGCCACGTCAAGGCCTTCCTGAGCCGTGAGTGCCAGCAAGCCTGGAGGGCTGGCCACCCCTGCCCAGCGCTGTGTGGCTCTGCACCTGCACCACACTGCACTGACCCTGCACTGCACCGCAATGCATGGTCTCCACACTGCATGTGGACTGTGCTACCCCTGCCCCATGCTGCACTGCATGGTCCCTGCCCTGCCCCAACCATCCTGTGCTCTCCAGCCATCTTTGGCCCCCCTGCCCTGCCCCTTGTTCTCCTCTGCCCCTCGGTCTGCGTGTCCCCTCCCCCCCAGCATGCCACAGGGAACACACTGACTGCTCCCACCCACAGAGGAGGGGGCTGACCCCGAGAGCATCGAGGTGGTAGCCAGCCGGGTGCTGGAGCTGTCGCTCCCTGCCGCACCGGACCAGATCCACCGCCTGGCCGAGGAGATCAAGACACGGGTGCGCAGCCTGGCAAGTGTGGATGCCATCCTGGAGCAGACGGCCGGTGATGTGCGTCAGGCTGGGCAGCTGCTGCAGGATGCCCAGCGGGCCAGGTGAGCCCAGGGATGTGAAGACACAGTCCCCCCAGGGACCCCCAGCTCAGGCTGTGCTGAAGCCTTGCTATCTGGCCGCAGGTCACGGGCAGAGGGAGTGCGGGGCACAGCCGAGGCGGTGCGGCAGGCGCTGGATGAGGCACGTCGAGCCCAGGGCATGGCCGAGCAGGCGCTGCAGCAAGCTGCTGGTGACATTCAGCACAGTGAGAGAGCTCTTGGCACGGTAAGAGTCCCATCCCTATGACCACGGGACCCCATCCCTACCACACGGTCAGTGCGACCACACCAATCCCCCATGATTGGTCCCTAGATGCAGACCCAGACAGGAAGTGCAGAGCAGCAGCTGGCGGGTGCCATGGAGCAGATTGGGCTCCTGGACAGGCAGACGGATGCCCTGAAGGTGAAACGTGCCAACAACAGCCTGGCGGCCACACGTGCTCAGGAGGCCGCCAACACTGCACGGGACCGAGCTGGCGAGGCCAAGCAGGTGGGTGATCGGGGGGTACAGGGGGGCAGCGGGGGTCCCCCGAGGATCCTGTTGACCAGCCCCGCTGCCCCGCAGGTGCTGGAGGGGCCACTTCGGGACCGGTACAGGACAGCACAGGAGCTGGTGGAGCACCGGGCGCAGGGTGCACGGCAGGCCGGCAGCCGGGCGCAGCAGTTGCGGGAGGAGGCCGCAGGGCTGCTGCAGGATGCGCAGGGCAAGCTGCAGCGGCTGCGAGGTGAGGCCAGGGCGGGAGAACTGGGGTGGTGGTGGGGGCAGTGGTGGGGACCGGGTGGACTCATGTTCCCCCTGTTCCTGCAGCACTGGAGGAGGAGTATGAGAGGAACGAGCGGGTGCTGGACGCCAAAGCAGCCCAGCTGGGCGGGCTGGAGGCCAGGATGAGGGAGGTGTTGGCCACCATCAACCAGCAGGTCCAAATCTACAACACCTGCCAGTGATCCCCCGGAGGGGCCCGAACCCCCTTGGAGCCCCCAGCCTCCTCCCGCCCACCCTCCGCCTGCCCCCGCAGCAGTGGGCAGGGTGGAGGCTGCAGGGTACTCCCGTGTTAATAAAGTTACAGAGCAAGTCCGCCTCACGTCAGCCCCGTGCCGTGGGCCCGTGTCCGCCCCGGGGACCCACAGCGGCCTCGCCCGGCGTTGGAGCTGCCCGCCTGCGGGTGTGGGGCACTACGGGACTTGGGGCTGGGAACCGGCAGCGGGGCCCGGGGACACACCAAAACCGCGAGCCCCACACACAAGCCCAGCACTCCCACGGATAAAACTCGGGACCCCTGCGGGGCAGATCCAGGATCCCTGCGGGGCAGATCCAGGATCCCCGCGGACCGGACCGAGACACGAACCCTGCCTCCCCCCACCAGCTCCCGTTGCCGCGGGAACGCGCCGGTGCCGCCTCCCCGTTCCCGTGTCACGTGACGGATTCTTCCCCCCCCCCCCCCCCCGGCGCTCTCGTCACGTGGGCGCGCCCGGCGGCTCCCGGAAGTGCGTCACGAGCTCGGGCCTGTCTCCGTTGTCGGCCCGCTCGGAACTTCGGCGAGGCACAAACAGACCGGAGAGGCGGGCGGGGCCGTGAGTGCGGGGCGGGCCGGGCCGGCCGGGCCAGGGCGGCGGCGGGGCCCGGGGGCGGTGAGCGGCGCCCGGGGCAGCGCGGGGTGAGGGCCGCGGCGACGGGCAGGGCCCGGGGGCGGTGGGAGGCTGGGATGCGGCCCGCGGACGCAGGGGCCGGCGCGGCGGAGAGCGAGGCAGGCGGCGGATGGCGGCGGGGGCGGCGGCCTGAGACGGACCTGAGAGGAGAGAGCGTGCGGGGCGGCGGGGGCTGTGAGCGGGGCTCGGCAGGACGGGCCAAGCGCGGCAGCTCCAGGCAGCAGCCGCGGCGGTGACCTCGTGCTCTGCCCGCCGGCGCCGTTCACACAAACACCGCTCACGCAAACACTGCTCACAGTCCTTTTCCCCTCTCCCGGTGCCTGAGGCCGGGCAGCAGCGCCTGGCAGGCCGGGGGCCGCCGGCTGCTGGCTGGACGCTCTCATCACTGTCCCTAGCCACGGCCGGGGGGTTGGAACCAGATGGTCTTCAAGGTCCCCCTCTAGCCCCAGCCATTCTATGATCGTCCTCAGACTGGGGGATCTGGGTCTGCCGGGCTCCCCACGCAACACAGGACTCACTACTGTCACGATATGTTGGGCGCACAGGGATTTCCATACTTGTTGGAAACATTTTGTGCGGCAGTGCTGAGTTGAGTAGCTGCCCCAAGGGGCTCTGTGCTTGCCCTGGCTCCACCCGTGTGTCAGGCATGGCAAAAAACTGAAGTAAAAGACGGGCTTGAGCCTTGGGATTTCTGATCCCTCAGGGAAAGGAGGAACAGAATGTGACAGAAGTGTTTGTGTGCATGAGAGACGTGTTTCTGTTAATTGTATTTGGGACACGGAGGATCCAAAAGTCTATGGAAAGATGAGGCTGGGGAGATAGCCAACCTCCTCTGCAGCTACCCCTGTAAAGGCCTTTGGGCCTTGAGGAGGAGAGCTGTGGGCAAGAATCAGGGAGCTCCTCCTGCCAAATGCTAAACATGCCCCACACCGAGTGCAAATTGCATCTCATTGTGGCCATTCTGCTGTCCTTCCCTGAGTGTTTATGCCAGCCCAGTCTGGTGCTGCTGTGGGGAGAGGTGGCCCTTCTCCTTGGCCTCTTGCTCCCTTTCCTCTGGCCAGTCAAAATGTTTGTGCAGTCTCAGCATGAGCTGGGTTGGGAAACTGCTCTAGGGCAGGACACACTTGGGAGAAAGCTCCAGCTGGTGTCTGGATCCGGTACATGCCACAGCACAAAGGCAGGGAGAGCAGGGGACAGGGAGGCACCTCTGCTCCCAGAAGCAGCATGGCCAGGCTTCTCTGGCTCAGAGGATTGGGTAAGGTTTTGTAGGAGTGCCCAGCTCATCAAGTGTTTCCCAGAGGTTCACCTGGCATCCGGCCAGAGCGGCCTTTCACCATTTCTCCCCTGCAGTGACTCCTACCATGCCAACAGTAGTGGTGCCAAAACCTCCTGTGCACCCAGGGGCTGAACATGCTGCCTGGATGTGTTTCCTGGTGGCAGAAAGGCAGAAAGTCTCCCATTTGCCTGTTCTAATCCCTGAATAACCTGTGCTTTGCCTGCACTCCTCCAAAACCCTGAGGTGCCTGCAGCAGCCTCAGGCTGCTGTCRGTCTGGCAGCTGGAATGGGCAGAGCTTCAGCCCCCTTGATTCCTGCCTGCCATGAGGAATAACTGTCAGCAAAGCACCCGAGGGAGCTCAGCCCTCAGTGAGGCATGAGAGCAGCAGGCTTCTCCCGGAGGAGTGACAAGCAAGCACGCAACCCTGTCTCTTCTCCTCACCCTTTCTTGGGCAGAGGCCTGTCCTTTCTCAGAGCCCTCCAGGACCCTTTTCAGAGCTTGCTTTCACCCTGCCCAGCAGTTACCTTGTGCCACTCCTTTGGAGGTGAAGGAAGAAAGCAATGGAGCCTCGCCTGGCCTTGCACAGAGCAGTTGCTGCTTCTTGTCTCCCATTCCTCCTGGGGTTTTCACTGTAGAGGCAAAAGAGATACATCAGAAAATGCTTTCCCATGTTTGCTGAGCCCAGGTTAGCTTCTTCAGCACCAAGAAGCATCTGTGGCCAAACTCTTTGTCGGTGGGTACTGGAGCTGAGTGACAGTGTGCAGCTAGCATCAGAGGCCCAGCCTGGCAAATCACAGCAATGTTTCCTGTTGTGGGGCCCCTCCCATTCCCTCTGGAGGCAGAAGTGCTTCTGCATCCTGGGGAGACACAGTGTGTGTAGCAGCATGGGAATGATGCTGCTGCTCTCCCACACTCAAGCTCTTTGAGACTGATGCCGGACCCTGCTCAGCATCCTGGTCTCCAGGTGACTTTGGGCCTCTCCACCATGGGTGGCAGGAGTTGTCTGTGCCAGGCAGTCGGGCTGGGCTCAGCTTTTCACTTGGCTTTAGTGGCCCCTGGTTGTGAGGGTGGGTTGGCCCAAAGAGAAGTGGTTTGGATGCAGTGCCTGTCATGGGACTGGCTTTGCTAGAGCTGAGGGCAGGACCAGGCTGCTTTGCTCTCTGGAGTCTCTTTCAGTTTATGGGTTCAACTCCACGTTTGTGGCTACTTGTTGCCCCAAAGATTTCTAGAACACAAATGCCCTGGTAACATGGGGCAGGGAGCACAGGGCTGGCAGTGTCCTCCCTCTGACCGAGCGCCTCCCTTGGAGGTGCCTCCTGCCACTGGCCGTGCCCACACGGAGCGTGGGGTCTGTGCTTGGTACATGGGTGAAGGCAGAACAGGGTGTTCCCGAGGGCACAGCTTGCCTCCCACTGAGGGAGGGGCAGGCTCAGTGGAGCTGGGCTAGGCCAAGATGCTGCTGGGCTCAGCTCCGTGTCCTCAGATGTGAGCCGGGCCGTGGGATGTGTGTGAATCAGTGCTCCGGGAGCTGTGGCAGGCAGCTGGCACCTGGGGGTGGGCAGGATCTGTGTGGCTGGGCATGTTTCCCTGCTGCAAACACCTGCAGGCTGGTGAGCACTGCGAGGGTCAGGGTGTGCAGCCAGGGCAGCGAGGGAGGAAACCTTCACAGCTCTCTGCTCTCACCACCTCCACAGAGGCACCTCCACTGGGATTGTTTTCAGTGAGTTGTTTCAGCTCTCCTCTGTCAAAGCACTAAACACCGGATGGGGACACTGATGAGTGCAACAGACCAGCCCCATGGCCAGCAGCTCCCAAACCCTATAGGGAAGGTGGCTTTGCAGGGAGGGCATGTCTGAGGGGACAGGGGTGAGCACCTTTAATGCCCTGCTCAGCCTGCTCTCTTCCTGGGGCACGAGGAGCAGAGGTGTCCTGTTTCCAGGCCAGGCCCTGCTGACGCTGTCTGTAAACTGGCTGGGAGATAAATATGCAAGGTGCAGTCATGCTGGTTAAGCTCCTGGCCGGTGGGTGAAGGGGGAGGAACTCTCCTTTTGCCAGGGAGCTCTGCTATCATCTGTCATGGGAGACTGTCCCAGGCCTGCTTCCTTCTTAGGGTGTTACTGGCTCCTGTTCTGGCCCTGTTACACGGGGCTCTGTTTGACTGAAATAGCTGTTGCTCCAAGCTGTGTGACAGGCTGCCCCAGTTGTCTCTGGAGGCTCAGTTTTGCAGATCAAGGCCTCCTTGTGTCCTTGCCCTCAGCTGTGCTTCTGGGTGTTGTTAGTGCCAGCAGCTCCTCTGGGAGTGTTGCTGTAGTGGGAGCCATGAGCATGAAAATTGCTTTCCAGGTTTTTAATGCGTGCCACATACTGAAGATCCCCGGTTGTATGTTGGGAACTCTGACAAGCCCATGCTTTTGGCAGTAAGCATTGTAGCAGCTGTGATGAGGTAGGTTTCCTCACTGAACGCTGCGTGGGGCTTCCCATAAACATCGTGGTGAAGGTCATGTAAGGGCCCTGGGGCAAAGAGTGGATCCTGATACTGTTGGGCCTTTCCCACCTGCTCCTCCTGCCATGCTCGCTCTTACCTCTCTTTAGGCCACTACTTCCTTGCCAGAGAGTTTGACCACAGAGAGTCGCCAAGATAGCTGGGCCAGGAAGAAAACGTCGCACCCCTGACCCAGACTCCATTACCGACCCCGGCGGGCCGTTTGTGTCCTCCAAACGGCTGAAAATGTCCAGCAGCACCAATGCCCCTGGCCAGAGGAGAGTGTCTCGGGGCTTGGATGATGCCACCAACAAGAAGAAGCAGAAGGATCGAGCCAACCAGGAAAGCAAGGAAGGTGAGAGCCCCTCAGCAACACTGTGTGAGCAGGCCCGTGGTGTCTTGGCCCCGCAGCCTGGGAGCCTCGCAGCCATCTGCTGCAGGATAAGCAGATTTGACTAATCGCTTCCTGCAGCTTATGGTAACCCGTGTGATGTGGGATCTTCTTTGACACAGTGTCCTCCCTGGACCTGTAACCTCCTTCCTTTGGGCACTACTTAGCCCCAGCGACGTTAGTAAAGTTGTGCCCGCAGCCTTGTTAGCTAAAGTCTGGAGCTGGCCTTGGCGATCATTTATAGACTTTGCTTTTGACTGGGTGTGATTTGCCCCAGTCCAGCGGGAGTGGAACTGAAACCTGTGGCTGCTTTTGCAGCTGGAGGCAGTGTTGCTTCTTTCCCATCGGTTTGCCAAGGCCAGATGTTATGAAGCAGTGACCGGGAGTGCAAGGCCTGCGGGTGGGGCTGGTGCTTTAGTTTCTGAGTCAGGGCAAGGTGTGGCTTAGGTGAAATAGTTGCTGTAGAGTAATTCCTTCTGGAACTGCTATGTATCCTTTGACAAAAACGATGCTTCAGGTGCAGGGAATGCCTGTGGGCAAGATGCAGGCAAGAGTTTCTGTGGCTCTGGAAAGCTGTTTGAGTTCTGTGCCTGCTCTGTTATGATTGTTGTAAGCTCAAAATCATGGGGTGTTTTATAGGCCAGAGTAAGTGAGTGCTTGCCGAGGTCTGTGCCAGAGTGGCTGGGCGCAGTCCCCAAAACAAAATCCCACGGTGCAGAGCACAGCATGGAAGCTGTGCTGTACCTCTGGTAGGGCCTGACTCTCTGCAACTTCTGATGTGGGGACCTCCTTGGGGGCGGCCATCCCCTCTGTGAGAGGTGGTGAGAGGCTGTAGATCCTCCAGGCAGTGCCACTGCCGCACTTCTCACACTGCCAGCCCCACCAGCACCTTTGCACCAGTGGCTGTGGTGGTCAGCAGAGGTTTCTTACTGGTTTGTAGCCAGTCAAGGGAGGCAGTGACAGCCCTCTGAGTGTTCTGGAGTGGAGACCACAGCTCCTGTTGCCACTATTTCTCTGCTCCAGGAGAAGGTGCTGTCGCTTTGAGTCCCTTGCCTGGCAGAGCTCACTATCCTGTGGGGGTAGAGCAGGCCTGGAGACACTTCTGGCTGTTTGAGGTAATTTTGTGGGGAGCAGGGATTAGGTATCAGGTTAGTTTGGTTCCCCACTCTGATCTGGAAGAAAGTTTCAGCCATGGACGTTGGCAGCGTGTGCAGGAATGGAAATGTTAAAGTGCAGCTGGGCCATGTAACATCTCTGGTTACAGCAGAATTGGTTTGAGCACGACCAAACACCGGGTTCTTTCTGTTGGATCAAAACAGGACTCCTCTATATGGGTGGGGGTTGGGACCTGGTGCGCCAAGCTGGGCCACACAGCTGGGCCTGGATACCACAGGCTCCACAACAAGATGTGCCTCAAAAAAGCGCTGCCTGCGTGGTGCAGTATTGTTGTGTCGCTCCCACTGTGGTGCTGATTAGACTGGGATAATAGAGCAGCTGTCCTGGGCCTGACTTGCCATGGTGCTGCAGGCAGCACTCTGGAGAAGGAGAAGTGTGAGGAAATGAGCAGCACATGCAGGACGAAAGGCCTGGACACAGATTCAGGGTAGAAGGAGGTGATGTGTGAAACTTTGGGCATCAGCGTGCTGGCATATGTTGTGAGGTGACAAAATGACAGACCTGCCTGCGCTCTGCTTCTCTGCCCACCAGTGTCTCGCCCTGAGCTCGAGCAGGCTGAGACTGCCCAGGAGAAGGACTCAGAGGAGGGTAAGTTGAGGTGTACGCCAGCTGTCAGTGCATGGCCATGGAGTGTCCTTGCCAAGGGATCTGAAGCTCTCACCTTGTTGTTGTCCCATGCTCTGGCATTGAGCAGAGCTAACCTGAGCACTCCCCTTGCCTCAGCATTTATTTTAACAGGATGTGGCCTTCCCAGGGGTGGAGAAGGGTGCACATGGCTGGAAAGGGCTGTCTGCAAGGAAGAGGCCCTGGTCATGTGGCAGGCTGCTTGCAACTCAGGTGTCATGGTACCACTGAGCACAGCCCTGGGACACCTCACTGCTGACACCTGCTCTGCTTCTTTCTGAGCAGGACATCATGCTGGGCTGTGAAGATCCCAAGCTGTGTCACCTTGCAGGCAGCATTAGCTGGTTTCTGTCTCAGTCTAGGCCTGCTTTGAGGAGGTAGTAGGACATCCTCATGCCTCAGGAGTAGAACAGACCTGATTGAAATCAAGGTGATGGAAATCACTTTTTTGCCTTGAAGACTTCAAGGCACCACAGGGCCACACCTGGAGCCTGGCATGTAAACAATGGAAGTTCTGCCTGCAGCCAAGTGTCACTGCTGCACTCTTTTCTCCCCAGTTGCAGCGTACTTGCCCAGCTGGCCTGCCCCTGTTTCAGCCGTGTTAGCCATGCTCCCCTGGCAGGAGTACAGTGCTTTGGGGGTTGCAGCTGGGCTGCTTGGTTTGCATATGCAAAGGGGAAGTGGCAATTTCTGATTGTGGTCAGAGTCCACTTAAATCCCCCAGAGTAATTCTGTGGCTTCCTCGTTCTCTGGGAAAGCAGTAATTGCTTTGTTGTTGGCAGGAGCCACCCCTTCTTCCCAGCTGCCACTGCTGCATGTGGCAATGCCAAGAGCAGTGCTGCCTTTCTGATCTCTCCTGTTCTCACCAGGATTCATCCACCCTGCCGCAGCACATGCTCTTGTTTGTGGCCTGTCTGACGAGGGCAGGTCGCATTTAGTTGTCATGATCTGTGTTCTCTGTGCTGACCTCCTTAACTGAGTGTGTGTTCAGGCTCGTGTTCCTCAGCCAAGGAGTGGGCTCTTCAGGCTCATTCCCCAGCAAGTGGGTGACACTTCCTTTCCTCTTCCTAGAGCTGCTGCTGGACTGGAAGCAGAATGCTGATGAGATCATCATCAAGTTGAACCTGGGCAGTGGAGCTCTGAAGGCGGAGGATGTAGATGCTGCTTTCACCGACACGGACTGTGTGGTCAAACTACCAGGTATGGAAGTGGAGCAACTGCTGCAGGCATTTCTCCATCTGGACTTGGCACAGCTCTGGGTCAAGCACAGGGCTGATCCAGGCCGGCATCAAACTTTTCCCTCGGAGGCAATGCCCTGCTGTCAGCTGGCACAGCCCCAGGCAGCAGACAGGACTGATAGGAGAGCAGTGTAGAGCTGGGGAGGGCAGGAGCTGGCCTCTGTGTCAAGTGATCAAGTGCCCACTGCCGCACCGGTGCGTCTCTGTCCCCTGCTTACTGGGATGACTGAGTCAGTCTAGGGTATCCTTTGGAAAAGTGACTGTGCCCCTGAGGGCAGGGAGGCCCAGGGCCTTCCCTCTGGGAAGGAAGCCAGCCAGATGTACAAAGCAAATTCAGGGAAGCTGGCTGGAGCCCTGGAAGGCTCCTGGGGTATGGTGGCAGCCTGCCTGCAACCTTCTTGGCTCTGAATGAGTGCTTCCTTCATCCTGGGGGCAGGTGAAAAGGGGCTACGGGTGAGATGACAGCTGCTTGGAGCACTGCCTGAGGTACTGGTTCCCCTCTGCTTTACAGACGGGCGCCAGTGGAGCTGTCAGTTCTACGAGGAGATCGAGGGCTCCTGCAGCAAGGTCCAGTGCAAGAAGGGCAACTTTCTACAGCTTGTGCTTCAGAAGAAGATCCCACTCCATAACTGGTCTTCTCTTCTGGTAAGGAGGGAATGATCCCCTTTTAAGGGAGATTATGGAGCCCTGGGAAGCTGGGGTGAACTCTGAACTTCATGCTGTTGAGCTGCCCAGGGAGCAATGTGGGGCATATCCTACATCCACATGCTGTGTGAGCCAGCTGCCACTCTCCCAGGGAGTTGTTGTACCCCTGTTTCTGCCTTCCATGTGTCTCCAGATTCTGGAGTAGAGTCCTGGTGCAATCTGGGAAGGGGGAGTGAGGGTGAGGGGCTGGTAAAGAGCATGAAAGGTGCTGGTACCTGAATACCTTCCCACTGTGCTGCATGGCTTTTTACAGAAGAAAAGAAAAGATGGATCCAAAGAACTGGCCAAAGGGTCCACGTGCTGGGAGAATGGGAAAGAGAAGGCTGCTTCTGCAGAGTTGACCCCTGAAGAGCCGAGGGCTGAAGGCACAGAGCCACCAAGATCCCGGCGGGAGCCCTCCAACCCCAAGCGTGCTCCGGGAAGAAGTGAGGCCCTGGGAGGGAAGAGCCCAGCCAGCCCAGGGACACAGAGCGGCCCCAGTGCCAAGCGGGCAGTATACCTCAAAGTGGCTCCCACTGAAGAGGAGCCGAATGCCAGAGTTACCGGGAGCGCAGAGGCCAGCAAAGGGCACAGCGGGAGGGCTGGCAGCCGCCGCAATGGCAGAGCCAGCCAGGTCGATGCACCCACGGCCCTTACGGACCTCACACTGCCACTGGAGAAGGTACCTGGGGACCTGGCTGGATGGGGCACCCCTGCTCTTTCTGCCCCTGTGCAGGGGATGCAGGACCTGTCCCTGCCAATGAGGTTGGGCTCCAGAGTGCTGAGGGCTGATGTGAGGACCTGAGGTGAAGGAGAGGGCAAAGTGAGGACCCTGCAGTTGCTGGGCTGTGGTGCTAATGGAGCTGAGCTGGGCATGGGATGTGCGAGGGAAGCGGGTGGGGTGGAGCTGTGCCTGCCTGGCTGGCAGGAGGCACAGTGGGTGGGCCGGAGAAGCTCAGGGGTGACAGCGTCCGTGTTTCACTGTGTCCTTCTGTATTGAAAGGCTGTGGTTTTGGCCAAGGAAACTGTTCCAGTGGAGATGCCACCTCTTGCGGCTACCACAGAGGTGTTCCCTCACCGGGTTGCCACCTGTGTGGAGAAGAGAGTCCTGCAGCCAGGCAGCCCTGCTGAGGCCTTGCGGAGCCGGGACTGCCTGCCTGTCCTGGGAGAGAGCTCTAAGGCCATCCCAGTGGCCACCCTTCCCATGGGCAGAGATGGTGAGAAGAGGGACTGGTCCAAGGATGATGTGGCTCTGGAAGCAGCAGCTGATGGTGAGTGTCCAGAGCCCATGGGGTGAGCATGGTCAGGAAGGTCCATCTGCTCAGGTCACCCTACAGCCTCAGCATGCAAGAAAGGTAACGTCTCTCTCCGTGGCTTTCCTTGCTCAGAGCCAGAACCTTTTGTGAGCCTGACCTTTGTCAAGAATGACTCATACGAGAAGGGCAATGATCTGGTGGTGGTGCACGTCTACGTGAAGGAGATCCACAAGGAGACATCCAAGGTGCTGTTCCGGGAACAAGACTTCACACTAGTGTTCCAGACAAGGTACAGGCTTGCCCCAGTATGATGCCAGTCCACTGCAGAGCTCCTGTTGTGGCTGAGATACTTGTTTGTTCACCTCTGTTCACTCACTTCAAATTTCTCTGCAGTGATACAAACTTCCTTCGTCTCCATCCTGGCTGTGGGCCCCACACGGTGTTTCGGTGGCAGGTGAAGCTCAGGTATAGCTCCCGTCCTTCTAACCCACACCACGGCAAGGGACCTGAGAGTGCAGAGCTGGAGCAGGAGCCAGTTGCAGCTGGCGGCTCTGTGCAGGGAATACTCATTTCTGCACCTGGGGGTTTCAGTTACACTCTGCTGCACTAGTGCCCTGAGCCTGGGCTGCCTTGCTGTGTGCTGGCTTGGAGGAGAGGAAATCCCAGTGTCTCCTTGCCTGCAGTTCCACCCCCAGCTTGGTTTAGAGCTCTTGCAGGCAGAGCCAGATCAGGCTGTGTGCCCTTTGGGTGGGACGTGCAGCTGGAAGGGGCCAAGCAGAATGGATCTATCAGGACAGGGGCCCTCTGTGTGCTCAGTGTGGCCAGTCTCGAGGGTTTCCACCCTGATTTGCTAGGGCTACCTCAGGATCAGTGCTAGCAGGGTCCCTACAGCCCAGAGGCCATGGCCGTGCCTTGCAAAGGTTTTGGCATGTCTGAGGCTGCTGTGGGGTCCGGGGCACCTCTGATTTGCTGTGTGTCTTGCAGGAACCTTATCGAGCCGGACCAGTGCACATACAACTTCACAGTGTCTCGCATTGATGTCTGCCTGAAGAAACGCCAGAGCCAGCGCTGGGGGGGGCTAGAGGCTCCAGCCACACGAGGTCTGCACCCTGCCTTCTTGTCCTGCCTGCCTGCTGTACCCCAGTGGGGCACGGGCCTTCCTCAGCACTGGCAGCTGCTGGTTGGTGCTGGATCCTACGGCATGGGATTGTGGGGAAGGAGAGGGGCTGAGTGGGTGCAGGTAGGAGGGATGTGAGGCAGGGTGAGCCAGGTGGTAGGGGAAGGGCATTGCTGTTCCCCTTGCTCACAGGGAAGAGGGGTAGGAGAGAGCCTGTGTGCAAGCATGGACCGAGCACCTCACCCCTGCCGTAGGCAGTGCGTGGTGCTGCTAACCACAGGCCCACCCTTCCCCCTTTTTAAGGTGCAGTGGGTGGTGCAAAGGTTGCCATGCCTACAGGCCCTACCCCTCTGGATAAGAACCCTCCAGGCAGTAACCAGCACCCGCTGTCCAGCAATGAAGAGGCCCGAACCAGTGACAAAGAGAAGCCACGTGTGGAAGATGGGGGTCTGGATGGCGTGGCAGCCCGTACAGCCCCAGAGCATGTGGCAGTGAAGCAAGAGCCACACATTCCTTCGGTGAGTGTGGCCACACTGGATCTGACCTGGGTAGGGGAAAGAGGGACACCTCCTCGGTGTCACTCTGGGGACTGGTAAATATTCCTGGAGGAGGAGGTGGTGCCCCTCAGTCATAGCTGGCAGGATTAGGGGCAGCTGTTGGCCTGTCTATTGCAGTCCTAGTGGGAAATGGTGTGATGGCTGCAGCCCCCTCCGAGGGGTTTCTTGGGCTTTTGAGTTCCTCTGGTGTTCCCAGAGAGACCCCCTGAGTGCAGCACCCTCACAACCTGCCTCTGCTTTGGCAGCCCAAACCAACGTGTATGGTGCCACCGATGACACACAGCCCGGTGAGTGCCGAGAGTGTGGAGGATGATGAGGATGAGGATGAGAAGAAGAAGGTCTGCCTGCCTGGCTTCACGGGGCTGGTGAACCTGGGCAACACCTGCTTCATGAACAGTGTCATCCAGTCCCTGTCCAACACCCGGGAGCTGCGTGACTACTTCCATGGTGAGCCCACACTGGGGGCCCAGCAGAGCCTGACCACTCAGATGGGGCAGGCAGCAGCCACCCTGAACTCCTGCATCTCTTACAGATCGGTCCTTTGAGTCGGAAATCAACTACAACAACCCGCTGGGGACAGGGGGTCGCCTGGCCATTGGCTTTGCCATGCTGCTCAGAGCGCTGTGGAAGGGCACACACCACGCCTTCCAGCCCTCTAAACTGAAGGTAGGGCCCCTGGCACCAGTGCTCTGCAGGAGGTGATGTGGGTCTCCAGCATTCCTCTGTGGGCACCTGGCTGCCCTGCAAGTGCTGCAGAGAGCTTTGTGGGTGTGGGTGGGTGCAGCCAGGGTTTGTGCATGGGGCAGGCAGTGCTGCAAGGGGTCTGCTGGCCAGCCCTGACTGCTGTGCTGCCGACAGGCAATTGTGGCCAGCAAGGCCAGCCAGTTCACTGGCTATGCCCAGCATGATGCTCAGGAGTTCATGGCCTTCCTGCTTGATGGCCTGCATGAGGACCTCAACCGTATCCAGAACAAGCCCTACACAGAGACTGTTGACTCAGATGGGAGGCCTGATGAGGTGAGGACATTCCTCCCTGAACTCACTGGGAGAGCAGCCTGGGTGGTTCAGTGAGGTGCTAAGCCTTTTCTTCCCACAGGTGGTAGCTGAGGAGGCTTGGCAACGACACAAGATGAGGAACGACTCGTTCATAGTAGACCTGTTCCAGGGCCAGTACAAATCCAAACTCGTGTGCCCGGTGTGCTCCAAGGTAGGGCAGCCCTTGAAGTTCTGTCCCCATCCTGGCTGTTCAGCAGCAGGCTCCTGACCCTCAGAGAGCGCAGGTCACAGGGCAAGGCTGGATCTTGAGTCCACTGGATCTGCTGCTCAGCCACAAGCACTTCCCACAACTGAGCGTGCTTTTGTGTCTGCAGGTGTCTATCACCTTTGACCCCTTCCTGTACCTCCCCGTGCCCCTCCCACAGAAGCAAAAGGTGCTGACTGTCTACTACTTTGCGAAGGAGCCACACAAGAAACCTATCAAGGTAAAGGACACCCATCTACCCTGGGGAGGGAGCCTGAGAAGGCTCCTGGAGGTGCCCCAGGCAGCTGGTATGTGCTAACAGGCTAAGCCCTGCATTAAGTAAGGGCCCGTGTGCCTTGGTGTGGTGTGACTGATGTGGCACTTTCTCGATGGCAGTTCCTTGTGAGTATCAGCAAGGAGAACTCCAGTGCCATGGAGGTACTTGACTCGGTGGCCCACAGTGTGCGTGTGAAACCAGAGAACCTGCGCCTTGCAGAGGTGAGAGTGCTGGGCAGATCCCTGCTCTGGAGGGTTGGGCCACTGCTGTAGGGCCCAGGATATCCATCTTTCCCTGGTGAGGTGGTGAGCTGAGCACAACATCCTTGAGCTGCTGCTGTTCCCACAGCTCACTGTGAGGCTGAGGTCTGTGGCTCTCTGAGGAGAGGATGTGTGGGACAGCCCTCACACGGCCATGCTCCACTGCTTTCCTGGCAGGTGATCAAGAATCACTTTCACCGCATGTTCCTGCCATCCAACTCACTAGACACGGTCTCACCGACGGACCTGCTGCTCTGCTTTGAGGTGTTGTCTCCAGAGCTGGCCAAGGAGCGTGTGGTGGAGCTGCAGGTCCAGCAGGTAAGAAGGCGCATTGGCACTACTGGAAGGGATGCAGGAAGGCTGGACTGTAAGTGGGACGGAGCAGGAGGGGCAGAACTGCACACAGAACCAGCTACAGCAAGCACGGATGCCCAGCTAGGCTGCCTTGTCTGCCCAGGTGCCCTTCCCTATCCAATGGGTCCTTTCTCCTACAGCGTCCACAGGTGCCCAGTGGCCCTGTTGCCAAGTGCGCGGCCTGCCAGAAGAAGCAGCTGCCAGAGGATGAGAAGCTCAAGCGCTGCACGAGGTGCTATCGAGTCGGTTACTGCAACGTGTGAGTTGGCTTAGTGCCTGTCAGGGAGAAAGGGTCTCCTGCTGTGAAGGGCTGGATGAGAGGGCTCTGCCTGCTGGGAGAGGGTGGGATGGGTCTGCCCTTTGAGATGGACCAGTTGAACTCCTGGTGCTCCCCTCGTCCCCAGTGCACCCTTCTGGCCCTGTCCTGCTCCTCCCCGGGTTGTTCAAGGATGCTGGGTTCAACAGAGGCTATCTGTTACAGGGCATGTCAGAAAACACACTGGCCAGACCACAAGGCTTCGTGCCGCCCCGAGAACATCGGTTTCCCCTTCCTCATCAGCGTGCCCGAGTCCCGCCTCACCTACGCCCGCCTGGCCCAGCTGCTGGAGGGCTACGCAAGGTAAGGATCCAGGGAAGGAGAGTGCTGCCCTGGAGCTGAGCTCAGCCCGGTGCCTGGCCAGGTCTAACTCTCACCTCGTTGCCCAGGTACTCAGTCAGCGTATTCCAGCCTCCATTCCAGCTGGGCCGGATGTCACCAGAGCAGGGACTGCAGCCTCTGCACTCGGACAAGCTGGAGCCCCTGGCTAAGAGCAGCTGTGCAGCAGCCACCTCTGCCCCTGAGCTGGGGGATGGGGACAGGGCTTCCAGCCTCCTGCAGGAGCCCCCGCTCTCACCATCTGTGCCTGAACTGCACCCAGAGATGGGGGATACCAGCACTGTCCGGAGCAAGGTCCTGACAGCCAGGAGTTCCCTGCTGAGCTTGGATTCGGGGTTCTCTGAGCACATGGACTCGCAGGGTGACAGCTGTTGTGAGAAGGAGCCATCCTATGAGAGAGCCCTCAAGCCAGAAGGTAAGAGGTGCTGAAGTGCTAACTGTGTCTATGCCAGGATCCCAGGCAATTCTCGCTCCTTGGGGTGACCTCTGACCACAGCATCTCTTCCTGCCCATGTGAACTTGGTCTGGAGATGCCTGGGGACAAAAATGGGGTGCTGGGAGCTGTGTTTTGGTAGTGGTACCTCACCTGAAGTGCCTGCCTACCCACACTCTGCCTTGCCCTGTCAAGGCCCAGGGTGTAGAGCAGAGACCTGGTGAGGAGAGAGGCTGGAGTGCTGTCTTGCTGTGGGAGGGGTGAGAAGGCAAGGGCTGGCAGAAGCCTCGAGTCCTGTAGGAGCAGGGCAGAGCTGGTGCAGGCTGAACCCCTGGGGCTGTGAGCAAAGCACTTCCCTCACTCTGACTCAGCTGCATGGGACCAGCTTCTCGCGCTCGGCTGCCTGGCTGTCACGTTTCCAGACACTCGTCTCAGGATGGCAGCAATGTGCAGTGAAGGGGCAAGGCAGGCAGAGGAGCACAGCTTGCCAGGGGCAGGCGCCTGCTAAAAATAGTCAAGGACACGGGGCACGTGGTTGTGTCCCTTCAAGGCCGTAGCATGTGAGGTGGGGGTGGGGGCGCTGCAAATTCTTGGCCCCTACGCAGGGCAGACAGGCAGTGCCACTACAGATCTGTTCCTGCCTGTTCACAGCTGCCATCCCTGGGTACCAACACACTCCAGACTCACTGAGTGCCCGCGCCACACAGTTCTACATCACTAAGATCGACGCTGCCAACCGAGAGCACAAGCTGGAAGATAAAGGTGAGCCCAGAGCCCTGTAAAGTGCCACCTTCATTCCTTACAGCCTCTGGCAGGGTAGTGGATCTACCTGGCCAGGGTGCCAGAGCCTGCTTGGCACAAGTTGAACCCAGGTGTGATGGTGGCCCAGGCTGGACAGTGAAAGCTGCAGCCTGACACAGGGGAGGGAAGGGCTCTGCTGCACAGAGCCTCTGCCTGGAAGCTCTTCTTGGGCCTAACATTCCTGCTCTCCTCAGCAAATAGGCCAGTTCCTTCCAACCTCGTGTATCTTCAGACAGTCTGTGATCTTTGGGTCACCTCTTGTCTAAATGGGATGCCCACACCCAGTGCTGGTGGTGTGGGTGCTGATGATGAGAGGGCTGTGCCAGCCTTGTGCCCTGCAGGCTGAGGGGCTCTGCTGCCCAAGCATGGTGAACCTGGCCAGGGGCACCTGTCCCTTTCTGGCAGCACTGTGTGATCTTTGTATCTGACTGGGATGGGCAAGACTGCTCCAGCAAGGTGGCCTGGTCCAGCCTGGTGGGGTAGGTGTGTGAGGTCTGTGCCGCTTTGCAGGTGACACCCCCCTGGAGCTGACAGATGACTGCTCCCTTGCCCTGGTTTGGAAGAACAACGAGCGCCTCAAGGAGTTTGTGTTGGTGGAGTCCAAGGAGTTGGAGTGTGTGGAGGACCCAGGCTCAGCCAGCGAAGCAGCCCGGGCTGGCCACTTCACCCTAGAGCAGTGCCTCAATCTCTTCACCAAGCCCGAAGTCCTGGCCCCAGAGGAAGCGTGGTGAGGAAGGCAGCAGGGCGGGTTCCAGCCCACAGGCTCAGGCAGCAGCGGGGGTTTTCCAGGAGCTGCCCGGGCCTGCATGCTGTTTCTACTGGCAGCCAGGAATGATGGGCTGTCCTCCCCTGTGCACGGGGAAGGGCTAAGCCAGCAGGGAGCAAAGCCAGTGCTCCTCAGGACTGTGCTGGCCTGCCCTTGGCCAAGGGGGCTAAGCCCTCCCGCATCCCCTCTGCCAGCCCCACATGTGGGGACCCTGGGGCTGAGCTGGGCTGCAGGGACTGAGGGTCTCCCCAGGCCGGTAACAAGCACGCTCTTCCTCCAGGTACTGCCCCAAGTGCAAGCAGCACCGCGAGGCTTCCAAGCAGCTGATGCTGTGGCGGCTGCCCAATGTCCTCATCATCCAGCTCAAGCGCTTCTCCTTCCGCAGCTTTATTTGGAGAGACAAGATCAATGACATGGTGGACTTTCCTGTCCGGTGAGAGCCTGGGGGATGATGTGCCTGGGTTGGCACTGCCTGTGCTGACCTGCAGCCCAGCCTCTCCCTGCATAACACTGATCACCCTTACTGTTACCATATCTCTCCCCAGGAGCCTGGACCTGAGCAAGTTCTGCATCGGCCGGAAGGGTGAGCAGCAGCTGCCCATGTATGACCTGTACGCTGTGATCAACCACTACGGAGGCATGATTGGAGGGCACTACACGGCGTATGCCCGCCTGCCCAACGACAAGAACAGCCAGCGCAGTGACGTGGGTGAGGATCTGCCACCCTCACCACCGCCTTGCTCCTTCAGCTGTGACTTGTCTGCTTGCTTAACCCTTTCTCCCTCTCAGGCTGGCGGCTCTTCGACGACAGCACAGTCACCACTGTGGATGAGAGCCAGGTGGTGACCAGATACGCGTATGTCCTCTTCTACCGCCGGAGGAACTCTCCCGTGGAGAGACCCCTGCCAGGGCACCCCTCAGACCACCGCACTGAGCGCACCCCCTCTGCTGAAGCTGCTGCCAGTCAGGTGAGCACTTGCGTCGCTTTCGGCACTGTTGGAGCCACAGAGCCTTGAAATGTGCTCAAGTGCCCATGTGCCCTGCCTGTCTTTGCCAGCACCCACAGAGTCTGGTGCGGCTATGGTGCAGTGCCTCCACCCCTTTGATACCAAAGAGCTTGCGCCAGCTGGGCATTGGAGCCTGTCTTGTGTTGTTCTTGCCCTGAGCTTGGGACAGTGCCTGTCCTGAGGGATCACAGGAGAGCTAGTTTCCATCATTGGTGTGGGAGTGCTGGTGGGCGGGCACTGGAAGAGGAAGAAGGGGCACAGTCTCACGGGTCTGCGCTGGAGGAGGATTGTGAGCAGTGCAGTAGGATCTGGTTGTGCCAGGGAGCAGTGAGAACTTGCCCTCTGGAGCCGCTTTCGAGGCAGGGTGGGGACACTTTCTGCTGGGGCCCAGCTCAGGGCCAAGCCAAGTGCAAAAAAGGCAAATGCCAGTGCTGAGCCAGAGGCCTGGCAGCCGTCACAGGGTGCTGGGGAGAAACCTGCCAGAGCGAGCTCTATCACTGGGTGGCCTGGGAGGGAGGGACTGGGGGTGGGCCAGACAGCAGGGTACTTTGATCCTGCAGTGGTAGGGAATGAGGTAGGTTGCACTGATCTTTGTGTGAAAGTCAGACAGGAAGGCCCAGGCTGGGGCAGTGTGGTGCCCACCTGGTCAGCCCCCCTCCGTCGTTGTGCTGCAGACTTTCCCTCCATGCTCGGCACCCCTGTGGCCCCACAGGGTCTGAAGACAATGCTCAGCTCATCTCTGGCATGACTGCACATGGGTACCCCGAGGGGCCCTTCTGGTCTGGCCTCCCTGCCCCTTTGGCTCACGCTGCTCTTGGCCCAGTGCTGGTTAGGCATCCTGGCTCTGCCCTCTTGCCTGGGGACAGGAGCTGTCTGTCCCTGAGGATAGGGGAGCTGTGTGGCATGTTGGTGTCTGCCTGCCTGGGCTGTTCCTGCCCTGGGGGGCTGCATGTGTCTTGGAGCAGCTCCACTCACTGAGGGCAGCCTGGGCTACAGGAAAGCTGCGCTGCTTCTTGGTGGTGGGAGCCTTCAGGGGCCAGTCTGGCACTGAGGCTCACTGTATGCCCCATAGCACTGGGGTTCATCAGGTCGCCCTGTGGCACCGGGGCTCATTGGGCCCCTGGCAGCGCCGGATCCCTTGCAGTGATGGGATGCGTTAGATCCCAGCTCAGCAGGTCCCCGAGCACCCTGGACCACCTGCACCCTCCGTGGCACTGGGTGCCCTCCAGAGACCTGCGCCCTGTCTGGCTGCTCTGCTTAATCACCAGCATGAAGGGCCAAGCTGTGGTTGGCTGCCTGTGGATAATCCTCCTGGAAGCTGGGCTACAATTGGTTGTCAGAGCATTCCTACCCACCAAAGCACAGCTGTGACTGGCTGTACTGGGACTACGCCTCCTGCTCCTGCTGCTCCAGCTGGCTCTGGATTGGCTATCATCTGAAGGATCTAGTTGGGATCACAGAAGCTGGGCTGTGACTGGCTGCTGCCTGCTCCTTTGCCTCCTGGACCCACCAATGCAAGTGCATCTGCTCCATTGGGATCCAGCTGCCTGCTTCACTCTCTGCAGTCCCATGAAGACCCGGCCCGGCAGCTGCCCACCCTCCATCCCACAGAGCCACCCACCGGAGCCCCAACACCGGAGACCCTGAAGAGCCGCGGGGGCGGGCGTGACCGTGACGGTGCTGCATGGGGAGGCGGGCTGGCTGGGCACGGGGCTGGGCTTGCAGGCAGCCGCCTGCCCCGGGGGATGGCGAGGGGTGTTGCCCGTTGTGTTCTCCAAGTGCTGACGCAGGTTTCCACATCGCAGGCTTCTCTGATCTGGCAGGAACTGGAGGCTGAAGAACAAGAGCTGCAGCTTGAAGCACCCCAAAGGCCTGCAAGAAACTCCTGGAGGCCCCGTGGCCAGAAGCGGAGTCCAGGCACCCCCCAGCACCCAGATGAAGGCTGCGTCAGATACTTTGTCCTGGCCACCACGGCCGCAATTGTGGCTCTCTTCCTGAACGTCTTCTATCCACTCATTTACCAGCCCCGCTGGAGATAGGCACGGGCGCGTGGCCAGCTGCAGGAGCAGGGCCGCCAGGGCACGCGCCGTCCTAGGACGCTATGAGACGAAGACATTGGGCAGCAGGACAGAAACCACCAGGAAGGACTCGCCAAGGGAAGCATGGGGCTGTTGGCTCCTGCCTGTCTGCTCTGGCATCTGCCGTGCCAGCTGGCAGGTCTGTGCGGCCAGCCCACTCCCTTGCCAAGGCACAGCCCAGAACCAGGAGCTCCGTTGCCCTTCCTTGCTGCCCACTGGGACGGGGCAGACCTCATGGCTACCTGCTGCTCAAGAAGGGACGTTGCTGCTGCAATGCATCTGGGACGTGGGAGCCCCATGGGCACATCAACCATTTCTGCTTGGCTCCCAAGAAGGAAGTGGAGACTTGCCGGGAGGCTGCAGCAAGGGCAGGATGCCCTGACACGGGCCCTGGCTGGCCGCCTCTCTCAGCTGTGCTGCTGCAGGAGCCTTGAGCTCTCCTACAGCTGGCACGACCCCCAGTCCTTGGCCAGCCGAGTCCATCCCACCAGCCTCCCGCTGAGCCTCCTGGTGCCAGCTGCCCGTGCACCAGAAGTTGTGTGTGCCGCACTCCCGTGCTGGGGCTGAACAGGCTTGTCGCCAAGGGCTTGTGTGCTTCCATGCTCAGCCCCATACAGCTGCTGGGGAGCCTGGCAATCCAGACTGGGGTGTCCAYGGTGTGCCCTCATCTCTGTGGGCCACTGCCTCCTGCCTGTCCGTGGGGCTGTGTGCTGGCAGCATCTGGGGGAGTTGGTCTCTTCCAGGGGAGCATTTGTGAGTGCAGCAGCTGCCCATGCTGAAGGAGAGGCATGGGGTCAGGGAGCACAGGTATGACCTTGGTGTGTTAATAAAGCCAGGTTTTCCAAAGAGATGCAGCATTCCTGTCCTGTATGCTGGGACTCTGACACAGAGGTGGGGACTCCACACTGGGGTCACCTGAGGCTGCTCTGTGACCCAGCTGGCACCAGGACTGTCCCTTGGGCTTTGCTGGGAGCCTGGTGCACCCTTTGTGGCAGCAGGCTCAGGGGAGAGCTCTGCCTGCCTGTGCCATGGGGCACGGGCGGGGCTCCAGTCCCAGATATGGAGTGGTAGCCTCGAGGGACACGTGCAGGGTGTGGGGAGCCCAGCAGGGCCAGGAGCAGGCGGTGCCTTGGGGCTCGGGCAGAGGCTGCAGCTCCAACGGTGTCTGACATTGAGACGTGTTGCCCTTGGCTGAGCGTGGCTCAGACAGCTCTGGCGTATTTGGTTGTGAGAGGTGACTTCAGAGCCCTGTGACTTTCTTTTCCATGTCTGCTGCTGTTCTGCTAGCAGTGCTCTCAGCTGGTTTGGGAGGGATGCTTGACAGTGAAGGGATTTGTCTGCATTTTAGGCTGGGGTTTGAGCCGGACTCCCCCCACCTCTGTCCCACACCCCTCGTCCACATGCCAAGGTTTACCCCCCTCCCAAGCAGGTCCCAGCCGGGAAGCCCGGCAGGACTGTGCTGTGGTCATGAGGTGCCTGTCCTGGAACAGTCGCCTCATTGTCTACAGCCCTGGGTCTCGACAGCTTCCCCCGCTCACCCACGGCGCTGGCCTCGTGGGGCTGAGTCAGTGCCCGGCGCCGGTGGGCTGACCTCTGCTCCAGCTGATGCTGGTGCCCCAGATTTGGGGCCCACAAGCTGCTGCCTGCACCTGCCTGCCCTCACTGGAGGTGGGTGGCCGGCAGCAAGGCCTGACAAGGTGCTCTCAACCCTGGAAATTCCCTCTGGTCCTGCACTGTTCCTCAGACCCCTGGCAGGCATTGGCAGCCTGCCCTTGGCCCGTTGCTGCCACCCATGCTGGGGTGTGGGGCTCTGCTCCGACCAGCATTGGCTGCAGCAGCCTTGGGGCAGGAGTGTGCAGCGGCATGGCTCTGCTGGCGGCCAGGAGGGGGCTGCCTCTGGGGGCCCTGGGAACGCTGCTTCCCTCTGCCCTGCTGTGGGATTTGCCACCAGCTGCTGCTCTCCAAGCCCCGGGGCTGCACATGCTGTTTGTGGGATCCCTACCCCGATGGGCTGTGTCCCCCCTGGCATCCCTCCAGCCCCCCGGGAGCCGGGAGGGAGAGGGGTGGGCAGGGTGCAAGTCTCCCTCTCATGCCCGCCTTCTGCTTGCAGGGACTGCCCCCGGTGCCGTTCGGATCCGGCCTGGCCCCGGAAGGAGCCCCGCCGCTGGCTGCGGAAGGCCTCCCTGAGCGTTTTGCCAGCCCCGCCGAGCACCCAGCCCCCTCCTACAGCAGCATGGAAGAAGTCGACTAGGGTGTCGTGGGGCACCTGGCCTGGGGGTGTGGGCCAGGCCGGGCACTGGGAGGGTGGGGGGGCAGGGGGGTCGGGGTTTGTCCTGCGCTCATTAAACTCTCTGAACTCCACTCGCCTCTGCTGCCTGCTATCCCTTGGGACCCTCTGGTCCCTGATGAGCCACCCCCACCCAGAGCACCATGTCCCCAGTGTGCTGTTGGGACCCCCACCACCTTTTGCCCCAGGTGTCCTCGTGCTCCATGTCCCCTGGTGTGACTTGGTGCTTGCTGTACCCTAATAGCCCTCAGGGACCACTGTTTCTTGGTGCTGCTGCTGGGTGCACCAGTGTCCCCTGTAGTGGGGGCAGTGTCCCCTGGTGCCTGCTTCCTCTCTGTGTGCTCTGCTGCTGGCTGCACCCTGTTGTCCAGTGTCCTCAGGTGCAAATCCTGCCGCTGTAGTGCCTCGTGTCCTCTCCTATGCCCTGGTGCTGGTGTGGCGGGACTTGCAAGTCCCGGAGCTCTAGTGCCTGGTTTGCGCTGGACTGCCTCGTCCTCCGCTGCCTGGTCTTGTCGCTTGCTGTCCCGGGTGCCCCGCTCGCCCGTGTCCGCTGGTGTGCTCTGCTGCCTGGTGTCCGTCACGCCCAGTATCCCCCGTTGCCACGTCGATCCCCAGCTGTCCAGTGTCCCGCCAGGTGTGCCCTGTCCCCCCGTGCCCCCCGCCTCGCCCCGGGCCGGTGCCAGTGCGTCGGGACTGCAAGTCCCGTCAAGCCGCGGGCGGGTGGCGCGGCCAATGGGGCTCGGGGGGCGGTGCGGCCGGTCGCTGCCTCCGCCGCCGCCCGGTGCCGCGGCGCAGAGAGCCCCGGAGCGGCCGCGCGGCGCCGGCCCCGCAGCCCGGCTCTGAGCCGCCCGCCCGGCCCGGCCCGCCCCGCCGCGCCCCGCCGCCCTCAATGAGGTTCTTCCGACTCACCTTCAAGTGCTTCGTGGATTGCTTCTGAGCCCCCCTCGGCCACGGAGCCGCCCCCGACCCGCCCCCGCTCCCCGGCCCCCCGCGACATGCCCCCCGTCCCCACCGACACGGCCGCCCCGCAGCCGCCCGACGCCCCGCGACGCGACGCCGCCGCCGCCACAGCCGCGGCCGCCGCTGCCCCCGCGGGCTCCGGTAAGCGGGGAGCGCCAGGGAGGGATGAGCTTGGGGAGGGGGAGAGGGGGGCCCACGGCCACGCGCGACCGCGGCGCGCCCCCTCCCGCCGCCGCGGGGTGAGTCACCGCTCTGCATTGTGACGTCACGCGCCGGCCTGACATCTGACGTCACACCCCTACGCGCGGAGAGGGGCGCGGGGGGCGGGAGGTGCTTCGCCCCCCCCCGCACCCCCACGGGCGCGCGTGACGGTGGCGTGGGCACCCCCTCCCCCCCTACGTCTCGACAGAGGGCCCCGGCGGGGCGGAGGGCGCAGAACCCCCCACGGCGGGCGAGGAGCGGACGGTGACGGCACCGCTGGTGCGACCCCCTGGTCCCCCCAAAGAGGCCATCCCCGAACGGGAGACATGGACCCGGCAGATGGATTTCATCATGTCCTGCGTGGGCTTCGCCGTGGGGCTGGGCAACGTCTGGCGCTTCCCTTACCTGTGCTACAAGAACGGCGGAGGTGAGCCCTGTGCTCGACCCACGCTGCGGGCGTGCGCCCCGCGGGGCGGGGGGCACCCCCTTCCCGCCCTAGAGTGTGTGCCTGGGGGTCACCCCAGGCTGGGCCGGCTTGCCCTGCGCCTTCGAGGGACTCGTGGGCCACCCCGCGGGGGTCCGGTGTCACTCACGGGGAGGTGGGCCGTGGGAGCCCCCCACCACCTGCCCGTGCTGACCTACATCGCGGCGAGGGGAGGGCACGGAGGCGCCTTCGCCATTCGCTGCGTCCGGGCGGGCGGTGCGGGGAAGGGGGGGAGCAAAAGGGGGGGCCGGGGGGACGGCGATGGCTGAGCCGGTCCCCTGCCCCCGGCCCCAGGCGTCTTCCTCATCCCCTACCTGCTCATCGTCTTCGTGGGTGGCATCCCCATCTTCTTCTTGGAGGTGGCCCTGGGGCAGTTCATGAAGCAGGGGGGCATCGGCGCCTGGAACATCGCCCCCCTCTTCAAGGGTAACGCCGCGCCCTGCCCACGCCCTGTCTGCACCCTTCCCGCGGCCCCTGCACCCTGCCCGGGGCCCCCGGCACCCTGCCTTCACCCTGACTGTGCCTCAGCTGCCCGCAGCCTGCTGGGGCCGGCAGCACCCTGCCCACGCCCTGCCTGCTCCCCTGCACCTTGCCCGCGTCCCACTGCCGCCCTGTGCTCCGGCCAAGGGTGGCAGCTGCCTGCACCTGTGCCCCATGGCACCCTGTGCTGCCCTGCCTGCCCCGCCTGCCCCTGTGGCTCCCTGCCTGCATGCTGCTGGATCCCTGGGTGGCTGCTGGATCCCCACCTCAGAAGTATCCTGCCAGCTCCCGCCTGGTCCTGTGCCATGATGCCAGCTGTCCCCACCCTGTCCTGTCCTGCCTGGGCCTGCCAGCTCCCTTGTCCCATTCTCACCAGCTCTCCCCTGTCCTGTCCGGGGCTGCCAGCTTCCCCTGTCCTGTCCCTATCAGTTGTCCTCTGTCCTCCCCCATCCCTGCCAACACCCCACATGCCACTCCATGCCGGGTGCCAGGTGCCCACAGGTGCCTGTGGGCTCTGATCTCTCCGTGCCACAGGTTTAGGCCTGGCCTCTATGGTTATCGTCTTCTTCTGCAACTCGTACTACATCATGATCCTGGTGTGGGGGCTCTTTTACCTGGTGCACTCACTGACGGACACCCTGCCCTGGGCCACCTGTGGCCACTCCTGGAACACGGAGCAGTGCACGGAGCTCTTCAACCCGGACCTGTGCCACAATGTCAGCACTAATGCCACTGCCAGCACTTGGACCTCCAACTTCAGCTGCGCTGACATGACCAACAAGCGCTCACCTGTCATTGAGTTTTGGGAGTGAGTGTGGGAACCAGGAAGGTGTTACCTGGGACCGGGGATGTTGCACCGGTGCTCAGCATGGCCCTCTCTGCAGGAACAAGGTGCTGCGTCTCTCTGGGGGCCTCAGTGAGCCGGGGGAGATGAACTGGCAGATGATCCTCTGCTTGGTCACCACCTGGGTCGTTGTCTACTTCTGCATCTGGAAGGGTGTCAAGTCAACCGGGAAGGTAATGCTGGCAGGGGGAACATCCATCAGGGCCACAGGCATGGGGGAACAGGACTGCGGCACATAACACTGCTGGCTTCTGCCCTCCTGTGCCACAGTCCACAGGGGTGCGAGGCCCGTGTCCCACATCTGTCCAGGAGGTGCTACCAGCTGCTGGGGACATTCCCAGGCTCTGGTCCTGCTAGGACACCTGTGGCACATGACAGAGAGCCCCGGCCAGGGGGATCTCACAGCCACCCACTGCTCTGCAGATTGTCTACTTCACGGCGCTCTTCCCGTATGTGGTCCTCATCCTGCTGCTGGTCCACGGGGTAACACTGCCTGGTGCGCTGGGCGGCATCATCTACTACCTGAAACCTGACTGGTCCAAGCTGGTTGAGGCACAGGTGAGGGCAGTGGAGAGGGCAGCAGGGGGTTGGGTGCTGGGCACCCCCCTGGCACCCTCATCACCCCCTGACACCCTCTCTCGTACCTCAGGTCTGGATCGATGCCGGCACCCAGGTCTTCTTCTCCTATGCCATTGGGCTGGGCGCCCTGACAGCACTGGGCAGCTACAACCGCTTCCACAACAACTGCTACAGGTATGGCTGTGCTGGCTGCAGGCAGTCCCCCTGCCGTGTCCCAGTGCCCCCCTGGCACCTCCTGACCCACTCTGCCCACAGGGATGCCTACATCCTGGCTGTGATCAACAGCTGCACCAGCTTCTTTGCCGGCTTCGTTGTCTTCTCCGTGCTTGGCTTCATGGCCTCTGAGCAAGGCGTGGACATCTCCATGGTGGCCGAGTCTGGTGAGTGACGGGCGGTGGGTGCCAACTGGCACTGTGTCTCCTGTGTCACCTCTTGAGTGTCATTTCTGACCCCACTCTCCTGCAGGTCCCGGACTGGCTTTCATCGCCTACCCCAAAGCTGTGACGCTGATGCCCTTGTCCCCGCTGTGGGCCACGCTCTTCTTCATCATGCTCCTCGTGCTGGGGCTGGACAGCCAGGTGCTGTGGCAAGCAGGGTCCTGGGGGACAGGGAGAGGATAGGGGGCACATCCCCACTGAGCTCCGCTTTGTGCCACAGTTTGTCGGTGTGGAGGGTTTCATCACGGGCATCCTGGACCTGTTCCCCCAGCCGGGGGCTTTCTCGCTGCGCCGTGAGCTCACCGCTGCGCTCTGCTGCATCGTCTGCTGCCTCATTGACCTCTCCATGGTCACGCAGGTGGGGAACGCAGTGGGAACACTGCCCAGCCAGCCCCACACCGGGCACCTGTGCCTGTTCCTGAGGCATCACCTCCCATGAGGTCCCCCTGTGTGGTGGGAGCTCCCTGGGGCTGGTGCCGTGTGTCAATGGGGCTGCCCACAGCAGGGGGGTCCCCGTGGTGTAGGGGTGCTGTGGGAGCAGGGTGCCCGTGGCATGCAGGGTGTCCGTGCCAGGTGGAGTACTGGTGCTGGCAAGGCTATGACAGTGCCAGTGTGGAGGTGTGCAGGGCAGCCGGCACAATGCTGGTGACACGGGCACCTTCCTGGCAGGGCGGCATGTACGTGTTCCAGCTCTTTGACAACTACTCGGCCAGCGGGATCACGCTGCTGTGGCAGGCTTTCTGGGAGTGCGTGGTCATTGCCTGGGTCTATGGTGAGGCCAGGGGGACACGGCGGGGGGGTCACGAGGGGGACATGACTGCTCCGGCTGACCCTGCCTCTCCCTGCAGGCGCTGACCGCTTCATGGACGACGTGGCCCGTATGATCGGCTACCGGCCCCTGCCGGTCATGAAGTGGTGCTGGGCTGTGGTGACACCGCTGGTCTGCGTGGTGAGCAAGGCCACCGCGCGTGGGGACGCGTGTGCCACCACCCCGGGCTGTGCCGCGGGCACTGAGCGCCCCCCGGCGGCCGCTCTGGGCAGACGCGTGTCGCGAGCGTGGGGCGATGTGCACGTCGGGGGCCACTGCGGCGACACGTGCGGGGGGTGGGGACTGCCAGCTCCCTGCCCCGCGGGACCTCACCCCGTCTCTCCACCCAGGGCATTTTTGTGTTCCACGTGGTGAACTACAAGCCGCTGACGTACAATAAGACGTACGTGTACCCGTGGTGGGGGGAAGCCATCGGCTGGGTCCTGGCGCTCTCCTCCATGCTCTGCATCCCCTGCACCGTTATCTACAAGCTCCTGCGCTGCAAAGGCTCCTTGCGCGAGGTGAGGGGCGCACAGCGGGGTCCCTCCTGCCTCTGTCCCCACCCCGTCTCAGCCTTCTCTGTCCCCCTCTCAGTCCTGTCCCCAGCCCAGTCCCAGCTGCATTCAAATCCCAGCACTGTCCACATTGCCATCTCAGACCCATCCACAGCCAGATCCCACCCATCTTCATCACTGTCTCATTCCCAACCTTACCTGAATCCCACCCCTGCTTACATTACTCTCAGTCCCATCCCTGTCCCCCACCCTATCCCTATCACTCACAGCCAAATCCTCTGCATGTGCCCCTCACTGTCTCATCCTGTCCCCATGCAATCCCTGTCCTCCTCTCAATCCCATTTAATCCCTTTCCCGTCCTAGGCTCACCCCCATCCAAGTCCCATTCTTGTCCTCATCGCTCTCACTCACACCAGATTCCCATTCCTACTGCTGTCTCACTCCCAGCCTCACCCAAACCCCATCCTTGCTGACATCACTCTCTTAATCCCATCACTGCCTCAGTCCCATCCCTGTTCCCATGCAATCTCTGTCGCTTTCTCAATCCCGTTTCAATCCCTTCCCTGTCCCAGTCTCACCTCCATCCCACTCCAAATCCCTGCCCTTTCCCCACCTCACTCCCATCCCTGTGCACCATGGGGGATTCACCGAGCTGGGTCTAGGCAGTCCAAGTGCTGCTGTCCCCAAGTGCTGACATGGTGTCCCTGCAGCGCTGGCAGCTCCTGACCACTCCAGTCTGGGGCCAACACCACCTGGAGTACCTGACGCCCGAGGCAGAAGCCAAGCTGCTGGCCCCAGAGCCCCCCAAGGAGAAGGCGACGCTCTTCGAGACTGTGATCTGAGCGTGGGGAGGGTCGCGCTGCTCCCGCCCGCCATAGCAATAATGCCAGCACCGCCTCCCACCCACGCTGCCCCGTGCGCCCCGCGCCGCCCTGGCCGCCGGCCTCGCTGCAGGGGGTGAACACAGCGAGGTGGGGGGTGCTGGGGGCCGCGGAGCCAGGGCGGCCACGGGGCGCAGGAGGGGTCCCCGGCGCGGGGGAGCGTGGCAGCCCGGGGGGCTGGCAGGGAGGCCGCAGGCCGGGGGAGCGAGTGGGACAGCCCTTCCCTGGCCCCTGCCCGCGGCCCCCACGGCCCTCCACTCACTAACTGCTTCCCGTAGCGTTTGTCTGGTGTAACCCCAACCGCCCCGACATCTGGCAATAAACTGGGAGACCCTGGCAGCCCTGGCACTGCAGGCAGGGGAAGAGGGGCACTGGCAGTGGACAACTGAAGGGCGAGGTGTGGGGTGGCACTGGCCTTTGGGGGACAGAGGTTTGAAGGGGATAGGGTTCAGGAATTCAGGGACACCTGGGTTCTTCTCTTGGGGTGACTTGCGGGGGACAGGCTGCTGGAGTAGTGGGGTCTCCATCCTTCTCCACCACAGGATGTGAGTTCCTGCGGGCAAACCCCCGTGGGACTGGGGCACCCCATGCAGCTAGGGCTGGCCCTGTTTATCAGCCCCAAGAGGCACATTTTGGCCAGAGGCTTTGGGAGTCCTGACTGTTCCTAAGGGGTGGGTCAGAATCCAGCTGTACCACACCAGGAGCTATTTATGTCAGCTTTGTGGCTCCCCGCTCCATGCACTGTGCCATGGAAACAGCCCTGGGCTGGAGAGGGCTGTGTGCACAGGTGGATGAGGCAGCCCCTGGGCATGTAGCCAGAAGAAGCCAAAGGCTTAACCTGCCCCAGAACCGCTGAGCTGCCTGAGCCCTGTCCTAGCGGGGTGCCAGCCAGGGAGTGCACGTGCCCTGCGCTTCACACTGGCAGCTCCTGGGGAGGCCAGCTCCAGTCTGTGCCATGAGAACCTGCATGGAACCCCAAGGAAACCAGTATTCTGTGCTTGGAGTGGCTGCCTTCTAGTGCCTTGGCTTGGTGTCAGTGTCCTGCTGTGCCCAGCATCTCACCTCCAGCAGCGCCTTGGCCACCCCAGGGGTGTGGCTGTCCTGCCCATGAAGGGACAAGGGGGATGAAGTGTCCCCATCTGCCCCAGCCATCCTTGGGCACAGGGCTGGAGCAGTGGTGCCGTGCTAGGTGTCCATGTCCATTTGCTGGGATCACCAGGGTTTCAGAGGCTCTTGTTTCAGGGCGCCGGCTTGCCCCACCACGATACCCTCTTACCCTACTGGGATGAGCCAGCAGTTCCTGCCCCACCGGCAATGCACACTGTAATTAGCGCGGGCAGGGCGGAAGCATCACTGATAATTGGCCGTGACTCGTTAGCAGTGGAGCGCCACGTGCCTGGGGCACGGCAGGACTTTCCGGCAGGGCCGGTCTGCGGGACTGGCTGGCATCCCGGTGTGTCCACCGCCGTGCGGGGCCTGGCTGGCTCCCCAGCACCAAAGCGGGGACAGGGTTGGGCGCAGGGTGTGGGGGCGAGCACTGTCATCGCCTTCACTTCGTGCCGCAGCACGCCCTAGTCCCGCCACCCCTTCCTAAAAGGCACAGCTGCGGGGTGCTGCCGGCACAGACGGTGAGAGCACAGGGACCGGGTGGAGGTGGGCAAAGGAGAGGCAGAGGACAAGGGTTAAAGCGGTGCCGGGGTTTCCCTTTGCTGGCTGGGCTTTCCCCACGGGTGTCCTGTAACACCCCTGCGACCCCACAGGAGGGGACTCGACCYGCGTTGTGCCCTCGCAGGGGCAGGTGCCCGCAGCACCATGAACCGAATCACGGTGTACGAGCATGCCAACTTTGAGGGGCTGAGCCGGGAGTTCACCTGCGACGTGCCTGACCTGCACGAGCTGGATTTTGGGAACTGCATCGCCTCCCTGAAGGTGGAGGGGCAGCCATGGATTGCCTACACGGACCCCAAGTACGAGGGGGTCCCGCACGCCTTTGAGGAGGGCGAGTACCCCTCTGTGGAGCGGCCCAACAGCTTCTCGGCACTGCGCCTCGTGCACCATGACCTGGGGGACCCTCAGATCACCCTCTACGAGCACCCCAACTTCCAAGGCGCCTGCAAGGTGGTGACAGAGGAGACCAACTTGGCATATGGGTACTTCAACGACCGGGTGGCTTCTCACGTGGTGCAGCGAGGCGTCTGGCTGCTCTACCAGCACCCCAGCCGGGGCGGCTGGCACTGCCTGGCATGGCCTGGCGAGCATCTCGCTGACTACAAACTGGAGCTGAACTTTCAGTCTCGGCTGTCCCACCTACGCCCGCTACGGCCCGGGCGGCCCTTGGTCTCAGCACGTCTACTTTGGGAGCRGAAGCGGGTGGAGGAGGAGCGGGAGGTGCTGGTGGATGAGATCGAGGGGGTRAACGAGACGGAATCAGAGCAGGCGCTGGCGGCCAGCAGCAGCCGGGAGTATGACACCACGCTCTGGCAGAGCTTCCACTTCAGCAATGCCACCAGCCTCAAAGCTGGGCTCTCCTTCACACTGACCGTGGAAGCCTCCAACATCTTCACGGTGCAGAAAGGGCGCAGCGAAACCAGCACTCGCCGGCAGCGTGTGGAGGTCCAGCTGCCGGCAAAGATCCCCCCGCGCACAGCACTCAGCATCCAAGTCTTGCGGAAGGAGGTGACGCTCTCCATCCCAGTGCTACTGACCATCACCCAGAATGAGAACGTTCGTACGGAGATGGGCGAGTACCGCAGCGTCTCAGGTACCAATGTCAGTGCCCGCTATAGCTTGAAGCCACTGCCAGCTGTGGGCAGGGAGCAGGCAGCTACCAAAGGGACAGATACAGTGCCTGGCACCAGGATGGAGCTATAGCTCTGTGCTGGTGCAAGGCAATGGTTCTGTCTCCTCCGTGGTGTGGGACCCACGGTGACACCAGCATTTACTGCAGCACCCACCCATGGAGGAGCCTTGTCTGGTTGCGCCCGGTGGCTCTGGCTGGCAGGACCTGCCGGTGCCTGCTCCCACGCAGTATTTCCAATAAACCCACTTCCCCAATCACTCGGGTGTGCTGCTACTGGGGCCGGGGTGGGAGTGGAATGGGGGGGACACTGGGCTGGGGGGGCACTGGGCTGGGAGGAGACACCGGGCTGGGGAGGACATCATACTGGGGGGACTCCCGGGCTGGGGGGAGGAAACGTGGGGTTGGGGAGGACACCAGGCTGAAGGGACACCGGGCTGGGAGGACATCGAGCTGGGGGACAACGGGCCGGAAGAGCCAGAGAATACCAGGCTGGGGGAGCTGGTGGGGCACAGGAGGGGGCTAGGGACACCAGGCTGGACAAGACATCAGACGGGAGAAACAGGAGGACACTGGGCTGGGGCAGCCAAGGTTCCACCAGTCTGGGAGAGCCTGGGGACACCGGGTTGAGGGGTGTACCAGGGCAGAAGGGAGACACGGGAGAAGGGAAGCGGACGGACACGGGGCTGGCGGGGCCAAGGGACCACGCACGATCCAGGGGACACTGGGCCGGCCTGGCCCCGCATAGACCGGGCAGGGGCCGCCACCGCGACCCGTCCCCCACCCCAGGTCCTTGGGCATGTGCGTCCCCACGGGACCGTCGCAGGACCCGCCCCCGAGGCCGTCGGGGCAGACGGAGACACACGGGGCACACCGGAGGTGGGGGCACCAGCCGGAAGGGACAAAGCGCCGGGAGAGAGGGGCGCCCGGGGCGGGGTCTGGTACATCCTCCGCCCCCGGGCCCGCCTCCAGCTACGCCCCCCACGTGGCCGCCGCCGCCGCCGGTCTCTTTAAATGATGCAACCACCCGCACTCTGAGCCCGCCTCCCGCACGCCCATTGGCCCGTCTGGCGCCGGTCCCCTCCTCCCATTGGCCGGGACGGACCGCTCTCGCTGTCGGTTGGCTGGGCACGGCCCCGCCCCCGGGCGGGCGGTGGCGGAGGCGGCAGCATGGCGGCGGCGGCGGCGGCAATGGCGGCGGAGGAGGCGGAGGAGGCGCTGGGGCTGTTCACCGGCATCGGCCTCAGTGAGGCCAAGGCGCGCGAGACGCTGCGCAACGGGGCGCTCAGCGCGCTGCTGCGCCAGGCTGTGCTGCAGGTGCGCCCGCCACGGGCCCTCACCCCGATCCCCGGTGTCACCCGGGACCCGGCCACCCCGGGAACTCGCTACCCCGGCACCCCGATACCTGGTACCCCGGGACCCGGCACCCCGATCCCCGGTGTCACCCCGGTACATCGGCACCGCGGTCCCGCTGTCATCCCCGCGACCCCGCCCCCTTCCCGGGACCCCCCCGCCTTCGCCTCTTCCCGACCCCGCCGAGCGGCTTCGGCCCTTGGCACTCCCCTGTCCCGTCCCGGCCCCCCGGTGCCGCCGGTTCGCCGGGGCTCGGGCCCCGGTCCTGCCCTGACGCTCCCCGTGGCGGCGACAGGCTCGGAGCGCGCTGGGCCCGGCGCTGGACAAAGCCACCGGGACGCTTCTATAYAACGCGGCCGCCCGCCTCAAGGACCCGAAGCACCTCGGCTTCCTCGTCGGCTACATCGCCCGCAGGGAGATCCTCACCGACCTGCAGCTCAGCGGTACCGTGCAGCCCCCGCCCCGCCCTGGCCCCGGCGGGGAGTGCGCCGCTCCTCACTCCTGCTCTGTTCCCAGCKGCCCTGGAGTACGTGAAGAGCCACCCCCTGGAGCCCCTGGACGTGGCAGACTTTGAGCGGGCCTGCGGTGTGGGCGTCTGCGTCACCCCCGAGCAGATCGAGGAAGCGGTGAGTGTGGCTGTGACCCCGTGGAGGCAACACAGGGGACACTGGACTGGCTCCTGCCGTGCTCCTGCCTGCCTCGATTACCCCGGTAAGCCCTGTCCTGTTCCCAGGTGGAGGCCGTGATCAGCAAGCACCGAGCGGAGCTGCTGGCAGAGCGCTATCACTTCAACATGGGACTGCTGATGGGTGAGTGGGACACCGGAGCAGCCCCTGCCGGGTGCTGGTGGCTGTCATGTCCCTGTGCCTGATTGCCAGTGCCGCTGCCTGTTCCCCTGGATCCTGGGAGCCAACCCTTTGCCATGGGGAGATCTTGCCTGATCTCCTGTGCAGGCAGGGCCGTAGTGCCCAGCAAGAGAKAGAGCCCTGGGGCAAAGGCTGCATCCGGCCACAGGCTGTGGCGTTCTGCGTCAGCGGCCCCTGCTGAAACTCCCCCGGGCTGGGCCCTGCCTGTTGCCCATGGGGTGCCCTGTCCACAGGGGAGGCACGGAACCGGTTGCAGTGGGCGGACGGAAAGACCATCAAGAATGAGGTGGACTTACAGGTGGGTGTGAGGGCAGTGGGTCAAGTGCTGCTGTGGCCCCCTAGGGGTGCTGTGATTGGTGTGGGACTTCCCAGCCTGTCCCCTGGAGGGCTCAGTGCTGGGGACAGCCTGCCCCAGTTAGGTGCAGGCAGGGTGAGGGAAGTGACAGCTGGACAGGGCACCTCCAGGCCATCGGGCACTGGGAGCCTTCTTGACTCTTGYCATTCTTCTCCAGGTGCTGCATTTGCTTGGGCCAAAGACAGAAGCTGACCTGGAAAAGAAGCCAAAGGTGAGGAAAAGGGGAGGCTGGGGACTTGGATGGTATTTTCCTGCAAAGTGTCCAGGCAGGATCCYAAACAGCTGCTTTGGGCTGAGCTGCCACCACAGGTCTGAGGAAGCACTGAAGAGAGCAGGCCAGGCCAGGAGGGGAAGGTATGTGCCATGGCTGGGCACTCATGATGCTGTGCTGGTCCCTGCAGGCAGCAAAGGCCCGGCTGGCCCCAGCAGAGAAGCAGAAGGCAGYTGTGGTGGAGAACGGTATGAGACTGTCCTCTTCCCCGGCCCTTTAGTTCCTGCTGGGACCTGCTTCCAAGCTGGGCCCTGGGAGCTGTGATCAGGGAGCTCAGCCCCATCTCCCTGCAGGTGACATGGGCGTGGAGACGCAGTCGCTGCTGGAGCAGCTGCGGGGAGAAGCCCTGAAGTTCCACAAGCCAGGTGAGTATGAGGAGCCACTGCCATGTGCGAGGCCACTCCATTGGCTCTGTCCCTGGCCCCAGCTCTCCGTGCTGCTCAGGACTGGACAGGCCCTGTGTCCTTCTTCCCTGGCTGCTGGGCTTGGCTCGGTTAGGGCAGTGCTGCAGCCCTTAGCAAACTCTGCCTGCAGGAGAGAACTACAAGACTGAGGGCTACGTGGTAACACCCAACACTATGGCACTGCTGAAGCAGCACTTGGCAATCACGGGTGGGCAGGTGAGGTCGTGTCCCCTTCCCAGCAGTTCCCTGTGAGGGTGACACTGCCGGGGTGGCTGGGGGATACACAGCTCACAGGGGGCATGGCCAGAGGCAGCACCCACATGACATCAGGGTCTCTGTGGGATTGCAAGGGTCTCATGTCAGTATCAGTGCTGTTAGGGAGGGGAAGAATCTCCTGCTGAAGGGCAGAGGTGTCCCCTTTCCCTGCAGGTACGGACACGATTCCCTCCTGAGCCTAATGGGATCCTGCACATTGGCCATGCCAAGGCCATCAACTTCAACTTTGGCTATGCCAAGGTAAAAAGCACCAAGCTCCCTTGGCCCCTGCCTTTCCCTGCTGCTTGGCCACTGGCCTGGTTCTGTGGTCCCTCAGGGAGCAGTTTCTCACCGTCCCCTCATCCCCAGGCCAATGGTGGCGTGTGCTTCCTGCGCTACGACGACACCAACCCTGAGAAGGAGGAGGAAAAGTACTTCACGGCCATCCGGGAGATGGTGGAGTGGCTAGGTATGGCTCAGGATGGAGAGGGCAGGATCAAGCCAGGTCCTAGGGACATCCCTGCATGGAGGTCTTGCTGCTGGGCTTTTGAGGTGCCTCCAGCCTGCTCCATTTCTCCCATCCCCACAGGCTACCAGCCCTATGCAGTGACACATGCATCAGATTACTTTGACCAGCTCTACACCTGGGCCCTGGAGCTCATCCGCAGGTGAGCATGCAGGGCAGTAGGAATGTGCCGAGGTGGTGTGGATGTCCTGTGCCGTGGCCAGGGCTGCCCCTCACCCAGGAGATGGGCCACTCATGTCTGGTGATGGCGTTTCCCCCTTGTAGGGGTCAGGCATATGTCTGCCATCAGAAGGTTGAGGAGATCAAGGGTCACAACCCACCGCCCTCGCCGTGGCGGGACCGGCCCGTGGAGGAGTCACTCCTGCTCTTCGAGGTACTCTTGGATGGGGCAAGTGCTGTGTGCCTGTGGGATCTGGATCTGTGGCTCAGCTGACAGCTTCCCCCTTCTCCACAGGACATGCGAAAGGGGAAGTTTGGGGAGGGGGAAGCCACGCTGCGGATGAAGCTGGTGATGGAGGATGGGAAGATGGACCCTGTTGCCTACCGTGTCAAGTTCACTCCACACCACCGCACTGGGGACAAGTGGTAGGGTGGGCCTGCTATATCATGGCGTGTACGGTGGGGGTGCGTCTGGATTTCCTGGGAGTGGGGAGGTGTCGGGAGGGGAGCAGCACTGTGCTGTGCCCCCAGCTGACTGTGTCTGCCTTGCAGGTGCATCTACCCGACATATGACTACACACACTGCCTCTGCGATTCCATCGAGCATATCACGCACTCACTCTGCACCAAAGAGTTCCAAGCCAGGTGAGCACCATGCACGGCATGGCCCAGGGCTGAGCTAGACCTGGGAGCAGCTGGCTGCATCCTATCGGCTGCCAGAGTGGTGGGGGACAGTGTGTCCATGGGGCTGAGCCAGGCTGTGCCTGCACCTCTCTTGCAGGCGCTCCTCCTACTTCTGGTTGTGCAATGCACTGGATGTCTACTGCCCTGTGCAGTGGGAGTATGGGCGCCTGAACCTGCTCTACACTGTCGTCTCCAAGAGAAAGATCATCCGGCTGGTAGAGACTGGTGCTGTGAGGTAGGAGCAGGGCCAGCAGCCAGGATGGGGCTCACCCAGGGCATGCCTGGCTGTCACACTGGTGTTTTCTCAGGGACTGGGATGACCCACGGCTCTTCACGCTGACAGCCTTGCGCCGGCGAGGCTTCCCACCCGAGGCCATCAACAACTTCTGTGCCCGGGTAGGCACCTGGGATAGGATGGGATGGGGCAGGTGGATGCATCCCCTGGCCAGCCTGGTGACGGCAGGCTGTCCCTTAGGTTGGTGTGACGGTGGCCCAGGCGACACTGGAGCCGCATCTGCTGGAGGCGTGCGCGCGGGAGGTGCTGAACGAGCAGGCCCCTCGCGCCATGGCCATCCTGGAGCCCCTCAAGGTCACCATCACCAACTTCCCTGCCTCAAAGGTGAGACTGCCATGGGCTAGGGTGGGAGTGGGGTTCCTTGAGATCAGTATTCACCCCCTTCTCCCCAGGCACTCGAGGTCCTCGTGCCCAACTTTCCAGCCGATGAGAGCCGGGGTTTTCACAAAGTGCCCTTCCACCAGACCGTCTACATCGAGGAGACAGACTTCAGGGAGGTGAGCCAGGCCCCCTGGGCCATACTGCCGTCACTCCTGGAGCTACAGCTTATGCAGCAGGAGCCTGCCAGCACTGGAAGTGGTGCTGGTGCTGCATACACAGGTCACAGGCGGGTGTTGAGCACCTGACTGTGACTCCCAAATGTGCCAGCAGCTCTGATGAGCACCAGGGAAATACTGCCCTCAGCCTGACCAGGACATGCCCAACCAGTGGTGCCCAACCTGGCCTGACCTGGGGAACATCCCACAGCAACATGGGAGTTCAAACAGCCCTGGGATCACTGATTCCTGGGATGGCAGGAGCAGGGATGGACAGACAGACATGCTGGAGAGGGCACCTGCTGCCCATGCTGGGACCCCTCATGCAGGCGTTAACTCTCTTGCAGGAGGCAGACAAGGGCTACAAGCGCCTGGCCCCTGGGCAGCCGGTGGGGCTGCGCCATGCTGGCTACGTCATCGCCGTCCAGAATGTCATCAAGGTAGGTGGCTGTGGGCACTAGTGACACGAGGTTGGGCTGTGGAATGTCAGGACATGGCCATGCCCCAGTGATGGTCATCTTGTGCCGGATGCTGTGGGCACAGTGAGGGCACAGGCTGCCTGTGTGGCTGCTCTCTGCCAGCCCTGTGCCTCACAGTGGGGAACAAGGTGTCCCCGAGTTGTGGAGCTGGGGGTTCAGCCCCAGGCCTGCCCTATGGGTTGGGGCTGCTGTCTGACAGCTCAGCTCATCTCTTCTTCCTCAGGATGTCAGCGGGCGCGTGATTGAGCTGGAGGTGACCTGCACCAAGTCAGACGTGGCAGAGAAGCCCAAAGCCTTCATCCACTGGGTGTCGGAGCCACTGGCGTGTGAAGTGCGGCTCTATGAGCGGCTGTGAGTACCTGGCTGTCCGCAGAGGCCGGCACAAGCTCAGCGGTGCTGGAGCAGCAGCATGGCTGTGCACCACTAGGCCCTGCTGGGGTCTGCCCGGCCCTTTGGTGGGGAAGATGATGCTGTGGGGTCCCATGAGTGGCACCATGTCCCCTCATCTGGCAGCATTGTGGTGAGATTCTGTCTCATGGCAGGTTTTTGCACAAAAATCCTGAGGACCCGTTGGAGGTGCCTGGTGGCTTTCTGAGTGACCTCAACCCTGTGAGTAATGGCAGCAGCTGGGGTTATGGGCCCCCTGGGAACAGGGGACGTCCTGCGCCCACTCCTGAGGCACCCACTTCCATGTACACTGTACCCCTCTTGGGGCAAGGCCTTGCTGTGTCCTGGGGGAAAGAGAGGCTGGGGAGAGCAGGGCTGTGGAAAGGGCAGAAGGGTTGGCCTGCTGGCTGAGCTGTCTCCCCCTGCCAGGACTCCCTGCGTGTGGTGCACAATGCCCTGGTCGACAGCTCTGTCCACTCTGCCCAACCCTTTGACAAGTTCCAGTTTGAGCGCCTGGGCTACTTCTCGGTGGATCCCGACAGCGAGGAGGGGAAGGTGAGCCCTGGGATGGGGACAGGGGGGCACCCCCTGCCTACCATGGGGCTCTGAGCAGACCCTCTGTTTCTCCCCAGATGGTGTTCAACCGGACGGTGACACTGAAGGAGGACCCCGGCAAGGCCTGAGGGACACACAGCTGCCACACCACCGTGGTGTTGCTTCCTCGGGGGTCCTTGCACACCCCCAGTGCCACCGTGCCTTGGTGCAGCCCCCTGGGGTGCCCCACAGCATCGCCTCAATAAATGGAGATCCCAGCCTTGTCCCCATGCTTTCACTGCCTCCTGTTCTCCTGCTCAGTCTTGGGCTGCTGGGGTGGGGGTGGTCTTCTGTTTGTCCCCCTGATGAGCCTTGGGTTGGAGGGGTGGGGGGGGGGTGTCTCCCCTCTTCTGGCGGCATGGGGTCTGCTTCTATCTGCTGTGTAGCCCTGGTGTGCCCCCACGGGAGCTGTAGCTCCCCCAGCCGCCACCATGAGGCTGGTCTGAGGTCAAGGGTGTCGGGATGGAATGGAGAAGTGTTCCGGGGGGTGCAGGCGCGGTGCAGGGAGGACAGGTGGAGGCAGGGGAGGGGCGGGGGTGCAGGCAGGACAGGCAGGGCGCAGGGGGTGCAAACAAGGTGCAGGCAGAGTGTGCACACTGTGTACAAACACCGCCGAGCGCCCTCCCCCCTTAAGGTGGACTCGAGTGGGGTGGTCCCTGCCCAGCCCCGGGCTGGGGGTCAGCGGGGTGTCCCCGCGGAACCGCCGTGCACCCGGTGCCCTGAGCCCCGTCTCCGTGCCCCTGGACCTGCCGCAGGTGGGTGGAAACCCTGCCCAGGCCCACGGGCCACCTTAAGCGGGGCCGGGGCTGGTGAGGCCGCGCCGAGCACATGGACACGTTAAAGCAGCCCCGGCGCGGTCCCAGGGCACGGGGGACCCTCCGGCTCCACGAGGGCATTTCGCACCGCGGTACCGCCCGGGGCAGGGGCAGGGCGSAGCCCCGCCGGTACAGGCCGCGCAGGCCTCAGCGCCCTTCCCGGGGAGTCCCCGCACCGGGGTCTGGTCCCCCACGGGCGCGACGCGGGGCCTCGCCCCGGGTGCTGCGTGGGGATCGGGGCCGGACCGCACTCGCATGGCGCAAAGCAGCGGGGCGGCCGCGTGAAGCCCCTCGGCCGGCGTCGCCCCACGGCCACGCGGTGCCAGTGGCTTCCCGGATCCCCGGACTGCCGCGCTCGGCGTCTCTCGCTGTCCCCACGTGTCCCCACTGCGTCCCGCATGTCCCCGCGGCCCCCCGCCCCGCGCAGGGCGCCCCCCAGCGGCCGCGCCTTCGCCGCGCCCCGCCGTGGCCAGGCCCCTTTAAGGCGCGGGGCGGGCCTGGGAGCTGCGCTCTCGCGGGACTTGGTGGCCGCGCTCTCGCGAGGCTGGGGCAGCGCGCTGATTGGCTGCGGGGGGTTGAATGTAAGATGGCGCCCAGGGAGCTGTGAGGGGAAAAGACTCGGGGCCGAGGCGGCAGCGGCGACGGGGCCGGGGTGAGGCGGGGCCGGGTCACGCCGCGGCGCAGCCGGGCCGGCGGGCCGGGATAGTGCGCGGCGGCGGCGGGGCCGGGTGGGGCCTCCCTTCGAGCGCGGGAGGAGGTGGCGGCTGTTCCGGGGGCGGCGCGGGCCCGGCGGGGAGGGGGAGGGGGCGGCCCCGCCTGCCGCGCGCGCGCGCGCGCGCGCCTTCTTTCCTGGCCCGCGCGGGCACGGGACCCCCGGACATGCCGTCCCCGGGGGGCAGGTTCCCCATCACCGGGCTGGGCGCTGCCGCCGCGCTCTGCGGGGGGAGAGAGCTCAGGGCCGGCCCCCCCCCCCCCCCCATGCACCGGGCGCGTCCCCGTCGCCCCCCACCCCGGGCAGCGCGGCACCGGAAGGCGCGGCCTGTGCGCGGCCCTCGGCGGCCCTGTCCTCGCGGAGCCCCCGACATGGCTCCTGCCGGGGGGGGGCGGGCGAGGCGGTGTCGCGGCGCCGCCCGCGGGCCCGGTCCGGCCGCCCCGCCGGGAAACAAAGGCGGCGGGAGCGGCCCGGGCAGCGCTGGGTCTCCGCGAGCGGGGTGAACCCCGCCGGCTCCGCGTCCCGTGCTCGGGCAGGACAGAGGCTGAGCTGCAGCCGACGGTCTCAGGGACTGAATACGGAGCTTCGCCTTGTCTTGGCTGTGTGGCCGAGCGGCCCATAGCGTTCCCGTCTGTCCCTCGGGGCAGCACCGGGGACACCTGCCGGGGGAGCGGCTGGGAGGGAGGGTTCTGGATACGGTCACTGCTGCTGCCTTGTTCTAAGTTCTATCTGCCAGTAACTCCGGTGTTACCGACCGTGCCGCGCCTGTCGCTGCACGGCGCTCTGTGACAGATGTGCTCACACACTCGTTCCCAGTAACACCAGGCTGAAGGATACGATGGTTAGAAATTGGGCATCTTGCAATTCCTCAATAGGAGCTGCTAGCTGCGTGGATGATCATATATTTGTTTCCTGATATTTTTTTTCTTAATGGAATACATATTAAAAATAAAATGGCTTAATAAAGAAAGAGGAACTGGGGATGGAAAGGGCTTCTTTGTTCTGTCTTCTCCAGAACGTTACAAGTCTAAGAGCTCAGGACAAGAGCAGCAGAAATACATGCAACATGGTGACTGGTGAGTCCAGATTGTCCAGATGCTGCAAGTTGTGTGTGTGTTTTCAGTAACCTCAGTCTAAGTTTTATCAACTAACCGTATGTGCTCATAATCTTCAAAAAATTTATTGAACTCACTTCCTGAAAAAAATGCAGTTATGCTGGACAGAGAGGAGTTACCTTCCTTTATTGGAGAAACTTATTGCCTGGGTGCTCTTTTTAATTTTAAAATGCAGTATTAAAAACATGCTGCTGAGAGCCAGTGAGGGTGGGTGTTTGCAGTTTCCGGTGCGTGTCTGTGGGATAAGTGGAATGCACAAATTAGTGTGTTTTAATAACTAACAGTAAAAGTGGTGACTGCAGCAGCAAGCTGCATGTGTTGCCCTGCAGAAGCCTGTTGAATGCACACTAGAGCCTTACAGAGGTTTTCTGTCATAAATGCAGGTTGGTTTAGTCTTAGTAAGTAAAATTTCTGGTCATGCAGCATTACTTTCCTGAATCTTCCTCCGAACCTGGTACCTCCACTGCTGCATAGGGTCTTGTGAAGTGCAGTTTTGAGTGGTTCAGTGCTTTTAGTTAAATAGTCCCAAGCAGCCTTAAAACTGACATGAATGACTCTGGGAGAAACTGTTACCTACAGGGTCTGTAACTACAGCTGTAGAGAAAACCTAAGGAAGATCTTGCTGCTCTTCTGGGGCGGGAACAGATGCCTTGTGGCACAGTGGGGCTCTGGTCCATTCCTGGCACTTGGAATACTGCAAGGGCTCAGATTAGTAGCTCTCAGTGTAGTAAATTCAAGCAAATGTAAAGGAAATTTTTTCCCCATGGTAGAAGAAAGGAAAGAGATTTCTTCTGACAGCTTGTGACAGAGGAAGATTTACTAGTAGAGAAAGTCTGGCCTAGTAGGCTCTTGGTTTTGATGCTAACAAGAACTAAGTAAAATGGACCAGCTGAGCAGGGTCAAGGATTTGTATTTAAGAAATTCATACTTGCTTTGTTCTGCTTCCTGGTGGTCAGGAGAGGTAGGTGATCATTTGGTGGTGGACCTCTCCTTGATCTTCGGGCCTGCTGCTTATGCTTCTGGGTTTCTTGTGGCTTCTCGTCTCTGCTACGCAGGAAAATGAGGTACCTGTGAACAGCTTGTGAAAGAAGGGTTGGAGTTCCAAAAGTAGAAGTGAGGGCCAATAGCTGCTGTTGGAAACAGTAGTCCTGCTGACCTCTCACCTCTCTCCTTTGACAAGATTAACAGAAGGTGGTTAGCTATCCCCTGAGTCCTCACAACATAAAAAGAACCAATGCTGAAGGAAGGAAGGGAGGACCTGGGAGAGGTGAGCCCATCCAATTCAGCAGCAGCTGGCTGTCAAAGAGCATCTGTGGCACTCATGTCTGGGATCCTGCTGTCAAAGAACATCTGTGGCATTCAAGGATCCTAGCGTAGCATCCTTGAGGCTTATTCTTCAGAACAGTCTTCTCTCTCAAATCTGTATCTTCTAGTGCATGTCAGGGTGGACATGCAAAATGATGGTGCTCTTCTGAAAGCCTTGCTGTAGTATTGAAGTCAAATACTGGCAAGTTCCAAGTAGAAGACTGGGACAAATTAGTTGCTCAAAATCTGTTTTTCAACCTCGGAATATATAACAGACCATCATACAATTGGGTGCAAAACACATTTGAGTGGGCTTGGTGTAGGTCTTGTCTGAGTCACTATGGATGCGTTGACAACGTTGTTCTCCCTTGGTTTTACCGTGGACATATGGTCACCTGGGAAAGAGTTAGTAATGTGTGCTGCAGAGGTGTCAAGTACTCTCGGGTGGCTCCTGGAGGAGTGAGTAGCTTTAGTGGCTCTGTTACCCAGAGCTTGAAAATATGTCAGATTGGTGTCTCTGAAAGGCAGAATGGTTTTTCTGTCCAGCTGTGGGCTCTACAGGAGCTTCTGTATGTTGATATTTACAGAGCTGKTGAATTTGCTCTGTGAACACCATTATCTGTTGTTTTTTGCTAAATGTTGCTGCATATTTTAAGAATATCTTCTATAGAAATCTCACACAGCAACARAGGTAGCTTAATGACTCCAGAAACCATAGATAGAGTGCAAGTTGCCTCGTGTGTGTTCCCCTTACCTTTGATATTCGTTTTTTTCCTCCTGTGAGCCTGGTCCAATGCACTAGCCGTGAACCTCCATGTAAACAAAAGCTGCTGCGTGTTTGGACTGCTGTCACGTAACAGTGAAGAGGGGTTAGCATTTGCTCCAGCTCTCCCAGGTTTTAATGATCACTGGGGCTGGACTTGCGCAGTGTGTTTGAGCACCGGTGAAAGCCTAGAGCTATCTCCCTTTTTCACATGGGCAGGCTTTTGCAGTCTTGTGTTCAATCACATATCCCTGTCTTAGTTCTACTTTGTTAAATCATGGTACAAGGATTCATAAAGTTCTGCTTTTGTACCTGTTCTCTTTAGAGCTACAGTCATAATGTATATAGTGATGTGTGTTGGTTTTTCCTCCTTTATGCAGCTTGATCTAGTAGTGCTGAATCACTACTTCTAATCCTAATCTTGTGTTGTTTCACATCTTTTCACAACTGTCTCGATATCTGGTGGTGTTATAGCTCAAATGTATTTATGAGCTTTATCAGGGCTAATTAGTGCCTTAGAAACAACCAGTATACTCCGTGCAAAAACAATTTGTGGGTTTAAACAAGATAAGTCAGTAAGAGAAGAATGCTGTCAGAGTATACCCTAGAGCTGTCTGACGTTCTCAGGTGGAGTCATCTTTGATGGTGGTGGTTTTTTTCTTTGCTTTCACTTCCGCCCTGATCGTCTGACTTCTTTTTCTGTCTTTCTTTTGTCTTCACACATGGCATGTTTCATGTTAACCTCTTCCTATATTAAAAGGAGATCAAGAACTGATGCTACTGTTGCCTTTGTCATTTTCAGAGCTCTGCGTCTCCATGTGTGTAGTTCCCCATTTGAGGAGATCTCTTGATTCCAGTGCTCTTCTTTTGCTTGCAGTGTTCAAATCGATAAGGCTGTTCTAGTCCTAATAGCAATGGGCTGAATGCTGCATCTGTTGCTCTTCTGTTGTGCTTCCCATTAGCTGCCTAGAATAGAACTGCACGGCCTGATAGAACATACTGCTCGGTTCTCCACCTCTGTGGCTGCAAAGCACGGCCACAGATATTGATTTCTGAGCCTCTCTCGCTAATAGTGCATGCTGCAAACAAATGGAATGTATGATTGGATTCATCTGGTACAGGACTTGCCTGGTCTGGGTGAAGTACAGAGCTAGGAGAGTTTATGTGGCAGTGAGCTCTGGGAGTAGTTCCACAGTCACACCTGGGTATCATTCAAACTCCCCTGAGCTGCCAAGGGTTAATCCGAGAAATGTGTAGTAGCACAAGATGCCTCATAAAACTAAAGCATCTTGTCTTGGGCATCTGGCTGTGCATGTTTGCCAGTTTTCATACAGTACTTGGTATGAGAAATTAGTTACTGGAGTTAGGAATATCCTTGAATCAAGCAAGTGCTGTAGTTAAGACTTTTACTTTCTGTTTCCTTAAGGAACCCTGAGGACCTTGCAATATGAATAATTCTCTGGAGAACACCATTTCCTTTGAAGAATACATCCGTGTGAAGGCGCGAACGATCCCCCAGCACAGGATGAAGGAGTTTCTGGACTCCCTTGCTTCCAAGGGGCCGGAAGCTCTGCAGGAGTTTCAGCAGACGGCCACCACCACAATGGTGTATCAGCAGGGTGGCAACTGCATTTACACGGACAGCACAGAGGTGGCTGGGTCTTTGCTTGAACTTGCTTGTCCTGTGACAACCAGTATCCAGCAGCAAACTCAGCCAGAGCAGCAGATACAGGTTCAGCAACCCCAGCAAGTGCAGGTAAGCATCTGAAATCATCTCTGAATGTATGTATGACTTGCTAACTGATAGAGTAGTGTTCAGAGCTGCTGTCTAACCTGAAGCCTCAGACAAGTACTTAGGAGACAGGACCAATTAACTTTATATAGAACAACAATATTTCCCTTTCATTTAAGGAATTTGGTAGTAAATTGCTCTCCTGACTGTGCCTCCCTCAAGCCCTGCTGTAGGAGGAGCCGCGTACATAGCAATGGAGTGGTGTCACCTATTGGAGAAATGGTCGACGGTTCTGGCATGTACACAAGTCCCGAAGCCATGTGCTCTGAAGCTGCTATAAATACCAGCCCCCTCTGCCTGTCTGACTTATCTGGTGTTCAGGATGGCTGTGAGATCGAACTTGCCTTCAGGACTTTTTTTTTTTAATGAAATCAATAATCTTTAGATGGTTTTACTTGAATGTTCTAGAAGTTGTCGTTCTTGAACTGGCTTTTAAGTGAGGAAGAAATGCAAGAGAGTCAACTTAGGATATGAATGAAGTTACATTTCAGGAAGGGAATTCTAAAGGATATATATGCATCAAGGTAGATTATCCCTTTGCACAATGGAAGGAGTTGTCTTCTTTTTTTTTTRGCAGATAATACATTAGATATTTTATTAACTAACCAAATCCAGCATCAGAGGAAAAAAAACAACCCAATTTTATAACTTAGGAAAACTGCTTTTGTCCTCAGACACTTTTTGTGATTTGAAGAGTTCATAGGTGGCAGGGCATTGACTTAGGTTTTTCTATTATATGTCTCCAAACAGCTGAACTCTGCCTATAGCTGTAATTCTGATACACTTGAGATGTGAATCTTTCTGCCTTCTGTAACAGAATGTAAAGCTGTGAGCTCTCTTTTTTTACAATAAATGAGGGTATGGAGTCACAAATGACTGGAGATAAGRTAGTGTGAGCTTACTGCACTGCAGTAAACTTGTGCTAAAGGCTTACTTCTGTGCTTTTATCCTACAGCAAAGACAAACTTACCACTTTCACTGTAACTCATCTCAATTACTCTCTATTGAGTAAATGAATGCTTAACTGGGACCTCTGCAACCTGTTGCCCTATAGAAACTTGTGTTAAAAGGCTTTTGAAGAACAAAAGCGTCAAGTCTTGCAGGCATGACTTGGATCTCTGCATGACACTATTAAAACTGATCAAGAGTGGTTTTGGTTCTGCCAGCTAGTATGTTTTCTGGAAGAAGTTTTGTTTTTCAGTAGAAGAGCTAGCAGGGTTGGCTTTTGAATGCCATAGCCTTGAAGATGTGGAAGGCCCCAAACCARTTGTAAAAGTCAAAAGGAAACTTTTTTTTTCTCTCATATTTTTCCTCCTGCTACCTCCTTTCAGAACTACTGAGCTACTCAGGCGTGACCCTTGCAAGTCTTTTAGTAACAGAGATAGGGAGGGAGGTCATACATCATATGCTCCAGAGAAAAATAACCTGACCTTCTTGAAAATAAGCATAGAGTTGCTGCCGAAGACCTGTTGCTGATTTTTAAACTGAATGACCTGCACCCTGAATATCAAAAATTTCTGATGAAAGTCAAGATTTCAGCAACTTTCCTAAAGAATGTTGCTTGCTCTCTTCTCCCTGTTTTTGATGTGCCTCTGCTTTTAGATATCTGCTTTCCCATCTGTACAGATCATAATTAGTGTTTGTGTTGCCTACCTTGCTGCTCAGTTGAGGGTGTTACAACTTAGGTGGCACATTTGGTTCTAGATGTGGCTGCAGCTTTTGCGTATCAGCAGTGCGGCTGGACTTGGGTGTATTTGAGCAGCTAGCTCGGAATTATCTTGAAGTTTTTCTGCAAGAATAGAATGGATAAGAATGTTTTTACCCCTTTGCAAGAGCGGTTTTCTGTCTTTCAAGATTTCTTATCAAGACATAGTTTATGTTAAACCCATGATTTAGTGTTCACTTATCTTTGCACTGTCACTGTGGCAGTGGTGGCAGACCACAGGGTCTGAATAAAGCTGGATATTGTTGTGACTCTGAGGAGTGACAGTGTTCCACTACAGCAGTGCACCCGCTCCAGCTGGCTCCCTGTGCTAAAATCCTGCTTGTGTTGTATTATGATGAATTTTGGTCATCTGCCGAAGCCTCTTAGCTTTTGATTAAACTTGTGTCATCCCGGTACTTGACTTGGTAATCTGTTTAGTTCTTGCTAATCCAATTGCAAAGCGGTGGAAGACCCTTTGAATGACTATGCTTGTGTCTGGCAGTGTGACAGTGCTGCTGAAGGTGACTAATAATATGACCAGTCAGATGACCTCACAGTTGCAAGTGCTGGTGATGACCTTACGCTCATGGAGATAGACAGTGCTCAGATTTCATCCTAGATTTTACTTGCTGTGAACAACTAAACTAAAGACAGCATGTGACTGCTTGCTGCTTTTATTTATTCTGGAAAAATACATTTTCTCTTTGAAGAAGTTGCACCTTAAGGTTTTCTTGCCTAAAACGTTCAATAAAGTGTTRCCAAATGTTTATTTTAAAAGATGAGTGGATGCAACTGTTGGGTTATGTACACTAGTCATTGCTACAGTTCAAGTGTCCCTGAGCTCCTTCCATGCCCAGTATCACAGTGGTGCCATTAGTGACCTTAAAGAACGAGTTTAGTATGTCAAGTTGTCATACCCTGGGCTGCATCAGGGAGTGGCTGAGAAGGTCTGTGTTTCGCTCCAGTCAAGCAAGAGTTTTTTCAGCTCTGCCTTTGGTGAGATTGTTGCTTATTGGTCCTGTACATTGARGCTGTTGAATTGATGATGCCAGTGAGAAGAAGTGTTAGCTCTGAGTTGCTTCCTGAGTATGGTACTTCTGCAGAGGCGAGCGAACCTCTTGTGCCTCTTCCACAGAAAGATTTGACTCAAAGAATATCAGAGGACAGACAGTATCTTTGCTTAGGATGTGTGTGGGGAAGATCCTCAGTTTCAGCTTTTTATGAACAGTCTGATATCTAGGTGGCAAGAGCTTCTTGGGCACGGCCTGAGGGGAGGATGCTACAGGTGAGCAAAATCACAGAACTGTATGGGGGAAATTGTTAAATGCCTGTGTAAAATATCTTTCAGTTGACACTTGTGCCTTTCTAACTGCTCAGTTCCTTATGTGTTTGCTGTTCAATCTATTCTGTGACTTCAGACCATTGTAGGAGGCTGGACATTATTAATGACAGGAGGCAGGGGAAGCTTAGAAAAAAGTCTTGTCTCTGGCTCTGCAGAGAATGCGTCTTTGCTTCTGATGGATGTACCTTCCTCTTGCCTCTGTGTTGGTTTTGAAGTTTAGCTTGGAGATAGGCTTCCTATTTGTTTATGTTTGAAAAACATGCCAGTACGATTTCAGTGTAGCAGCAGGTATTAATTGGCATTTGCTAGGGCTGCGTGGGACACTTCAAAGAGTGCTTATAGTCAAGAGTGGTGTTTTCAAGGTAGGATCTACTTGTGTATGGAAGTAGGCTTCTGTTGGAGAGGTAAGCTGTTTTTCCTTGGTTCATGTATTTTAACTGTCTTAGACCGAAATCCCACCCCAGTGTACAGCTTGACATCATAATCGTGATATTGTAACTGTTCAGACACACCCAAGGCCTAATTTGGCTGATGGAATTCTGTCTCTGATGTTGATGAATGAGCAGAGGAAAAACCTGGACTGAGAATCAGTCTGGCAGTTGTTCTGAAACTTGTACCCTTCCCGTAGACCTTGTTTACTTAGATAGCAAAGGACTTCCTGTAAAGTAGTTAAATAACAAGTTCTAACATTTCCTGCTACTTCACTGATCAGTCTTTTCACTTACTCTTCACTTACACTTTTCATAYCTGTTTTGTACTTGCATATACACATTCTGGTGTAACATTAGAAGGCAGTCTTTGTTGGAGTGTTAGTTTTTAGTGCTGTACTCGCTTTAGCTTAGGACTGTTGTTGAGGGAAGTGTATTTTAAGTCTTCTGTCCTTAAATTGGTCTAAAGAGATTGAGATTGCTCTTCTCATGCTTTCCCTGACTGTGGTAAATTTGATATGCACCCATGTTACCTCTGGGGGGGATTTGGCGCATACTGACCACAATAAGTTGGCCACTTGCCCCTTCTTACCTCTTACAGGTTTGGAGCCTGTCATTTGGGATTCCCTCCAGATGAAACTAAGCTGTAAGATGCAGTCTTACAGTGGTGCAGTCTCAGTGTTTGTCAAACTTGGATGGTGGGCAAGACTAGAACTAAGTTTGAAATAGTCTTTGAAAGGTATAGTGTGGACATGTTAGTACATCTTCAGTCTTGCTCAGGAGGTCTGCTGTTGGTGTGTACTACTGCTTGCTAGTGTAAGTACAGCCTCAGACACCAAGATCTCTTTGTGAAAAGAGGCATTTCAGAGMCTGTCAGGTGCTCTAGGACAAGCTAGATATCAGAAAATCCATGCAGGAAAGGGCTGGTATGTGTGCTCATTTAGAGTGAGGTTTTAGGAAATATTAGGTAATCCCGTCAGTCCGCAGATGAAAGAATTAACAAGCAAAGAAAATCTCAGTTGTTGCAGAATGGCAGTTCTGAAACAACTGAGTCTGATTCCTTTTTGGGCAGAGAATCCGCAAAGGGCAGACATGTTATGAATCCTGCTTGAAAGTTTGTCTGTCAACCATTAGGAAAAACAGTTTTGGCAACCAGGCTTCAGCTGTTCTCGTGCTCGTGAAATTAATTCTTTACTCTTTGCATGTGCTCAGTTCAGGACAGAATATGTTTTTAAGCTTAATGTGACAGAAGGATTTCCTTTAAGGGAATTTACTTCTGCCCTCCTGTTACGATACAGGGTTGATTTCTGATGCTTTTGATTGTTCAGTCAGTTAGTACTTGATCCAGCTTCTAGCTACTTCATGGTGAAAAGGCGTTTCTCTGTGTCATGGTAGCCTGCTGGGAGGTGATTCTTTCATGCTGTTGCATCCAGACTTTTGGCAATAAATAGTTTTTCAGTACTGGTAACTTGGCATGTTCCTTTCTTGCACCAGTAACCCAGGAATTCCCAGCGTAACATGTTTTGCTTTAATCTTCAGCATAAAGTGAAGATTTAAAGTCCTCCCTGTTGGTCTTGGCCTGTAAATTTAAAACATTCCTCTTTGTACAGAGTCTTTTAAAAAGTCATCTGCTGCTGTGTTTAGTGTAATTCTTTGTCTAACTTGTTATCTGACGAAAAAAGGACAATGAGGTCAATATAAGAAGCCTCTGGTCTCAGACTGAGTTGAAGCCTGTAAATCTGAAATTAATGCTTGTACCACTCCTGGGTACAACCTACTTGAAAATAGGCAGGGATCTACTGCAAGATAAGGTTGTTAAAAATGGATGTGTAATTCACAGGGGATGCATAATGTGTGGTAGGTAGAGCTCTGATATCCTTTTAAATAGGGCCAGTCTCTAGACGSAAGCACGATGCCTGCAGTTTGCAGCATGGAGAGCTTCAAGTGATTCTGGAGTTTGACTTCATCTTGTTTGGGTCTGGACTCATTATCTGCATGTTAACAATAACAGGGTGGACTCTAAAGCAGTAACAAGACATCCTGGTTGTAGGAGTTAGGATTTGGTCCTGGGGGAGTATTGTAGGGCCTCGGCATGACTGCTCATCTGCTGAAAGTGATGGATGCCTATTACTTTCAGACACTATGGGCTCAGGCTCTGAAATGGTTAATGGTTGAAAGCTGTGCCAGGGGAGGTTTAGGGTGGACATTAGGAAGCATTTCTTTACCAAGAGAGTGCTCAAACTGTAATGTAAAATTTTGTATGGAAAGAAGGTGGGGGTACTTTTAAGGTGCTCTCACTCTGTGCAAATTCTGAAAACACTGCGGAAGTATAGGACAAGTGACATGTTTACTTCTTTCCGTGATTTTGAATCCTAGCAGATAAAGTAAATGTTTCTTGTGTGAAACTGGAAATATATCAGTGCAATAAAATGTGTAATTTGTTCTGTCTTTGGCCTTTGCCTTGCATGTAATCTTTTGAACAAGGGCTTAATAGTAAGGACTATATTAGTGATTTTTAAAGTGGAATATTTTGGAGAATACTCACCTTAGGGGTGTGATTGCAACTGGCTTTCTCAAACAGAACCCTTACCTGAGTGCTTGGGCCTGTTTGCCCAAGGCAGTACTCATGCTGCAGGGCAATGTATCATCAAATAGAACTGAGGAAACGTTCCATAGGTGAGTTCATCTTTTTCAATTGACTGCCTGATCAAATCACTCATTGATGCAGCTTTTTAAACTGTCATGCTGACATAAGGTCACATGCTTCTTGTTACCTTGCAGGAAATTATTATAGAGTCACCACGTCATCTGGATTACAGTATACTGCACAGAGTTCCCAGAAGGAACTATACCCTATTCTTCTGGAAATAAATTAGTTCTTAACAGGAGATGACTTACAAAACTGGCCTGCCAGTGGGGCATTCTGCTACGCCACTTTTTTCCTTAGCAACTCTTAATTGGCTGTAAATGGCTCTTTAATATTTTTCAAGACTTCTTAGACACAATCTTAGGAAATGAGATTTTGTGCACGTCAGGCCTGCATGGTGGTTCTTTCTGGTATTGTCAGGCTGGCTAGTCTGCTGTCTCTGTGCAAATGCTGCGTTATTCTGACTGCCTCCAGGAAGTGAGGTAGAAAAAGGCGAGAGAACGTGAGTAGGAAGACATTTAGTTTTGCGACTAAATAAGTCTGTGTTGGCTCCAGAGAGAGGTGTTGAGTAATTAATTCCCTCCCTTAAGATAAAGTGTTAATGAAGCCTAGAGAAACAGATTATCATGGGAACTTGGGCTATCACTTCTAGGACAAGGCAGGTGTAACAAAGTGTCTGTGTAAATGTGAGGAACAAAGTGCAGAAGTGCTGGACAAGAAGAGCAAAACCTCAGACCTCAGTACCCTGGGAGTGAAGATACCAGCTGTGTTGGGTTTGAGGCCTGGGATGTGAAGCTGTTGAGACCTGAAATTTATGCTGGGGACTACCTCTGGCTCCTGGCTTTCAGTTTGCTGCTGGACTGCTACTAGATTTTGTGGCAGACCTTGGACAAATGAGCATTAATGTGAGAGGGTGTGATTTTAAATTTTTTTTTCCCCTCTAAAATAAAAGGAACTGGTTTGGAATCGAGTCAACATATTTTGTCTGTATTATTCATCATTATCTAAGTGCATGAGCTAGAAAATACAACAGAGTAGCTTGGACAATAAGTGGCATTAAATGGAATAAGTAAATAATGAAAAAAAATTGGTTTTAATTATCGTTGCCAAGGAAATTCTTCTAGAGTTTAAAAAACATATGCTGCAGTGTGGGCCCTTAATGCATGACAAAGGTTGAGGCTGAATTTGCCACTTTCTGTCTTGACACCTGCTTGTGTAGCGTTACTATTAATGATAGGTTTCAAAGTAATATTCCTGTGCTTTATGAGGAAAGAGCCAAGTACTGGTTTCGACTTACCCATATTTCTTATTGCCTGTCACCAGCAAGTGATCCTGTGGCCATCTTGGGACCGGGGTGGGCAGCAGTAAAATAATCTTTAGAGCATGGTGAGAATGAGGCAAGCTCCTGCGATTGTAATGTGTGTGACCTTAAAGCCTTGCTATTGCAAGGCCTATGCTGAAATAATATTTTAACAATGCAAATAGCTTTGAAGACTTTTGGCTTCTACGGATGCAATCTGTTGGCTTGAGCCCATGGAGCTTTGAGGGTGGAGATGTAGCTCACGAGCTGTTCTCTCTGTGCTGGGAAGTATGATCGTGTGCAATGCTGAGCAAATGCGTCGACCATATTGCTGTTATCAACCAGGAACTTGTAGAATAACTTGGTTTCATTTTCCCAATATCTTTACTAGTGGATTAATGCATGGAATCTTAAAAGTGATCGTAAAAGACCTGGAGTATAGACCTTGAGTGACAGACCATCTCTGTTGAATCACTGATGTTCGTTGATCTCTAACTGCTGGGTTGGTGTCGTTGCAGGTTCAGGTCCAGGTCCAACAGTCACCACAGCAGGTCTCCGCCCAGCAGCTCTCTCCACAGCTCTCTGTCCATCAGGCTTCAGAGCAGCCAATACAGGTCCAAGTGCAGATCCAAGGCCAGGCACAGCAGCAGGCATCCCAGACAATACAGAATCAATCTCTTCAGAGCCCCAGCCCATCGCAGCTGCAGGCAGCTCAGATCCAAGTGCAGCATGTGCAGACTGCCCAACAGATCCAGGCTGCAGAGCTACAGGAGGAACACATACAACACCAGCAGATCCAGGCCCAGCTTGTGGCAGGACAGGCCATTACCGGTGGCCAGCAGATACAAATCCAAACAGTCGGGGCTCTGTCACCTCCACCTTCCCAGCAAGGCTCCCCACGAGAGGGAGAGAGACGGATCAGCTCTGCGAGCGTCCTTCAGCCAGTGAAGAAACGTAAAGTGGATATGCCTATTACTGTGTCGTATGCTATTTCAGGGCAGCCGGTTGCCACAGTGCTGGCCATTCCTCAGGGCCAGCAGCAAAGTTATGTCTCTTTAAGGCCAGACTTGTTAACAGTGGACAGTGCCCACTTGTACAGTGCCACTGGGACCATTACTAGCCCCACTGGAGAGACTTGGACCATCCCTGTTTACTCTGCTCAACCACGTGGTGACCTTCAGCAGCAAAACATAACCCACATTGCCATCCCTCAGGAGGCCTACAATGCCGTCCACGTCAGTGGCTCGCCCACCACACTGGCTACCGTGAAGCTGGAAGATGACAAGGATAAGATGGTGGGAAGTACTTCAGTAGTGAAGAACTCTCATGAAGAAGTGGTGCAGACTCTTGCTAATTCGATCTTTCCAGCACAGTTTATGAATGGCAACATCCACATTCCAGTGGCAGTGCAGGCTGTGGCAGGGACATACCAGAATACGGCACAGACAGTACACATATGGGACCCGCAGCAGCAACAGCAGCAGCCCACACCCCAAGAGCAGGGGCAGCAGCAGCAGCTACAAGTCACTTGCTCAGTAAGTTAAAACTACCTCTTGGCCTCAGTTTATGATTAACAACTTACAAATGTGGTGGAGAGGGAGCATGCCAGCAGACAACTGGTGTCTGGGAAGCAGAGATGCATCTGTCCCAGAAGCCTGAACATGTCATAGGGCACTTGACTCCTGATGGGTATAAGACTGCCATGTGGTAATGTTGGTTTGTAGTTATAGGATTCAAAATTTTTCAAAAGAAAGTACGGTCTGGATGATCTTAGTGTTAAAAATTAATAGATACATGCTAATTGCCAGCTTCTTCATAGCAGGTATTCCAAGGTCTGCAGTATTTTCCTGAGCTGTTCCAGGGGTTGCAGTGGACAGGCAGGGGTAATTGCAGCCAAATAAGGTGTGCTGACATACAGTAATCACGCAGTTATGGGTTACTTTGTGTTATGTTGCACATGCAGTCCACAGCAGATCCAGTGCCGGGGTAAAGTGTCAAAATCTGACTGGTTGTGAGTAAACTTCCAGAATCAAGTGTACTTGTCTGTAACACTATGTTCTGCTTCTGGCCTCCTCATAGTCAGAAGAGTCTTCTTGCCTCTTCATGTGGCAAACATGGCAGCCAAATTTGTTACTGTTTTTTCAAGGCTTTATTGCTAACTTTAAGCGATAAATTATTTCAAGTTGACTTTTGAAACTTGAGTAACTGTGGCTATTAGTGATCTCTCTTATATGTGCAAATGGATTTAACTTATATTAGCAGAAGGTGAAAAGTGATTGATCTGTCAAAGTCTTTTTGTGTGGAATGGAATGAGAGCAAAAATACCCAAGCCTGCTAGCTTACCTGTTGTTACAAATTCTTTCCGGTTTATAAATAAAACTGTTGGCTTTATAAAGGTGTATATGCCCTCTGCTTTATCAGTAAGCACTGTGACAAGGAAGATTACTTTCTGTAGTTGTGTCTGATTGTTTCTGAGTTTATTGTGGGCTATAGCCCACCAAGGTCTTTACCAAAAAGGGTTCCCTACAGCTTTAGGTAACTTTCAGGTGCTGAACGCCCTGTTTTATAAAGCTGTACTTTAAGCTACAGCTTACGGGTCTTATAATGCATGGGGGGTTTTGTGGTTGGGGTTTGTTTTGTTCTGTTTTGTGATGTCCAAAGAGCTTTCTGTAACTCATCTTTTTACTTTATTGGTAATTCAGAGATCACCTCATCACTTATAGATGCTTAAACAAACTAAATTGATAGAATTTTTTGCCTTTCTCCTAAATACAATTTTTTAGACTTACTGTAGGGTCTTTTAAGAGCGTGAGCCACATTCTTGGGATCCTTTCTGAGGTATTGGCTCAATAATTTCTCGAGTTGTTACTTGTAAAGCTTCTGCTGACACAGTGTATTCCTGTGTACAGTGGTCTGCAGTTCTTGGGTATCAGCCAGTTTTCTGATCTCAGTTCTGTAGAGTGTGAGATGTGGCGTAAGCCCCTAAATACAGAGGCAATTCCAGGAGGGATGTACTCTTCCTCTAAGAGGACAATAAAGCTGCTGTAGGTGAACATCAAACTTCTGGGAGTTGTCCCTCTAAAAACTGTGAAACTGAGAAGGAATTTGCCTGCCTGCCCTGCACTGTCCTCTGGCATTGTGCTTCTGGGGAATCTGGGCAAGTTGCAGCTATTTTGCTCTGTTTGTGGAAAAAATACAAGTTTGTTAAGAAGCATCTGCCAGTTCAGCAGATTAACTCCAGCCTGTGTCCAGCCTTCACACTGGACAAGGTGTCTGTGACAGGGCAGAATACTGTTCCTTGGGTTGAGCTGGTGGAGGGAGTTGGCTCTGGAAAGCTTTCAGCTCTCCAGAGAGTAATGTGGCAGCACTCTGGAGGAGAGCAGGGACTCAATCCTGGCTTCTACAAAGACAAGGTATCAGTTCACCCTTGAACTCTTTAAGGCAGAGAGAGACTTTGCTTGACAACTTAAACTTTGTCGCCATCTTCCTTGATTAAAGCTGGGCTTTTTCAGTCAGTCTCTCTGCAGCTGTGCTACATGCTGCAGCTGCAGGGGTTGATAAGCAAAAAGCTAATAAGAGCTGGTGAAGAAAATGAAAATCCAACCAAAGGCAGTTGGAAAGCTCCAGTCTGAGACTCTTGAAGACCTTGCCTCTTAAGCTATTGATTTTTTTATACTAAGTAAGGTACGGGTATTAAAAGTCTCTATGCCATTTTTGTTGTGGTCTCTAGTACTGTCAGAGCAACTTTCACAAATATTGACACTTAGCAGTATCAAAGGAAAAGCTGCTTTTTGGAGTAGCTGTTAAGAAGGAAAAAGCAAAACTGTTTCGATATAAGAATTGCTATTTCTGTAACATTCCGCGTGGCAGTGAGAGTTTGACTAAGGTCTGTAAACCTGTTAATTGAGGTAGCCATGAGACTTTCTGTGGCATGGAATTGAGAAGCTATAGTGAAGAATGCAAAGTGAGTACGGCTGGAGGGCTCGCTGCTGGTTTTAGATTGGTGCCATTGGTTGCCTGACAAATAAGTTTCAGCTTGAGGCAGTAATTCTTGGTGACCTAAGATCCCTCTGCAAAGTAAACTTCCAAAGGGTCTGGAGATGCCTTAGGTTTGTAATAAGTTATACAGTCACTCTTCACACGATAGCAGCTAGTCCCCATTAGCAGTATTTGGTATTTTGAGAACATTGCATTGAAACTGAATTGATGTTTTGATGCTGTGTTCTGGTCTTACTGCTTTGTACCTCTTACAAGTGAATTAATCTTACCCATTATTGATAAGAACAGAGCATATTTATTCTGTGTGCCTGTTAGGTACTGCTTAAAGAAGAGAGCCTGGATAGGGGGAGATTCCACTGGTGTACAACATGATTGTGTCCAGGACCTTCCTCAGGGCAGCCTAGGTGTGGAGCAGCAGTGGTTAAAGTGGTTAAAATGGAGCAGCAGTGGTAAAGCTTTTGGCACCTTCCTATTCAGGGACTAGTGGTCTCTCTGGGCTGCTCTTGCAGTGAGATGGATTTCAGTGATGGTTCAGAGTGACAAGTGAGCTGAAGATAGATCTGTCCATTCAAATGAAAAGTGTTCTTGGAGTGTAGAATCCTCTTTTGTGAGCAGCAATTCGGGTTGGACAGCAAAAGTTGCATTCCTTAAATTAATTTCTTGTTAGAGAGGAGTGTTGCAGAAAGCTGTTATCCTGGGGCTGCAGTTATTGTGGCATTGCTTGTTTTTTGTCCAGCTGTTGCATATGGAAGTATGTATATAAAATACAGTGTTTCCTTTCACAGGCTCAAACTGTTCAGGTTGCTGAAGTTGAACCACAGCCGCAGCCACAGACTTCGCCTGAACTTCTACTTCCAAACTCTCTGAAGCCAGAAGAAGGTCTTGAAGTGTGGAAAAGCTGGGCACAGACCAAGAATGCAGAGCTGGAAAAAGAAGCCCAAAATAGACTAGCACCTATTGGAAGTAAGTGTCATGACAACATGGCCTTTGTTTCCTTTCAAGTTGGGATTAGGAATGACTAAAATGTTAGGTGCTACTGGAAAGCACTTTTGTGTTATTGCTCCGGAAAACACTTCCAGTGTTTAGTTCAATGTTCAGTTTAATCAGTGATGGTTTCTAAATTTAAACTTTGATTAACTCTGCAGTACTAATTATTGTGTACTCCCACTGCCACAGGACATGTATTAGCTCGGTGCTGAGCCCCCTTGAGCACCTGAGCTTGTAGCAGTAGAAAAGGGCACTGTATGACTGGTGCATGGATAAACTGTCTGGGCAAGCTGGTAGAGCAGTCATGGAGTTGTGGTTTTCCTGTTGCTGCAGGGCAGCATTTCATTGTGGACATGGTAAAAGGAGGCAATAGTCATGCATTTGGCGGGGCACAGGATCTTCCTATTAAACTCTTGGCCATTTTATCTTTTAGTAAATCTGACAGCCTAAGACCTTGATTTATTTCAGCTTGCTTTACTTTGTTGGGTGAATGAGGTAGTACTGGACCTGCCAGATAAAATGGCAAAACTGGAGATGTGGGAAATAGTTCCTGAAATATTGGGAAATAATATGGCTTTATGGCTTAAATAATATAGCTTTGTTTTGTTTTTCCAGGGCGTCAGCTGCTGAGGTTCCAGGAAGATCTCATCTCTTCGGCTGTGGCTGAGCTGAATTACGGTCTGTGCTTAATGACACGAGAAGCTCGAAATGGTGATGGAGAACCCTATGATCCAGATGTGCTCTACTACATCTTCCTGTGTATTCAGAAGGTGGGATGGGACAGCTCTATGTGCTGCAGAACTGCCCATGTTGTCAGCATATGTCGGGGGACTCTTGGTTATAAAAATGGAGACTCTGGCTTCGATAAGCTTCCCAACAATTTTAGATGAAAAAAAATCTCTCTGCTTAAAAAAACCCCAAAATGTCAGATTACTTGTCCTCAGTGCTGAGCAATGCTTTCGTCTGCAAGTTAAGTTTGTGGAGAACTGTTAATTGAGTTCAATATCATGGTGAAAATAATAAATCTATTTAGCTTTTTTGGCAGGGGAAGAAGGGTTGGATGATGTTTGAAGAAGTTGTCAATGTCAAAACTTAAGTCTAGTAGAAGCATTAACAGGCAAGAACAGCTTTGTGTGATGTAGGAAGTATTAGCTTTCTGGAAGAACTGCAGGAGCAGAGCTAAACTCTGACAGGGGAATTGAGCATCCTTGTCATTAACCTGAAAAAGTAGTGCCCAAAGAATAGTCATGTGAAATAACTTGAAGTGAACACACCTGAAATAAAACGTGAAATCCAGTCAGATTTACTTTGTAAGATGGTTTTTCCTTTTTCCATCTTGACATTACCTACTCTGTGCTGGGCTTGGTGCAGGAGTCCTCCCTCTTCAAGTAAAATGTATTAATCTTTAGTGCTACGCTGTAAAATGCTCGACTAAGTGAGTATGGGGGCCCTTAGGATAAGGTCTGGTCTGAGGGACACACTCACTCCCACTGTACTGGCCTGTGTTGTGAATCTCTTACAGTATCTCTTTGAAAACGGGCGAGTCGATGACATCTTCTCAGATCTCTACTACATTCGGTTCACTGAATGGCTGCATGAAGTTCTTAAGGACATACAGCCCCGTGTTTCACCTCTCGGTAAGGGCTTTTGTTTAAGAACTTTAAAACTTTCCAGAGCTTGGAATGTTTAAACTGAACCTACAGCATGAATGTAGTGTGAATAGAAACCCTTTTGAAATATTTAATGTCCCTAGGCTAGCTCATGCTGGTCAGGGAGAAAAATGTTGCGTCTGCAGTGAATGCTGGGGTTACTGCACTTGTCAGGCTCTAATCCTGACTGTCCTTGAGCATTATTTGTCTATCGCTTGTCACCCATCAGAAGGCACGTTGTTGAGACTTTGTAGTGTCATGAGATGGGCTTACTTGGCAGCCAGCTGATCCTTGATTTGAATCAAGTTTTCTCATCTGAAGTGGTAATACATCTTGCCTCTAATATGTATTGTTACTTTGGGAGATAATACAGCACTGTCATAGTGCCATGTAGCCAGATGGATACTGTCTGCAGGACCAACTGAGTGTCAAAGGAAAAAACAATGAATGATTAAAGCCTCCAGTGCTGCAATCAGTTGCAGCTCAACCTCGTGTTTAGGAGATCATGGAACAGGAGTGGGGGGAGCAATTCCAGAAGAGACAGATTTTGACAGAGAACTGTGTGAGAACTGGATTAAGAATTGGATTTTTAGAGCATGGAAACCTGGTTTCTCATTGCTTCATTCCCTTTTATCTGATTGGGCTTCAATGTAAGAAGTTATTGCTTGTGTTCAGAAAAGCAGCTGATGTTACAGGCGAGGTGGCTAAGTAGCACCGTGAGTTTTGGAATCCTTTTGTTTTCACTCTGGCTGTTTGATCTGTGCTTTGTCATTCCACAAGCCCCAGAGTTCATGCTGCTGTCTGTTTTTCTGTTTATCTGTGTATTTGGAGTGTAGTATTTCTCTTCTACACAAAGGAAAAAAAAATCTGAGAATCAAAGGATTACTCGTGTGTCCAAATACATCACTTGGCACTGTGTGCTGACTAAAGCTGTGCACAGGGCCAAGAACTGATTTGTTACACTGGCCTGCTAGCTTTCACATATTATTGGATTAAGAGCATCTGCATTGGAGTTGAGTCATTAATTAAAAGCTGTTTAGGTGCGTATTTATTTCTCTCTGGGCTGGGATGTATAGGCATGTTGCAGAAGCATATTCTCCACAACTAGAGGTTGACATATTTATACAAGTGTTTCCTACCTGTACCTGGTATTTGAAAAGTTATTTGCAGAGCAGTGAATCTTGACATCAGTGAGAATCTCCTCTTCCTTCTTCTGTTAAGATTTATATGCTCTCCAATAGTTACAGACTATAAAATGCTGCCTGTGTTCTGCTGTGTCTGTCTCCTGGCATGATGCTGACTTCTGATTATTGCAGGTTACATCCTCTCCAGTCATGTAACAGAAGAGATGCTGTGGGAGTGTAAGCAGCTTGGAGCTCACTCTCCTTCCACCTTGCTCACTACACTGATGTTTTTTAATACAAAGTAAGTACTTAGGTATTTGGGAATCTTGGGGAACTTCAGACACCTTGAGAGAGTTGTTGTGAAACTACTGCACTGGGTCGGGGCAAAATCATGAGTTTCAACTAGTTGCACACAGAGCCCGCTTGCAGCCCCATCGGGCAAAGAAGATCCAGTATAACAAGGAAATGAGCTAGCAGAGAGCAAACTGGACTTGTAGCTTTTGAATGCTTTGCTGCTGGAACAGTCTTTAGCCCAGTGGCTGGTTTGAGCTTCAGCCTGCTCACGTTGACTGAAGATGACTACCTTGTTGTTGTGACTGTGTCCTTTGCTTGCCTCTGAATGCCCTGTGTTCTGTTCTTTCTGCTCAGATACTTCCTGTTGAAAACAGTAGACCAGCACATGAAGCTGGCCTTCTCCAAGGTGCTGAGGCAGACCAAGAAGAACCCTTCTAATCCCAAGGATAAAAGCACGAGTATCCGCTATATGAAGGCTCCAGGCATGCACCAGACAGGACAGAAAGGTAGTGTCTAGGGTGTTTCTTTGGGAATATTTTACTTACTTGGGCTTGAAGAAGTGGATGAACCTGGAGATGTTTGCAGGTAGGGAAATCCAAGACTCTGCCAGTTACCTTCAGCCTGGCAGTGTGAATTTTCCATGCATTCTGTCCAAGAGAGCATAGTACCTTCTAATCATGAGCCTGGGGACATACCTTACTTGAGGCATATGGGACTCTTCAAGAACTAAGGATAATTTTTTTGTTACTTTTGTTGTTTTGTTTTTCTTATGGGCAAAGAGGCTATTGGGTGTAAGTGCTTGTGAAGAGATGGAGAAAATTCTTTGGGAGGGCTTCTCTTGATTCATGTGAACCCATACAGAATCCCTATGTAAGTACAATGTGTTGTCTTAAAAGCACAAGATGTAGCTGAGGCATTGCAGTCTCGGTAGTGAGATTTCCTTCATTTTGGGCACTGATAGAGAAGTGGAAAGAAGAATATGGATGGGTTGTGATCTTCAATAGTTTTGGGATAAAGCAAGCTCTTCATAATGCTTTAAGCATTTATAGCCAGGTGCCTCTGCCCTGGAACAGCCATATGTCTCTTGCCAGCTCTTGCACGGTGACAAGGTGCTGCAGAGTGTTGAGGCTCTATGGTACTGCTCAGTGTGCTGCGCTTACACAGTGTCTGACAGACTTCTGGGGGGCTGGTTTGTAGTTACAGATGACATGTATGCAGAGCAGACCGAGAATCCAGAGAACCCCCTGAGGTGTCCGATAAAGCTGTATGACTTCTACCTCTTCAAATGGTGAGAGCTCTCAACTGTGTGTATGGTGCTTGTCTTCTGTGACTGGGGAGCTGCATCCTGTGCCTGGCCTAGTTTTTAGGGCTGTGTGATATTGGTGGCACAGTTTCTATATTTGCATAAATTTACTTAAATGGGGAGGGGTGTTGATGTAAGAGGGTGTGATTTACTCTGATGGTACATAAGTTTAACTTCTGGAGAATTTAAAAGAGACAAATCCTGATTTGTGAACTGGCTGCTGCTCTTAATCTTATACTTGGACGTTTGCTGTGCCGGCATGAACTTTTTGTTCTGCTTGTGAGTTGCAAGTCAGCTGGAAGCATCCACTACTGGAGATGAGATTAGGGTCCTATTCAAACCAGCTTCTGAACAAAACTAAGGACTTTTTATGGAGATTGGAGGGATCCTCAAAGGACTCATCTCTAAATTATGATGATTCTGATATTTAATGTAAAGGTTCCTCTGCACAGATGGGTCTGCAGGTAGCCTGAATGTGAAAATACCCCATCCTTGCTTCACTGTGAAAGACCCCTAAAGCCATGTGTGTGTTATGCTTACCAGTGTGGAATAGAAACTACTTTCTTGTAGTCATCACCATGGCTTTTTAACCTTGGCATGGCCTAAAACTTGGGGACCAATGTTGCCCCTAGATGTAACTCTGTACATTCATGTCTCATCAGCCAGATGTTCACTGTCAGGATTTGTGAAGCCTAGGGTGAGGACAGTGGTAGCTTCTCTTTTCCAGGACATTCTGTTAGTCTGGTTATTTCTGATCTTCCTCACACAGCCCTCAGAGTGTGAAAGGCCGGAATGACACGTTTTACTTGACACCGGAGCCAGTGGTAGCGCCCAACAGCCCTATCTGGTATTCCATCCAGCCGATCAGCAGAGAGCAGATGGAGCAGATGCTCACCCGGATCCTGGTGATACGAGAGATTCAGGAAGCTCTTGCCGTGGCTAATGCCAGCACCATGCACTAAGGCATCCTTCGTGGCTCAGAAGGGGTGGGGCAGGGTGATGGGGGAGGGACAAGCAAAGAGAAATTGTACAGACTTTTACACTAAAGGAGATGCCTAAGTTTTTGGTTTTTTATTGGTGTAGTTATGAAGCCCTTTTAGGCTTCTTCTCTTTAAAAGAATCTAAAGKAAAACCTACCCATTGTGTATCCTACCCAACACACCAAACTGTTGGAACCATTGGAGGCTGCATATCCCCTGCGAGCTGGGAGCTGTGGAAAGCTGCTGGTTGACTCTGGTTTTTTTTTTATGATGTAGAAAACATGAACTACAGGATTGGCCTGGTTGGCTGGGGCCTCTGTCTCCTTGGAGCACGTGCAGCCTAGAGAGCACAGAATGATGGATGGACCTGCTCAGCCAGTGGAGGAGAGGCAGGCATCTTCTTTTCTTGTGCTTGGACGTTAATTTGCTGTTATCTTGGAAGAAAGAGGAGAGAGTGAACTGCAATTATGATTTATACAAAAAAACAAACCAACAATTTCTATTCAGACCTTTAAGTGACATTTTTAGATGTTAAAAGTACAAACTTTACCACACTCTTCTTTTTTGGCCTAACATTGAGGCCTTAAACCTTGAGGCTTCTGTGCCTGATGGAATTCTTGTAACATACACTTGTGTATCATATAAAGATACCACCCTGTTTCTCTTATGTATTCTTACTCTAGTTGTTTATTAAGAATGACGAGCACGTCTTTTCAACATGCCATTGAACAATGTGTCTTTATTTGGGGAAGAGTGAGCTGTGAGGGTGGGGGGTCGTTATACAAAGATCAGTATGCAGACTGGTTGTTTTCATCCCTGTTCGTGCTTTCCAGCTCAACTCCGCTGGATTTCTTTCACCCCTACAAATTATGAAGGTAGAAGGGCATAAACTTCTGTTGAAGGACCTGAACGTCTGCTTGCTGATGGAAGCTCAGTGCCAGGCTAGGAACATGGGATCTGTGAGACCAGATCAGACTGTCCTAATGTTCTGTGGCTTTACCCCTAGGCAAATCCCCATCTCTCCACTTTTTCAAATGCATCACACCAACAGTATGATGGAGGAGTGTTGGAGGGAAAAGGCCTTCCAGGAGCAGCATATGGCTTACTCCTGCCATTTAACAGCCTTTTCACAGTTTTTAACAAAGCTGTGTAGCTTCTGGCATTGTTCATGATCATAATCCCCAGCCCTGTAGCCTTGCCTTGCTGCATCTTAAATGGTTGCTGTATTTTATATCATTAACAAATAGTCTGCTCTTTTGAAGCCAGTGGGTAAGCAACTGTGCTTGAAGTGGGAGATCACTTGCCAGGCTTGTTATTTGTGCCACCAGCTTCTTGGATGCAGAGTCAGGGACGACTCTGCTTCTTGAACTTGTCTTCCCTGCTTCTCCACCTCATGTCCCTTCCCTGTTCCAAAATACAGAGATAAATATTTAAATATATATTACAGTAAAAGAACTTAAACTTGTGTACAGGCAAGCAATTTTTCTGAAGCCTCTGTTGTCCAGCACCTATCTGTATTGAGAAGGAAGGTCTGCCCTCTCTGTCAGTTGTGCACAGTGTAAATTGATGAGAGTAGCCATAATATTCCCTGTCTTTGTGCTCGTGAGCAGTGTTGAGGTGTGCAGCTTAGAGAGACTTCCCAAGCCCCCTGATGCTTCATGTTGACGTTGGTGTTCCAGAGGAACAGGTGTGCTTTGAGTTAGATGTCAGTATGAGCAGTTTGTTCCCTCTGTAGGACTTTGTGCTCAAATAAGTAAGTGCAGAGAGGTGAAGTAGCAATGCACTATTGTTTTGTTTTAGACTCTTAGCTCAGTGTCTGCACTCAGAGCTAGGCCGGGGGAAAACAGCCTGGGGTTGGTGCCCAGATCCTGGTGGGAAGCTGGGAAGCTCGTGCCCAGGGGGTCTGTAGTGCTGGCAGCAGGTACTGTCACCTCAGTTTGTCTGCTGGGAGCCAGCAGTTGCAGCCTGGTAGGGTGGCTGTTGGGATCATCAGTACTGCTTCAGCTGTCAGAAGCCTTTAATCCCTTGACCATATTTTAGTGACTGGAATGTTCGTCTTTGGCCCTGTTATAAGTACTTGAGGATATGGTTAGGGGCACGCTGCTGCTGTTTCGAGCAGTTGTTTGTGCCTATTGCTCAGGGTGCCCAACAGGCGTGCACAGAGTGGATTTCCCTTTCTTTTGGGCAGTTTGTCCCATCATCAGGGCAGAGTTGCAAAGCCTGCTGCCTTGGCTGTCTCCATCAGAAATACAGTGGATGTTAAACAATCTGCCAGATACCCACTATATCAGTTGCTTCACTTGGGTGGGCTTGAAAGCCACCTCTCACCCTAAAAATTGACAGAAGCTGCAATAACTTGACAGAATGTTAGGGCAGTTGCAAGTTGGGGGCAAACAGGAACTTCAGCTGAGCTTTTTGGGGAAACAGAATTCCATGTTACGTGTAAATTCTAGATTGTGCACTTTTCTTACTACTCCTAACTGCAAGATGATCTCAAGTGTTTGTAGGGGAAGAGTTTTCCTTGATCTTGGAGTATACCAGTTAAGAACAGGGAAACTTGGCATGTGGTGAGCTGTGGAGATCTGATGATTTGTCTTGATGGACTGAAGTGTTTCCATTCCTTTCTCATTGTTCAGATGTACATAGGAGAGGGATCCGCTGATGCAGAGGTGGACTGCTGTACTATTCTGTACTGTCTCATCAGAATGTCCACTATGTTAATTTCATTCCCTATTTTTAGAGACAATCGATATACTGTGACTTAAGGATTATTTTCCTGGACCTGGCTTCTAGTCTGTCTCTCTGGAGCTAGTTTAAAAGGTACAGTATTTCTAGACTATAAATACTATGTTCTTTGATAGTGAAGAACATGATCTGCTCCCTTGTAGGGGCTCATAGGAAGATGTGCACAGAGTAGCACAGAAGAGTGCCGTGGCTTAGGGTTGCTATCCAAGTTCTGGGAAATGTTCCCAGTCAAACATGTAAAATAGCTTTTTAACACTTTCCTATAACCAGCTTGACTGCTGCTTAAAGGGCATTCCCCCTTGGCTCCGAGAGTGCCAAACTGCTTGTACCGCTCTTGTACGCGTGTATATATTGACAGGAACTCTGCGTGCCCTATGCCTTGTACGAGACAGGCTGAAAATGCATTGATCTCTAAATAAATAGAGCTCAGAAGTCAAGCTAGAGACCCTGCGTTGTTGGTTTTGAACTGTACCCATCTTGTTGCTGTGGTATGAAAGGAACCACAGAAAGCAGAGACTGACTGACTGTTGTAAAGCATCTCACATTCTGACATGAGACTTGTGTATTGTCCAAGCTCTTGACACTAACAGCGTTGCATTCTTTAGGAAACTTGTAGCCTCTTACACATATCCACGGCACCACTTTTCATTTTCGTTTGCTTTCAAGAGGTCAAGCGTTTCCTCTTAAGTGGTAATGGCTGAAGCAGTACAGAGCAGACTAGAGAGTGGTTCTTCACTCCTGTCTAGAGCAGTGAGTAAAGGGAATGGTCTAAGTAACTTCATAGGGCTCTCATCTGTTGGCTACCACACCCTTAGCGGTCTGTACTTCAGATGGGTTACAAGGTCGAAGTAGTTCCTGAACTGTTCTGCCTTGGACAATACAAAGACTTAATCTGATCCCTAAATAAGAATCCTCTTCTGCACTGTTGCTCCTAGAGCAGAAATTAAGACAGTCTTGTTCTCAGTTGCCTCAGGGGCATGTCTGCCTTGGCATATATAGAAGGGGTGAGGCCTCGAAACCTACTATGCTGTGATAAGAGCAGGTCCAGCAGCGGTAGAAAAGAGCCCCCTGAGTATACAGGGGTTGGAGGACTTGCTGTTACTGTAGTTGCTCATTCTCGTGCTGTACTGAGTGCTGCTGGACACTGAATGGCTGTGCAGCTGTCCAGCCAAACCGCATTCTTGTGCGAGTTTAATAGTGACTGACTTGGAATTAGTGCTTGGACTCCTAAATCACTGTTAAAGTGGGATATCGACTGTCTTCCACCCTATATGGGGCTTTTCTCCCCATCGTATTGCTGGAGCTGCTCCTTTCAAATGTTACAGGGAATGCACCTTATCCTGATGATTCAGGCTCTTCTGTTTTGCTGGTGCCAATGCTTAGGAAAGAGCCCTTCTCTGCTTGAGCCTCTTCCTACCTTAAGGAGCATCTCAATTCTTCCAGGAGTCTTGCTGACATGCTGCCCCCAAATCTCTGAAGCGATTGCTGTGTCCCCCACTTGTCAGTTCCCTTTGTTGCATTGCTGAAGCTCTGCTCTCAGCACTGAGTCACGTTCCCTGTATAACCTTGTGCATGGCAGTCACGTTTGCCTGCTTCTCCCTTCTCGTTGGAGCTCATCAGAACAGGAAGGTAGATTGAACCCACTTACAACAGCAATAAACCAATGTCTAGAACTTGAGGGAACTGCAGGAGAGAATGAGGTGGAGGGGATGTCTCGGAAAGGCAGGGTCCAGTTGCAGCCCAGAGCCTCGCTTGATAATGAGTGTGCAGCCTATATGCAAAATACATCTTGTCTGTCCCTCCTATGTTGACCCAGGTCTAAACAACACATGTGATTGGCATCCTGCAAAGTGACCTTCAGAACTCTCCAGTAGCTTTGCCCCGTGAGTAACTCACACTACAAATCATTTTAAAGAGATGCACTCAACTATTTTTTTAATTTAATTTTACTCTTATATTCTCTGCTCTTTGTAATCTGCTTGGAAATAAAATGTTTTTCCCTGCAGCCTTTGTTGTAGTCTGTTTGAGAACCATTAAACTTTGTCTGATGTTTCTATTGGAACAGAAGCCAGCTTGCCTGTTTACTGCTGTGCCTGTGCCATAGTGCAACAGCTCAGATCCGTGTGTGCCTCCCAGGTAGGCTCAGCAAGCCTTTGTTAACCTGTCCTTATTTTAAATAAGAGTAGAGAGACCTGTTACACTGATCTTGGTCTGGCATGATGCCTCCTGTTCTGCTGATCTTGTGACAGGTAATGCTGACTCAAGAGTGCGTGTCCTTGGCAGGCGGCACTTTCCGATCTCTGTTCCCGTTTCCTGTGTACTACAGCTGGGTGAAACAAGTAACCCATTTCTTGAAGCTGCTTTCTGATCTTTGGAGAAGGATTTAACCTACTGCATCAGGGCAGTTGTAGGCACAGGAGCACCATTCTTTAGTCCCTGAACTAGTGTTAAACAAGGGCGTGCCTTGGACAGCCTGTATGGGGGAGCAGGTGAGAAGGGGTGTGGTTGTCTCGTGCCTGGTGTTCTGTGGCTGGATGTGGAATGTCACAACAAGCAAACCAACCATCAGAGGAGGAAGTTGTTCCATAACCTTCAGTAACAGAACTTTTCCTGAGGCCCAAACAGAGCTGCAGGGGTGGGAACATCTCCTCCTACGTGAAGGCAACTTCTGTGTCCTGCAAGGTTCCTCTGAGACAGATCTGTTTGTGCCTGTTCCACTCCTTCAGGCACAGTCTGCCCTACTCCTACTGCTCTTCTCCAAAATCCTCCCTTCAGCCACTATCTGTGGCACAAGCACGAAGGTGGTACAGCACGATCCCCAGTGTGCAGCCGTCCTCTTCACCGTGCTTGTTTGTACAGCCTGGCCTGGTGGCTTTGGGAAGAAGGGGCTATGCCTAGCTGGGATCGCTTTGGATCCTCTCCTGTGGGGCTGTTTCCTCAGCACCATTCCCTCTCTCGTTTGTGCCTTTCATTCCCCTCCACGTGCGAGACTTGCCTCATTCCTGCCTCTTGACTTTCATCCTTCTTGCAGCTCCCTCTGACTTAAAAAGTTGCTTTGGATTCTGCCGGTTTGGCCCAGCTCTGCATCCACCACCGGCCCGACAAGGCCATTCTTGTCTTTGTTTTGAAGCTGCTGGCCTTGGTTCCCAACCCACAGTGTCTGTCTGTATATGTCACCACGTCACCCATGGCTGGGCTTTTTTAGGTGGTGTGCTAGCAGATGTCACCCTGTACTGGCCGCGCTGGTGCCAGCCAAGCCCGGGACCGGCACACAGGGCTGTACTGGGCTGTATTGGCGTTCAGCTCTCTCCTCTTGCCTCCCGCCGGTATACGGACCCGGCTGCTCGGCCTGAGCACGGAACTGCCGCGCTGACCCGATGTCGCCGGGCTGGACACGTACGGACCCGGTGCTGAGACCGCGCTCAGGAGGCACTGCCGGCGGCTGAGAGCGACACCCGAGCCCCGTGTGTTGCCGGTACCGCCTGAGACAGCGCGGGGCGAGAGCCGGAGCTGTGCTCCGCTCCGGGTCCTCCACGGCGCCAGGGGGCGCTGCCGGCGCCGACCCGCTCGGAGCCGCTCTATCCGGGCCGTCGCGGGGCGGGCGCAGCGGGTGCCTCCTGGCGGCCGGTGGGGCGCGCGTGCGCTCGGGGTGGTGGGGCGGGCACGCGGCGGGGCCATGGCGGACTATCTGATCAGCGGCGGCACCGGCTACGTGCCCGACGACGGGCTGACGGCGCAGCAGCTCTTCAGCTGCGGCGATGGGCTCACCTACAAGTGAGTGCGGCCGGCACGGGGGTGGGACCGGGGGCGCGGGGCCGCTGCAGTCGCTGACGCGTCTCCCCTCGTTACCCTGCAGCGATTTCCTCATCCTCCCGGGGTACATCGACTTCACGGCGGACCAGGTGGTGAGTGGCCGGGGCGGGGAGCGGGCCGGGGGGCCGGGCCGGGGGTTGCGCCGGTGCCGCCGCTCACCCGCCGCCGCCGCCTCACTCCCCGCCAGGACCTGACCTCGGCGCTGACCAAGAGGATCACCCTGAAGACCCCGCTGGTCTCCTCGCCCATGGATACGGTCACCGAGGCCAGCATGGCCATCGCCATGGCGGTGAGTGCGGCCCCGCGGGCTGGCGGGTCCCCTGTGCCGCCCTCATCGGGATGGCGGGGCAGAAAACGCTGCTTGAGGGCAACGTCGTGTCTGCCCTGTGGTCCGCGCAGCCCCCGGGGCGAGGCCGGGCCCTGGGGGCTCCATCGCTGCCAGTCCCGCTGCTGCACCCGGCCGGTGCAGCGCCAGGCAGTGCCTGCAGTGTCTCACAGCCGCCTTTATGTCCCCAGCTGACCGGGGGAATCGGGTTCATCCACCACAACTGCACTCCAGAGTTCCAGGCCAATGAAGTGCGGAAGGTGAAGGTGAGTGACTGGAACGGCAGCACCGAACCGCTGGCACTGGGTGCTCCGTGGAGGTGGGCAGTGGGTCTGGCCTCGCTGAATGAGCTGTGTGAGGAGACTGCTGACATGTGCCTGATCGTGGTGTTTCAGAGCTGTAGTGCTGCCAGGGTTTACCTGCACAACTCTCTTGTGTCCCAGGCACTGTCTGGGGGCAGTCTGGGATTTAAGTCCTCCTGGTGTGGGAATATTCCCCATTATTTCAGGAGGGAGGTTAGCCTAGAAACTCTTGGGTTTTAAGACTATATGGGTGAACCTTGGTGCTGGTTTGAGAATCGTTCTGTTGGTGAGCACATGGCCAGGCTGGGTGGTTGCAGACCTCTGTGAGTGGCTGCAGTGACCCCTGGATGCATGCCCTACTCCTGGTCGGCCTGGTGGTGCTGCTCAGCGTGGCTGCTGGATGTGCTTCCTTTCAGAAATACGAGCAAGGATTCATCACAGACCCCGTGGTGCTGAGCCCCAACGACCGAGTGCGAGATGTGTTTGAAGCAAAAGCTCGTCATGGATTTTGTGGGATTCCCATCACAGACAATGGGAAGATGGGGGGCAAGCTGGTTGGGATCATCTCATCCAGAGATATCGATTTCCTGAAAGAGTCAGAGCATGACCTGCCCCTCGGCGAGGTGAGAAGGGCTGGTGAGCACCTGATGCGTGTGAGCACTGTGTTAGGAAGCCGTGTGGCTTGAGATAAGAAGGGTGAGTGTGTGGCTGTGAGGGAGTTCTGGCAGTGGGAGGGAGCAGCTCCACCTTAGCTCTGCAGATCCATCTGTGAGTGTATTTCCAGGGGAGAGTGTCTTGCTCATTTGCGCTCTCTCAGCGACTCCTGCAGTGCAGACCATGCAGTTTGTGTCACTCATGGGGGTTATCTTTCAGTGCTGTGGAAAGTCTCCCCTGCTTCACTAATTAATTGCTGATGTTCCTGGCTGCTGCTGTGGTCCCACATGCTGGCACTGGCCAGCTCTGTAGCAGCTGTGCTCTGCTCAGCAAGCCTTCCAAGTACTGAGCTTCCTTTTCTGGACTGCCTTTCTCTGTGTGCTTCATCTGGGTTACTTGCTCTTTCAAATAACCCCCTGAACTTGCAGTTTGGCTGTCATAAGGCTTCCCTGTCAAACTCTGCTCGTGCAGGAGAATGTTCTCTGCCATCCCTGTTACACAAGATCTGTAACTGGAGATCGACGACGCTGTCAGGTTACACCACTGCTGCCTCTTGGCCACGCTTTGCTCTTGACTCACAAATATTTTTAGCTCTTGCTGACCAAATCCGGTGTCACATGCTGATCCCTGTTTGGTTTGAAATCTGCTACAAATACCTCATATGAGAACTTTAAACCAGGAGTAGGCTATAAAAGTGCACATGGCCCTTTGAAGCAATACTGCCCATTCAGAGGAGCCAGATAAGAATCTCCCCTCATCTTTTATGTGGATCACCCAGCACTGCAGAGCAGGAAACTTGCTGCTGTCAGTGTCTGGTGCTTGTCTCTGTGGCCAGGCAAGGCCAGGGGAAATCAGTGGTTTCCTCAGTCCAGGGGAATCAGTGGTTTCCTCTCCACTAGCAGTCCAGCAGTCATCTTGCTGAACCGTTCATTGCCATCCACTTAAACATGTGGGTCTCCTTTAGCATGGGAAGCTCATGGATCCCGCAGGCTTAGGAGGTGTCAGGATACGTCTGTGATTCCTCAGGCTTCTCCTGAGATGTGGGTTCTGTTACAGACAGCATTTTGGGTGGATGCAGGTGTGGTCACCGTCTTTCCTGATGCAAAATATCTGTTCTTATGGTATAAATAGCTAAAATGTTCCCTCTTTTCTCAATTGTGTGCCACTAATCTACCTTCCTGACGGGTTAGAGAGTGGTCCCTTGTAGCTTTGCCTGGCCTTCTCAAGTAACCTTTCATGGGGACCTGGTGATCACAAAATGCTGTGGTTGAAAAGGGACTTGGAGGTCTCTTGTCAAGCCACCTGCTTGAGGCACATTGAGCTGGAGCAGGTTTTGTGGGACTGTATCTAGATATCCAAGGATGGAGATTTCACTGTCTGGGCTGCTCTCCCAGTGTTTGACCACTCTTGTGTGTAAGCATTTTTCTGTGTGCCAGGTCAGATACCCCCCTGTTCCAGCTTCTGTCCTGCACTGCGCCTTGCTTTCTGTCGTGTTTTGACACTTGTTTGTCAGAGTGAGTGTGGGTGAGCATGTTTGGATTGACGCAACTCCTTTGCCCCACTGACCTTTCCAGCAGCAGCAGTGGGTTATTCTGGGCAGAGCCCTTCCAGGAGCTGTGCACTGAGGGTGCTGCCTAGAAATGAGATCGGGGGTAACGTTTCTGCCAGAGACTCTGAAGGTGTCTCCAGCTGTTAACTTGTGTGTGCTCCATTAAAACTGAGGGCTGTTTGGGTGATATGCCAAACAAGGGTCATCTAAGAGTTGTCCCTTGTTTTGTAGGTGCATTCCCTTGGCTTGCTGAGGCCTTCTGCCATCTCCTGTGTTCAGTGCACTGATGGTCTTGGGGCCTGATGCCACTGCTCACATAGGGACAGCACACTAGAGGCTGTTCTTGTGTGTTTCTGGAGGCGTGTTGCTGTGGGCTCTTTTGTGGAGCACTCCTGCACAGCCGCTGCGGAGCATTTCACGTGGGCAGAGGGGTTTGGTATTTTCAGATCGATGAAGGAGTGAAGGAGTTCTTGTGACTTTTTATCTTCTCCCACCCACTAGATTATGACAAAGCGGGAGGATCTTGTTGTGGCCCCAGCTGGTGTAATGTTGAAAGAAGCAAATGAAATTCTGCAAAGGAGTAAAAAAGGTACCTGCAAGCATCTGCGGTGCGAGGGAGAGCTGTGGACACACCGGGCCGGGGCAGCAGTGGGTGAATTTGGGCACATGGTCCCTGCGTGGGTGAGACATGGGAGGGGACACTGGGGAGAGTGCCTGCAGCTGTCTGCCAGGGTACAGAGTTCACATACCTTCATCTCAAATGTGTTTGGAGTTGAGGGATTCTTGGCAGCCCAGGGCATGACGAGTGCCTGGCTGTCCAGCCACACATCTTTGGTTTTCTGTCATGGCCTTCACATTTCAGCACCCAGTTCAGTTCTGTTAGGGTTTAGTAGTTTGACTTTTAAAGGGGTATAGTGGGCCTAATTATTAAAAAATACACACTTTTTCTATGGTTAGTGTGAAAATACTGAGTCCTTCTCCAGTCCTGCAAACTCCTTTCTCTGTTTCCTGAGCCGAGGCTGCTGGCATCCATGGCCAAGCAAGATTTGGTAACACACCTCTTTGAGTCTCCATCTTGTAGCAGTTTCTGCCTGCCTGATGCTCCTGGTCTGCCGCACTGCTCCAAGCTAATGTCTCTCTCCTGCTGAAATCTGCAGTGATGTTCTCTCTCTTTGTTTCCAGGCAAGCTGCCAATTGTTAATGAAGATGACGAGCTGGTGGCTATCATTGCCCGCACTGATCTCAAGAAGAACAGGGACTACCCTCTGGCTTCTAAGGATTCCAAGAAGCAGCTGCTCTGTGGTGCTGCTATTGGGACCCACGAGGATGACAAGTACCGGCTGGACCTGCTGGTGCAGGCTGGCGTGGACGCCGTCGTGCTGGTGAGCACCCATGGGGCACCCACAGGCACTGTGCCAGCCTGTGGCGCTGGGGGGTGAGGGCCTGGGCTGAAGGAACCTCTCTGGCAGTGTGGCAGCAATGTGGCACTCACTGTCTTTGTCGCAGGCCCTTCTGTGTCAGAATATGGTAGTTTGTTGACCTCTCCTCTTGTTCAGATTGGAATCTCCAAATTAGAGGGATTTGTCTTGCCTGGAGACTTATGTGACCTCAAGGGACGAGGTGCATTGAAGCCCTGAAGGCTGAGAAGAGAAACATTGTCAGTTAATACAGAATCTTCTACAAATGCCTCTTGCACTCTGCCACCAGCCTCTCTGATGTTCCTGACTGGTTTTGAATATTTAGCTTCTTACAGTTTCCTTTCAGTCCTTTGGTGTTTGTTACTGTGTTATTCTCTCACTGATGTTCAAGAGTGGTCAGTCAGCCCAGAGCTGCTCTGCTGGTCTCCCCTTGTGGCCTGTAAATTTTCGGGCGCAGTCGTCACTGCCTGTATTTGCACATGATTTTCTCATCAGTTGTGCTCCTGTGAGTCCCCTGTTGCTCTGAGGGCACAGCTGAGCAGTGGGAAATGTTTAACAGACGTGATTTGACTGGGTCACGGAGATTGGCAGGGCCTGAGTGCTCAGTGCTTAACATCTGGTGTTTGAGCTGCTCTGCTGCACAGTGGGGAGATGCATCCCCCCAGCAGCCCTCCTGGGTTTCACAAGGAACATTTCCATTTCACCTGTAGTTTGAGGCAGCACTTACAGTGTCCTGCTGGTAGAGCCAGATGGTTCTTACCCGCAGCCAGATGTTCTGCTTGTTGCCTTCTGTAGAAGCTGCAGGATTAAACATGAAGGATATTACTGAAGTCTTTACAATAAGCTGTGTTGTACGGGGAAGGTACATTCCTGTCTTAGCAGCAGCTTCTCCTCTGGTTCTGTGCCCAATTTGGGAAGTCATTTTGCCCACTTACCCAGTTCAGCAGAGACCCCAGCAAGTGGAGTGATGATCTGAGGCTCTTCTTGAGCTGTATTTTTAATCTTTTGCAGAAATTCTGGCTGAAACTGGTTTTCTTTCTGTTGCAGGATTCCTCTCAGGGGAACTCCATCTTCCAGATCAATATGATAAAATATATTAAGGAAAAATATCCCAACCTACAAGTTATTGGAGGAAACGGTAGGCATGTGTTGAAAACTGTTCTTGTCTTTAAATGACGTTTGTTTCTTAGACATAGAGGAAGCTGCAGGGATGTGAATGGAATGGTCATCTTGGTAAATGTCTGTGAGCTTAAAATGGTTTCGTCTGGCTTGTGGAATAGAGCAAGATCATTCTGCAGACACAGGGCAGTACCTTACTGCTGCAGATATTTGGAAACCTTTGTTCTGCAGCACAGTGTGCTGCAGTCCTCTATAGCACATTGCACATTAGCTTATTTTACACACCAGTTTAAAATTTTGCATAATGAATATCGCTTGATGTGGAAATCTAATGGCAATTTTCCCTGCCTCTTGACAGCAGAATCTAGTGGTCCTTCTTTTTATGTGGTGCTGCTGTTACCCTGTACTCTGCCCTGCCTGTGTGGTGTGGCCCAGAGAGCGCTTGGCACCATGCCGTGACCTCTGCTGCCTCAGCCTTTGGGTGGAAGCATGTTGCAGAGTAGCCTGAAGGGCCAGTGTCACCTCACGCAGTGGGGACAGAAGCTCACTGGTGCTCCCAGATAGGCCTGGCTCTGGCAGGCCTGCCTCTGGCACAGGCTGTTGCCTGGCTCTTGGCAGCCACGGGGGAAGCTCCAGGGCAGAGCAGCGTTGTGTGCAAATGTGCTTGTCTCTCTTCAAACCGATTTCTGCTCCCCACAGTGGTGACTGCAGCTCAGGCCAAGAACCTCATTGACGCAGGGGTCGATGCCCTGAGGGTCGGGATGGGCAGTGGTTCCATCTGCATCACACAGGAAGGTGAGACAGATCAGCCGCCTCCTAAATAGGCTGTAAACACCTGTTCTGTAGAAATTCCCTACTGAAAGCAGCATGGCCGAGATTGAATTCTCCCATTGTGAGGGCAGTGTCTGACAGCAAGCCGTCTTTCACCCCCTTTGTCCAGGACGTTCTCATCACCTGGGTCCAACCTTTGGGGTGGCAGCAGCAGCAAAGGCATTTCCCAGTACTGACTGAGACTGAGTAGAGCCGGTGTGGCACATGTGGCTTTGCCCGAGGGGAGCTGCTGGCTCRGTGTGGGATGGGGCTGGCGGGCAGCTCTGCAAGGAGAGGGGCTTACTGGGTCCCCAGTGCTGATGGGTGAAACACACTGGGCTGTCTGTGCTCCCTTTCCCTCTGGCAGCAGTGTGCGTGATGCTTGAGTATTGATCTTCTGGACTTGATGCCTTTGCAATTTCCCAGCCGAAATGGGATTTCTGGCTGTTGTCTCTGCAGTTATACAGAGCTTGTGTGGGGTAGAGGCTGTGTCACCCTTAGCTAAAAGGCAAGAGGTGCCTTTTAAAAGGCACCTGAAAAAAGGCTGTCTTGAGGACAGACTCAGTCCTTGTGTGAACCTCTCAGGTAGGATGCAGAGAGGTGGTGCAGCAAGGTGCTGCAGCCCATGAGCACAGCCCCTCTCTGCTTTGATCCTTGGTCTGTGCCACAGGAGGCAGCAAGTGGGCAGCTGCTAGTTGAAAGTGCTGCATTAGCTCTGCCCTTTGCAGCGTGGAGCCTGTGGGCAGCCCTGAACCTGTGCTGTGTTCCTGCTTTGCTTGGTTGCAGGGAGTTCCGAGTCAGGGCAGTCTGTCTCAGGGCACCTTTCTAGGGAGGGGGTGGTATCCTGGGGCTGACACTTCCATAGCCGGAGCAGAGCCAGGACACACATGTCCTACCCTGGCTCTGAGGCAAAGGCACGCTCCAATCTGTGGAGAGGTAACTGTCTCCAGAGGTGCCTCCAGCTGCCCCAGGAGGCGGGCTTAGGTGCTGGTTTTGGGAAAGGAGCAGAGCAGAGGTAGAATGTGGTGCTTCACAGGAGATGTRGTTGCAAAACTCTTGCCCACAGCTCGCCAGGTTTTTGGTCCTGTTAAGGGCAAGAACTCTGGCTTTTTGGGTAGGGGTCACCTCTCTGGGTGGCTGCTGGGGTAGGGCGAGCATGCGCTGTGCACAGCCGGGCCTGGCTGTCTTGGATCTGGCCTCTGGCTTGGCTCGGGCTAGGAAGGATCTGCAAAGTCAGCTCTGTCCCACACCGTATGCTCTGCCCAGTAGCAGGTCACTTCTGGGGTCCTTTGTTCTGCTGCTGTTCTTCTGTCTCTAAAATGTGTGTGTTTGTTTTTGTTTAGCTGCTCCAAAGATCCCTCCAGACCTAAAGTCCCACAGCCCCAAATGCCCTTCTACTGTCACGGGCACCTATAGTAAGTCACTTGCCCTGTTCCCAACCCTAATTATGTGTCTTGAAGCAGGACCCTGATTTGGCTGCACATGGCCCTACTGCTTGTTTGAGAATAATTTAGGTGTAGATGCACTTGGGGTTTTGTGGCTTTGGATACTGGTTTTGAATCTGAAATGAAATCTGAGAAGCCTTTCTGATTTCCTAAAGCAGAATCTGAACTATCCAAGCTGAGGAAACTCAGGCCTGTCCTCTCCTCTCCAAAATCCAGTTAGGAGCCTCACTGGGTGTTCTGACTGCACCTTCTGGATCCCTAGCCAGGCATGCTCCTGCTGATCCAGTGCTGGGAGGCGATCCCTGAGCAATCCTCCATCGTGCTCAAAATATAGCTCTAGTTCTGGGGAAGTTGTGCACTGGCCAAGCTTCCCTTGGAGCTGGCTCCCCTGGGTTACAGAGGGACTTCACCGCGTGCCGCCACCTTGGCAGCTGTGTTCCATCTTTCCCCACCATTTCCTGTGGAGAGAAGGGGCTCTTGCCTGCCCAGCACAGGGTGCAGCGTTCTCCGCTCTGATGCTACTGGATCAAGCAACCCCTGCAAGGCAAGCCTTAGGCTTTGTCCATTCTCCTAGTTCTGACACACCTCAAAGGGAGAGGTTTCTCTTGCAGATTCCAGAAGGTTTTCTCTAGCAGATGATTTCGTAGGGCCACCCTTTGCCAATACACTAAAAGAGACAAACCCTCACCCTGACCATGTGACGTGTGTGTGCTCCGACCCCTGCTTGGGAAGCCTGCACTCTGGGGCTGTGGCACTGGGCACTGGGACAGTCGGAATGGCGCGATGCTCCCAGGGGCCCTGAGCCAAGCTGTGCCTTAAAGGGCTGGTCTCCGTGGTTGCTGTTGTGAGGTTTCTGCAGGCCCTGCACTGTCTATGGCACTATCCCATAGACCCTGGACTCGAGACCCTTCAGAATTGGGTTTTTCTCTCCACAGAGCTCTTCCCTGGCAGCGTTTTGCAGCCGCAGTGTGGCCTTCAGCAGTGCGAAACCGAGCGAGACCATCTCTTTAAGGGCATTGATGATAAAGCTGGCAGCCTCTCCCTGGCTGGCTGAGCTTGAGCTGAACGCTGGGATCTCTTTGATTAAATCCAGTTCTTTCACAATCTCAGCCTGGAGTCTGGCTTCCCTCCCTCAGCAGCTGCTGAGAGCGGAGAAACTGCAGCCTCCTGGCCCCAGCAGGCCTCTGCCAGGAATGTGCTGCCAGCATTGCTGCCATGCAGGCTGAACCGCACCTGGAGTTCACGCTCCAAAGTACTAATCCTGCATGGCCTTAATCTTACCCAGTGTATGGGACTAACCATGACTGGAGAAAAGGCTTCCAATTAATTGTGGGGAAGGGAAGTCTCCCTGAGAGAAGCTTATCTCAGTGTTCTTGCATGCCTGTAGCTGACAAACGTGTTAAACACATGCCTTGTGCTGGTTTTCCTCACTTAATGGGAAGCCTCTAACTGCTACCAAGTGGGAAGAACAAGTAAATCCAAAGCTAATAACTCCCTCCCCACGGGGCAGCTAAACTTGATGGAATCCTTGCTACATTGCAAGGCAGGAATATAAATTATTACCAGATTGTTCTGCCCATTTCCTTTTCCACTGCTGCATGTGTGTTTGTGTGTGTATGCAGATGTGTATGTATAGATATATCTATACCATATACAGACATACGAGCTCTCTCCCAGCCAGCTGACTTTCCATTCAAGAGGCACATCATACAGCTGCTGCATACGTGGACAAGGGGTCTGGCAGCTCTAGGAGAGAGCGAGCAGTGGGACATGGCTACATGCCAGGGATGCCCTGGAGAGGGGCTTTTGGAGTTTGCTCTATTTCCTTCCTAAGCTCCCCACACATCTGCCGTGCACCAGGATGAGCCGTGAGTCTCGTCTGATCCCAGGCATCCAGTCAAAGACCCCAGCCCTGAGGTCACTCACAGCTTTTTGGAGTCCAGGGCTGTGAGGACATCCCAGCAGGCATCTCCTGGGCATCTGCTTCTCTTGCAATTCAGCCTAGGGAAGGAGCATCCAGGGATTTGTGCGTTCTGAGTGCTGAAGCATGTGTGTGCTGGAAGCCTGAAAGGGCCTGCTGGGGCGGGGATGTGCTGCTGCGTGGGGCTGACCCTGTGTGTGCTCTGTCCCGCAGTGCTGGCGTGCGGCCGTCCCCAGGCCACCGCAGTGTACAAGGTGTCCGAGTACGCCAGGAGGTTCGGCGTCCCTGTGATCGCCGACGGAGGGATCCAGACAGTTGGGCACATCGCCAAGGCCCTGGCACTTGGGGCCTCCACAGGTGAGCATCATTGTAGGGAGTCTCCTAGGAAGTGTTTCCACATGGCATCGCACTCTGGGCACGAGGGTGTTTACCTGGGGACGGGGGGGTTGCAGCCAGTGCTGTGCCCGGGGACCCTGAGGGGTTTTGCAGCCACTGCCACTGCTGCTGATGTGTTGTTCTGGTGATCTCTTGTGCCAGTGATGATGGGCTCTCTCCTGGCTGCCACCACGGAGGCCCCAGGCGAGTACTTCTTCTCGGATGGCATCAGGCTGAAGAAATACCGCGGCATGGGCTCCCTAGATGCCATGGACAAGAACCTGGGCAGCCAGAATCGGTATTTCAGGTCAGAGATGGTACTTTGGGGCAGCAGATCAAGCTTTTGGGGCTTCTCTGCTTCACAAACATCCTTGATTTTTGCTCTCATGCAGTGAGACAGACAAAATCAAAGTGGCCCAGGGGGTCTCTGGTGCGGTGCAAGACAAGGGCTCTATCCATAAATTCATTCCATACCTGATTGCTGGGATCCAGCATTCCTGCCAAGATATTGGTGCCAAAAGTCTGACCCAAGTCCGGTGAGTGCTCCCCCATGCCTGTGCTCTGGGTAGGTCATGGTGCTGCCATCTGGAGTCCTTGGGCAGCTGTGCCCAAGCTGTGGTGTGTTCTGGATAGTTTGAGCTTTTAGCCTTCTTCCCTCATCTCCAGTGGGCACTGCATGATGGATCTGCCAGCCCTAGAGATGCAGTAATGTGGTCTCTTGTGGCACATTCAGCTGGCTGGGCTCAAAATGTTGGGGTTAGCTTACCCAGCCTAGCTCTTGGGAGCACAGCAAAGACCATTCTGGCTGCAGCTGGAGGAACCAGTGACCCTCATCCCAGCTGCTCCAGCTGGGCATGTGCCAGAGCACTGTCTTCCCTGGAGCCTGCCTGGCTTGTGACTGGTGTCCTTCCCCCTCAGGGCCATGATGTACTCAGGAGAGCTGAAGTTTGAGAAGAGGACGACATCTGCCCAGGTGGAAGGAGGGGTGCACGGCCTCCACTCGTAAGTGCTTCTGGCAGGACCCCTGTCTCCCTGGGGGGTGTTGGGGATCAGGAACAGCACCCTGTGCCTCAGCTGCCATGCCCTTGGCTTGGTGTGCCACGGGCTTGCCCTGGCACTGCAGAGCCGGGCTGAGCCGCAGTCCGTCAGGGTGCTGGGGCTGTTCCCCACCGTGGGCTGGCAGGAGCCGTTCCCCACTGGGTCAGTAAAGGGGCTCCCTGGTGCTGCTCCCCTGGCAGGTATGAGAAGCGCCTCTTCTGAAGGAGGTCGTCCGTGTCCGTCCTTGTGCCACTCAGCCCTGCGCCACTCCGTGCGGGGGCTGCTCTGCTGCRGAAGTGCCATTATCCTGGGCTGCCTGGAGCTCCTGCTGTCCCTTGGCTGCTTTCTGACCGCCTGCGGGGCCCACCTTCCACGTGGGAGCTGTGATCCTGGGCTAGAGCCTTGCACATGTTGGCCATGTTTTACAATAAAAGAGGAAAAGATGTGCCATTGGTGTCAGCCTGGAGCCCTTCCTCCTTCTTTATCTCCCTTGCTCTCTTTCCTGTGCTCTGTCCTTTGCTTCCCACATCCTCAGGAGCAGCTGATGACACTGGAAGGGACTGTGTGCAGGTGAAGGGGAACAGGGAGGGGAGAGCCCTGAGACAGGACTGAGTGAGTAACACAGTCTAGGTTCTTTAAAAATCCTTCCTGAGAGCCGAAAACGAGTGGCTGCTGGGCAAGCAAGCAAATAGTTTTACAGGGCCATTAGCTCCTGCTGGGAGCTGCCAAACCTGGCGGTGGCAGTAGCCAAGATGCTTTGTAATCCCATTCCTGGTCCAGTTGCTGCATTCTTCTTCCTTTCCCTAAACCTCTTGTAGTCCCCACACCTCTGGACCCACTGGCTGCACCCCCTTGGGCTGGTCACTGTGGATCACCTGCCCAGGTTCCACAGACTGATTGTTTGCCAGAAGGTGGGCAAGGCACTTGGAAGGGTAACAGGCTTATAAAGGAGCTGGTGTCTGCATTTCTGCAGGCCTGAGCAGTGCAAACCTCCCTGACTTGGCAGGTTATCTGTGCTTGCAGCGCCAGGAGTCTTTTACATATCAGTTGTGTGTGTGCCACATAGGCACACCTCACTCCTGCTGAAGAGCATGTGTTTACCATCAGTGGTTTGGGGATGTCAGATTGGATTTACACACTAAAATCAGAGCCTTGAACTACATCATGGTGCTAGTGTCACACACCCATTAATACACTCATTAACACACTCATCAAGCAAACCTCCCCCTACCCTAACCCTGCAGCTGCATCTCCTGCCTTCATCCCGATGAGGTGGCAGAGTTTGGGACACAAGGCTTCTGTTAGGAACATATACCCCACCTCCCCAGGGGTGACATCCCCAACCATGAACCAGTGCAACGTGGGGGGACAGGACAGTGACATGTCCTCTGCTGGAGCTGAGCCTTCAAGGAGAGGGTGCAGCACCGCTGGGACACAGGCACTGTGGTGTGGTGCAAAGCCCATGGGAGAGCCCAGACCAGGCCAGCACCAGCTGGGACACAGCATTTGCTGGTACTGGCTGTGCTGGCATGTGGCACCCCAGCACCACACATGCTGCCCAGTGCCTGGGGTGAGCACATGCCCCGTCAGTGTGTTACAGACTCGCTGTGCTGTGCATTAACCACCACACAATTCCTTGTACTTCCCATTTACATGTATTTTCCTCGTGCAGTCCCAGATGTGCCTGGGGGTGTGCAGATCAGCCCACCAGCCTCCACCCTGCCTTGGGGTAAGGCTTCTTGCTGCCAAGGTGTGGGGCATGACCTCGGTGGGGCTGTGGGAGCAATGCTGCTGGCAAAGCCTTGTGCTGTGCCCTACAGCCTGCAGCCCAGACTGGGCAGAGAGGCTGACAAGCCGGGGGCTGCAGGGCAGAGCTGAGCCCACCTGTGTGCACACAGCCCCCCTGTGTGCACAGCCACCGCCCAGCCAGCAGCTCCACAGATCAGTCTGGAGCATTTCCCCATTGGGATCGGTGACCCTTGGGAGCTTCAGGCAAGCAGAGGAAGAACCGCTCAGCCCATGGCCATGGCAGGCAGCACCTACATCCCATAGGTGCCTCGCGGAGGGATGAGCCCAGCAGCCACCATGCGCTTTTCATTCATTAGAAAGTTGAAGGTTGCACATGCATTTGCCTGTGAAGAGAAAAGTGAGTGAGTGAAGCTCCAGCCCTCGGGAAGGAGACTCAGCCCTTCCTCACAAGGTACAAGCATGATCCCCTCCCTCCTCCCCATCTCTGGGCAGACAGAGCCCCAGGAGGATCTTCCAGTGGTACCGCCCACCCATTCAGTGGCGTGCAGCCTGTGCTCACCCCTCCTTACCGTGTCCTGCACCTCCACAGCGATCCCGCACTCCYGCATCTGCTTCAGCGTGGCGGGATGAAGCCGCTCCACCCTGTCCCCTGTGCCCAGCACCAGGATCTCTGCAACCAGGACACGACAAAGGTGGGCAGGGCGGCACTCGAGCTGCCTCGGCCCGGACCTGCTCTCCCTGAAGGGCCCAACGGCTCGCGCTCAGCCGCCCCGACAGGAGTTCCAGGGTGGGGCAGCCCGCGCCCCTCCTGCTCCACGTACCTATCTGGGGCTCCAGCAGTCGGAACAGGGACAGGCTCTCGTGCGAGATGTCTCGGTGCGAGCCAACCTGCGGRGACACGGCGGGCGTTGAGCGCGGCTGTCCCCGGTGCGCGCTGGGGCCCGGCCGCCCCCGCCCCGCCGCCGGGCACTCACGTTCCACTGGAGGATGGTCCGGGGCAGGACGGCGCAGGGCCCCACCACCAGGTCTCCGCTTATGGTGAAGCCGCGGGTGCTGTAGCTCTCAATGAACATGACGTTGGGAGACTCCGGCTCCAGCACCATCACCCGCGTCCGTTGGTACATCTCGTCATCCGCCGGCGTGAGCCGGTGACCCCGGCATGGCGCCCTGTGGGGACAAGCAGCAGCTAGGACACGTGGGGCCCAAGGACACCCCCCGGAGACCCCTCGGCGCTCCACAAGCACCGCCCCTGGTCGCAGGGCAGCAGCAGTGGCCGCTGCCGGTACCTGCCCGCCGCCCGCCCCGCCGCCGGCACGAGCCGCCGCAGCGCCGCTGCCGCCGCCATGGCCGCGACTCCGCCGGAACCGGCGAGCGGCCCCGCCCCCGCCGCTACCGCCCCCCGGCGGCCGGGGCCGGGACAGCGCCATCGGGGGAGCGGGGTCGGAGAGGGGTCCCCTCGGGGCCACCCTGCCCGCGGGGCCTGAGGGACGGGAGGGCAGCGACAGTCACACACCCGCCGCCCCCAGGCCCGGGCCCGCCCCGACCTGCAGCGCCCGGGTGGGCGCTGGAGCGAAACCGAAAGCAGCGGCGGCGGCGGGGCGGGAGCGGCACGGCGGGAGCGGGGCGCGGGGGGTCCCGCCGGAGCCTCCCCGACTCCGCCGCCGGGAGGGGCTGCGGACCGGCCCGGGCTGCTGCGCCGAAGGCTGCGGGGCCGGAGGTGAGCGGGCGGCTCGCCGGGCGGGAGGGAGCGGGACCGGGGCTCGGCTGAGCTCCCGGCCCAGCCCTGCCGGTGCTCCCGGGCTGCCTCGGGCTTGTCACGGCGCCCCGGTTCCCCGTGTGCCCCACGGCTGGCGGCTACTGCCAGTCGGGGCTGAACCCCCTAAGCCGCCGCCGGGACCTCTCGGTGCCGCCCTCCCCTGTCCTCCTGACACGCTTGGTGGGGCCAGTGGCACTGCGGGCCCACGGGTGCCCAGGGGCAGGGGACCCACGTCCCTCACCTGTGTCAGCCACCCGGGGCCAGCTGCAGCCTGACACTGCGGGGGCCACCGGGAAGCTCCCCGGTAGTGGCGGCGGAGCATTTCCCGCCACCGTGCCGTGCTGGAGGCGTCAGGAATACCCTCAGCCGGCAGCCTCGGCCAGCGCAGGGTCCCAGGGACCCCCGGCGAGCTCCGCGTGAGCTCCGCGTGGGGCTGATGGGGTTCCCCACGCGGTTTCACTTCCCCCCATGGCGGTGCCGAGGGCTCCTCGCCGGGGCCGGGGGCTGGGAGCGGCGGGGGCGCTGGCAGCGGCGGGGCTGGGCAGGGCTGTGCCGCTGCTGGGCGCAGGTGCTGGGGCAGGTGCCCTCCCTCGGGGACGGCTCGTGTTTCCGGGCCCCGTCGGGGGCTGCTGGGCTGGCACCAGTTGCTCCAGCCCCACCGGGGCTTTGTTCGGAGCCGTTTCCTTTTGGCTCGGCCGTGCCGCCCTCCCCTTGGCACCCGGCCCGCGGCGCGGGGGGAGCCGGCAGCACAACTCCGGTCTCTCTCGGCACCMCCGGCCACAACGGCCCGGCGGCGGCTCCCACGCATCTCCTCCGCCCCGGTCCCCGCCGGTAAGTCGCCCTCTCTGCTCTTGGCCCACCGACTGCCCCAGGGTCGGGGTGGTTTGGCCATGGTGCCCGTGCCCATCCCTCTGCGGCGCCAGCGCAGGCAACGGAATCCCAAAAGCAGCTGTCCCCACTGTGCCCAGCTGCCCTGGGGTTTCGTTACCCGCGCTCCCGCCTCCGCCTCACCCCACGCGCCCCCCACCCCTGCCCACGGCCCTGTGCTGGGCAAGAGCCGCGTGTCCCACTCCAGCCTCTCCTGGGGCTGGGGCAGCGCCTATGGCCACAGTGGGAGAAGAGTGGAGTCAGGATGGGAGATCACCGGTGCCCAGCCTCGTGGCTCRGCCCCTGCACCGGGCTGGGGGCTCTTCTGTTTCTTGTGCCCCCAACASCTAAAAATACCAGCTGGCTTCCTGGGAGAGCATGGGGAGCATGGCTGGTTGGCCACAGGGTGGATGTGGTCACCTGCACCAGGGTGGTGCAGCCTGTGCGATACTGCCAAGCTTCCTGCCTGTCCCGGCTCTCCCTGGCCCCCTGCAGCACCCCAGTGCCAGCACGGGTGGGCAGAATCCGACCCCTGGAGAGAGACGGCTTTGGAATGACACGATCACTCCCGCTGAGCGGGCAGCCAGAGAGCCATCGGGGATGTCGTGTCTTTCCAAAGCTCTTTCGGCGCCTCCGAGAGCCCTCCCCAGGCTGCTCYGCTGCCAGGGCCCACGTGGGCGGCCTGCGGGGACGCTCTGGGGATGGGAACAGATCCAGCCTGGACCCACCCTGAGTGGTGACACAAGGTCCAGCACGTTCCCCTGGCCGGGCAGGAGTCCTGGGCAGCTCCTGCCCTGCGGACAGTCAGCAGTTGGTCTGGTGTGAGCAGCGATTCTCAGATCACCTCTTGGCTGTGAGTGGTGCAGGGAGCACCCCACCATGGCACGGCTGGGGGACGTGTTCCTTCCTACTCCTGCCCCAGGGCTGTGGATTCTCACTGGCTGTGGGCTGAAGCCCTGGGGCTCCCGAGCTGCCTGAGGAGCCCCAAAAGGAGTTGCTGTGTTCCTGGCAGAGCCCACGCAGCAGGATCTGCCCTCGCCCTGCTCCCCCCCTTTTCCCCCATGCACACAAGCCCTGGAGGAACCGGTTTGGGCCCTGCGGGCAGAGTTCCTCCCCCGCCCCAGCATTACCGGGAGGGCAGGAAGGGCAGGGTGAGGAGGGAGGTCCCCAGCTCCTCGGGGTGCGTGCTGTGGTAGGGTTCTGCGCTTCCTGTATCCCTGCTCCCCGCAAACCACGCTCGGTGCCATGGGGCTGGGGGTGTGCTGGGCCCTTGCCCTGTCCCCAGTTCAGCAGCTCCCAGCATGCTTTCCGGGAGTCAGGCAGCAGTGTGAGCTCTCTGTCAGACCAGTGCTCGAACCACCACTGTGGAGCAGTTCAGCTCTGCAGATGTAATCAAGACCACGATGGCGTGATCTAATCGCTTCCACCTCCTTCCTCCTGGGCCTGATAAACGGGACACTGCTCATGTGCTAGGTGGGAGAGCAGCCCCCTGGGGGAGGATTGGAGGGCACCACAGGGTGTGTGCCCACAACTGCTCATTGCCCTGCAGCATGCAGAGCCCACGGTAGGGACATAGTGCTGCTGGTGCTCCTCAGCCATCCTGTCACAGCCCAGCCAAACCCTGGGGTTCATGGTGGCCAGGCTGAACTCGCTGGCCAGGGTCTGCCAGTGACACCATGCCTGCAGTCGGGGTCTGCCTCACACCCTCCAGCCCACCCAAACCCCTCTGCCTGCCACTGTTCAGGCTGCTGGASCTGCTCCCAGGGTCCCTTGTTGTCCCCAACAGCCCAGGGACAACCGGGCCATGCTGCTGAGCTGGGCCATGCCAGCGGCTGGGCTGCACTCCCTGCCCCGGGCAGCTCGTTCCTGCCCGGGCCTGTCTGACACCGGCACGGCCTCTGGCTCCTGCTCCCACTCAGTTCCAGGGGGTTTCACTTCTGGGCTGGGACTGGGGGCTGCTCCAGCCTAGAGAGGAGGAGACACCACTCACTCCTCTGCATCTCAGGGTGACACCATGGCCTTGCTGGGGTGAGCATGAGCGGGGCTGAGAGCCCCAGGCCGTGCGCAGCGCGACAGTAACCGAGTGCAGCCCCCGCCATAKACCCGGCCCGACACACCCATCATGGCGGCCGCCGCTGCCCGCCACACCCACCATGGCTGTCCCACGCCCGTTCCCCCAAGATGGCCGCCCTGCCCGTCCACGGCTCCCGTGACCAAGATGGCCGCCCGGGAGCGCCGCGCGCCGCGCCCAACATGGCGGTCACCTGCGGGACCAGGTGGGCGGAGCTGTGATGTAATTTTCGGCTGCAGCAGCGGAAGYGGCGGCCGGGCTCCCATGGAGACCGGTGAGGGCCGCCCGGGGGTGGCGGCGACGCTGCAGGCGCTGAACGGGGCGCTGGGGCGGTCCGCCGCGCTCTGGGTGAAGGAGAGCGGCGCCCGCAACCTGTGCCACCGGGACTTCCTCGCGCCGCGGGCCGCGCTGAGTGCCGCATTTTCCGGCGGACAGGTAAGTCGCGGCGGCACGGGCAGGCCTCGGTCGGGAGCGGGGATTTGCGGGGGCTGTTTGATGAGGCCGGGGGCGGGGCTGCCCCGTGCCCGTGCAGCCCCGACCCCCCCTCGCCGTCCTCCCGGCAGGTGCCCCCCGAGGCCGTGTCGGCGGTGCTGTCGCTGCGGGGCCCGGCCGTGCTACCGCTGCAGGTTTGCCGGCAGACGCCGGCGGGGCTGGCGGTGCAGGTGCGGCGCCCTGAGGCCTTCCAGCGCCTGCTGGGGCCCCTGCCCGGCCCGGACCCCCCCGCGGCGGGAGCGCGGACGGGCTGCGTGGTGCTGCACTGCCCGGTCCTGCGCGGCCGCGCTGCCCTGCGGCCCCGCCATCTCCGCGCTGTCCTGGTAGCCGACCACCTGGCCCAGCTGCTGCGCGCCCAGGGGTGAGTGCATCGATCCCGTTCTGCTCCCGGCCCCGCGCCCCAGCGCCCGCCCCTGCCAGCGCCTGCCTCGCTCTCTCTCGCAGGGTCAGCGTCTGCCTGGTCCCTGTCCTCAGCGAGGAGAGGAGCTGGGAGGTCCTACGGCAGCTCCGCGTCGACTGGCCCTCCGGCTCCGGTGGCTCGTCCCTCCCTGACGCCTTCTCGGCCTTGAAGGCAGCACTGGGCCGGTGCCCCTGTGCCGCAGCCTGTGAGCAGGGGCCAGGCACAGCCGAGGGTGTCATCTGTAAAGTGCACCTGAAGAGTTTCGTGGAGCAGCAGGGCTTGGTGGGCTATGACCCCAATCTAGATGTGCTTCTCGGTGAGCCTCACATGTACAGCAGCTCAGGTGGAACAGTGGGGGGTGAATGGGTGCAAACAGGCCTGTTTCCTTTTTCTTTCAGTTATTTTTTAACAAAAATAAGGAGGAGTTGGATACAAATTGCTTTCTCTTAACTTTCCTTCAGTCTGGTTTGAGCCTGGGACAGACCCGATGGTGGGGGGTGGGAAACCCCATGTCCCACGGTCTGTCCCTCCTTCTTTCAGTGACAGAGGGGATGCTGTGGTCCCTGGCTGAGCTGCAGGAAGCTGTTCTGCAGTGCCCAGTGAGTGACCCCATGGCACCGCCTACCTCTCGCTTCCTCAGTGTCCTTCCTTTCTGCCAGGCGATAGGATTGAGCTCCCTGTTGTGCTCTGCTGCAGGCTGAAGGCCAGGGCAGTTGCTGCAGCATCGTGCATGTGGTGAACTGTGAGGAGGAATTCCAGCAGCAGCAGCTGGATCTGCTCTGGAGGATTTTGGATCCAGGAGCCCACACAGCTTTGCAGGTGAGCAACCTCTGACCCTCCTCACTGTGGCCCTCAGCATCCTTGTCTCAGGACTAGGTTTAGAACAGGGCTGGATTTTGCCTGGTTCCCAGCCTCTCCTGTGTCTTTCAGAAACACCTTGTCTGTGGGCCAGTGAAGGTGACCAACCCCTCATCGCCCATTGGGGCAGACCAGTACTTCCAGTAAGCTGGTGTGCAGGGCACCTGCTGCTCCCTCTCCTGCAAGAGCTCCCTGTGGGCCAGCTCAGCCCTGAGTGGTGGCTCTGAGTGTTCTGTGTTTCTCCCAGGCTCCGAAAGCGCCAGATGTACGAAGCATCTGTGATGAAGTATGGGGAGCTTGTGCAAGGTGAGGGTTTGCTGTGGGGCTCCATGCATGGATGCTGCTCCATCCCATCTCCACTGCTCCCATAAGTCTCCCCCTGTCACCTCTGAGTCCACAATTGGTGGGGACTGTTCCTTGCAGGGTTCTCCCTCCCATTCAGGATTGAGCCAGGTGCTGGCCTTGCTTTGGGAAGGCATCTAAACAGAGAGCACTGGCACAGAGCAACTCCTTCTGATGGGAGCCAGGGGAAGTGTGGTGGTCCCCAGCTACCACCTGAGCACCTGGGTGTGGCAGGGGTGTCCTGCCTGGGTGCTGGGGATTTCAGTACATGGGAATGGAGCGAGCTGTGCATGATGGCACTTGCATTCTCCACAGATGAGGCCTGGACAGAGGTGATTGATACCCTGACAGTGGCTGCCATCAGGTTTGAGATGCTGAGCACTGCTCACCGGAGTCAGGTAGGACAGAGGCTTGCATGGAGCTGGGGCTGGCAGGCTGTGGGAACAGTGGAGCTGTGCTGAGCAGCCTGGACTGTGACTTCTCCCTGCCATTAGATCACTCTGGACTTAGAGAACAACAGTATCTCCACAAAGGGAACCAAGAGCGGTGCCTTTGTGATGTACAACTGCGCCCGGCTGGCCACGCTCTTTGACACCTTTCAGCGGGCTGTGGAGCGGGGTGAGCACCAGCCCTACCACCCTCCTCTGACAGCCACTYCTGGAGCCACAGGGACTTCTTTGGGCACAACAATCTCCCTGCTTTCCAGGCACATACCCACCTCTGCCACCAGTGTCTGAACTGAACTTCTCCTGCCTTCGAGAAGAGGTCAGTGCCGAGAGGGGGAATGGGGGCATCTGAGCACCCTCAGCTCGAGTGATGGATGCTACTGGCCCAGGAGCATCTGACACTGAGACACATCATCCTGTCACAGGGCGAATGGCTCCTGCTCTTCAACTATCTCCTGCCCTTCCCTGAGGTCCTGCAGCAGGCAGCTGTGCTGCCTGCACCTTCCAAGGGGATACGGATCACAGCCAACACAGAGACAGTAAGTGCCATGTGCTGTAGCACCTATGGGTGCTGCTCCARCAGTCCCAGTGCCGGGCAAAGCTCCATGCCAGCAGGTGCTGTCCATCAGTGAGCAACACAGGGCTGGTGCTGAGGGAAGAGACTGCAACACCCTTGGGGCTGTTCCTGCTGTGCTTGGGGTGGGTAAGGGCCCAAGACCAGCCAGAATTCACTGTGCCATCAGAAGGTCTCTGCCTTGCAGGTGTGCAAGTTCCTGATCCAGCTCAGCATGGATTTCAGCTCCTACTACAACCGTGTGCATGTCCTGGGGGTGAGTTGAGTGTCCCAGCCTGCAGCTGTGTGCTGCAGTCCTTTGGGGCTGCACTGCTCTCGGGGGGCAGCCGCCATGTGGAGAATGGTGCCAGCAGTGTGACGTCCTCTTGCCCCAGCCCCCAAGGGGACAGAGGCAGCAGTGCCTGTTGAGAGGCAGTTTGGCCACCCCCAGTTGCCGCCCTTCTCCCCACAGGAGCCATTCCCTCACCTCTTTGACCAGATGTTTGCCCGCCTCCGGCTGCTGGGAGCAGTGAGGGATGTGTTGCACAGCGCACTGGCGACTCTGCACCTCCCTCCTCTCAGCCAGATCTGAGCCACAGCTGAAGACCTGTGCCATGGTGTGAGAGTCACCTGCACACCACGCTGTGAGGGGGAGGACAGGGCATGTTCTCCTGGCAGGGCAAAGGGCTGCCCCAGTGCCAGGCAGGACACAACTAAGCCCCATGGAGGTGCTTCCCCTTCCACRGCCCTTGATATTTGGGGCTTGGTCTGTGCTCCCTGCAGCTGTGTCYATTGTGGGACATGGGTGCCTTTCCACATCCACACCAGGAGAAGGGAAAAGGGCTCCTGTGGCACCCCCCAAGCTGGGCTGGAAGTACTGGGAGGTGGCACCAGGGCCCAGTCACCAGATCAGACACCAACTTCATTTCCCTCAAAACTGTTTATTGAAGGTTGCTCCATGCTGGCAGGGAGCTCCTGCGGCTCCAGGCTCCTGTTGGGCCCTGAGCCAGGCCCTGGTACTGGGGTCCAATACACTTGTTGCTGGGCAAACACCGTTTGACCTGAGTTGTTTGTCCTTCCCTTGCTCTGACTGTCCTGGGTCCTGCTGCTGCACAGGAACAACCCACTGGGCCTGATGGGGGGGGGCAGTTGTGGGCAGCCACCTCTCAGCCCACAGGGGGCTGCTGTGCAGGATCAGTGTCCGTGTGCATTTCAGCACCATCCTCAGCACTGCAAGGTCAGGGCTGTTAAACAGGGCCCTGTCTCAGGGCACACAGGGCTGCAGCCTACCATGTGTCACACCAGTGCCTGACCCTTCCTGGCCTCCTCCTGCTCTCAGGCTCCCAGGACTGGGGAGGGTTCTCAGTGCAGTCCTGAGCAAGGTACCTCTCTGAGACCAGCGCTAGAAAGCCCAGACATGGCTCCTTCATACCCTGGGGAGAAGGAGCTTCTGGGCAGGGGGGGCTGACAACCCCACTTTATTGACTAGGGAGCCACAGGCTTGTCCAGGAGGGGTCACATCTGCCTTCTTCCCTGAGACCACCGGCCTTAAGCATCTCACACATGGCTGTGCTGCCCCTGAAGGAGCCAGGTACTCCCCTAGGACGGAACCCATCAGTGTGCAGGCTGGGGACAGAGGCCACAGTGATAGGCAGAGCCCACGTGCAGGGTGCCCTCCCAGTGCAGGCAGGGACTGGGATGTCATACACCTGCCCCATTACTCGGGAGCCTCTTGTGGAGGGGGTTCAGAGGGGGCTGTGCCACACAGCATCTCCAGGCCCTGCCCACAGAGCACACAGTAGTACTGCAGCTCTCCCCCACTCTGCACCACCTCCCAGCAGTCCAGCTCAGCCAGGTCAGGCACATGGAAGAAGGTGGTACTGAGGGGGACCAGCCCGCTGGGGCGCCGGTGCCACAGCATCAGGCGCTGGTCCACGGAGGCAGAGAGCAGCAGGTCTGGCCGCAGCACCCGGATCCCTGTCACGTGGGCAGCGTGGGCACAGGGCCTGGACAGCCTCTCCAGAACCTGCAGGCAGGTCCCTGCTGCAGCCTCACCCCCATCCAGGGCCACCTTCAGCAGGCAGACGTGGATGGAGCCATCATCGCTGCCACTGGCCACCAGGTACTGTCCCTCCGGCATCTCGCGGATGTGGAGGCTGTTCACACCGCAGCTGTGGGCCATGATGGTGACCAGTGGGGCATCCAGGGCTGGGAAAACAGGCTTGGTTAGGAGAGCAACACTCACCTTGGTCAGAGGGAGCAGAGGAGCTGCTGGCAGTGGCACCCACCCAGGGGCTGCACCTCTCCCTCAGCTCGGTGCAGGGCATCTATTGCTTCCGTGATGGGGCCAGTGATGTCCCAGAAGGCAACGCTGCCGTCAGTGGCTGCACTGCACAGGAGGTGCCTCCTAGAAGGGAGGTGTAGGGGGAGCCTCTGGCCGCAGCCCTGAGGGTCCCCACTGAGATCTGCAGAAGTGGCAGAACAGCCCCCATGGACTGACTTCTTCCTTCTGCCAGCTGAGCTGCCATCCCTGTGAGGACAAACATTTCTCCCCAGAGCCTGTTGATTGCAGCCCAGCGTTCGGGGCTCACCTCTCTCCTCCTGCCCATGTGTGCAGGAACACCTCCACCTTCAGCACACAGCGCTGGTGGTGAAATGACTCTGCCACCAGCACCAACTTTCGAGCAGCCTCAAGCAGCCCAAAGACCCTGTGATGGAGCAGAGGGCAGTTGGCTGTGGGAGAATAGGAGCTACTGGCACCACTGGCCCATTTCCCACCATGCACTGTCCTATGTCCAGTTTAGAGCAGGCCACATCCATGGCAGCAGCCTCCTGTGTGGAGCCTGCTCTGCTCCCAGTGCCAGTTCCATTCTCCCTGTCAGGCCCAATGATGGCTCCTCACCGGACCGATCCATCACTGCAGGCAGCAGCCAGGAACTTCCAGGGTGTCGGCAGCTGCTTGGTGCTGGTCCCAGGCACAACTGAGAGGGACATATACCTGCAGCAAAGACACAATGCTCACCAACACCTCTGTGGCCCAAGAGAGCAGCCCTGAGCCTTCTCCTAACCCCAAAAGGCCCTTGAGGCCCAGAGGGCACAGTACAACAGGAATGCACACATGAAGCTGCACCAGCCCCGTCTGCCTCAGCTGAGCCTGCAGCTGCACCGAGCAGGTATCTCAGTGGAGGCCTGTGCAGTTCCCAGCACCCTCCCAGACTGTGGTCACTACTAACCCTGCCTTGGACAGTCTCTGAGCATCACCTTGTCTCTGGGTCCATCTTGACAAGCTTGTGCCTGTTCTTCTTCCGCTCCCAGTGCTCATCCAGCCGGTGGGAGGCCACATGGATGACCTGGCAGGCCACGGTGCTCTCAGACGCTGGGTCTCCAGCACACAGCAGCCGGTAGCACTCAATCTGTGCCCGGCCGCCCGCAGAGAAGAGCAGGGCAGACAAGCCCTCGTCACCAAGGCCCTCGTCTCCAGGTCCCATGGCCAGTGCCAGTGTCCTCACACTAGAAATGTGGTCACTGAGGCGGGCGAGGGGCACGGCTGCCCGAGAGCGCTCACTAAGCACCAGGACGCAGGCTGTGGTGTCCTCGCTGCCAGTGACAAATACATTAAGGGTGGCGTGGCTGGGCCCCTTCATGGCCCCCAGGCGCCGCACGCAGGTGATCTCCCGCCCATGCAGGGATGCCAGAAGCACCTGCTGCTCGCAGGGCTCAGCCCCACGGCGGTACAGCATCACATCCCCAGACTTGATAAAGGCAAACACCTCGGCTGAGGGGCTGCTACAGTAGCTCCAGGAGCGGTGCCCGCCCCCGCAGGGGATGCAGTGGAGGTTCTCGCTGGTCCTGCTACTCCACACCACGAAGTTGTCAGCGTGAAAGCCCAGCACAAGCAGGTCCCCATCTGGGGTGAAGCGCAGCTCCTCAATCCACTGCAATCCTTTGCAGGGCCTGTGCTTCTGCAAGACCTCCAGCTGCCGGTCCTGCAGGCGGAGCTGGCGGTAGACACCGTCCCGGCCAGTGCTGTAAATGTAGCCCCTGTGGATGGTGACCGAGGTAACCCCCRTCTTCCCGTGGAGCCCGAAGAGCACTGACAGTGGGGACTCCAGAGGAAGAGCTGCTTTGTGCAACAAACAAGAGGGCTCCAACTCGCTGCTGGAGTCCTCGCGGACTGGGTCAGTGCTACCATTGGCAATGCTGGTGCTTTCTGCAGCCCACCCCGAGGRGCTGCTACAAGGGAAGAGGAGCAGGGAGCCCCGACGGTCCCCACAGACCAGAAGCCCTCCCTGGGGCAGGAAGGCGGCGCAGGTGTGCCAGCGCTGCTTGCAGGGAGGCAGCAGGTACCGACCCATGAGCCGCACACAGGGTGCCTGCCCGGGGCAGTGGGTGACGTCCAGCCAGAGCATCTCCCCGTCGGGACCGGAGGCCAGAAGGGCAGCAGCGGTGGCGGGGGGCAGCCCGGGGCGGGGGGCCCAGCCCAGCCCGCGCACAGCCCCCTCGAACAGCCTGAGCGCGGCGGCGGCCCCGGGGCGGCTCAGGGCGAAAAGGAGGAGGCGCCCGTCACCGCCGGCCAGGGCGCAAAGCGCCTCGTCCCCGCCGGGCAGAGGGGCAGTCGCCAGCACGGCGCGGGGCCCGCCGGCGGCGGGAGGCAGCACCGGCGCCCAGCGCTCCTGAGCCGTCTCGTACACCGCCAGCCCGCCCGTCTCGTCCAGCGCCAGCACCCGCCGCGGCCCCGCCAGCAGCACGGCCCGTGGCCGCTCCGGGGCCTCCAGAGCCGTCACCGCCTCCGGGGCCGCCCGCCGGGGCCTCCAGAGCCGGACGCCGCCGTCGTCGCCGCCTGTAGCCAGGCGGCCGCCGGCGGGTCGCAGAGCCAGGGCGCGCAGCGCTCCGCGGTGCCCGCGCCGCGCCCGCCGCACGCCGCCGCCGCCGCCCCACTCCAGGCAGGCGCCGTCCTCCCCGGCGCTGACAGGGAGCGGCCCCTGCAACACCACGGCGGCCACCCGCGCCCCGTGCCCGTAGCACACCAGCACGCAGGTGCCGTCCTCGGCCCCGTCCCCGCCGCCCAACTCGCCCACGGCCCAGAGCCGCACGCTGCGGTCCTCCGATGCGGAGGCAAGCAGCCCCCGCGACGCCGCGTAGCACAGCGCCAGCACTGCGCCCCGGTGCCCGCGCAGCTGCCGCCGCGGGGCCGTCGCCGCCGCCGCCCGCCACACCACCACAGCCCCCGCCGCCGTGCCGGCCGCCAGCGCCAGCCGCGCCCAGCCCGCCCCCGCCAGCACGGCGCACCGCAGCGCCCCGGCCCCACCGCAACTCGCCCGCCGCAGCCAGCGCCCGCCGCCTCGCCACTCGTAGAGCGCCACAGTCCCGCCGCCCAGCGCCAGCGCCAGCCGCCCGCCCGGCGCCCACCGCGCCTCCCACACCCGCGCCCCGAGCTCCCGCGCGGCTCCGCCGCCGCATGCCGTCAGCCGCGGCCCGCCGCCTGCTCCGCCGCGCCGCACCGCCAGCACGGCCAGCCAGCGCCCGCCGAAGACCGCTACCCACGCCGCCGGCCCGGGGCTCGGCTCGACCCGCAGCCCCTGCACGCTGGCCTCACGCAGCACGCTCCGCCGCCCCGCCGCCGCCGCTGGCCCGCTGCCGGTCAGCCGGAACGCCACCACCTCCGGGCCCATGCCTGCGGGACACCGCATCAGCCGCCGTCGCCGCTGGTACCGCCGCCCGCCCCGTCCCGGTCCCGCCGCTCACCCGCCAGCAGCGCGTCCCCCGCGAACTCCAGCGCCGTCACCGGCGCCACCAGCGCCACGGACTCCATCTTGGCGGCACCGACACGGCCGCCACTCCGCCCGGCGCTCATTGGCTGAGCCCCGCGCGCCACCGCGCCGCCCATTGGTCAACCCCGCGGCCCCGCCCCCAAAGCACGCGGAGGCGGTGCCCGTCTCTCCACGCTTTATTGGCGCGCGACGCGGCCCCGCCGCGCACGTGGCCCGCGGCCCCGCCCCCCCGCCCAGCGCGGGAAAAGGTCACGTGCGCGCGGCAGCACCCCCGGCCCTATAGCTCCAGGTGCATCCCGCTGTAGGCCTTGTCCACTGTCCACTCGCCCGGGGCTCCGGCCCCGGCCCCCGCCTCTGCCCCTGCAAAGCGCTCCATCTCCTGCTGGAACTGCTGCTGCCGCCGGCGGTTGGGGTCCACGTTGATCCAGTTGTTGGCGATCCACTTGGTGCCTTGTGTGACCAGGCAGCCCCCGTGCAGGGCGAAGTCATCCAACTCCCCCACCCAGCCTGTGGAGCAGAGCCCTGTTAGACAGTGGCAAGGAGGGCAGGCACAGCTGGGACTGCAGAGGGACATGTGGCCAGCAGACATCAATGCCTGCTCTCCTGCCTGTGGTGCCTGCTTGGATTTGAGCTCAGATACATTTTACTGGAGTTACTTGTCGTGGCACCCCTCTATCTTAGTGCTACCTCACCCTCGCGCCTACAAAGAGTTCACCAGGGCAGGCTCCCTGACTGCAAAATGCTCGTTGCCTCCCTGTCTCCACTCAGCACAAGTGGCTCTCACAATGCACATCACAGCCACCGTTTTTCTCAGCTCTTTCTAAAAAAGGAAGGCTGGCATGGAAGAGATGGGTGCTGCCACTGGAAGGCCCATGGAAGCCAGAGCCTTGTGGCCATTTTAGAGATTGCATTTCAGCAATTCTAAATGACCTATTTACAAAGATCCGATCATTTTTCTGTAGCAGACTTGCAGCAGCAGCCACTTTCCATTTAGGAACAAATTGCTCATAAAAACACAACAGGGCTCTTCTCACAGGAGAGCAATGGTCGTGATATTATCACCCAACAGCCCAAACATTGGTCTTGTGACCTCTTCCATGAATTTTCTAGAGATGGAAACACGGGCTCCTCTCAGCGGACCTGGGATGCTACACTCCCCACCACAGCTCAAAATCCGCCATAGAAACCCTCTGGAGCCATACTCACCAGCAGCCTGGAAGATTCATGTCAATCCCCATTCTGTCAGGGAAAACCGCACTGTGCTTTGTGACAAAAACAGCCCCAAGGACACACATCATGGGACTGCGGCTGAGCTACAAAGCAGGCATTGGCCCCAAGCGTGGCATGGGGTGGCCCATGTCTCCCTGTGCTGCAGAGCTGATGGCTGTGCCTTTGTCTACCTCCCCTCCCCACCCCTTTGGGCAACACCACATCAGTGACACATTTTGAATTGCAGACCAAGTTCCAGCAGGAGTTTCAGCTTGCACAGCGGGATGGGAGGCAGCTGGCAATGGAGAGTGCAGCCAAGGTCTTTGTTTGCTAGCTAGTCCCGTCCCCCAAAGACATCAGGAGCCACTGACCTACTGCCTGTAAACAAAGGCCTTTCAGAGTCAGGAAGCTCCTACCCAGCTGGTGACAAGAAGACTCTACAGTTCCCATGGTAGCAGGCAGCTACCATCCTTTTTTTGGGGCTGTTTTTTGAGCTCCCAGCTGCAGCAAGGAGACGATGGCTGTCACCTCCTGCAGTCCTACCCCTCCCAAGAGCCCAGCCTTGAAATGATCTTATACCTTCTCCRTCTGACAAGTAGTTGTACCAGAAGACAGCAGTGCCTTGTTGAGGTTTCACTCGCAAATTGCCCTTGTCGCAGTTCTTCCGAGTATCTCGCAGGTCAATGTCGTTCTGGATCAAAGACTGGAGAGAAACCACAGGGAAGATGTCACAAACATGGCTGGAATGAGGTACATGCACTGGGCTGCCCCTGCCCCTTGCCTGAGAGCCCCACAGGGACGGCTTAAGGTTGATGAAGGGGCTTTCAAAACCCACCTGGAGCAGCCAGTTTCAGTCCCCTGGAGGCTCACAACCTGTTCTGAGCAGCCGCCCATTCCTTAACACATTGCCTGACAGCAGCACAACATACCTGCCAAGGCTTAGTCTGAGGAAACCCACCCAGACAGAAGCCAGCAGGATTCATGTTGTGGCAGCAAGTCCAAGGGACTGCCCATTACACCTCTGAGCCGGGAGAGCTGCAGCTGTCAAAGCCCTGTGCCTCATCCTTGGCCTCAGAGGGGAAAGACTGTAAGAGGAGCACAGCTTCCCCATGCTCTAGCTAATGCTAATGCCCTTTAAACTCACACACCACACTTCTTCTGCAGGCACAGTGAATAAAGATATTCAAAGACGGACTCAGAGTCCCCAGGGGTAACACGTAGGTAAGGTTCATTTACCATCTCTTCGTATGTCCTGTTATCAGCGATAGGAAAGACAGTTTCACCTCCCCCAGTCACATTGTTCAGGTAGAACAGCACGGTCACATACCTGCAAGACAGAGGCTGTCAGGAGACATACCTGGAGCAGGAGGAGATGCACAGGGGCTGTCCATGCCCTGCCCCTCCGCTATACATACAGCAGTTCCTCCAAGACATCACATGGCACAAGATTCACACCATCASCTTTTCTCCAGGAGTAACACAAGGACAACAAAGAAAATCCCTATGCAGAGCAGTGAGTGCACTTGTAGGCTTTGCTAGGGATGGCCCACCCACTCTGCCCTCCCTGCATGGACCCACAGGATTTGCCCTTCATGCCAGTGATGTCCTGAGCTGGTTTGTGAGCCCACAACCCAGGCTCCGGGTCCCACGTGAGGTGAGGTGGAATGGCTCTCCACACCCCTTGTCTAGCGTCTTCTGGATGGTCAAGGCAGAGCTTACCGGCAGGAGGTCTCAAAGGGAGCACTTTCATTGGCAACAAGCTTCGTGTGGCTGCAGGCAGTCTCGGGGAACACAGGGCCACTGTCCATGTGGGCGTGGTAGTGCCCTCCTTGGTCATACCGCACAACCTGGAGGGGCTCGCTGTGCTCCACGATCTCGGGGGGCAAGCGAGTCAGGCGCATTACCCTGGAAGAGCAGAGCAGGTGAGTGGGAAGCACCCTCATCCTGGTCAGCCACTACTCCCAAGCAGTGAATAAATCCAGAGAAAGAGAACCCCCTTCCCCAACAGACCGGAGAGACGGATGGGCTTCAGCGAGCATGCCAAGAGATAACCAGGTCCTTACAGATCTGTTGGACCATCAGCATCAGCTCAGAAAGCCCTAATAAAGGTTAATGAACAAACAAAACAAAACCGAAGGAAGCATCTCCAGCAGGACTGCTCTCAGGAAGATTTTGCTTGCTCAGCAAGATCCCTTCTGTGCGTGTCCCTGGAGCCTTCATGTGCCATCTCATCACTTCTCTGGACTCCTGCACACCACCTACAGACCTCAGGGACAGTTAGCAAAGCACAGGGCCCCTGCTGAGAGTGAACGAGAGACTAGCTCTAGGAATAGTCTTGTCACCTAACTCACCTTTCCCTGTTGCCTTTTCAGCAGCCTCCCCCAGGGCAGAGGGGCACTGGAAGTGATCAAGGAGATTGGAGCCCTCCTGCTCTGGGATTTTTCCACTGCTACATCTGAGATCATCCCCAAGGCAAGCAGGTACGTCTTGAGACCTGCCAAAGAACACTCAGAGCTCTGAGAATCCGGACCAGTGAAGCCCCTGGGGCAGGTGCAAGGAGAAGGTGGCACCYGGGCAGGATAGCAAAGCCCCTCCAGGCGCTGCATAGTCCCAGGGARGAGTAACAGCCTCCTTCAGTGGTGTGTCTTCACGTCCTCCTGACAGAGGCCAACTGGAGAGCGTAAAGCAGAATGCCGATGCCTGTGTGTGCTGGCTGGCTGGCACGGAGAAGGTGGCAGCCACAGTCTGCTCTAATCAAGGCAATATGCGACCCCATTTTCCCACTGGAATGCACTGAAGAAAAGGAGTGGCCAGCAGCTGTTTTTCAGGCCTCAGGACAGATTTTACCCACCCATGTTCTGGGCGAGGACCAGCACCACAAGAACAAGCAAGTCTCCAGCCAATTATCTGAAACTCACCACAACTACATGATTTGGCCTTTGTGCTGGGCTTCAGCTCTTCCCACTACCAAATCTCAGATGAAGGGAAGGGTAAGAGGTTCCCCCATCTGCCACGAGCTGCCCTACAATCTGTGTGCTCCGAAGATTAAACTAACTTCGCTTATTTAAGGTGAAGTCATGCTTGTTAAAAAGCCAGCTCTGAACAGCTAAGACAGATTTCAGTGAAATGCATGAGTAACTAAAGCAAATGACAGCAACTACTGGCACCCAGACAGCATTGGAAATGGGCAGTTTCTCCCAGCAAGCTCATTTACTAATTACAACGAATGATTCCATATACTGCCAAATCTTCCTGGTTTTATAGGGCTGTTCCCAAAAGTGAATGGAGATGCTGAAAGGTTTGATTTTTCTTTTTTCCTTTCCAAGGGACAATACAGATTCTTGTTCTAATGAAAAGCTCCTCTCCYCATTTTGTGTCTGTGTTCATTGCTCTTTATACTCCAAAAACTTCACACAATTAGAAAGTGTGAATATTAGCAAGACTGCCACTGCCTCTCCCAGCACACAGGTGATCCTTGTGCCTACCCAAGCCCAACCTCCCCCTGGCTGCCTGGCTCTTACCTTTGCCGAATGGCTCTCATGACCTGGTGTGCCCCCTCGCCCTGGTACAGCCAGGTGTGCTGGCTGTTGCGCACCAAGTCACTCATCTTCACCTTCTGGCTTCCCATGTACTTGTGGAAATCACGGATATTCAACTGCTTGAACTCCTCCAAACTCAGCACACCTATGGGAACAGASGAAAAGCCACCTGACTCTGGTGCAGGTAATAGTTCTTGGTGTGCTGTACTTGGCAAAACACCGGCTGAGGGCACTGCAGGAACTGCTTTCCTCACATAGACCCCAGTCAGGGGGAGTCCACTGTGTCCTCCACAGGCTGCACCCCTTCTGCTCAGGATCACAGGCTCCAGCAATGCTCTCACCTGGAGCAGAGGACACGCAGCAACCTGCCAAAGCGAACTGTGCAGGGTCAGAACTGGGACAGGCAAAACACCATTTTAAACTTTAAAAAGCTCCTAAAACACACAAACCAATCCATCAAAAGAGACAAACAGCCGCTACAGTTCTGACATACACAAAAAAGTCTGTGCCACCTGATGTCTTGAGGCTTGTTACTTAGATATTTAAATTGACATGTTTAAGGACAGAGTGGGACACCTCAGACCACATTTTGTACATGACCTTGCAGGGTAATTAAGCAAAAGCCAAACCCAAAACAAGCAGTACATTCTCCTGCATTTGTGTAATTGCAAAACATGAGTGAGGAATACATGACAGTATGGTCTTGCGTAAGTAGAAATAACAGAAAAGCAAGAGGTAAAATGTGGTTTCTCCTAAAACAGGTACTTCTTGTTTGCACTCAACTGGAGTCAGCAAGGGGTACACTCTTGCCTTTGTCAGCTTCAGGAAAATCCTCGCATTTATTGTTTTCCCTTTGTTGGAGAAGGRAAGCCTTGACCTGGGGACCAGGTCCCTGACACCAGGATGCAGTGCACTGCCCTGGGCTGCCCAGCACACACCATGGGCTGGGAGAGGAGCTCGCTGAGGCAGCAAACCCAGCACTGCTGGGTGCCAGCTCTGCTCTGTGGGCACCAGCACCCTCTCAGCAGGAGGAAGGACCAGACACCAGGGTCAGCCAGGGACAGTTCCTCAGGTGCCAGTGGTCATGACCAAATAATCCACTGTTATTATTCCTAGTGTCTCTCTGTCCCCACTTCCCCTTACTCCCCATGGTCTTTGATGACGCAATGCCACATCCAGGTTGTGACCTGGTCTCTCAGTGTCATGTACCAGTCTAACAACAGAGGGAAACAGCACTCTGGAAGCAAGGTCCTGCCAAGAGGCCTTTAACAGGACCTTTCATTTGTTAATGTCCAGAATGGTGGAAAAGCCACTGAGGACTCAGTCATACCACTGCCAAGAATGCCACCAGCCTGGAGGAGAGTGGCGCAGGGTGCCCTCCGGATATTTATGCTTTCACACTGCTACTGCTTCAACTCCAAAGCAGCTCCTCCCGGACAGCTCTCAATGCCAGGTCACTGGAAGAGAGTGTGCAGAGCCTGTGCATTCACTTAATTTGATTAGGAAATGGAGTGTTGCTTAATTGAGGCCACTCTAATTAGAGCAGCAGAGGTTAGAGTGTACGTCCGGAGCAGTGGGAGCCCTTGGGAGACCGGGGGCAGGAGRGGCAGAAGGGGCCTCATGGAATACAGAGAGTTTGCAGCAGCAAGAGGGGGGTCAGCGCCAAGGCTGACCGACAAGATCTCCCCCACCTTCACTTATTCCACCCTCCCCTGACAGTGACACAGGGCTCTTGGCCTGCTGCAAAAGTATCCCTGAAAATGGGGGGGGGGTGGAAGGTGTGTCTGAACACCTGCATCCCAGGTAACAAGAGCTCTGTAGTCAGAGCCAGAGTGGTCTCTCAGACCAGGGGAGCAGAAGTGCAGCCCAAAGATCCTGTTACAGCAGGGCATGAACCAAGGCAGGTGTGACAGGGAAGAGGGAGTGCAGAGTTGAGTTCTGGTCTTGATCCTGCAACATCCAAGCCCAGGCACTGGGACTAGTCAGCCACTACACTGGTGATGCAGAAGTAGGAATGCTGCAGTAAGAGGTTTACACTGCGTTTACTTTCCTGAGAAGGTCTCTAAGACAGTGTTACTTTCCTTTGAAGAACTCTGCTAGAAAAACAGGCCTGGGCAGGGACATGGCTCTTGCTCTCCCCCACATGGCTGTGTGAGGTGTCCAGCATGCTGAGGGTGAAGGGATTCCCATGGAGCCGCTCTTACCATTCCCATCAGGATCAGCTTTGACCGCTGTGTACATCTCCCGGATGTTTTCGGGGGTCATCCACCTGCCGTTCCCAAGTCGGGTGTGGGTCAACACCTGAAATTCATAAATGGATCAACACTGGACACTGGTTTCTTGTACTCCTAAGACCCTACAGATTCTCTGCCTGATGCCTGGCTGGATCTCCTCCACAGCACATCAGCCAGACAGGCATCGGCACATCTCTGCACAAAGACGATTGCAGTGAGAATCATCTGGCAGCCACACATGGAGTGTGGCTGATGAGTGCTGTTATTTCCAGCTTAGGTCATGGCAAATGACTGCTTGGATTTGGTTAAGCAGCCCTGAGGTGAAGAGAACATGGCTCTCTCAAAGGGAAAGTAAAGCTATTGATGATAAAAGTGAATGCTTTTACTTGGCCAAGATAAGGGCTTGGAACAAAATACTTCCCTTTAATGTGTACAGAGAGATGCAGAATCCTGAAGAGCTCTAAGCAGGCTGTGACATCCAGAGAAAGGAGCCTTGCCCTGGGCTGTCACTGGCACAGTTCCCCATACTCCACAACACTTGTGGACCACAGGACTGTTCAGACCCCTGGCTCCACCTGAAATGGGAACCTGGAGAGGGACACACTTGAATTGCCAGGATCTGCCCTGAAGCACCCTGCCATACAGGGCAAGTGTGCTGAAGAGCTGTGGACAAGGTGCTCATTATCCCCCTCAGCTCATCAATAGGGGTGGCTTTGCTGGGGCTTGTGAATTCACACAATAAGTTCCCCACGGGCTGCACAAAGCAGGGCCTACGTGACAAACTCACTTCCCAGGACACCCAGCAAGAGGCAACCCACAGCACAGGAACATTTTATCCAGCATATTCAAAACACACATCCTGCCAAGGACTGTTGCTGCCTCCCAACAGCATGACAACTGCTGCACATTGTCCCAGAAACTTCCATGTTGAAGGCCAGCACAAGTTTTGGGACATAAAATTAAGCAAATTCTGATTGGTATATTCTGGGGTCTTGCCTCACCCAAGCACATGAGTAACTAAGAGACCATCTGACGAGGGGACCCGCCAGAGGGTCCCCAGCAAACCTTCCCCAGTCTGTCCCACACTCTACCTCTTTGAGCTGCAGCTGCCCATCCTGATTGTGATCCAGCAGATTGAAAATGTCCATCTGGCTGATTTCAATCATTTCCATGGCTTCCTCATAGTCATCCGTTGGTAGGATCTGGCTTTTCTGCAGCCCCTTCAGCTTTGCCAGATGAACAATGAGCTTGCACTCCTCCTCTGTCAGGAAGTCAGGAATTTCTGCAGCAAAAGTGTGAGCAGCAACAGAGACTGAGGAACTGTTACAGTGAGATCCCATATCCATGGCAGGAGATTCAGGTAAAAAAACAAAAGAGGCCGGGGGTGGAAATTTAGGAGCTGTCTAAGTTTAGGACATTCAAAAACATCCACCCTTCTACCAGAAGAGCTCTCAAAGAGCATACACCACACACCTGAGCTACTGGAGGCAGGTATTTTTACAGCAGCAGTTCCTAAATGTTTGGATCCCAGGGTCAAGCCCTTAAACCCTCTCACAGATACCACAATGGACAAAGGAGTGAACAAACACATGCATATCACTGCGTATTACCATTTCAAAGGTGCCATGTGGATCACAGTCTGGGAACTGCTGCTTTACCGGAAGGGAGACCAAAAATCTTTACAGTGGGCAGTGGTGATGGCCAGGGTTTCAGGCTGCCTTGCTGTCATGTGGAGAGGATGGCACTTTGCACACAACCAAATCCCTTTCAGGGGACCATGGCACAGTGCTCCACTATGAAACTCAAACAGAAAGGAGAAAAATTCTAACTTATTCCCACTCATTCTCTTGATCTTCCACTAAAAATGGTCTTCAAATGCAGTATTAAAGGTGAAGATACTGCATATGGAGGACGCCATGCTCCATATCCAGGTATCTCCAGCTTTCCTTTGCAGCACAAATGCAGCAGCAATCAGACAATCCCACGMTCCCAAGCAAATTTAAATGCAGAGAAATCCACTGACGACCATGAGGCTAGGAGATTTCTAGCTGCATGGTACAGTGGGCATGCACTTGGAAAACACTGGCAAGGTCCCATTCCAGAGCACAATTAGATTGTGGCCCAGGAGGTTGAGAGAATTCTCCTGGCTGGTGTCTGTCACCAGCAACTTTGTTACCAGCTGCTGAGACTTTTGAAAAGGGAAAGAAAGCCCACCAATGCAGGACAGGTTTAAGTGCTCCTAGACCCAAGGTCCTACTCTCCAAATTGCAGCTCCCTAGAGTTCCTGCAGGTATGTGCCAAGGACACACTATAGATCAGCTACAGCAGCAATCCTCAATTGAAGGGAAAAAATTAATTACTTCCATGACCTGAAATCAACTCTATCGGCTCAAACTGTCAATAAGCAGTTGGCTTCCTGCTAAGTACAGACCAGAACTAGCCCTGCAGAAAATGAGCTATTCCTGGGAAGCCCCAGGAACACAATGCAGCCAGCTATATCCGTAACACCCTCCAAGGAAACAATTTCCGCCACAGGCAGTGCAGGGTCCTTGTGCCAGGGGATGCTTCAGAGCTGGAGTTTCCACTGATCAGTTTGAATCTCGTGGCATGGCACCAGGTCCAAATGAACTGTGTGCACTGGCAACCAATGCCCCCAGTATTTCCAGTTCCCCAAACTGGGCTACAATAATGATGGTTTATGGAATCTTAATTACGTGCTGGAGGAAGGACAATTCCACTCTTCAGTGGTAGTAACAGGATTTCGGAATGAAGTAGGAATTCTGTTAACTGGAAAGCACATGTCATGCAGGTGGCAAGGTGAGGGGGTTTCCAGCTGAGTGCTGCCAATCCCATCCACAAACAACCTGGCTCCACAGCTGCAAATTAGTTCCTCTCTGCCCCCAGCTCTCCTAAACGCTTAACTTCTGGCTGTGAGACCATCCTATCTCCCTGCCTGCTCAACAATAGATCCAGCTAAACAAATGCCTCCTAATTGACTTTGAGCAACACTTGATTGCTTTTACAAAAAACAAAAGAGAGGAAAACATTGGGGTTTATGAAATAATGACTAATCCTGGAGCAAGAGAAAGGGGATGGGTTGGAGCACTGGTGTCAAACAGAGATTCAATCTTGGCTGAAAGAGCCCCAAGACACATGGGCCAAGTCATTCATCCCTCCCCAACTGCCCTCATTTCCACACCTGCTGATCTAAGCCAAACCCCTGCTAAAATACAAACAATCGGGGCCGCTGGCAAATGAAAATTGGAGCATTGTCTTCCCCATGAGGGCTCTGAAAGGGCCGCACTTAATGAGGATGGATTGACAAAGAGGTGGCTCGTAGGCTATAAAAGGCATCCCACAGTCAGGAGCAGCTCAGTCCGGAGTGTGCTGCCGGTTTGCCCGCTCCAAGCATGGTCACGTCCCCCCGCAGGCAGCCCTCGAGGYTGGGTGGCCCGTGGCTGCTGGGTGTCCTGGCACACCTGCTGCTTTGGGCCTCTGCAGGCACCCGGGCGAGCTACCTGAGGAGATCATCCAGCTGCATGCCCATCCCACACCGCATGGCCTTGTGCTACGATATCGGCTACTCTGAGATGAGGATTCCCAACCTGCTGGAGCATGAGACCATGACAGAAGTCATCCAGCAGTCTTCCAGCTGGCTGCCCTTGCTGGCCAGGGAGTGCCACCCAGACGCTAGGATTTTCCTCTGCTCCCTCTTTGCACCGATCTGCTTGGACAGGTAAGATGTTTTTACGAGTTATTTCAGCTGTAACAGTTAAGTCTCCCCAAGAGCACAACTGCATGTGCCTCCTGAGAGAAAAGGCATTCAGTGTGATCTGTGCAGTCCCCAAGAAGCTGTGCTGCCCCTCTTGGCAAGGGACAATTGGATTACCCAGCAGGGAACATCCCTCTGAAAGCGAAACATGAGCATTTCATATCACAGGAGCAGAAATATTATATTCCCTCCTTGGGATTTTTCTGTTTTCTCACCCCAGGCACCGCAGCCACATCCCCTGGCCACCCCCTTACACACTGCAGTAGCTGCTGGCCCCCACCAGCTTCACCTCCCACCTCCTGTGCAGCCCCTCACCACAGCTCCTGCCCCGAACACGCAGGGGTTTTTTCAGCCCAACAGTTCCATCAACAGAGAGGAATCYCCAGTTTTGAGGTGCAGTCCTCAAAGTACAGAGCTGCTAAGGAAATCTAGGGTGTAATCACACACCTGAAAAGGTAAGCAGTCTTCACACTGGAGAAGATCCYTGAGTGGGTGAAGGGTTTCTGGCAGCTGCCCGTACTGAACAGCCTCATCCTCYCTGTCCTCAGAAATTCCTTACTTGCTTCCTGGACATAAATGTTCAAAAAAAAATCAAAGATCCCCAAATTGCCTGCTAGCACAACAGTGTGCAGCACAGACCTGTGTGGCAGCAGTGGTGCCAGGGCTCGACCCTCAGCCTCCTGCCAGGCACACGAGGTGCTGAATCCCCATCCCCTCCCCAGGCTCATCTATCCCTGCCGCAGCCTCTGCGAAGCCGTCAAGAGAAGCTGCGCGCCCGTCATGGCTTGTTACGGCTACCCCTGGCCTGAAATCCTCAACTGCAACAAGTTCCCTGCAGATCATGAACTGTGCATCGCAGCAGTCTCCATGGATGAAAATTCCTCAAGCAGGAGAAGTAAGAGGTTTTCTTCTCGTGTATTTTCCCATATGTAACACTGAAAGCTCAAAATGATCCTATGACTTGTTTCTATTCTGCATTATTTCTGGTTTTAAGCTGTATTTTAAAAAAAAAGTTACAAATTCCAGTTTTGTTCTCTCTGGGAACTGTGTCTAGAAAATTAGCATAACATTGACTGTGGCTTGTTCCTCTCTCTGCTGTATTCATTAGCTCCCCGGGTGCCATCAGACCCCGCAGGGTTTGGGGCAGGGGGAAGGAAAGGCTGCAAAGCCTCCAGCCCAGGCACAGCAGGAGAGCTCATGAAGTGCAAACTCCCAGCAGCGAGATGTGTTTCCAGCGGAGCTATGGAGCTGCAGCCCTGATCTTTCAGTTTGTGTCCAGGGCTTAAAAACATGCAAAAAGGAATGTTTTGCAAGACTTCTCTTTAAACATTAGGAAACACTATGAAGGGGCACGAGCCTCTGCAGACATGAGTTACACCAGAAAAAAATCTGTCTGAAAGACTAAATTAACACCCAGATACTGATGAACACTGGGGGAGATTCAAGAGCAGTTAAGGGGAGAACAGACATTTCAACATCATTTCAGCATCACCGGATGGAGTCTGGCCATACCACTGGTTTCACTGTTTCATCCAAATTAGGAGATCTTCACTAAGCATCTTCACTGCTGCTTTAACATGCAGCAACACATACAAGCCTGAACAAAGCACAACAARTGGTGTCTGCCCCAGCCACAGGAAGGAAAGTTTAACGTTTCTCACCCTGGCAGTCTGAGGTATTTCTCCAGGGCCTAGGTAGCTCAGGAAGAAGCGTCACTAGGAAATAGCAAGCCACCACTTGCAAATCTCAAAATTTCATCGTGCTTTTTCCAGTGAAGCTTGACAAGGATGTTATAACCTAATTTCTGTTGCAGCAGTGCCCCGAGCCAGCTGCAAAGACTGTGAGCTTGAGGAGGCCAGCACTGCCAGGGAGATCCTGGAAAGCCTCTGTGCCAATGATTTTGGTGAGTACCCTCCTCTTACTCTCAATTGCTGCTGTTCCCTCCAGCAGCCAAGCAGTGGCATGGACAGAAAATGGCTTTGCCATAACATATTGAACTGCAGGAACTGCAGCTTTTACACCAGATCCCAAGGATTTTCAGTTTCCACCTTACCTGTGAGGTAGCAGGAGGGCCCAGCTCCTTGCAGCACTGAAGACCTGCTTTATTTTTGTGGGCTCTGATTTRGTTTTGGTCTGTGCCTGCTAAAAACAAGCAGTACTGTGGTCTTCCCTTGGAGAGCAACATTTCAATCAATGTCCATAAAAACCTTTAGCAAACTCCATGTCAGCTATTTCAAACTTCAATACCATTTGACTGTCCCTCTCTCAACCCAAGTAGGCAGCAGCACTGGCTCTGCTCAGTCAGCTGGCAGGAAGTTTTCAAGGTACTGTCCTGAATTCAGGCACACATATAAAAAAATAAAGAGATTTTCTAATAAAAGAAAAAAGGTTACAAATCCTGGGCAGCTGTCAGTCATGACACATCCTGAAATCCCTGTTCAGAGAAAAGTCAAGTAATTTCATGACACCAGGACTTTTATGCATCCGCTTGCTGGTGCCGATGATTCCTACAGGGTTTCTGCAGTGGTGCTGAGAAAGCTTTTACACTCTGATGAGGGAAATGGATTGAGAAGGAGAAGGAGGTCTTTTCTCCCAAGTAACAACTGATACGACACGGGAAAATGGCTTCAAGTTGCAATGGAGAGGTTCGGATTGGGCAATAGGAAAAATTTTTTCACCAAAAGGATTATCAAGCACTTCAACAGGCTGCCCAGGGAAGGGGTTAAGTCCCTGGAGGTATTTGAAAGACATGTAGATGTGGCACTTGGGGACATGGTTTGGTGGTGAACTGGGCAGTGCTGGGTCAGTGGCTGACCTCGATGATCTTTGAGGTATTTTACAACCTAAACAATTCTGTGATTCTAAGAACAGTGTTCAGTACCGGAAATTAACCCCAAATCAGAACTTTTACAAGTTCACTACAATTACAAGAGCTCAGACAGATACCTCTCCACATTACAGAGGCAGCAGAGAAACCTCGGGCTGGCTTAGTATGCTTAAGTAGGTGGGAGCTATGAAGAGTAAACAGAACTAACAGCTCTTTTTCCAACCCCTGCAGCAGTGAAAATCCGAATCCTGAGGAAGAACATGACCACCACCATCTCGGACTTCGACCTGGACCACTCCAAGGTGGAGGTGCTGAAGCAYGGCCCGCTCCTCAGAACTGAAATCCCTGCCAGGCTCCAGCAGTGGCTGGACATAGATGCCACCTGCGCCCACAACATCATGCGAGGCACTCATGCAGGGGTCTTTGTTGTAAGTGGTGAAGTACAGAGTGACAAAGTGGTGGTGAACAAGGCCTACGCCTGGCAGAAGAGGAACAGGAACCTGCACCAGGCAGTGAGGAGGTGGAAACACCACCGCTGCCCTGAACAGGCAGGACGGAAGGTCTGAAAAATCTCAGTTCCAGCAATAAGAAACTGCTCCCTTCCCTATGGCTAGAAAACTCCTTTCCCTGGCAGGTGGTGTTTTGGACACGTACAGTCATATTTCTAGGTGATTCGAAACAGTCATAGTGCACAGATAGGGCCTCACTACAGATTTTACCAAGACAGAGCTTAAGGATGCAGGATTAACATGTTCCTCTCACAAGGCTCTGCAGGTCCAGAATGTGCCATGGTCGGCTTTGAGTAGGATCCAGTGTCACACCAAAACTCAACTATGCAGGTGAGGACAAACTAGAAGAGACCTTTAGTAACAGTTCCTTCTAGTTCTCATTATCAGAGCTGGTATTTCAGATTCATTATTTGACCCTGAGACATTGATGCTGTCCAAGTGCCTTCCTGCTTTCTGTCCAGAGATTACATGAAAGTCTCCCTGACTGCTAAGTGATACTTCTTATGTAATGGAGGAAATACTTTATTCTTGAACAGTCTGAGGTAAATTAAGGGGGAGAGGAATCCACCGTAGCAATACCCAGCCCCTCAAAAATTGCATGCTGAACTCTGCTCTTGAGTCAGGCTGTCCCTTCAGCTTCCTGCGCTGAGAGCTGATGAGCATCCACACAGGTAAAAGGAAACAGCCATTCTCAAGCAGGAAAGACACAGAGCAGATAGCTGAGGGTTTCTGCCTAACAGGGAAAACCATTTTTCAAAATCAGAAATTCAGTGTACCAGAAGGTTCTGGTAACTGGGGATATCACAAGAACCTTGAGAAAAAGCAGTGTGAGTGAGACATGAGCTGTTCAAAGCTCTGCTTTGGTGTGAACAGCAGCTTTGCTCGGGACCAGGAGGTGAGTCCCAGTCCCAGCCCCAGCACAGCAGGATACTGCAGTTCTGATATGGGAGCAGGGGAGAAACCTTCCACAGCTGCCTTCCACCTGTACATAAAGAAGATAGAAAAGGTGGGAAAACTCAGCCTCACCAAGCTCTCTGCAGCTCACTCTCTCATCCAAGCAGGACTGTCACTCTCTGCAGAGATGCGCACTGTGCTCCAGACCACACAGCAGAAAACAGCAAATCCCCAAATGAGAACACGAGTTGGATTTTTACTGCCTAACAAAGCACTGGCCATGAAAAGTTTTCTATATTGGCTTAAACCTGGGACTGAAAAAAAAAAAAACCAAGGTGAAAAAAGAGTCTTTGGGAGGAACACTTTCTGCCTTGTTGGTGACGCCTGCAGCGTTGGCTGTGCAGAGACAGCTGGTCTGCTGGAGACACACTGGTCTGCTGGAGACACATTGCCTCCCCGTGCTCGCAAGGCACAGCAACAACCCACGCTGTGGGCTCCTCCTCACACTGGTGTGGGCTGAAATAAGTGCTCAGACAACCACACTGCAATTCAGCTGCGCCCTGACATTTGTGCAGTGATTACTTCTCTTCCCTGAGGCTCAGAAGGAAAACACAGCGAAATTTCCTATTTTTATTCCTCCCTACTGTCTTGTCTTAGAAACTGCTGTCCAATCCACAGAATCTGCTGTCAGGTGGTCCCTGCAATGGCAGTATCTTCTGAACAGACTGCATTTGGAAAACACAACAGAACACATAAAAGCTCTGAAGGTTGAAAAGGCTTTGTCTGATTTGTTTTCCATTAGTAGGGTTATTTGATTACTAGTGTTTCCCAACTAAAAACTGCACAGATGGTCTGACTTACAAGCTTTAGAAATGATGCCTTGTAGCCAGAGGGGGAAAAAAATAGGGCAGGGATTTTTTCATAGTTCCATGAAATACGCTTGGGTTCCATGCAGATGTGACTTACCCACATTTAAAAAACAAACCTCAAGCTCCCCTATGGTGCCCAGCCCATGCTCTGAAGCCCAGAGAACACATTAAATCATTCATGAGTGCCTGGTGCTGTGGCCCCACTGCAGCCTGCTCTGCTGAAAGCAGAGATCACAGACCAGGCACTGTTTCCTTAAACTGGCTCTTGTATGCTGCAGCAGTTTGTGTAAATCCCCAGAAACTCAGGAATCTTTGCTAAGGACTTCTGTGTTTATCAAACATAACCAAGTTAAATACACACTTCGACTGATTTAACCAACAGAGATGCAATAAATTAGTTTTTTTAAACCAGTTGAATTAGACTGGTAGTGCTTGCATAGAGAAGTCTATGGAAGTCTTTTAAAGTCAGAGCTGGCTCCTGGCAGGTTCATCTGGGAGATAAAAATTGTCTTGCAACTTGCAGTTTCTAAATAAGGGACTCCTTATCTGAGAACAAAGGAGAACAGACTCATGGCATCTCAAATGGTAAATGTCTGTCACTGTCTGTGATGGCATCCTCAGGGAGCAAAGCTTCCCTCAAAACCAATGGAGGTACTGGAACAAGAAGCTAAAAATTGTGGGATTACTTCTGCCAGGACAAACCTGCCTTTTATCACATTCAACACCTTCCTTCCAGGCCAGGACCAGCTGTTTCACTTCAGTGGTACTGGTGACGGAGCGAAAGTGGAAACCGGAGTTTTCCTGGGTGAAAACCAGAGCGATTGCCTCAGACCATGGTTCTGGTAATGACATCAGTTGTGTGATGCTGTGGGGTTATCAGTTCCAGGCTGGTGTGTCTGTTTAGTGAATGTCAGACAGAAATCCACTAAGAAATTTGCAAACCACGAGTACTACTTATGTAGAAATGATGAAAGAACTTTGTGTATTTCTTCCTGATACTGGATTAATGGAGTTTCATAAGAAATCTATGGTGAGGTTTTCAGTGTATATAATCTATTTGGAATCAGAAACAAACTCTATATTATTGAGAAAGCATCTGAAAGATGCTCTATGCTGTCTTTTCAGAGACAACAGGTTTTCTCTGACTTGGCAGTTGAAGAAATTTTGTAATGATCAGTCCTCTTCCAAATTATTTAGCATATTGTCAGTGGATTTCCAGAACACGGAGTTCAATTAGTGAGACTTTACCAGTGACAGCAAAACATCACAGAAAGGTAAAGATTTTAAAATATCTGAAAGGTGGATGTTGTGTGGTTGGGTATTAGAGCAGCCAAAAATACAGATAAATCTAGAACAGGACACAAAATGGTGGAAGACATTAAATCTATCAATTCTCTTGTTTCCTCAGCGCTGAAGCACCAACACTAAATTGCTTTTTCATAATTTATTAAAAAAAGTTTGGGTATCTCTTGTCCTTTCCTTATACTGAGCAGCTTCTTCAAGATTCTCGCCAGTGATCTGCTGTCTATTCCTGGTATTTTAAAGGGAACCTGAAAAACCTGGAAAGGTTAATCTTCCAAATACTTCAAAGTGGGCCACCCAGAACAAGTAACCTCTGCGAATTTCGTATCAAAATACCTTAAACGATTTTAAGGCAGCCCCAAGGAGCAGCAGCACAGGGAGGTGATGCCAAGACACGGGAAGTAATTTTCCCCCGAGTGGGTGTCAGACAGCGGCGGGTGTCAGACAGACACGCACACACACAGCCACCCCCCCTCCGCCGCCAGGGCAGCGCGGGCRGCGGAACCCCCCCCGCTACCAGCGTGCCCGGACCCGGCAGCAGCTGTCCCGGCGGGGCCGGTACTCACCGAAGAGGAGCGGCTTAAGACTGAGGGTGCGCACGGCGTGGGCCCTGCCGGGCACCAGCTCCACCCGCTGCGTGTGGCCCACCTGCGGGGGGGAGAGCAGCGGTCAGCGGTCAGCGGCCCCCGCCCCGGCCCCGGCCCCCGGTCGCGGGCTTGCCTTGATGCCCTCGAGGCGCGGGAGGGCGCGGGCAGGAGGCGGCGGCGGCGGCGGGGGGGCGGCGGGCGGCCCGCCGGGCTCGCCGGCGCTGAGGTGCACGAAGAGCAGCAGCCCCAGGACGTTGAGGACGTAGAGGTGGGCGAAGACCATGAGGACGAGGAAGTAGGGGCGAGAGCAGACGGGTCGCGGGCGGCCCCCCGGCGGGCCGGGCAGCGGGGGCCCCTCGGCCCGCGCCTCCGCCGCCGCCATCGCCCCGGCCCGCCCGGCCCCGCGTCACCACGGCAACGGCCCGGCGGGCGCTGCGTCAGCGCGAGGCGGAGACAGCGGCCGCGGGCGGGGACAGCGACAGGAGCCCTCCCCCTCCCCCAYCCCCATGCCACTACCAAGAAGAGCCAGGACACCGCCGAAGTTAGAAAGTCACAATTTATTTCAAATAAACCACGGGCACACCTCTGGCAACCGTCTCCCGGGCGGTTTCCGCCGCCCCTGCCCCTCTCCGGCGCCTGCAAAGAAAAGCGAGGGGTGGGAGCAGCGCTGTRCCCTCCCACCCACCTCAACGCTGTCCCACAACCCCAACCAGACCGGGGCCAGGAAAGGAATTCCCAGAACAAGTGCCTCATTTAAAAATAAAGTTCTATTTTTTCACCTGCTTAAAAAGTCTAAAATTTAGAGTGCAAGACTATAGTACAGAAACCTCCTGCTGCCCCGTCTGTAGGCGGGCACAGCGACTTCGCTGCGCAGGGCAGCAGTCATGCAGTTTATGGTGTCAGTAGAAAACGTTTTGTTACAGTCTGGGAAGCCTGAGGACGAATAGAGATGAGGCAGCCAATGCACTAACACAAGCGAAGCCCAAATAAAAGAGTACCGGATGCAAGGATGGAGAGGTGTCGGGCTGGCRCAGGAGCTGGAAACAAGTGCAAAAAAGAAAAAAGAGAGCAAACATTCCACATCCGTAGCAGTAATGCATCAAAGGGAAACTTGTAYCTCAGACTTAATGGCTCCTGAGCCATCTTTCTATTCACCTACATCCATGTAACCTTGCTGACTCAAAGAGGGCCATGTACCTATTAGAGAGGAAAAAACTGGCCTTGTCTTTTGGTGTGGAGAAGCCCTGTTTCCTTCCTGTCACCTGCCTCTCAAGCAGTGTCAGCCACCTTACACGCAGAGCCAGCAGCCCCTGGTCTCTGCACGTTTCATCTTGAAGTCTATGATTTTCTGTATGACACTAATACAGAGGTGGCCCTGCCTGGGCTGCAAAAGCAAGTCCTGTTGTTTTCCCAGAGTACAGCATTAGGATCTGTGCATGCAGCCCAGAACTTTCACCACTTTCAGGAAGGATGTTTTGTTTTGTTTAAAAATAAATGGAACTGTTGACAAAGCTCTAGTTTCAGAAAATTTGAAAGAATTAGTGGGTGCACTGTGCAATCCTCATTACTGTTCCTCAGCCAAGCATCTCAGCAGCCTGTTCAGTAAGTCTGGCCACAGCTATATCGTCTGGCTTGTCCACAAACATGGATTCATAGCAAAATATTTTGTGGGCGCATAGGAGAGGACGGGAGGGAAGGAGGCTGGGAGGGAGAGAGACAAAACCTCATTCTCATTTAGCTCAAAGCTGGACAATTATGTAACAGAAGTGAATATTCTTTGGGATTAGGAAACTCCACATACCTGTTCTGCAAAGAGATTAGGTGTTAAGATAGTTATGTCTAGACAATAAGAACACCAGCTTTTATCCTAATCAGTACTTTGCACATTACATTTTTAAAGAACAGTTTAAACATTGGTTCTATGCACTGCAAACTGCTGGGTCTCAGCAAACCTTCCCCCCTCCACTATCCCTTCTCGTGGAAGCAGCATGCCCAGACTTGGACAATGATTTGGGAAGGGGAGAGGAAGAGAGACTGACCTCTAGGATATATCATGAGGAGGGCACAAGGAGGCTGCTGCTGGGTGCAGAGTAAGGAATGAAGTCAGGAGACAGTGGCTGGAGCAAGGTTAAATCTACCTCTACRGCTCCAGCCTTGAGGGGAGCCAGAATAGGACAGAGCACAAACACAAGCAGCCACAGCTATGGAGATCTCTTGCACAGCAAGCAGCACTGCTCCCAGAAACCATAGACTCTCTCCCTGCCCTGCTCCCTGGCTCCAGCCATCTCTCCACAGCTCTGCCCTACCCTCAGCCACTTCTGCTGTAACCCCCACTCCACAGCCAGCAGCTCCTCACAGTACATTCCCCTGTTCCCTGAGGATACATCCCACATCAGGGACAGGAGGGAGGAAGGAAAAGGCCTCTCAGTTTGAAATTTTCTGCTGTGTACAACAAGCATGGCCTCAGGATTAGCTCCTATAACAGCTACTCCTTTTTTAAACTAATGCATCACTCTTCATAAAATCTATGAGCCCAATTATACCTGCTGCAAATACTTGGGTCACATGTCTCAGGTACATGAAAGAGGCTCCAACAGCAGTTAGCTTATTCTGACATGCAGGAATTCAGTGCTTTTCCCCCCTCCAGTTTAATCTTTATCAAGTAACATTGCATAAGAACAATACAGGGATGCATCAAAGGCAACACTTCCAAATACAGCATGGAAGAGAATCCCATGAGTTCCCCACAGAGCTGAAGATTTCCTCAGATTAGACTCTGGCTGCAACTTACTGGCTGCAAACAACAAACTCCTGGTGCAAGTGACACATGTGCCTGTGAAATCCTAACATGTGGCCTGCTTCCTTTAGCAAACAGGCAAGGATCAGCATTTAAGTAACCTTTTTCATGTTAACCCCTACTAAGATGAACTAGGTTTTCATATTTTTATTTTAGTGTATATTTTACATTAGAAAAGAGAATGTTAATAAAAAAGCTCCACATGCTCCTAACAATCAATTTTCCAATAAGTTCCCACCAGCATCAATACTAATATACAAATAAATTAATTTTCCTAGTTAATTTTCTGCCCGGCTTGGTGCAGGCTCTGCACAAGCAGTGCACCTGTATTCAAGTGCCCATCCACATTCGCAACACGTGCCAGGGAGTGTGTTGTACATAATCTTTCCTCCTCATAATGTAGTGGTGTTTAGTCACACTTTGATGAATGACATAAAATTTTCTCAGCCATGCTACCCAGCAAGCACAAATAATCTTTATCAGGCTGCATGGCACTGTTATAAAACAGATTCTTTCACTCTGCAAAAGCCCCAAGCCTTGTATGCTACTACTCCCTCATCACTCACTTTGGCAATACAACGTCCTCCCCACAAAAACAAGTAAAGCAAAAATCTACATGGAAGACCTAAAATTCATCAAATGCAGAATCTGATTTCTCTCAAACTCAAGGCATATCCCCCAGGGTTAACCTTGTCTGTCCCCTGCAATTCCTCTGTTTGCTTTTGTTTGTGTAGCTGGATTTTGCACAGCTGATTTACAAGAGATGTCACATGTGATCATACTGAATCATGGCCACTGCTGATACTGTGGGGCCATTCACAGCAGCAGCCACCCTTAACACCAGCCACTTTCCTCATGCAATGCCAATGCCACAATGCCCTGGTTAAAGGAGCATCGGAAAATCTAGCTGAGATATTTTGTAACCTCCTTCAGTGACTAGGAGGATTTTTGTGTTAGAGGAAGGAAGAGGGAGAGGGGGAAAAGCCCATTAAATTTACAAGCAGATTAAGGAAAAACACTCCACTGCCAATTTATTTTTAAAAAGGGTTGTGTGTTATTCTAAGGTTTGTCTGTATACTTGTACAACCGTTGAAAATTACATAAACTGTAATGATCTAATACTATTAACAGCCATTCAGAAAAAAACTCCCTCCCCTTCTGAAACCATCAAGGGCAGGAGGGAAATGGCCCAGGAAATATGCCAATCTGAGCTCTGGCCTTTAGCCTGGCAGAAACAGAAACAGAAAGATAAGAGAACAAACTGGACTAAGAGGTGGTGTTTGCATGTGTCTGACTTGCAAGGGGAGGGGTGGCTTTGTCCTTGGCCGTGTTCTCCCAGAGGCAGTGCCTGCTTATCCCAGTGAAGCTGCCATCACTTCACTTGCTGCTCTCACCCCTGCACTGTCACTTCCTCCTCTCTTATGTGTCATGGAAGTCTTTCAGCAGGGTCCTCCGTCTCTGCTCTGCTATGTGCATCTGATTCTCTAAGTCCTGGTAAAAGAGAAAGTACAAACTGTTAGCACAAACTCCCTGGAGAAGAGCTTATTTTCCTTAGGGAGACACTAAACTCCAGCCTGAGAAGCAGCAACCATCACACACTTCACAGGCACTCTGGATTACAAGATCCTAGATCCTTTTCCTTTTGACATGGGCTCCCTATGCAGTTACCTGGCTCCTGCTCTGTCTAAAATGCTTCACACTTAAGGAATCTGCTCTTCACCAGAGGGCTGCATGCAGCCCCCTTCAGAGTTCTGTGGGTCCTGTTTCACTTAGCAGGAAACCCCGCAGCCCTCCCTCCTCTCCCATAAGGCAGTGACCACACTGTTTCTACAACATCTGCTGGCTAAAGGTGGTTTCTGCATCTGGTTTTTCAGAACCCTCACTTGACTGCCTTAGTGCTCCTGCAGAACTGTTAAGCCCAACAAACAAAATCTGGCCAACAGGCTCAAGCAAGCAGAACGCTCACCCCTCTGTCATAGCTGTCTGCTCGCTCCACCTTCCATGAGAGATTTTCAATTTCAGCTTCCAGCTGGGCCTGTTGGTATTCAAACTGCAAAGAGTAAAATTAGAGACAGCAACAAGAAACTAGTTTAGTGGAGCAGTTTCATACCACACACTACACTTGAGGAGCAGATAAATGTGTTCTGCTGACAGCACTGCTGGCAGAGCAGGTTTGTGTCTCCTCCTTATCCATCTTCACCTAGACAGCATCACCCCTTCTGGGAGTTTCTTGTGCAAGCACTCCCCAACCTGCATCACTCAAAATTAACCCAGTCAGCCTAAAAACACTGCAAGCGACCAATATTTCATAACTCAGCTTATTTTGCCATAAACAGGTCACAAAATGCTTTCATGACCAGCTCTGCAGGCAGAGTAGAAGGACTGTTAACCCCCGCTGGGAGCAGTAACTTGTTCCACTGGCACAGTCAGATCCAGAAGAGAACATCTGTCCACAGCCTCAGAGAACACATGATGCCATGAGGGAAGATTCTATAACAAGTTTTACAGGATAACTGAGTCAAAGAAAAAACTCTTCCCTGAATTCAGGGTTATTTTTGTACTTGTCCAGCCCATGAGATGCACCAAACCAGCAAGTAACTTACAGCAGGAATAAAAAGCAAAGCTACACCCTGATCCAAGYCTGGAAAAGCTCTCCTCCAGCAGCTCTTCACATGAAATATGGCCCACAGCATTATGATAACTCTTACCAAGGAATAAATGCACACTTCCAGCCTCAAAACATTCTGGATAAATGGCTTGTTAGTGAAAGTGCAGTGAAGTCCCCTTGGAAAATAATGTAATGTATCAGAGGACAGAGCTGCTGGTTGACTCGAAGTGAAGAGGGAAGGTGTAAACCCACCTATTTGTCCTGTTCTTAACTCAAACCCAGGACTAATGTTTTAGACATTGCCCAGCTCTGGAATTCAGCCCAGCATGCTGCCAGCCACACCCCAAAAAGTTATCAGCAAAAAAAGAGCAGAAAATCTTACCAGCTTCTTTCTGGGACCAGACTCCATGTAGTAGGCATATGGATATGTGTACTGCAGAGTGTAACGACACTGTCCAGGAGTGGGAGGAAGAGAGAGAGAAAAGGACAAGAGTCTCAGTCTTGGAAGTCAGCAGAGTCACATTTGTGTGAGCACTACAGGCCAAGAAGCTACCTCCTGACATGAACAACTGGATACTTCATGGCAGAATTTCCTACACTTTCCTTGGAAGTACTTGTGCAGTTCTGTATATTGTAGATTATAGCTTCACAGAGGTCACTTCCAGATGATTTTTGGCTAGTTCATGTCCTAAACCAGAGGTACTGTCCCACATAACCACAATTCTTAAATTTTCTTCCTTACTTGGTGGTATGAATTTAGCATTCTGGCATGTATTCCCTTCTGAGTGCCAAACAAGACCCAACTACCCACCTTTGCAAGTAGTTTTGCAGCATTTTGTAGGTATTGCCAGTCTATCCATGTTCCCAAGTTGTTCATAACTCTTTCTTGGATTTTCTCCTGGATTCGTTGGTATGTCTGTGCCTCCAGCTGTAGGCTTTTATTGTGATTCTCCCACTGCAAGGGGTGGGGAGACAGGGAAAGAAAAAAAATGGCATGAGACCAGAGTACTACTGCTGTAAAAGCACAAGCTCTAGCAAGCAGAAATTGGAGTGGGGCAGGGAGTCCAGCAAGGCAAGACATGCTGTGGGAAAGAATGGCAAGGCAGCACCTCCAGTAGCAAGTGGTGGAGGCTGTAGACAACAGACTGACAGCAGCAAGAGCAGGGAGCAAACCCAGCTCCTCCGAGTGGGAATGCCCTCTGGTCACACAGTGACCTTGTGTCTAACCAGATGGAAAGTTATGGTGATTCCTCTGCTTAAAGGATTTCTATAGGAAAGTCAAGAGTTTAAATTAACATTTAACATGGGCTCAGTGAACTCCAACGTCCATGTGTACATTGTAAACATGGCTATTTCCCAAAGCCTCTTGGTCTGGAGAGCCAGGAATGAAGACATTCATTTTACGACAGGACTTGGCTCATGCTGTGAAGAATAAACTGATTTTAATGGGGAAACTGAAATGAAGCAGTATTTAATCTCTACCACATTCTCTTCTAGAGATGCTGCTGTAGAGTTGCTCTGCATGGCCAGGTGCATGGAGCCTGCTGTGTGGACAGCTCCGGCTGCAATTTTTGAAAATGTGATTACATTAAATTTTAGTAAAACTGTGCTACAGCCAGTGGAGCTTTGAACATGGCACAGTTTATTTAGTTTTTGTCTGTATAAAGACATACTGCAAGGAACTGAAGCTACCCAATCCTGGAAGGAAACGATTGGAGCAATATCTATCTAGTGCAGCAGCACTCAGCCTGCAGGTACACGGTACAGTGGCACACAGGTAATACCAATTTCCTCTAGCACAAGGGAATATAGGAGCAAATATGATTTGCTTTGGGTGTAACATCACTGGTTTGGATAGGACTTGCAGGGCACGATTTTGAGTGAAAAACAACAGGGCCTGAAAATTCTGCACAGATTCTCTTTGGGCAGTTTCTTGCATGGAGATTGCTGGCAATGACCTTTGCACGAGGCAGGGAGCATTAAAAGGCTACAGCAGCTCTGGCCAAGGAGATGTCTCCTACCCTCTCAAAATAGAACAAGTACTTCTTAAGGGCCTCCCTGGCCTGTGCTTGCTGACTCTGGTTTACAATATCAGGATTCTCTTTGTACCGACTGCATTCGTAGTACTCGCTGCCGTGAGTCTTCCAGTCTCCCAGACACATCCAGCAGAAGTCTGCAGAAAACAGCAAAAAACCCACTGTGATGCACAGAAAAAAAACTCTGAGAAAGAAAAGCTTCAGGAGACACAGCCCATCTGTTTTCAGATATTTCTGCTAAGCCAAGAAACRCACACTTTTTGTATCATCTTGCAAAACAGAACTCAACAGCGAGCCAAAAATACCAGCCTGTCTTGAAGATTTTAATCATACAGCTTCCCATTCAACTATGGAAAGTAAATCCTGAAGTTCTGCATCCTGTATATTAAGACCACTGGGCAGAACTGCAGTTGCACCCTGCACAGGCTGTCACTCTGGGTTAGAGAAGAGGCAGGCTCCAAACCTTTTTTGAGTTGCACCCTTCCCACCACTGGCACACTGCCCCATGCAAACCTCTGTCTGAATAAAACATGAACGATCAGATCCAAAAGTGAACTAACTCAAGCAAAAGAAAGTCTGCCCTCAGTTCTCTCCAGGAAGGAACTACCCAGGTAATGTCAGATGTCTGTGGTTTATGACACTTCAAGTTAGGAGCCACTGAAATGGGAAGCAAGCGGAGGAAAGGGAGCAATAGCAAAAATAGCAAAACATGACAATTTTCTGATTTCAGAGTGAGGCTGTCAGTCTTCTGCTGGGAAGGAAAAAAGATGGAGATTAAGTTGCTAGAGTAAGAATCCCTTCTGTGTTACTTATGATAAAGAGACCAAAATCTGTATTTACAGAGTTCACCAGCCTTCTTGAGTGCTAAGTCACCATGGTACCTTGCACTTGCCTGCTCACCCTTGTCACAGAGCTCCATCAAAGCACGTCCAGTGCTGCCGCAAACCCCAGAACAAAGGAAATGAGAAAGGACAGTAATCTTTAATAATCTTCCCAATAAGGTTCTGATATTACGGTAGTTTCTAGTGGTACACTTAAGTCAGAGGGCTGAATGCAACTATCTCACTCCAAGGCAACAGAAATTAATTCTGCATGAAAAGATAAGGGCAAGAACAGGCTGTCATTTTGTAGGACCACACAATGGGCCAAAGACACTCAGGCTGTTAATTGCACAGGAGTGGGCTGAGAAGTCCAACAGCTGCTGTTTCATACAACAATTCACAGCTTCTGCAGTTTCATCTGGGTTGAAGCTTATTATTGCCATCACTAAGCAGAAGGACTTAAGCTGATCTGAGTAAACGGCTCAGTTCTGACAGTATTTTCAGCTGATTACAAATACAATTACATGGAAAGATCTCCTGTGAGATGGATTCCACTGTTAATATTCTGGAGACTTCTCTATGCAATGGACCTGTCGGGGGCAGGAGCCAAAGCAGCACTGAATCAGAATCCAGCCAAGATCACAGCCAGTGGGGAAAAAAGCCATCACACAAAAGTCTGTAATTAATATCCTGTTCAGCTTTTACTAGGGGGAAAATATTTCAGCCAATGTTCACAATTTGTCTTCATATCACAAAAGAAAAGAGAAGGGACCATCACCACTGACAAACATTATAGAGAAAACTGCTTTCAAATCCAACTTACCATGCTTGCATTTGGAACATTGCTGAAAAAGAAGAGATAAGAGGCACTTCGTTAGCAGAAAGTGTGGGAAAAAAATTCCACTTAGAACAAGGGAGGTTTGACGTGTTAAGGGAATTGCTCACCATGTGATTGCAGCCTCCGTTCTTTTCAATACAGATATTGCACTTGGGACACTGAGGAAACAGAAGCAATTGTTAGATCCAACTCTAGAAGCCTTCTGGAGAATGACAGCACTTGCCTTTTTTTTTTCAAAATATGCATTCACGTATGAGACATACTCTCATACGAGAATATTAGCATTTATACCCTGCTTCCCCCACCAGTTCCTGACAGCTCCATTTAAAAGAAGGCAGAAAGGCAAAGCCAGGAAGTTACACTGCAGCACTGAACTGTTTGCTCAGGCAAACAAATTTACTGTTGTTACTCTTTGTAAAACTGGAGGTCTTGCTGAGTTACCACTTTGCAGTTACTCAGGCACAGGGACACAATCAGTTCATGTATGACAGCGTATCACAGCTACTTATACTACAGATAATTGTCACTATATTCTGCCTTCAGCAGCCATTAACAGATGACAACTCAGCTACCCGCAGAGACTCTGGCTGACCACAGTGAGAGCTGCACACGTACTCCCTCCACAGATACCCTGGAGTGTTGTATACCCAACATTTTTTGGGTTGCACAGGTACAAAGGAGGAAGTGAGTGTTGCTGCTTTTTATAAATTTTTGTATCAGGCAAAATGTATGTCAGGACAATGCTCAATAAAACAGAACCTTATTTCTACAAACGAGCATAGCAGAAACAATGCCATCACACGCTGACACCTTCTCTGGAGAAGGAAGGGAACTTGAAATCTCTGGTCTATCCACGTACCCCCTTTCCTAACAAAACTGAAGTTTGCAGCTAATTAGCACTGTCACAATTGTCACTGGCCATGGTAGCACAAATGCGGCCAAGAACTGGTTTGAAGTCAGGCCACAAAATCCCCAAAAGACAAGTTTCAATCTCAAACAGCTAATTTAGAGGATAAAGTAGCATATCTATAACTTTTAAAGACAATTCTATAGGTAGGCTAGCATGCACAGTATGTAATACTATTCCTTTGTCTTGGGTCTAGATCTACTAGAAGTACTCCTATGTCTAATTTACAGACTTCAACCACCCCATTTTGTGGTCCTTGCCAAATCAAGACTTTATCTCCCTCACCTTCCAGTTTACAGTACTCCACAAAGTTGTTTAGGCTTAAACACCACTGGTGCCTTTTTTGGTACTGATGTCACACTTACTACACTCTCTCCTTCCATTTTAAATACATCTCCACTGATGTATTTCAAAGTAGCCACAATTCTTTTGCCCGTGGGAGGACAGCACACCTGGCTGTCAAAGAAATTCACACCAGRTCTGGAATAAGGACCACCAGGTCCTTACTGCAGAAGGGCAGCTGAGCTTCCCACACAAAGCGTTCCCAAGGCATTCAGTTGTGTTATATCACTGTCATAGGCACATAATTAGTTCACATATGACAGTAGCTTCTGACAGAAGCTTCTTGACAGTCCCTAGGGAGCTGCAAGAATTTGCAGTCTGTGAAAAAGCAGAACACAATGCTACGTGTGTATAGAATTGCATCCTGCTTTTCGGGTAGGGCTAGTGGACAAGAAATAACATGCAGATGCCTGTCCTTACATCTTTAGTGTGAGCACTGATGTAGTTGGCTGTTTCAGAGTCATCTGCACACTTGGTGAGCCACTTCCGAATGGTAGCGCAGTCTGTGGGCGCGTGGTACATCTGCCGACATTTAAAGCTTAATCGGGGGAGAAAAAAAGAACACACATTGATTTCCAAGGAAATGACTCAAGGATTGAGGTTTTCCTGACCAAAATCTGGGGGGCCCAGTAAGGGATGCAAATGCTCTTGTGTATTACTAGAGTGCAAAAACCAAGGCTGAACTCCAACTCCCCCTCTTCTTGTGTAAAAGTCAGGGTCAGGATGAAAACAAACCCAGGCCTGACAAATCATGTCTGAGGGCTGACATGTCCCTCCCTAGAGCCCACCTATGTCTCCTCTAACATGACTGCAGAGTTCTGGGGCAGACCAGTGACTTACAAGTAGCCTGACTCCAGTGGCAGGTATCAGGCATCTGCATTAGAATGACCTGACAGCCCCAGAGAGTAAAGGTCATTTACATGGAGATACCAGAAAGCTGGGTCTCTAAACTGGTTGCATTTTACTCCACAGATATTCTCAACAGCAGTGATTCTGGAGACCCAGGAGCAGAAGACACTTCAGCAGCTCTATAAAGTATTCTTCTTCTCTGGTTCCATTTCCACTTGAAGTTAGACAAGTGTACAGCAGAAACGTATTCTCATATAAGTCTCAAAACTTGTCTCCCAGACACTCTGGGAGTCAAATGCTTGTAATAAACTTAAAAACTCAATACCAGCAGATAGCAGGGAGGACTCCATGTTTACTACCAGATTCTCTATCAGTCACTACATCTGTAGGAAAATTTCTAACCCAGTCAAAATGTGAGAATGGTAGATTTGTAATCCCTTGATTACTCAAGCTCCGCATTCCCTGGTTGTCAGAACACCCAAGTTCCCAGGACTTCAGGGAGCGAGGGGATGTCTGACCACCTGCAGAAGTCAGATCACAAGTGTCAAATTACTCAGGCTAACTCGAGTTACGAACAACTCTAGCAAAGCATTTCAGATACTTCTACACACCGAAACTGCTGGCAAGCAAAAGGACAGCACACACTTTCCCCGTGATCTGTAACCTTTTCTGTTTCTTACCAGAAGACCTCATTGCAACGATTGCACTGCACTCGCCGGGCTTTTGGCTCTTGTACCTGTATGACCATAGGGCAATCTGCACCAGGACACAGCTGCAGCTGGTAATGGCTCTGTGGACACACCAATGGGGTAAGATCAGCAGCAGGTACAGAAGAGCATTATCTGTTCAACTTTAACCACTCCTATCCTCAAAAACATTCAAGGCAGTTATTTCTTATGAAAAAACAATGGGAACTGTCACCAGGTCTTGGCCATCAGAGCAGATCCTCCCTTTCCTAATATAGAAGAGGTTTATTAGTTACTTACAGCTTCTCTAGAACAGGGAATTCAAATGCAGGGTTACAGACTAAGTCAGCACAAGAAACAAGACCCCACAAAGACACTGAACAAACAATTTTACTCCATTTGAGCTCTTTCCCCATCTTATCCTTATGTCCCAGAAACTATTCAGCTGCTGTCCTGTGGTGGCCATTCCTTCCCAAAGGGTCTCGTAGTGAGAAGTGGTGACACCACTCTTACATACTGCTTTGCTGCTCCCTGAGCGTTTCCAGTCTGTTCCCAGTTACCAGAATACTCCCGCACATTTAACAACTGCTGCTTTAATTTAAAAAAAGCTCACATAAAACGTAATTGAGCAAGCCAATTCAGTTGGGCTACCCTAAGATGAGGGACCTATTTTTCTGAAGCAAAAAATATTTATGGGAGAACAAGAAGGACTTAAATAATCAGATTAAAGTTTTGAAATTCTCAGCTGCAACACTGAGAATTCTGAAGCACCAGCCAAGAAGTTACTGGATGACCTTAGAGCAGAATTTACTTTGGCAACCTGCTAGAGCATTTTGTCAGTGAGGCTGTCCTACAGGAGCAGCCACATCATGTCTATTGAGGACAATTTTGCTGCAGTTATTGCAGTTCTAATCAAAAATGCAAGACACTTCAAACAAAATTTCTGCAAGTCATTGATGACTTGACCCAGGGTATTTTAAAACTGAAAAAAACCACTACCTCCACATAGTCCCTGAAGAGGTAGCGCYTGTATTTGTCTTTCAGCTCTTCACTAGGCAGCAATGGAAACACAAAGTCTTCTGGTGTCCGGAGTAGGCAGTCCTGAGCCATGCAGGACACCCCTGAGAAGAGAAAGCAACGTTTTAGCACACTGCAGCTTATACTAAAGGGTGAATGCACAGAAAGCATTCAACACAGTTTCCTAGGTGCCATCTGTTGTTGTGGCAAGAGGGACACAACTGTGAAACAAATCAGGGCTGCTGAAAAGCTGAAGCCCAACTGTCTTTACCAAAAGATGACAGGGTGTATGTGTACCCAGGACCAGTGAGTGCTTCAACCAGTATTTACAAGAGCAGATACTTAAATTAGAAAATTGCATGTTATTGCCATGCCAACATGAAAGACAGGCTAGGAAAAGCCCAAAGCAACTCTGGCAACTACTGGCTTCTCCCCAACACGAAGGGAACAGATGTTTGCATCCACAAGCACTCCACGGTCATTGCAACAGCACATCATCACAGATGCAAACTCAAGATGCAACAGATTTGCAGCTTCTAACTTGTTACAGTCATCCTCTCGACTCATCAGAATGGGCAGCGGGGCAAATACAGACCCAGCACCACATCCACCTTGAACTCACCAACTCCAACACCATCCTTGACGAGCACTGTACAGTGCTGCTCCCAGCAGCTGCGACAGAACTGGTGCTGACAAGCCAGAGAGAGCAAGTTCTCCTTCCGGACAAACTGCATGCACACTGCGCAGTGGTGGGAGGAATGTACCATTGCCTGGGAGAGAGACAAATCAGCAGTACAGTGAAAGCATCCCAGCGCTCCCAGAGTATTTTCAGCTCATCCACAGACACTTGCATCAGCTTCACTGTGACAGTGGTTTCCAGGGAGCTCCAGGCCAGAACAGGTTCATAAGCAGCTGTTGTGCTGAGGTGCTGCACTGCCCCAAACAGTCAGTCCTTCTCAAGAGCCTCTTTAATCTCACAAAGCATAACAGCTTGACAGTCACTGAACAGTTCCTGCTTCTGCTTTACTGCTACCCAGAACTCACCTTTACTTTTCTTATTCTTACTCTCACCTTGTTTGAAATACATCATTGTGTTAGTCCTTCCCTGGATTTACTAATATTCTTTGTTAGCTTGGCCAGACTATTTCCACAGGCTCTGGAGAGCAGCTGTCACTGGAAACAGACTTAGCAATGCCCTTTTACTGGATAGTAATTTTGGGTAATGGGAGATGCAATTCAAAGGTGCAGCGTGCAGAGTGTTTGCACAGAGGAAAGGGAATTCACAAACTGTCACCTCCCATCTCTTATCTTCTGCCTATGCTACATTTGGCAAAACAGTCATCATCCCTTCAACTGAAAAGGATTAAGAGGGTTTCTTTCAAATCAGGCATAACTGCTATTGCTTCACCAAACCACTGAAAGCAGTCTGGCTTCTCCCCAGGTAGTGCTGAGCTGATCCCCAGACAACAGATCCAGCCTTTGACACATCTCTGCTCACCCCTGGGACCTGCAGAACTAGGTCTAGCCCCACATCATCAAAACCAAGGCTCTACAAAGCTGTCACCAGGAGTTTATGTTCCAATTTCTCCTTTTACAGAGAAGTCATATAATCACTTTCCATCTACTTTGCTACTCGTGGAGAAGATAGCGTGAGCCTGCTGTTGGTTTCCGTGCCGATCCCTGTATGCCAGAGACGCGGAGCAGCAGCAACACTATACACGGCCACATGACTGACAGAGCTTGATTTATGGCACGGCCACAGGAGAGAGGAAATAATGCAAATTTGTTCTAAGCAGCATCACTTATGGACCAGAACAAGATTCACTGAGTCTGCAATTGCACTGATTGCCTGGATCAGCTGCTCAACCTGAACAACACACTCGCTACCTCAAACCCTTGCAACCTGCCTCTCTGAGCTCAGCACTACAGCTTCTCCCTAAGGGGTCAGTCCCTCTACAGACAATCACTACGAGCATCTGTTCCCAAAAATACCATCCTTCTGCATTAGAAGCCGAAGCACAGAGCAGCTTGCTCTAGCACACACAGACCGTAATGAATTGCCTAGCTAATCAAGTTTAAATTAACCGCTTAACCATACTATCTTTCCTCCTAAAATAAAATCACCATTTGTAGAAGACTGGAGAAAAGATTAATGGCTCAAAACAACTAAAACGTGTGTTTGGGTGGGGGCAATACAAGTTCTGCAAAGGTGGGGTGGTCACTGTTCCACATCCCACSCACTGGAGCCTGGAGCCTCTGGTCCAGCCCCAAAGTGGCTTCCAAGTCACTGCCACAGTGAAAGCCCAAGCTGGGGGGAGGAACCAGGGTAGAGAAAAGGCTGTGACAAGAGTGTGCAGCCCTGACACATTCCATTTGGGCCTTACAGCAGCTAAGATTGCACTGGATCCAAGGTGGTAACTATCAATCTCTATCTTTTTTTTCTTTCTTCTCCTAACTTCCTTTTCTCGAAATCTGGGTAACTTAAACTTGGATGGATTAGTTTGCTAAGTCAGTGCTTTGCCTTACTTTAATTGGATGTTGCTTTAAGATTTGCCAAGTCCTTTACAGTCTAAAGTTTACAAGTAAAAGTTTGCTATTCAACCTCCTGAGAAGCTTGTTTTCTTCTGCCCTCTGTCCAGGGGTATCAAAGTACCTAAGCCCCTTTAAAATAGTCATTGAGCAAGCTTGGGGTGTAACAATTCTTTAGGTGCAGTGAGCAGGGTGTCCTTGACGGCAGTGAGGAGCTACTTTCTACTGGGATAACAGACATTGATGAACAAAGGAAAACTGTTATTCGGTCAAAGCCAAATTTTCTGGCAGAGGGATCACAGTAACCCAGGAAAAGCCTGATCTCAACCGCTCCCTACTGCTAGGCTTGCTGAAAGATTATAAAGCTTGTCCAGCTTTGAATGGACAGAGCTGGGCTTAGGAAAATTGGCATTCTCCTGCATTTCTGCTGCTGCAGAAAAAATAAAGTATTTGGCAAAAGAGAAGAAGAGAAAAACTGGTAAGGGCAAATCCATAGTCTGCACACTTTTAGGAGCTGCTTTAATAGCTGCTCAAAGAGATAAGCRCAGAGCTAAGCAATGAGATAAGGTGGTGAATGAGTCTTTGACTGAATTGGTTAAAATATTGCAGGAGACCTTGGAGGCAGGACGCAGTGCCCAGCAGAAAATACATAAAGAGTTAAATGTTGAAAAGAGATTAACAGAAAAACTGCATATTCAACTAAATTAATCTTTTGTAAGAGAAAGAATTACATTTGCAGATTGCCCTCTTGAAGGGGAAGGATTGGGAGTGAGGTGTGGTTTTCCAGCCTCACTCTAGAGGTGGATCTCACTGACAATGATGTCATTCACCTTTATCCTTGGGAGGAGCTTGATACAGCAAAGCCAGACCCCCAGCTTCCCTCTAAACTCTGCCCACTTATAAAGACTGAAGCTGTTTATGAGAAGGAGTGTGAGGAGGTGGCACCCACTGTAACAACTAAACAAGTGCCCTATTCTGCAACTGAGCTGGCTCAGCTGCAACAAAAATTCAGCAGGCATGCAAAGGAAACTGAAACAGTATGTGTGGAGGATTTGACTGATGGGGAGAGACAGGATAAAGCTTTTGGAGGAGGAAGCACAGGGACCCTGGGGTCCCAGAGTGTCCTTAACAACATAAAATGGCAGAGAGCCCTGATCTCCGACCCAAAGGGCAGCCTATTGGGCAGGAGGTTTAGACTCCTTGAGCAGGGGAGAACCCATCTCCATCCCCACTCCATTGTTGGGTGATCTCATCAAGAGCGTGCAAAAGGCTGCTTGACTCAAATTAATACATGAGAGGGGTCTTGTACCCTATCAGCCTTCTCCCATGCTGTGGTTTGCTGAGCTGGATAGAATGAACCCACTAATTAAAGGACTACCTGACTCATAGAAGCTTTATGCAACTCAATTGCTTAGAGCTGCTCATGCAGGAGGACCACAAGCAGGACCTGGTTTTACATGGGGGGAAATAGCAGAGGAGCTGGTAACCTATGGCAGACAGGTAGGATTTGTTCAAGTGAAGTGAAGAGTCAGACTGTTGTCCGAAGGGCAAAGCTTAGGCAATGCATGGGTAGGTACAGATGCCCATGGCAGAGAACACCACATTAACACCAGATGGATAGTTCATTTTTTTAAAACCAGTCCAAGTGGGATTGAGTTTTCTTTTCTCTCTCCTCCTACAGGTATTTCATGAGAAGATGATGTGGCAACAGGACTGAAGAGTTAGACTGTTCTTCACTACATCAATTATTTGCTTGCATTTTGTCTCAGTAGTTTTGCAGTGTTTATATTTGTAATGTTTTGTCTCAGTTTTGCAGTATGTATAGAAGTTTGCCTCAAGCGTTTTTTGGGTTGCCACAGCAAGTGAAAAAGATTCCTATACCACTTCCTACTTCTTCAGAGCAAAATATAAAACTACTGTAAATAAAAGTTGTGAAAGTGTTTGGTTCAAAATCAGAACCTTGACTGAAATGATGTCCCAGCGGTCTTCACCTTGCCTGCTGAGGAGGCTGGAATCGCCCATTGCAGAGGGAATACTTCGGTGACAGCTGATACAAGATTCAGACAAATCTCAAAATCTATGAACTAATTTGCAGGTATGYCAAATAACAAATATTATATTTTTTCTGGACTCTAGGCAGATAATTTGAGCCCGTGAAGCTTACACTCCTGTCAGCTTAGCTTTTTCACTATCTGCTAGTTACAAGACAGCTCAGATGCCAAATCAGGCTTTTAAAATCTCCTCTCCCCCACAACCCAGAGTGCTTCCCAGATGTAGTATTTTATCACTCAAAATCTGACACATGGCAATGTGCTCCCAGGGTAATTCTGCATTGTACCAAGACACCCACCGTGAATGAAATCTATAAACATGCAACAGGAAGTTTCTATTTAAAGGGGAAGGGGGGTGTGGGGGAAAAGTATCTGAAGAGCTGTGTAGCCCTGGCTGCAAAACACAAGCTGTTGGTTCAAACATCAGCACTGACTGACTCAGCAGCAACACAACTCACTGAGAGATTTAGCTTAAGTACCCCAGAGCTGAGCAGTGCAAACAGTCATCTCAGGTAAAGGATAAAAAATTTTAGAAACCTCTGTTCCAGAGGTTTAAAAATCTCTCTTCACTCTGTGCAGCCAGAACTTTCTTTCAGTGTCTTTTACAGAGAACAGAATTGGAAGAGGCAGCCAAGCCCATACACTCTGTCCTTCCACTGCGTACCATTACTCATGCCAAAAAACGATCCTAATTTTCCTGAAGAAAGTAATTCTTGAACACTACCTGCAAGCCAATAGCAAAGCTGCTATGTAAATATTAGACACCTCTTGAATGCATTCTCATATAAGAAGTAAACCCAGCAAAGAATTAGGGTGTCCGACCTGAGTTTGCAAAGGGTTAACATGGGACAGACTATGCCATTAGTAATGCAATCCCCCATGAGGGGGGTCAGAGGTGTCTGCCAAGGGAACAGACGGGATAGTTCGCATACTTACATGTTTGGATGAGGTGGGCTGAACTCGTGCTTCTACTAGCAACTGGGCAGCATTAGACTTGTGCCTGAAAAGGCAATTGAAGAATGATCAAATCAATTTCTGTATACATTTTGCATTGTTAAATTGATCCTTCTCGCCTGAATAAATAGTTTGCTCTGTGCAAATGGTAGGGTACGTTTCAACAAGGCAAGTGGAAATGTGTCCTGTGTGAGGCTCCTTCATATAGTGAGCTGAGCTCACATCAACAAAACTTTGAGAGTTTCTTCAGAAACAGAAGCAATACTTCTCCCGGTAATGGATTARCATTTCCCTTCTATTTCTTAATGAATTTTTTTTTACAACTATCTCCCTCCCCTGAAAAACTATTTTTAAGCTAAGATTTTCCATCCACACTCCTAAAGCAGTCCTAAGCCACTGTCCACAATAACGCACTCCAGTGAGACTCCTGTCTGTCTCCTATTCCTTTGTAAAATCAAGCTATCCTGGTTAAACTTCATTTTAACTCCAGTCTATTGTCTAGTTAAGCATGTACTCTGTGACAGATTATCACCCTTTAGGCATATGAAGCTGTCTATCAGCAGCCTTAGAATTAAACACATTTTGCTATTTGTGATTCCCCTTGAAGAGGCATGTTTATATCTCAATGAACTCAGAAATAGCAGCATCACTGTTGTGGCGTTGCTGTAAGTCCTCACTCCTCACTTCTTAGTTGTACTAGTGAGCTTTCATTTGATAATTCCAATTTGCACCGAGAGGTTTGGGGACTAGATCAACTGGAGAACAACTTGCAAAGTCATAGCTTTAAAAGTAAATCCTTTTCCAAATTTCCTCTGTTTACGTCTCATTAGTTAACCTGTAGGATCACCCTGAGCTGCTATGCAGGAATCTCACCCTTCTGGAATCCCAGAGAAAAGCTTCCACAGGATACAGGGTAACCAATGAGGCAACAATATCCATACACAAGATGCATTTTCCATACATTCTCTGGATGAAGTTGCTGGCTCCAGGGCCAAAAATGGCAGGGCAGAATGAGTCAAGCTGATATGCTCTCTATTTTCAGACAATGTTCAGTTCTGAGCCAGTACTTTGTGGAGGGGCTGCCAGCCAGCAGTGCCTCCCAATACAATTCCCGTATATGTTTGGGCAGAGTCTGAACCCTCCATTTGAAATCAGGTGGAGGGCTTTGGTACAGTGACACTGACCAAACAAGGGAGCTGCAGTGTTCAGTTCTCTCACACCACCTTCTCCTGCTCTCCAAATCCTAGTCAGCTTGGGAAAAAATATCACTTACATCAAAAGGAACAAAAACTTCAGTGTGAATGTACTACTAAAGACTATATCAGTATAGGGTCAGTGCTCCTTTATGACTTATGGCTCCTGTGTTCAAAGAAGAATATACGTTATCTTTATGTTYGTTAAATAAATATAGATGCAGCACTCTCAATCTGGTACCTCAAGATTTAAGATAAATCCATCTGCAGGGTTCCTAGCATAACAATAATTCCCCAAACTGAAAGACATTCACCACTACTACCCTCTCCCTGTTAGAAATTAACACATTTCTTACAGGCAGTGCAGCCTCAACAAATCAGTGGTTTTCCTCTGCTCGCTAGAATGGACTGTGTGTCCCACTTTCAGGTCCAAAGACACTTGCCAAAAATTCACCTATGGAGCATCTTGAGCATTTCTGCAAAGCCAGGTGGGAAAGCACTGAGCACAGAAGAGATAAGACTATTTACACTTACCTTTCCAAAATCTCTGAGATTTGCCAGTGGAAACTAACTAATACTAGCTTTGCAACAGCATGTGATACCTAGGTGGAAAATAAAAGGAAAAAAAAGGTCAAGTTTGGTACATTTTGAAGCCACACCTCTGCTTAGGACTACGATTTTCATATAAAAATTAGTTGTTGTATAAACTCAGTACAATATCCCAGTGATACTCAATGCACATTAAACTGCTAGACACGATGCTCACAGCCTGTACATCTGCAATATAAAAGTTGGAATGAAGCATGGATGCACCCAAACCAACTCACGTACTTTGCTACAACAGCACAGAGAGGAAGGAATCAAGAATTCACTGGATTACCTTAACTGCCCATGGAAGCCCCACATCCAGTTCTGACTATCATCATCATTCAGGAGGCCCAGACCAGCCTAGGATCAGGGTCCTCACTAAATGTGAAAAGTGGGAACCCCAGGGCAAACAGATACCACTTACTGAGCTGGGAAAGCAGCAACAGGCTGCAAACACAGGCAAGCTGTGACAGCAAAGGGTATGGGGAGAACACAAAACATTTTCCCAGCCCTTCACTGTAGAGAAGAAAGTTACATGCTGGACTGGAAGAGGAAGATAGAAAACTACTGTGACAGGGACTGCTTCCATGCAGAGCTGCTTGCATTAYGTGGACTCTTGGCAAACACTCGCACAATCCGTGCTAGCCTGAGCACCATCAGAGTACTGCAACATGACATTTAAAGTCATGCCACAAGGGTACAAGCAAACAAACTCTCCTTTGCTGTATGTATTAGTTTATTGCAGAAGAAAACAGACTTGTCTGCTAGGCTCCTACCCACYAAGACCATAGACTGAGCTGAGCTGATGGACCCTCAAACTGCTTCTCAACACCTTCGTGCCTTTATCAGGCCCTGGAATTCAAACAAGGCAGATGTCCTGCAGACAACACACCTCTTTTGGGGGAATTCAGAGGGTTCAGGACCCGTCTCCTAATCCTCTCTGTGCTAGGAAGCACCTGGGCAAGCTCAGTGTCTGCACACTCTGCATTCAAACACTCTCTGACACTCAAGGGCTCTGTCTCCTGCACTCCAAGACAAGCTATCACCAAGGAACCTCTCTACTCTGCTCGTAGAAAACACAACTCCTTCTGTTCTAGCTGCAGGAGGAGTTGCTTTTTTCTTTTGTTCCTGGAGAAGCTGTCAGTCCCAATCATCAGCTGAAATGCCATAAGCCTTCTTGAATCCTGCTACAGGTGAATCACAGCATTTGATGTAACACAGACACACAGCAACACCACCACAATCCTGGAAGGAAAAACAAGCAATGGTCACTCCTACAAAAACAGTCAGGCCCTGCACACCTAGGGGCAGCCAATTCATTACTCTTCTAGGTCTACCCTGCTGAAGAGGTGCAGTTTCACAGCACAACTGACCTGTTGCTGCCACATGATACTACCCTGGTCCTGCAATGGCGTTTATCAGTGCTGGACGCTTGGGTCAGCGAATTAAACCAGTGCAGCACCAACACACGACACAGACGTGGTGTTTAATTGACTCTTACCCATCTCTACATTCTGATGTGCCCACTTCGCCGGCCACTAAGAAATCCCAGTAATAAAGGAGTAATTTTCAATGAACAAATAATCCTTTTTCTAGGAGAACCAAAGCATTAGCTCATGCTGTGCAAGATCTGGCATGTCACCTTCCTCAACTTTACCAGTGATGTGATGTGACCCTCTGAAAACAAAGGCTGCCAGGCAGTGTTGCCCTCCCTCCCGGCACAGAAGCCTGTGATTAGATGGAGTGTGGCACACAGGGCTGCTGCTGCCAACACACACAGTCTGCACAGATGAAGTGCCACTGCCAGCCTGGGATGGGTTGTTATCTTAAGCCCCCAGCCTGGCAGACCCAGACAGACACCTCTGACTTGTTTGTACAAGGAAAACATCTACGTTTGAGTCTGGAAAACAAGCAAGCATCAGGAATGTGGTCTCTACAAGACTGGCTTCCTACAAATGCAAACCACATGCTAATGAATCATTCTCGAACAGTAATGAAGTTATTTCTCAGTAGCAGTAAGGAAGAACTACCATCCTGACAAAAGAAAACAAACTGCTGGACTTAAATGGGAAGTTGGTCTGTAACAGAGGAAAATGAGTATTTTTCAGTCAGATTTGCAGAGCCTGAGGTATAGCATTCATTGCAGCATCACGATTCCCTGAAGTTACTTGCTCCCTGAGGAGGAACCAAATACATTCAAGACTGAAGATGTACAGAAAGACAAATACCAGCATACATTTCTGAAACCTAACCAACTATCCTAACACAATCAAATGCTTTTGAGCCAAATTATGTGTCAGGCAAAGCGTGCGATTAATCCTCCAGAAAGATGCCAGACTAACAGACCTAGAAGAATAACAAAGCTTCTGCGACTATTCCTATTAAACTCTAACTGGAAGCACCGACTGGATCATCTGTAGTGCTAATTTTAGTACTTCCATCACAAAAGCACAGAAGAATATAACATTTTCAATTCATAAAGCCTGGTTCATGACATGAGACTGCTTTCATAAAAGCCCTGAAGAAGAAACATTTTTGATACTACCTGGATAGCATGTGATCTTGCAAAACAGAAGTCCCAGAGTCAGACAGTTGCAGCAACATACCCACAGTCTCCTTGGCATGGAAACACCAGTTCTTACACATTAAAGACAGATAATATGCAACCTGTATAGAAAGAGGGATGCAAGAGAAGCAAACAACTGATGACGCTGGGGCTGTGCCTGCTCACCAACAGCAAAGCTGGGAATTCAGAGGACAAACGTGAATACCAGCAGGGGCCAACACTACTGAGGAGATTCCAGAAAACAAGCATGAGAAGAAAAACAAATGTTTAACAAAAGCCTGCTTCTATTGATTAGCAGTGCTCCCCAGCCTCTCTTCAATGACTGTACACTCACAATGACTGAATGATTGTACCAAGTCAGCCAGTTCTTCCACAATAACATCCCAGAATAGTTGAAGTATTTCTTTGTAAGCAGGAGCAAAAACATGCTGAGTACAGAAAAATACCACTGCAATCAGAAGTCTGGTCCATATGTACATAATTCCTTATCTACAGTACTGAAGAAGCAATGTAGAGAAGCTGATACTGCCAGTACACTGTCCAATAAAGCATTTCCTGGACAGTCAGAAGTTTCACCCAATGAAGAATCTCAAACTTCTACAACACTTCAGAAAGAGCACTGATTCAGTCCTCTATCAGTCACTGGGTGCCACAACAATCTTAGGAACAGTAATGCTTTGCCTCAGGCACAAAACACATTTAAAAAAAAATGCCTCTGATAAATTGTCTGCTTTGTTTTAACTTTCCTATTCTCATTTCAGAATGCTATGAACCAAATAAGGCAGTAACATAGCCCACTTGCTGTGTTGCTGGCAGCAGCTCCTTTCAGTGAAATACTTCTACAGACCCCAGTGCAGAGGGGAATGCATATTCTAGATGTTGCACTTCTATTTCAGTTTTTGCCGGCAACCCATCAATTGTGCCAATGCTTCTACACAGCCTGACTTCTCCAGAACTCCTATCGGGGATTAAATTTATTAAAGTTTAGAAGCTGAAAACAGTAGTCATGCTAAGCATTTTTTCTATCCCTCATTCTCATTTCCCCATTACCAGCTTGAAACTTTAGTATCAAAGATCAGCTCAGTCCAAACCTGAACCTGGAAAATTTCTGACTGAAGACCAGGCTTCTTTCTTCACGATGTGGCAGCAAGGCTGAACAGACAGAATCTCATCCAATCTGCAATTTCCAGCTTATTTTAGAACAGGAATTTTATCACCTCCAAAGCCTCTTCCAAAGCTCCACCAGCTTAACTCTGACTTATGGAGGGCTGCTGTCTGCCAGGAATGGGCACCAAATGTTGATCAGTGCACTGGAAAAGGGACACAGTGCCTATGCACAGAGCAAGGGTGCCAAGAGGAAGCTGCTCTGCATACAGAAAAGACTCTACAGGAGTTGTAAAAAAAGTCTGAAGATTTTACATAGTGCCGAACAACATTAGATTCTGAAAGTGGAACAAAGTAGTAATGCCACTGCATCAAACACAAATCTGTCCATTTTCTGGAAAAGCCCACAGTATTCTTTTTTCAGTGTTATTTCTATCTCCATTTATCTCCCAGGTTCTTTACTCTCCAAGATAAGCAAAATTCTCACACTTCTAAAGTGTGAAAGAGAGTCTGGCACTCTTTAGGACAAGACAATATCAAAAGAATTTGCAAAGAGTTTCTGCAGGTACCTTGCTGTGTTCAGAGGGCTCTAAAACAACTGTCTCAACTTGCTTCCTTCGATAAGCCAACGTGTTTGGAGAGCTGAAGTTTCATCTCTACAGCAGAAAGTCTTTTCAACCATGCTACTTTGACAGTTGCTAATTCAGATAGAAATGTTTCCTAAAAGCTAAAAAACCACCGTCTTTTGTAGAGCTTATATTCTACAGAAATTGCTCATGCATATTTATATTGCATGCATATCTCATGAGTTCATTTCACTTTTCTCAAAGGGATGGCCTATTTTTTGGAGGTGTATTTCAATCCTCACTTTTGCAGAGATATGGTATCAGGAATTCAAAACAACGATCATCACGTGATTCTCAAAGAGATTCAATTCAGAACAAGTTGGAGATGATAGGATCTGGTTGGAGCTGACACCCCATGGCTTTGCACCAAGCTGACAATTCCTGTTAGATCAGGGTTGCACTGAAATGTCTGCCCAAGAAGAACACAAATCTGGCATAAAGAAATGTAGCTTCTATTTCTTTTATTTTCCCTAATCAAAGGTTTTTATACAAATAGATTTAAGCACATAGGATTAATCTTGAGAAGCATTTGTTTTAATTCACTAATAATTTTTGTTAGTTCTACAATGAAAGGATGAACTTCAAAAGATACTAGTTTGTGTGTTGCACCAAAACCTCTAAAAACAAACTAAAATTCTTTAAAACAGTAAAAACACACAGAGCAAAAGCCTCTGAAATTGTTTCTGTTGGTGAGAAACTAAGGCAAAATAGAGACTGAGCCGAGCTGGCAGGAGAGTAACACCTTAGAAAGAAACCATAATTTGTATTGAGTAATTTCACTGAAGAAAAAATCCCTTCAGACATGCTTTACTTCAGCATACTGAGGTAAGGAAAGTGACCCATAAATGGAAAAAATTCCATTTTACACTGATTTTTCTTGTGAACAGTAGATCTGACTCCCTCCATGCACCATCAGAAAAATTATGTGACTGCCCTGTTTTTACTGGAGGATTTCTCAGAAAACTGCAGAAATATCAGGAATTAAGAAATAAAAAGGCGGCCAAAAGCTTTTTTTTGGACCACATTTTCTCCTTTGCTTTGATCTATCTCTCTTTTAAGCAGACTTCCAATATGTAATTCTAGTAGAAAACTCAGGAGGTTGCAAAGGCTTGACATGTGATTGATATCACCTTCCATAAATACCGCAAATGTTCGAAATCTTGTAGCAAAGTCCTCCATATCTGTTACAGGTTTCTGAGCATAAGAAGGTTGTTTTCAAAATTGAACTCAAATTCATTTCATCTAACAGGAAAAACAAAGTTACAAAAAAATCATATATACTGAATTTCTCTTTTCCTGTGTTCAGTCAAATTTTAAAAAAATGTGAGAAAAAGCCCTCCACCTTCAGGTTTCACACAGAGGATTGATTACAATTTGTCTGACATTTCAGGCCCTCTCCCGATTACAGACGGCAGGATGCAGCAGGAAAAGAAATGCTATTTAAGAGACTGTAGCTGCACTTTCAATACCATGGAAAGGTTCTGACAAACAGCACTACGTGAGCTCTGCTTCATCACAGGGTTTTAATCTGTACCCTGTCACTCACCTTCTGGCATGCAGAGACTTGGTGTCAGTCTGCAAGATTAGAAGCATATTTAGGAGGCAGAGTGCAGTTTGGGAATGACAAACACTGCTGGTGTTACACCATGGTTGTGAAGCTGTCAGTGCATAACCCAGTTGGCCACATACTGAAGAAAGGGGATCTGGGGTTAAATTCTAGCTCCTTCTCCACACTTACACATTGCTTTAATCCATCCGCTCTCCTACACAGGACAGCAACAATTTCAGCTGCAGCTGCCAACAAACAGGATCAGTAGGACTCAGCTAGGAAATCTCAACATACGTACTTCTCAAGCTGTTAGGCTATTCTTCCCGAGGAAATTCAGAAATAAATATTAAAAGAAAAGAAACATTTAAGCAAGCTGGTATGCCAGAAGGCATCATTACAGAACAGCTATGAGATCCCTTCTTTGAAAGATTTAGAGCGAAAGAAATGTAGCAAGAAAGCTGTAAGAGAGTACAAGGATATAAGATTGTCATGAGACTCCCCAGCTGTCCTCACTGCAGTTATTCTTTCCAAAGTAACACAGGGTGAGAGCACCAGTGCCCAGCAACACACTCCACTGCACAGCCCCTGCCGAGATGCTTTTCCAGCAAAACACAGAAGTGGACAATTCCTTCTGGTTGACAGAAGGGATAATGCAGAGGGTGCACAGGGAAGAAGCAATGGTCAGATAATAACCTGAATCCACACAATCGTGACCAGTGGCTCAGAACGCCAGGCAGCCAACCTGAACCGGGAGCACTGGTGTGTGCACACAGCCACAACGGAGCAGAGCTTAGGTAACTTTGCAGTGAGTAATCCCTGCTCAGTCCCAAATAACACAGTCCTTCACTTAACAACCCCAGCTTCTAAGGGCATTTTCCTTCTGTTATACAAAGATGAAGAGAAGGAACACCTGCTTTGCAAAACAGTGTTTCACAGCGCACAACACAGCTCGTTTCTGCTGCACCATCCTTAATAGGCACAGCACAAATTTGGCATTGTGTTCAGCTGCTTCATGCTGCTCCTGTGATCATGTTGTCCAGCTGTAAGCTTGCAACATGAAACAGTTACTGAAAGATTGTTTTGGCATTTTTAATGACTTGTGTCTTGCCTCTACCTCCCACCAAGATCACACTCATCAACAGCTGCGAACAGATTTTTTTGCTCACTGCAGAGTCACACTGGCTGTAAGATACACTTAAGGTGTGAATCACAAAGAAACGTGTGGGCTATAATCACCCTCCACATTTGTGGCTCATTTTACCAGTCAAGTTGAGAATTTCAGCAGTCCTGGGCAATAAGTAACAAAACTGTTTTCTCTCCGCAAATGACTCCACGAAGTTGTCACAAGGTTGCAAGGTCTGGGCTCTCCAGCCAGCTCTCCTATCCTGCTCACCAAAAGTCTACAAAAATTTACTACATTTTTAAAAACCAAAAAGACTTTTAAGAGCCCAAATAAAACACACTGAAGACACAGTTACAGTGAAGTTACAGACACATTCATGTCCTCAAGTACATGCATTGTGAATCTGTAGGCAACAATGCAACTTTTGCATAGCAGAACTTCCGGGATCTTTTTGTTTGGGAGCAAAAAGCGGGTAAAGGACAAAGATATGTCTCAAACATGAGTGGTCCTAAGGGTTACCGCTTACAACACAGAGCATAGATATAAACCTACATGTCCTGACTAATCTAGGGTTTAAGGGTACTTCGAAACAGTGTGTTATCATTGCCAAACAGCACCACAGGGTTCTGTGAAAAAGCCAAATTTGCCTATCGGGTTCTGCCATTTATAATAAACTATATTTAAATATTTACTGCTTACTAATACCAATGTTGGTGCTTATGGACTTTAATTGTGAACATGAATCTTTGCATGCATTTTAATATTTCAAGGGGCTTTAATCCCCTTGGTACTCAGGCATAGCTAGGCTTTAATCCTGGCATTTTACATCGCATAAAGTTCCATGAAGTCATTATGGCATTGAAAAGATGACTGCAGCACTGCAGGTTGGTTCAGATAAGCAGCAGCCCACAGCACACTCTGGGCCATGGTTTGCACAGCGATACAGCGAGGCACACATAACACCAGGGCCCTGACATGTGGCTCTTTACAGATGCTTTGAGATCGCAGGGAAGAGGCTCCTTTAGGAAGGGCTGCTCACACAGGCTGCCAGTCCCCACACAGAGGACCCTGGGTCTGCTGGAGGTGGTATTTGAGAAGGAGCACTGCCGCACTCACCAAGCAGCTCTACGGACTAACTGCTCTGTGTCAGCGCAATTGGAGTGTGTGGAGCAGTCTCAGAGGGCTGTGTTTTCATGAGCAAATACTACTCTGGTTCCATTAAAAGATGCAATGTCAGTATGGTGAGCCAGAATATATGAAAAACTCACTTATCTCTGAAAGATCAGTAGTGATAACAGAGATTCAAAATTATGTCGATATCAAATACTTTTTGCATCTACCAAGATTTACTCTTCAAGGGACAGAGCTAAAAAACCCCATATCACAAGCTGTTATTTCAAGAAGCACAGGAAGTAAGCTTTTTGCTCTCTGATAAATATTAGCAGATTACTCAGATTAGTGAGGTGAAAATTATAGGTTCTTCAGTATTACAATTCCTTTGGTTTTAGTGGAAAGACTACATCAGTACCAGGTGCCTGTAAAACAACACAACTATCTTTCTTCACTAGCTTGTATGTGCAGAAATATCATGGCTTCTTTATGACTGACAATAAGCTTCTCAGAAGACCTAAAGTCAAGGTAACTCTTTTTCATAAATTCTAATTGCAATTGTTTTATCTGGTGGTTTATATCACCAGTTAAAAAAAAAAAAAGGTAAACACTAGAAAAATCCACATCATTACTGAAACAGAGAAACTATTGCCAGTTATTTGAAACATTAGGGATATTCCAGACATGTATGGAGACCCTCAGCAGAGCCAAGAAGCGTCATTCACAGACAAAAACAGTATGACATCATCACACACTTAATCGCTTGCCAGTGACAGGGTCAACTTTCTTTGTACAACTGCTGAGTATCACACTGTTTGCATGTACTGATAAGCCACTCCAGGACCCATAATCACTCAATGACAACTGACAGAGTTATCTCAAAAGCAAACTTACAGTATCTTTCAAAAATAATGAATTAAAATGGGATAGTAGTATATTATATCTATTTTTAAAAAAGAACTGTTGTGAATTCCTTTGCTGGTCTGCAGGCACTACAGGCTATTCTGCTTTTGAGAGCATTGTCCTTCACAAGTGTGGACTGTGGTCAAATGACCTTTTGGGGAATTAAAAGTGATCTACTTCAATTCATAAGTCTTTTAGTCAGAGAATTAAAATTTTGGGGAATTAAAAGTGATCTACTTCAATTCATAAGTCTTTTAGTCAGAGAACCACAGTTTTGGGTATTAGTTTAAGATTTTCTTCTGGCATGTTTCAACATAGATAGCCTGTCCTAATTTTAGTCAGGGTATTAACTGAACCTTCCTCAGACCTTCAGATTAACAGCACTAACCAAGGAGCAAAGATTTCCTCTTCTCTTCCTTGAAAAGCAATAAACTTACAGTTCTTAAAAAAAAACAACATAAGGAGAAACTTTCATAGTAACACTTACTAAATTCCTGTAGCTTCTGTATGGTTCTGGAATAACCACTACTGTAGTTGCAGGCCTGTCACACAACACAGCTGGTTTAGTCTACTGCTACCTTGTTTGCACTAACTTTTTTATTCAGAATTCCCCACCTGACAAAAAGCAAGTCAAAAGAATTTGTGGTAAAAGTGATACAAGGACATACATCTACCTACGTGCAGAATCTCATGCTTTTATCAGACTTCATATTTTAACTGAATTTTGTCTCTAATTGGGGTAAATAAAGCACAAGCATTTTGTTGAAGAGTTTCTCTTTCAATGTTGCATGCAAACTTTTAAACATACACAGGCTGTTCACGTCTGACCTGAAGTTAATGCAAGGTTTGTGCAGTTCTCTGCCTTCAGCAGGAATGAGAACAAGGTCAGCTGTAACTCATGGAAAATAAAAACCCCCAAGACAGTTTCCAAAGACCACCCTTTACCTCAATGCTTCAAAAAAATAGGAATTCAACAATCAGTCTGAAATAGCTGAGCAAAACAGTTTGAAAAACAAATGCTGAGGGTTCATGAGCAGAGCAAATTAAATACTATCTATTTAGATTGTTACTAGCCAGTAACAGCACAGAACACAAATATAAAAATGTAGAGCTCTGAAATTCTGTTTCTGGTCTTGAAAGTGTATAAACAAGATGTCACAGAGAAAAAACACACTCAATACACATGTGTGTGTCCTCTAGTTTAACCTTCAGAAAGTTAATCACCTAATGACAACAGACAGTGGCAGAACATTCCAACACAGCTTTGAGCCCATTTATTGCATTTCTTTTCAATTTGCCTTAGAGAATTGTATTAATCTATTAATTTCTTATGATAGCAAATCGCTCAGATATCATGTCATCCATTGCTTTCAACATTGTACCTCCTGAAGACAGTCTTTAATAAGTGTTTCCTGTCAGCTTTCCCTGTCAGGACAACAACTCTGCCTTAAATAACAGCTAATGCTGAGAAAGCACCACATAATCAGTATCTATCATAAGATAAAGGAGATGAAATCAACACAATTTGCTAAACACTTCAAAAAAACAATCATCACCATCTAAGGAAACCTGAGACATTGTGAAAGGTAGTTTTAAAAAGAAAAAGCAGTTTTTAGAGCTCAAGCAAATTAATAGAAAAGAAGTTAATATAGTTCTTAGAAAAGTCTACCCCTGTTTACTCATATCCATTAAGTCCATGGAAAATAATGATGATAAATAGTTGAACACACTCTATTCCATTTTCTTCTTCTCTCTGCTTGCTAATTCAATACTACTTCTTTCTATTCCATTTTGTCTCAGAAAACTAACAAAATCACAAGTTTCCTTGAGGAGAGAGAGAGGGGAAGAAAGAGACATGGTTGCTGAAGTATTGTAACAAAGTATGCCAGGAAACAAAAAGCATGTGCTGCAGATCCACAACAGATAGCCAAGAAAAGTGCAACTGTTGCACTACTGTTGCTGGAGAAGAGAGAGTTAACAGGAGACTTCAAGGGCTGAAGCTTTCATGTCTGGCTTACAAGATCACAGCTTTTCAAATTGCTACTCAAATTTAATTYCATCTTCTCATGCACAAACCAAAATGTGTAGCACTTCATTTTTAAAGTAAATATGCAGGAATATTCTTGATTTAAAGGAATCTAAAATGTTCTCTCCTTGGTTCCTATTTGGGATGAGATTTGAGCTAGCAAGTATTATCCGGGCAACTAAAATATTTGCTCAATGAGACCTTCAGAACTCTTGAAAAATTCATTTTAACTCTGGAAGCCTGATTTTAAAGACTAAAAGTACTGCTTTTGGTAATTTAATTCAAGAGAACAATATGGCAGGAGTCACTTTTTTGGAGGGTGCTCCATTCGAAGGCAAACAATAAGGAGCAGAGAAGCTGCTCTAAATCTTAATTGCTAAGAACCAAGAGCAAGTGGCAGCTGGATCAGAAGTGCTGACCAACTAGTCTCATTTGTACTTTCCTGTTGCCTCCTGTTTCTGACAATCTGTAGGGAACTGAAGGCATTCAGAGCTCGGACTGCACATTTTGAAGTAATTACAGACACAAGTTTAACAGCAAGGAAAAGTAAAATTTCATTTTCTGAGGTGGTAAATCTGGGAACAAGCACAACAGATGGCAAAATCAGCAAATTGCGGGTGTCCTTTAAAGCCCCTTAAAGTTTATGGTTCATAGTCCTCAGGCTTTATGGTTATACTGTTTCTACAGGACAGCGATGTGCAAATACAGATCAAGACAGCCCACTCATTTTTAAAATTAGGTTTGATTCAGACTGAATGAATTGGAACCAAAACCTACCCAAAATGGTTTTTTTACATGCTGTCATCACCTGTCCTGCATTCAGGGGTTATTCCAGAGAAGAGCAAGCACTAGAAGACCTGTTTGAAAGTACATGCAGCAGCAATTTCAACCCAGTGTCCACATCTAGAGTTTAAAACACTCTGCTTTCCTCTGACCTGCCTCCTCTTTTGACTGACACTAGAATCACCAACTACACAAAGAGAAAGAAAATGTCACAAAAGTCTTATTGAGCATAATGCCATGGAGCTGACTCAGTGTGACTTTTCCGTAATGAATTAAGCCACACTTGCCCCAAGTGGTGGCAAGTTCAGTGTACTTGAATTGCTGTCACTGCAGCAGTAGGGTTAGTACCTGGCATGATAGCTGATCTGTCTTTGAAAGTCTATGATTATTCTCTCAGAACCAATCAAGAAAAGTGTTTTTGACAGAATTACAGTTTTAGCATGCCTTCCTATTTGTCAGTTATCTTCTCAAACACARGTGTACCAAACTGCACCATTTATGATTTGATTTGTGTCTTTTCTACATATCCTCTTTGCACCATGTTAATGCAAAGAATTTTAACTCAGCAATTTTGGTCATGAAGCTCAGCTCTGTAAAAAAAAAAGAATCAACATTCAGTAAGGAAGATTTTTCAGGCCCCAGAACCAGTACGTAACAACTGTAAACCTTTGAGTCAGTTTTGAACAAGGGACCTTCAACAATCCTCCTCCAACCCCCCACAACAGTAATATCACCACAGCTTTTATTACAAACTGTATTCTCAGTTTTTGCCTGTTCAACCACAGACTCATTTTACACCTGTGTTAATGCAGAAACCTTTCCTCACCTTTAACGTGGCAGCCAAGCTGGCCATGTGTTCATTCAGAGTGCTCTCCGACTCCTTGTAAGTCAAGCAGGTGAACTGATATTCCTCTGGATCAAAGGCATCTGCTCCCTGCTGCTCCACGTCGTTAGCTACCCCATCATAATAATCCTCAATATCCCCAGGATCCTCATCCTCTTCCTCCTCCTCGCAATTAGGGTCATAATCCTCTTCATTGCTGTCAGAGCCCTGGCTGTTCATGTCCACGGACATCTTAATGCCCTGCCAAACTGCAGACCAGGAAAGCAAGCGCAGCTTCTTTTATTTCCTCCAAACTTTATYGTTCTTTTGATTTCATCTGAGCTCTGTCTCCTAAGGGAGGAAAAACAATTTTTTCTGTGCCTAAGAAATTGTAAGAGGCACCATGTCAACATCATACAGGTGATCAATCAGCCAGGAGTGGACCAACCCAATGGCCCAGTCAAGAGGATTCTGCTGTGCATGTCCCTGGTTTGGATCCATTGTGACTCTTGCACCTTCAAAGCCAAGGGTGCTCTTACAGGAAAGGTCCAAATCCTTGGAGTTTGGGTTATTACACTGCATCCTAGTTCCCAGTGCAGGCCCTGAGACTTGTGACATTTGGCAACTGACGGCACAACCTTCACTACAGATCTTCTCAGAGATAAAACTGAATTTATGACAAAGTTTTTTTTCAACTGCCTGAAGAGCTGCAGAACAGCATCCTATCCACTTCACTAACAGCAAAACCACAAACCCCTTAACTATGACCACAGTACCTAGAAAGGCAACCTGTGATATCCTGTACAAATCCATATTGCTTCAGAACTACAGACACTAAGCGGCACTTCAGAAAATAAGACAAGCAAACAGATCTCCCACATACACACAATTTAACAGTCTTCAATACCATCTCAAAAGAAATAGTGAMACTAGTTCATCCCTTTAAATTGCTTCTACTGGATGTGATGTGGCTTGGGCCTTGTATCTGAAGGGGAAAATAAAATTAATTTTCTCATTTTATTGCCTTCTCAACATACACTTATTACCTTCTGAATGTAGAAATTTATGCTCAAGTGTTGACAGCTGCTATTCAAGAAGAATCAGAACAGCTAACTTTTTTTTTAGATTCTCACTTGTTTTGGAAAATTCACATATCTGATACTTATCTGAACTACTAACCTTCTGCTTGTGTAACTAAACCACATGAACTTGAGCTCTAAAATATTCAGCAGTAAAGCACGAATCAACTTTGAATTATGATAATCTCATATTTAGTAATAGATTTCCATTTAACCAAATTATTTAGAGAGAATATATTAAATACAAAGGAGTTAAAACAAGGCTGCAACCAAATTTTACATATAAAAATATGCATAAAATCAAAGCTCTATTTTCCACAAGCAGCATGTATTTGGTTCCTTACATACAATCCAATTTTGCATTACTATGTTGTCACCTCTGCTATTCAAATATATTCCCTTAGTATTGCAATTTGTAGCTGCTGGGAAAACCATAATCAAGCTTTGAGAATCCTGACTTTAGAGTACAGGAAAGCTCAACCATAAATTCTCATTATTTTTCCTCAGCTTGTTTGTTTCCTGTTTCCAGTCACCTGACCAGGCAGCAGAGAATAACCAGGAAGAGATGTGATGTACAATTAATTTGAGGGGCTTCACCGATTTCAGCAGATGCAAACCTCCAGTAAGAGAGGATGAAGACTAGCATCTAATTATATTACCCCCTGAATTCTGATCATCATTCCTTTCATTTGCCTCTTGATTCCTTAGCTATCCACAGCATACACAGCACACAAATAATTTATAGCACTGCTTTCCACAGGACTTCAGAGGAACAGACACACAGTCTCTCCATATTGGAAGTAGACAGATTTGAAATTTGATTTGGCAGACACATGGCAAACCCTTGTCCCTCCCTCTACCCTGCTTAGATTCTGGGCTTAATCTGCATAGACACTGATCTCTTGCATAAAAGAAGAAATGGATCTTTACCTGCTAAAACTTAAGTTAAAGGAATAACTTCTTTGAGATTCTAAACCCACCGTGCAACAGCTTTGTTCAGCCACCTCGGAGCACCACAAAGCCTGAGCAAGTTTCACAGGTCAGGGAACTTCTCAAGCTCACTCACATCATCCCACACTCTAGGGAGAGGAAAAAAACCACCAAAACACTGGGTCCATTTGCTATCCCAACACATGGCAAGTCACATCCATGCAGTGAGATGTTTGTAGATATCCAGGTAGAATAATGGGCCTGCCCAGTACTCCCAGTTACACACTAGTCACTGGGGAGGGGTCACAGGAGCGCAGAGATGTCTCTCTGTGCCACCAGCACAGTTTTGTGAACAAACAGAGCAACTGTTTGCATGGACATACAGATTTATGAAGCAGAAAACAGTCTGCAAGACTGGGTGACTTCTGTGGCTCCTGTCCCAACATTCTAGGAAAGAGCTCACTTCCAGCTCAACTGAACATCACACAGACACAGTGAAGGGAGAGGAAGGCTAAGGCACACACTCTGTGGACAAAGCAAAGGAGGATACTAGGAAAACTAGGAATAAAACTCACCTCACCTACGCTCAGCCCAATGCCCAAATCACAAACCCTCTGAATACAAAGACAAGACACAGCTAATACTTGATAGCACTAGTTTTTAAGACAATAAAGATATTAAGTTCAAAAGAGAGGGTCAAAAAAGCAAAGAGTATTTAGATTAAATAATTACCATAACCTCCAAGACCAAACTATAAAATTTTAAACCATATTTAGATCATTTCCTACCCAAGGGAGGATGAGGTCCTTCTTTACCACTTTTATCCAAGATACTTTTGTATCTTCACTAACATTGATACAATTTAGTACCCTCTCTTGCTCCAGTCTCTTGCAGGAACCCCTAAGCACACCCATCCTTACCCTCTGCAGTCTATCACCTCCAAGAGTGATGCCCTTTCCCTGACTCTTGCTTTGCAACACAATTCTTAACAAGGTCTTTTGAAACAAAATGCCTTCAAAATGCCTTCCAACACACAACCGCCAGTGGCATTATGTGATCCCCCCTCATACCTTGTCCCGCTACATCACTCACTGCCTGCCTTTTGTGCCTACCCCTGTGGGATTCCTCTAATAAGTCTTTTGGAGGAGGTTCCTCCAATTGGAGGATGCTCCTCCTCTTTTTCTGTCGGTATTTCACCACCATTTCAGATGGCTTTTTCTTGTTTCACCTCTTTATTCATCTGAAACAGAGAAAGTGCAACTCAAGTCTGCCTCCTGAACTCCTTAACCATGTAACCTTCAAACGGGCTGACACTCTCCCTTTCGCTCGAACCATCCACATCCCCAGCTCCACGCTGGCTATCAATGCTAATTGCATCTTCATCTATGTCACCAAAACCCGTAATTTGTGGATCACCCCCAACTGCCTCCTCACATATGCAGTGCACACCTCGCCGATCCTTCTCCACTGTTTCTTGGGTAGGATTTTTTTTATCCCAAAACTGAAAAACCAGATCATTCCCTATCCTTTTCGCCACAGATGACTCTGCAGGGACCTCCTTGCAGCCGTATCACACTCCCCCGTGAACATGCCCGCTCTCCTCCCTCTTGCCAGTCTTGGTTCACACTATCACGCCTGCCTTGTCCTTACCAGCTCATCTGATACATTTAATTCCTGCCCTTTCCAACTTACTGTCGCTTTTAACAAGTTGTTCTACGGATACCTTCCTATTGAACGGCACCTCCGGGCTGGGGCAGAGCGGTACCCAGCCCATTTAAATTACCTCGGGTCCATTCTTTTGAAATGCGTGCGAGACCAGCCCCCGCGCTTGTCCCGCACAGCCACAGCGCCGCAGGAACACTGCGGGAGAGAAGCCGCACAGGGGAAGCCCGAACGGCGGGCGAGAAGGGGCCCCCGCACGGCCGCCTGGAGCCCGAGAGCTCCCGGGCTGCGGCTTCTCCCGGGGCGGAAGGCTGAGCTCAGCACCGGGCACGGAGAAGCGGCCCCGCGTCCCTCCCGCCAGGCTCGCCCCAGCGCCACCACGGCCCCTCCGGGACCCCCAGCACGGCCCGACCCCGCACTTACCGGGCGGGCGGCGGGAGCGGCGCCCCGGGCTCCTCCTGCGCGCCGGAACCGCCGGGCCCGGTGCGTCACCTCCGCCGGGCGGGGCGGGGCCGGGCCGGGCCAGGCCACGGCGCTGGGGCGGGGGGGAACGGCTGAACCACTGCGGATGGGCGGGGGGAAGCGGCCCCGCGCCCTGGGGAGTGGCCCCCGTCCCGGGCTCGGGCGGTGACAGCGCCCGGTGGCCGCGCACAGTGGCAGCCCTGGGAGCGGTCCCGCAAAGCGCCGCGATCCCGGCCCGCCCCGCGCCCGCCTCCCGGCGTGCCCCGCACTGGGGTAAAGGTCGCGGTGCGGAGAGGGTAGCATTGGCTCGGCGGGGACGCAGCGCCCCGACCCCGGTCCCGGTCCCGGTCCCATTCCCGCTCCCTGTCCCGCTCCTCACCCGCAGCCGCCGCAATGGCGAAGCAGCCGCAGCCCATCAGCCCCTTGAAGAACTTCTTCGCTGGCGGCTTCGGCGGCGTCTGCCTGGTGTTCGTGGGGCACCCCCTGGACACCATCAAGGTGAGGCGGTGCGGAGCCCCTGCGGACCAGGGAGACGGCCGGTGCTCGGTGCGGTCGGGGGCGGCGGGGAGTGGACTACAGCTCCCGGCAGGCACCGCGCGGGAGCGGCGCGGATCCCGGTGGGCGCCACGGCGGGACTGCAGCTCCCGGCAGGCACCGCGCGGGAGGCGGGGCTTCCGGTATGCTCCGCGGGGAGGCGGGGTTGAGCGTCTGCCAGGCAGTAGAGCGCCCCCTGGCGGCGCGGCGGCCGTGCGCCTCGTCAGTCTCGGTTTATCGTGAAAAATCGGGAAAAGAGCGTCGGTGTTCCCGGTGCTGGAAGACGATGGGAGCTGGGATGCTCCCGCCAACCCCGTATTGCGGCGAGACCCAGAGCCCCTCGGCCAGGGGGAGGCCAGGAGTGACCCTGTGGGGACACAACTCAGCGTCCACAAGGACCTGGGGTTGTCATCCTGACGTCATTCCAGCAATTAATTAGTTAAATACATTAACTATTCATTACGTTAAAATTCAGTCTCTTCTCTTCTGCAAGGGGCTAAAATGATGTCAACCTCTCTATTGGTATCTTCAGTCATAAAACATACTCCATAATAGCCAGAGGTGTTCTGTCAATCAAAGTTTAGATTGTAATACTTAGTAAAATAAAGTTTTGCTCTCCCTCTTACTAGGTCAGACTGCAAACCCAGCCTAAGCCACAGCCTGGCCAGTCCCCGCTCTATTCTGGGACCTTTGACTGCTTCAGAAAGACACTTGTTGGAGAGGTACTGTGACACCTGCCAAAAATATCAGTTGTTCCTGAACGTCGCAGGAATGGAATCATGTGGGAATGTTGCCCCCTAGAGACCATACAATTCCTGGGTTATCGGTTAAATTGATTCTAATTAACATTTTAAAGCAGATTACAAAGCTTGGGGAACACTTAGCATCCACATGTTCCAGGTACATGTCTCTTTATTTTGCTAAGAAATGTTTTTGGTTGAAAATAGCATGATATTAATATCTGAAGTTATAGTCTGGAGTGAATGTTGGCAATTGTTCTTTGGCCTTGTCGTAGTTGGTGAAATCTTGCTGTATTTGGAGTCATCTCTAGAAATCCTAAAATAGGTAATGACTTTTTGTTGATACAAGCAGTACTTTTACTTTCTTCTATAAGGTGTTATGCCACCTATGAGAAGGCAAAAGATCAGTAATTAATAGGTTTTTTTATTCTCTTTTTCTTTTTCGAGAGCACAGTGTCAATTATAGTAGCTTTGTTCAACCTTCTCTAGAAGGTGGAAAGCGTTTTTCATTCCTGACTCATCCTTATCCTGTGGTTGAACTAGTCTATTTTGTTTTTAGAAAGGCACACAGCCTTGATTTAAAGTCTTTAAGTGACAGCGAGTCCAGTTTTCTGCTTTTTAAGTTTTCTCAGCAGCTATTTGCTATTTGGAAACAATGGCTGTAAAGCCCAACTATTTGTTTGCTCACCTGAAATTTCATTTCTAACTGCTGGATCTCGTTAGGTAACTCTCTGTTCAATGAAAGATCTGCCTCATATCTGAAATCTACTTTCATTGTGGTATTAACAGGTTGTTATATAACCAAAGCAAATCTTGTTTCCCTGGGCTCTCCCACAAAGGACTGGAATGCTGTGCCAGCTCTGAATCCCTGGCAGTTTTTAACACCCCTGCTGCAGCACGGACGTCAGAGCTGAGCCATAATAATAGCCTTGTGATGGGAAGTTCAAAAGCAATGCTGCTTCTCTACTCCTACTCAATACTCATCCGTTTCTGTAAGGAAAACTATTAAACCTCTCTGCCAAGGCCTTTTGCTTCCCATTGCTCATGGGGAGGTTGAGCAGCAGGGGCTGATCTCTGTCATCCAGGTGCAATTTCATTGCCGAGCCAGTTGTGCCTTCAGCACGTACTGGGATTCACTGGTTTATTGGGGCGGGGGAAGACGGGGGCACAGACCAGCAAATATTTAATTTGTGTATCTAGCCTTTATGTAGGAAGATAACTCTCCTTTTTATTAGAAAAGGTTCAGCTTAAAGGCAAGAGAAATTAATTAAGTGCAACTGCTCAGGTCTCCATTAGAATATTTTCTGAGATCTGTAGTCTATGGAGGGAAATACCAGGAATGTGTGAAACATTAGGAATGTAATGTTGTGTGGTGAAAAAGTTTTGGCTCAGGGTAGGAAAGAAAAAATAATTTGCTCTTGAACCTGTTCCAAACTGAATTCATGTGAGGAGTGATGGAATTCAGGTTGCTCTCCCTGGTTCTTCCTTTAGTTAAAGAGTGAGTTCRGTTCAGCATTCTTAGGTTCAGTGTCAGGATTTTACACTACTGCATTTGACAAGTTACCAGTAAAACACAGGTGCATTTTTGTGTGTAGCTGAGTGTTCTCTCTTGATATAAGCTATTAAGGTTCTTGTTCAGGTGGCTTTTAACTTCCTCATACTTAAAATGTACATGCAGGGTGACGGGTATTGTTATAGAAGGGCATCAGTGGTGCCAGTGTTCCCCATAAAGGATAACTTTCCTCTGAGCCTCAGCTAAACATGTATAACTGCAAGTGAACAATAGAGCCCATTATTCCTCTGACCAATTTGACTGTTAGGTCCTGGATTGTCACCTTTCTCTTATCAAAAAGTTGAAATGCGTACAAAGTTTGTGCCAAACCAAATGATTCCTGTGATAATGTTTCTTGCAGGGAGTCCGAGGCTTATATAGAGGAATGGCAGCTCCTATCATTGGAGTGACACCCATGTTTGCTGTGTGCTTCTTTGGATTTGGCTTGGGAAAAAGGCTCCAGCAGAGAAAACCTGATGACGTTTTGACGTGAGTTCCTGGTTAATCAGAAGGTTGGGAAAGGCATCCTGAGGCTGTTGCTGTATTGTCACACGTTGAGTTGTGGTGTAAATTTGTGTCTTCTCCTAGGTTATAAATAAGTTCTAAAAAATAAAACACTCATGTTTTAATGCTTCTGGAAGCGTGGGACTGATAGCACAGGCTAAAAACAGACATTGAGTGGGCAGGTGCGATGCAATTCCCTTTCTACGCAAGAAGGAGCCATTAAGGAACAATTCCGGTTTAGATGGGTACAGTGAGAGTTATATAATGATTGCCTGCCAACAGTCCTGCTATTAACAGAAACTATGGGAGAAATAAATTCATGGTCAAGCAGTCCTGACAACATTCACAGCCCTGGTTCTCTTTTCCCTGTTAGTTGTGGGTCTTCCTGTGTCTCTTCATTAGGATATGAAAACAGTCGTAGAAATGTTTTATTATTTCTGAACGGAGGTGTTTATGAGCAGCCCTCCTCTCAGGCATGTCTAACCTGCAACAGCAGTAGGAAGCTGAGAAAACTTGGTGTGACTTTCTACAAGCCAACCTGTGCATGAAGAAAGCCCCCCACCCATAAAGTACTCCCGTAATGGCTTTGCTGAGCTGTGATTTGCAGCTCTACAGGACCTGGGCTGTAGCTTAGCAACATTTTATCCCATTATTTGTGCACTAGGTAGGAGCTCTGTCAGAAAGCAGGAGCCCATTGTGTGGAGCCAACCGTGGTGGGGTAGTTTGGTTTCTGCTGGAGCCTTGCCTGCACAGGGCTGCCCAGGTGAGCACACCTGGCTCTGCAGCACGAGCTGCTGCCAACACGGATAAGCTCCCTCTGCTCCCATTACTCAGAGGGAAGCAGTGCTCAGGTGCTGGGGCACTGCTCACCTACCCTCTGCTTTACCATGGCAGTGTCCTCATGCAGGCAAGGCTGAAGGGTAAGGCCAGGGGAACAGTAGGGAGTGGACAATACAAGGAAACAAATGGGCCACAGGCTTATTTCCAGCAGCCTGATCACCTCAGTGCCTTGTGTTTTATACATGTGGTACCAAAGGGAAGTTTTAAAGACCAATCTGGAGAAGGGCAGCATAGTTTTTTGAGTCTTTATGTAGAATTCCTCTCAAGCAGGGCAGTGGAAAAGAGCAAATAGTGTGTGGTACTGTCACTGTGCCCAGCTGTGCTGTCCTGTGGGTGCAGGCCTGGCACAGTGAAGGTACAGTGTGCTTGGGACATGAGACACAAAAATAAAGGTCGGACTCCTAGTGCTGCGGTTATGGATCTAGAGGCAGGCAGGATGGTTGTGGTTCCTCATGCTGATTTTGAAGGGAAGTTATGGAAGGAAGAAGATGGAGGGAAATCTGAGGAGCCTATCCTACTTTTTCTGGGGCTGAAAAATCCTAAGGTGAGCTAAAAAACTCAAAGCTTAGTTTGAGCAGGAGGTGCACGTGGAGTGGTGAGAGGGGTCTGAATGGTCTGGAAGATACAATGGGAATTTGAGTAGAGAAAGGTGTAAGAATTGGAATAGAATGCCATCTCTTGGGCAAGTGGAGAGGAGCGGGAGGTGTGGAATTTGATTAAATTGAGATGTTAGGTCATCTTACTAGGGAAGGTAGCAGGAGGCTGGATGTAAAGATAATTTTGTGATGGAGAAGCAAACTCAGCTCAGTTAAAGGGGTTTTTGTCATGGAGACTTTGCTACGTGAAAGCAGATGCAGCATGCGTGGGATAATGGCAGGTTGGTAGGACAGACTCGACTATGACAGAGACTGAAGGAGTGAGGGAGTGAGAGATTATGGAAAGGAGGCTCCTGGCTGGACAGGCAGGAATATGTGTGGAATCCGGGGTCACTGAGAAGAGTATGGGAGACTGGAGAAGGAAGAGACTGTTGGGAATAAAAATGAATGGGGAATGCTGTAGCAAAAAATGCAAGTAGAAGGAATATTAGCAAATAGAATGGATATGAAGAGCTGAGTTGTGGTTGCTGTGGGAACCAGTGCTTTGAGTCCTAGAGATCCTAAATGTTTAGCTCTAATTATGCATTGACGAGGCACTTCTGCACTGATCAAAAGCAGTGGATGCATTTCAAGTTCCACTGCCATGTTCATGTGAACAGCATAATCTGGTGATGCAGGGGTCTTTCTGCCCTTCGTTTCCTGTGTGCTGTGTTGTGTTAGGGTCTTTTCTGTTTCCTTGGGGCAGATATCCTCAGCTGTTTGCTGCTGGCATGTTGTCAGGAGTGTTCACAACAGTAATCATGGCTCCAGGAGAGAGAATCAAGTGCCTTTTACAGGTAAGGCATTGGATGGTGGTGATGGGAATTTAATTTTAGGGGTCTTGTCTTTCCATAGCAGGAATTTCTTTGGTTAGTGCATTTACTCTGTTCTAGTTTTTGACAGGACTGAGACAACTGTCATTTAATGCATCTGTGTCACAGAGAAGCATTAAACAAACTCACCATGACAATATAAGTACACACAGCGTTCATTGCTCTATTCATTTTACAGAGCACAAGTCCTATGCTATGGGGCATTATATGAGGCATCCGTGGATACCTCAGTCCCCTTCAAAGTATGGAAAAGTCCAGTTTTTCTGAATGGAACTTTTTCTTAAAAAAGGTGAAAACCTGCTACGTCATGAGACTCCTTCTGGTGTAAAGAAGTTCTGTTACCTTGACAGTTCCCAGTGCATAGCTAAGGAATGCATTTGAAAACAGTGTTCTGACATTTGGGTGGCTGTTAACTCTGCACCTCCTCCGGGGTTTTTAAAGTATTGTTGGAAAATGTAAACCTGAACAAATGAAATGCCATCTTTAGCAGGTGTGGGAAGCTCTGCTTGTTTCAGACTGTGCTGAACTCTGTTAATATGGCGATGTGTGGTTACATGTCAGTTCTGACAGATAGGATATTACCATGGAGGCTTTTATACACATACAAATGGTGTGAATTTCACTGAACTATTTGAAGACCACTTTTTGTCAGCGTGGAATTACCTAACTGACTTGAATTATTTCAAACTTACACTGTGGAAAAATAAGAGAGAATATCTCCTCAGCGTGGAACAGTAACCACAGCCTCAGCTTCAATGTGAGAGAGCTGCTTGAGGAAATGAGGCAGAGGTTCCATAGGCAGGAGTGTGTGCTCCTTCCTCTCTGGAAACGTGTATGTGGCTTTCTAACTCTGGGCTGAATGATTGTGCCCTGGCCAGAAACCTTCACTAGCCAGAAAATATCACTTTTATCCTTCAGATCCAGGCAGCTACAGGTGAAACCAAGTACAGTGGCTCCCTGGACTGTGCCAAGCAGCTGTACCGTGAGGCTGGGATTCGGGGCGTGTACAAGGGGACGGTGCTGACCCTCATGAGAGGTAAGGGACGGGGCCCTCCTGGTCCCTGCTGCGGGGGGACTGTAGAATAAGAAGACTGACACAGTGTGGGAGATCTCACTGTCCCTTTAGCCAGCTGGAGGGGCTGTGTCACCCTTTTTTCTTTTTTTTTTTTTTTTCAGTCTGCAGAGCTACTCCAGTGCCTCAAAGGGCCTGAGAAATAAACATGAGATTCTCAGTAAGTGAGGAAGAGATTAGATGACAAGGATCAGAGGGATATAGGAAGTAATTAAGATCTGAGAAGCCAAGAGGAATGAGAGACTTCAGGAGAGGAGCAGAGAGAACAAAGAGAAGAGAAAAATACAGAAGTGGGCTTTTTTAAAAATTATTTTCTTCTTTTTTTCTTTTTTTTCCTCCTTGAGAGAAGGATTGTRCCTGTCTGTGACTGTTGCTGTATAATACTGGCTGCTTTAAAATATGTGATGGCAGCAGTTATGCTTTCTACCCGCTTGAGTCTGGGTTATTTTGGACTGGGATGTCATGACCCCTCTCTCAAATACAACAACAACAACAAAGTAATTGTGCCAGACCCGGAATCCTGTGCATATTTCAGTAATTCCTCTTTGAAAAGCTGAAATTTCTGCATTTTGTTACCTCAGTTTAGGAATTTGTTCTATCCTCTGCTTCTCACACAAGTGTAGCAGCCTGCAGTGTAACTCTGGCAGTGTCACTAGACAGAGGCTGGTTATCCAGTTTAGGTATGGGTTAAAAATAGGCTGTGGGAGTAGCTTAAAAAAACCCAAAACAAGACCCATCAACTGCAAAAAAATCCCCAAATGGAATCATTAGAAGCAATAGTGTGCAAAACTCATGAAGTCCCTGTGCTGCTGTGATGTTCTGTGCAGTAATTAGGACAGTTTAGAGCTGTCTCATCATTAGTGCAATGACCAGCAGGCAGGTTACAGTCTGGTTTGAAATGCTGCTGACAGGAGAGTTATTTTCCCAGTTCCTGACTTTAGCACCTGCTCTCCATGGGAAAGTTCAGACTCCTCTGTCTAGGGCAGCAGCAGATTTTTATTTTGTTTGTAGAAGAGGTTCAGAAAAGGAATCTGGATATACTTAGTGGTGTTGCTGGGCTGGCATGGGGCTGCTGTGCCTCCGGGCTTCCTTTGGTTTCCCACTCCTCACAGCCTTTGTTGTTTACCCACCAGACGTCCCGGCCAGTGGAATGTACTTCATGACGTACGAGTGGCTGAAGAACATTCTGACCCCTGAGGGAAAGAGGTCAGTGAAATCTCACAGTCATCACTTTCTGGGCTTCCCAGACTCTGCTGATTAATCTCCCCAGTTACAAAGAGATTTGGAGCAGTATCATCAAAACAAATTTAAATAATAAAAAAGTTGCTCATCTTGTGAGTTGAGCTGTTTTGGTCTGGGGTTAACTGACAATTAAAATAATATTCTGAGTTTCTCTCAGATTCCAGTTTGGATCTTATTAGCCAAATAAGGAATACTTTAAGTAGGTCTTTTCATTGTCAACTCTGTGTGTGCACAAAATGCTGGGGAGTTTTGTTCGATTTTTTTGTGGAGGTTTGGTTGGTTTTGTTTGTTTTTTTCCCCAGACCGTGTGTGTGTGCTGCTGAATGAAAAGATTTGAACCTTTAGGATGGCGYTGATCCGTCTTGGAAAGGTTGCTCAGATACTGCACTCTGTCTCTGTCTGCAGCATTGTGCTACCTTCTGGCTGCCAGCCAGGCTGTCTTTTTGATTGTCACCTTAGTCAAGACAAATGAGTTYGACTTTTTATTTTTTTTTTYTAATTTTACTTTTTCCTCCCACCCTGCCCCRATCCTGCCACAGTGTGAGTGACCTCAGTGTGCCTAGGATCCTCTTTGCTGGGGGCCTGGCTGGCATCTTCAACTGGGCAGTTGCCATTCCACCAGATGTGCTGAAATCTCGTTTCCAGACCGGTGAGTTGCATTCCAGTGTGCCACAGTCACACTCAGTGTGGTGCTCCTGGGAATGGGCTGGGCAGCCATGGAAGATGCCTTCTGGGAGCCAGCATGCCTTGAGTGCTGCTTGAGACAAGTGCATGAAAAACCCAAGTGTGTTCCAAGCTGTTAAGTTGGTTTCCTCACAGATTTTTGGCAAATCAGGCTGCACTTCTTAGTTTCTGCCTCCTTGATAATATAATGATCCTGATTTGAGGTACCTGATTTGAAACCTAAGCATAGAACTCATAATAATAGTTGCAGCTGTTTTATTACAAATGTAATTCTATGAGAGGTTTTGTTATTTCACTTCAGACATGGTTGTATAAATTGTAGCCTGTGCTATCTGCAGTTTATAGTAACAGGGCGTGACCTGCTGAGAGCATTGCTTTTGGACTGGCAGCTCTGCTCTTTAATGTCTGTGGCCTAATTATAGTGAGGATGGCCCCAGGCCTTGCGCTTCAGCAGAGTTTGACAGGTTTCTCGTTGGTTTCTCTGTGAGTCCTGTCAATGAATATTTTATTTTTAAGGCTCCCAATAGTCTCTGTGGACTGAGCTCTCCACTGGACAGTGACCATTTCTCTTGAGCCACAAATCATGGTAATCAGTGCAGGAAACCTCATTTCTTTTTCTCTGAGCAATGGCTACTGTGGTTCATTGTACCGTACCAAGGGCCAAGAGTGAAACATGTCACATCTTTGGTCTAGTTCCACTGAGCCAGTCCCCAGTGCTACTGTTGGATGATGTGGGTTCCCGGTGGTTCTGTTTAACTGGGCTGATCTGTGGATTGGACCTGTTCAGAGAGCTGGCAGAGGCAGTACTTTCCAGGGAGCTGTCAGGAGAAGGAAAAAATTGTTTTTTGAGTAGAATAGCTTTCTAAAAACACCTCAGAAAATCCATGTAACCATCAGCATTAGAACATCCTGTGCTTTTCGTTTGAAGTCTGTTGCGGTTCTTGGCTGGGGCATATGATAGGATCATTTTCTTATTAACCAGTTTAATCAGTTTTTATATCTGACATTCCTATCACCTAAGTGCAGCTCTTGGGAGAGCTGTGATCAGCAGTGCAAGCAACAGCTCAGACTTCCAACCCTGACAAAAGTTATTCTCCTTTCTTGCCCACCCGCAATGACTGGATGATGCAAATCCTTTGGTGATGGTGAGCACTTTTTTTCTGTTCACTGAGCCTCTACTGAGCTGTCGTGTTTGTTTGTTTGCTATAGCAGTGTGAACCTGTTGAAGATCCTGGGCTGTTACATATGGCACATCCTTCAGCCCTTGTGACTGCCACACATTGGGCTAATGTGTTGTGTATCCCTTTCAGCTCCTGCAGGAAAATACCCAAACGGCTTTAGAGATGTGCTGAGGGAACTCATCAGAGAGGAAGGAGTTGCATCGCTGTACAAGGGKTTCACAGCTGTGATGATCAGGGCCTTTCCCGCTAACGCGGTGAGTACAATGTGATTCTGGGTAGGTTTTGGAGACCTGGCTGCTCATGGTGAGAGTTTGCAGTCTAGAGAGGACGTTACTGGCTGTTTACTCTTATACCATTTCAATGAGGTTCTTGTTACTGAAGGTTCTTTTGGCTGTTGGTGTCCAGGTTCTAAAAATGTACTTTAATCTAGGAGCAAGTAAACCTTTCTTCAAAGCTTTGCATGAAAACTCTTTGACTTTCTCTGACAGTTTTTCTCTACTGGTTGTACATCCACCTGTAGAAAATGAAATAAGTTTAGACTCACTTCCCCTTCAATAAATAATGAGCCTAACGGAGCCAAAGTTCTGCCTTTGTATGGAAGGATACAGTAGAACTCTTGCCTCTGGTTCAAGATGTCTTTTATCCTCTTCCTCCTTCCATATCAGCCATGTCAGGTGTTCATAGCACTGCATTTCAAAAGCCTTGTTTGAAACAGGTTTTTAGAATCCTCATTTGTTCTTTGTGTTCTCTTTTGCAGGCATGTTTTCTTGGTTTCGAAGTTGCTATGAAGTTTCTTAACTGGGTTGCGCCAGGTCTATGAAGACTAGGAAGTCTGGAAACGAGAGGGGAGAAGGAAGAGAGTGCAAGTCTGCCTCAAAGGAATAAATGAATGATCACKTAATGTTTCAGGAATGATTGTTTGCCTAATACCTTTTTGCCTTCCTCACATTCTTTAGGTGGTGCTATATGCCAGTCAGAAATGCAAGCTGTAGCTCTGAAACAGAGTTGGTGAGGAGTTAGGGGTGACAAACCTTCTGAGCCAAGCTACCATGGCAGTAATGCTGCTAACACACAGCTGTCACTGTCACACACGCTACCTTAAGTATTTCCTCATGGAAGAAGGGGACACATCATGTAATTCTTTATTTACTGAAGAAACATGTAGCTATTAATGCTGAAAAACTTTCTTAAAATAATTGTTTGGCAGCATGTTCTTAACTCTCAGGGCATAAGTCAGCAGCTGCACGTGGTCATGTCTGCAAGCAATGTCAGACAACGTTCTCATGTCCTGTAGTTTTTTCAGTTGTGGCTGTTTCTGTTTTGACAGTGGTTTTAATCTTCTGTGCATGTACACCAGCAAACACAGAACTCAGCAGGGGAGGCCAGAGCTACGTTTCAGTGGGTTGAGGGGTGTTGCAGGTGCCATATCTGGTCTTGCACACTGATCTTTTCTGTGGAACTAGGACACAAAATGCATTAGGCTTAACATTTGTACTAAGCTTTACTGAGGCAGCCAGTGGGGAAATGTGTTTGATAAACCTGAACTTTTCTCTGAAATCCCTTTCTGTCCTACTGAAGAGAGCCCAAATGTGATTTCAAAACTACAGCACGGCTCATAGCAACCTCGATATATTTGATTYATCAAATACCATGTCCTGGGATTCAATCCCTGACATTGACGTGAGAAAATTTAACAGCACTTCCAAGAACTGAATTTCCCTGACACAAGGGGGACACATGAAGAGGACACTGGCTCTGCAGTCTTGTCTAACGTTATCCTTGCTCCTGTTCCTTGGTTTTCTCTATTATTAAACATAATCACATTTTCATTTGAGAAGTGACTAATACTAAGAAGCAAAAAGCAACTATTAATTTCTTTTTGTTGTGATGCAGTGTTATTGGAACTCAATAAATCTAGCTGCTGCTTGGCTAGAATGTGTGCCTCAGTTCATTTACTTTTTGCATGGTCATGCATGCTTAGTTTTGCAAAAGTTTTCCAATTCTTAATTCTGAGRTGTGATTGAAAAATAAGTTGTGCTGTGCTGTCTTTGACTGTTAACCCCTTGCCTTTTAGCTTTTGGATTTCTGACATAAGCTGTGGAAAGGAATATTCTGCACTTGGCATGTTTGTCATAGAAGTCCTTTGAGGTGCTGCGTTGTAGATGCAAATTTTTAACTATAAAGCAACACTAAATAACACATCTTGGAACAAATACCACATACTTAGTGGAAAGTATGTGGCATGGTTTATTGGCAAAATGTGGCACCTTGAGGACACACTCTTCACCTTCGCTTTCCACAGGCAGGGGCAGCCCTGAAAACTTCCCACTCAGTACTGCTGAGAAGCCTTGAATCCCACTTTCCTTCCCAATTCTTTGCAAAGACCGGAAGGGAACCCTCCTTCCCCAGAGTCCACCTCTTGTGTTTTACAGGGCAGAGGAGGTGAAACATATAAGTAGAATGGAAGGAAAAATCCAGCTTTATAATGCTTCTTAAAGCTGAAAGTTGCTTCTAGGTACCASAGCCCCCAGCATGGAAATCAGAAAGGGGCCAGAGCAGCCACTATAGCAGCACAGGGCAGTGTTGGGTGGTGAGGCAGCACAGAGCCACCAAAGCAGACCTGATCCACTTGAAACTAGCTTGGATTTAGCCTCAGTACACCCAGAATTGTGTTTAAAACCATTTGAGAGGTGCATATCCTTTAATCACTTCTCTGAACCAGTATTAACTCAGTGTTCACACTTTGGGTGTTTCATTCATCTGAGGAGGAACAGCAGCCCTCCTGAGCAGTGAGCAATGGAGAAAGTCCATGGTGGGCACGGCAGCAGCGAGAATGTGGAGGCAGCTCCAAGGGACTGCGATTTCCCCACACCAGGGGTCACCCTGTTGGTTTCACTTGCCAGTCTGTGGCCTTAAGCAGTACTTGCTCTGGAAGACTGAAATATTCCCTTCACTCTCTACTACTTCAGTTGTTACTAGTAACTGTAGACTCTTCCTTCTGCCAAACTATACCTTTTAATACTTTTTTCTTCAACATTTCAGATCCTTTTTCCTATTTGACTTATCCTAATTATATTCTATTTTCTTCCCACTCAAAGATTTCTGCAGAGCTTTGTATTTTGCATTATAACATTCTGTTGTTTACCATGGTTGATTTCATTTGGTGCTTTTAGCTAAGCAAAATATGGCAGAAGACAATCAGGGATGAGGGGCTGCTCTCCAACAGCAATGGCAGGACAAGAAGAGCTTTGCAAAGGCTCATCAGACACATCTGCTTGCTTATTCAAAAACTGAAACCTAGGCACCCTGGAAATATTTGAAAAGCTGCTCATGTCTCTAAAGATTCTGCCACATGAAATTTGCCAATTCCTTGCCTCTAATGTGTGCAGCCTCAGAAAGAGAGAAGGATTTTAACACAGGCATAGTTTCCTATACCCTGAAGACTCTTTTGCTCTCAGAGGCCCAGATTTGCATTCAAATGTTATTTTCTAATTGCCCAGGTTCTTGTGGGAATTCAGGCAGTGTATCTGCAGTTTAAGGGCACACAGCTGATACTCTGGTGCCAGCAAGTGATATCGATGATATTTGCCTTTATGCTCCTTGTGCTGATAAAATCTGGGTTTGCTATATCAAAATCAGCATAGAGTTCCTCCAAGACTCTTGTGCTGTACATCCCCCTGGCCCATTCTGCTTTGATTTTTCTGGTGGTGATTCAAGGTGCCTAGAAGTATTCCAGAAGTAATCCATCATAGATAAATCTTCCATGCTTGCTTTTCTCTGCCCATTGTGTGCAAGTGGCTTTTGTGCACACTCAGCATTGCTATAGTGACAGAAAGGTCCTTGGAACACCCCTGACAAGTCAGTCTTGATCAAATTTGTCTCATTAAAGGAAGCTGCCTGTGGGAGTACAGACTCTCCAGTTTGGAAAAGGACGTTGCAAGGTAGATCTTACAAATGGTGAGCAATGTCAAGAGGGTGCATTTACTCATATTTCCCACAGGACAAGAGATACAGTGAGCAGATCAAGCAATATTTAAACAATGCAAAAAAAAAAAATCACAGAAGAACAGTTCATCAAGATCTACCGAAAACTGATAGGGCTGGAAAGCCTTGGCACAAGATGTTCCTGAATTGCCAGTTGATGGGATTTGGAGGGTGTGCTAGGGAAGGCACAATGAGTATTTTATTTCTTGTGTTCTTCCTGTCAGCACCTGCTGCTGGACTCTGCTGGGCAGAGGAATAGACACACCTCCAATCTGATCTGCATCAGTTTGGCTGCTGTTCTTACAAAATGATGGGCAAACCCTGACTAGTTCTACGGGGCTTGCACAGAGGAGGGTGGGCTGGCCATGTACCTTCAAATAACAACATACACTAGGACATAGCACCACCTATAGCTTTGTATGTGCCCAGTTGGCCTCCAACGGTTCACTTTTCCATTTTCACAATTACTATCTGCTGCCTCTCAGGTGAGAGGCCTCCTATGTCAATAGCCTGTTTGTGCAGGTGAGAGACCAGCCTTGTGCACAGTCTGAGCAAAGTGGCTTTCACCACCACACAGGTCACAGGATGACAGAGGAGCTGAGGCTGGAAAGCATCTCTGGAGACAGTCCAGTCCAGCCCTCCTGCTCAAAGCAGAGCCCACTAGAGCAGGCTGCCCAGGACTGTGTCCAGCTGGGTTTTTAATATCTCTGAGGATAGAAACTCCACAGCTTCCTGGGTCAACTTGCTCCAGTGTACAATCACCTTCACAGAGAAACAAGTTCTCTCTTATGTCTAATTGAAATTTCATATATTTCAATGTCACTGGGTCCCACTGATAAGAGTCTGGCTCCACCTCCTTCTAAACCTTCCCCCATAAGGTATCCATACAAATTGTTAAGATGCTCATGAAGCCTCCTCCAGGCTGAACAATTCCACCTCTTTTGGTCTCCTCATATTGCAAATGCTCCGGTCCCTTCACCATCTCTGTAGTGCACACCAGACTGCTCTGGTATGTCAACGCCTCTCCCGTACTGGGTAGCCCAGAAATGGACCCCGCACTCCAGGTGCTCCTCAGTGCTGAGAGCAGGGAAGGTCCATCTCCCTGGGCCTGCTGGCAATGCTCTTCCTAAAGCAGTCCAGCAGGCTGGTGGCCTTTTTGCCACAAGGGCATATTGGTGGCCCATGTTCTCCTCATGACATCCTGCTTCCAACCGTAACGTGTGACAGCACTGCTGGCTTGTCCAGGCCATGGACTAAAATGCCTGCTGAGTCAGTGGCACGAAGCCACGTTTGCTGTGGCACTGTGATGGTGCCACCGGGTGTGCTCTGCACCAAAGGGCTTCAACTGCCCAGCTATCCTGGCTGAAAATAGATCCATCTGCCCTGGCAGCTGCATCCTGGGGACTTTTGCTCCTGACTCAGACGATGGCAGGGAGATGCCTGCCTTGCAGCTGGGGGCTTCCCAGGAGGGTGGGTATAGGGATTGCTGGGATTCCTGCCTCTTCTTTGGGTGATCGGATCACACAGCTGTGCTCATTCACAACGCTGGGCTCTCTGCCTGCTCCATGGTCATGGACATGGCTCTGCCTGACCCCATTTCACACCACACTTTGTCTTTCTGCCCAGCAGACCCTGCCCTGAGAAAGCTGCCCCGTGAAGGGGACGAACAGGCTGCCTGATGCTGGACGATTGAAATGGAAAACTATTTCTAATTTAGGGAGATTTGTGTATAAAACTGAGGACATTTTCCATTACCTCAATGTGTTAGAATAGTTCTGTGAGTGTATCTCAAACCTGGTAAAAATGTAAACATTAAGTAGACATTGGACAGGATTTTTACTAACATGTGTCTCTGAATTCAGAGCCTTCAGTTTAAGCTCAGATGGCTCAGTTTAAGCTCAGACAGTTCAGTTACAGCAGCTTATGACGCACAGGTTGTCCCAAGGCTTACTAAAAGCGTGGCCRCAAAGATCAGTATCAAAGTTTCAGCAATAGGCCATAGATAAGCTCCACTTCCCTTTGCAGGTGACAGTTTGAGTGTCGATTTGCTGAAGGACACAGTGCTGTTGCTAACCCTTGGCACGGAGACTGGGAGCCTGGGATGTTTCTCCGTGCAATGAGCTGACTTCCCTTCTTCATCGGAGACCTGAGCTTGGGCTTCTCCCTCAGCACTGCTGCTGCTCTGGGCCTGAGAGAAGTTGCACACAAGTTCTGGATACCAAAGCAAAGGTTGAGCTGCCTGGATATGGATTCCCCAAGGCTGAAAGCATATCCCAGCAGCGACATTTCTCCTCGGTACTATTTCCTAATACTGTTTCCTAGTAGTTATTTATTACTGTCAGCTGCTGGCTCCTTCCTCTCTCCACTCACACCATCAAAAAATTCTGAGCTGTGATTTAACTTTGAATGTTTGTCCCGGCAGACCAAAGGCAAGGAAATAAATTCTCTGTCCCTTCCCATCTTTAATCCCTATGCRGATTTCAGCAGAACCAGCTGAAATGCTGAAAAGGTGTAAAATTACAGTGAGCCCTCCTCCTCCTGGGGCTAAGCCCATGTGATTCAGAAAAGCTCCTGAATGCCTGCATAGACAAATCCTAAAAAAATACTTCCCTCTGAAACATAATCCTCCCGCTCATCCCCCGCCCCTCCCTGCCCGCTCACCCTTGACTCCCTATCACTCACTGCCAGGCAATTATCTGCTTCGTTTACTGCCTCCTGGCCGGAGCCAAAGTTCAGGATCTGGCAGTCGATGGCAGGAGATCACTCGGCGGAGAGAACTCGCTGTTCTCCCAGCCCCACCACCCATTTCACATCGCAGCAGGCGTGCTCGGCGGCGAGGCAGGGCCAGCTTCTGCGGGGGGGCGAGCCCCGGCTCCTGCCACAGAGCTTCTCCTGGGAAGGAGCCTGGAGCTGCGGGGGGCAGGAGGCCGGAGCAGGGTCTCCTCCTGCTCTGCTGGCATCCCAGGAAACGGGCCGGCATCTGCTGCTGCTGAGATGGAGAATGTGTGTGGGCAGAGCCCTGGGTACCTCTCCCGAGCTCTGTCCTTGCCCACTGCCCCATCCGCTCCAGGTGGAAGAAGCTGGGCTGTCCCAGGTCCTCCCCCCCGCCGCCTCCATGCCGCAAAAGCTCCATGGGAACAACAAAGTTCGGTTTCCTCTGGGCTGGGAGGCACCTGGGAGCGCTTCTGCGTCTGCCAGGGATCATGGATGAGGCACGGTGTGAAATGCCTGTCTCTCCCGCCATGAGCAATTCCTTGTGATGTGGATGAGTTCTCTTATGTGCTGACGAAAAATTGTTGGGGTTTTCCCCATTTTCTCCCCCATGGGTCCAGCTCAGAGGATGAAGCATCCACATGCCATTTGCCCCAAAAGCACAGGCTGTTCCCGGCATTTCTCTCATTAATGCTCACAAAACGCAGCGTGCAGCTGTCCTGCTTGCCAGTGTGGGCATGTCCAGGGATGCCAGAGCTGCTTGCTGGTTTGGGAGATCAGCCCTTCCCAGGAAAGCAGCCCTTCCCGAGGACGGGTCTGTGCTGACCTCTCCCCCTGCTTCGTTCCACGCTCCCGCTCCGGGAACAGGGATGGGTTAGAATGTTTGCAGGGGAATGTCCCAAAGCGATCCGGGCTGTGAAGCACGGCTCCTCCACCTCACTCCCTCAGCAAATAGAGTTTAATACAGGTTACTCTTTCCGGAAAAGATAAAAGCAGGCTGTGTCACTGAGAACGAGCTTTGGGCCTCAGACCAAGGGTCTCTCAGCCCAAAGCTCTGCCCACAGTGAGGAGAGCAGGGGGCACAAAACACCCCAGGGTGTTGCCACCAGCTCTGCCATCCACAGCCACACACTGGGATTTACTGGGCTGGAGAGTGTATCCACACCCAGAGCTCTAGGCTCGGTTTTCAATACAATCACCTTCTGGACACCTTCCTGGGTTTGGCCCCTCCAGGATCTGATGGCAGTGAGGGCACTGTTTAATTACCTGCTGCTTTGTTTCAGATTGGCTGAATGGTTTCACCGATGTCACTTAAATCTTCTCTTGTGAGAGATAAAAACAAATTGTTCCCCTTTGTCTTTCCTGAAGCAGTTTTTAACTTTCTGGACCCTTCTCCTCCAAGTCCTTTTCCAAGCCAATGTCTTATTTAACCTATCCTTGTACAACGTCATGGTCCTCCTTTCCCCCTATTTTGTATTTCTTCTATGTAACATTTTTTAATGGAAAGATAATAGTTTTTATCAGCCATATTGGTATTTTCTATTCTCTATTGTTTTCCTCTGGGCAGCTGGTTAATAAAATGGGTATTGATTTTTAAATATGCTTAAAAGTTTATTGAATAGCTGGCTGATAATCTGTCTTCTCTTGGTTCTTTTGTAATTAAATTTGACTGATCTGGAATAAACCCCCTAACTTTTACTATATTCACAGAGCGTTCTTTGCTGAAGGTGGTGTACACATTAGGAAAGGATGGGGGGTTTAATTTAATCTGTGTATCTTGGCAACATTTACACCATCAATAAACAAGTACTGTTTTTCGGAACAAAAGACTGCCTGGCCCTTTCTCCATCCTGACTGTTGCTGGTGATGGCAAAACTGACAGTGCCCAGCCTGCTGCATGTAGGGTGTCTCCTTCTTTCTTTGTGTTCCTTTTATTCACACTTCAGCTCACCTGCTAGAGCTTTGTTCAGAATAATGGTAAGATCTTGAAGTGAGGTGTCCATGGAAGAGGCTCATCTTGATTTTCATGTCTAGTTTTACTTGCTGACAGAGCTGCTAATCACATTAGTCACATGGCTGTTTTACACTCCCTGAAACAGGATTGCTAGGAACCTTGAAATCTGTTCGGTGTTTGCCCACAAGTATTTTCTGAAGTGAGATCTTTGGCAACTGTGTGTCACTTCGGAAATTTGCTATGATTCAACTTCGAAGGGGAGGATCTTTCCAAATTCATCCCAAATGGGATGTATGTGTTCAGGAATGTGAGGGCAAACTGCAGTGCCAACCTCACCTGGGTGACCTGGTGATGAAGACAGGAAATCCAGCTTTGTTATATACACAGATGATTTCAATGGGACATGAAGAATAACTCTGAGATTCATTAACTCTTAGACCCACAGAACATTTGGCTGAAATGTCATCTCCCAGTGACCCACTTTTTGTGCATCACTTATGATGGAGAGGGTGAGGAGGCAGTTCCCTGGAGGGGACTCTGCCCACAAGCTCTGCCCCAGCCCTTCAGAGCCTTTTCTGTGTCAAATAACAGGATCATCTCTTGGTGATGTGGCTGCAGGTCCTTCCTCCATGGGTGCGACCTGGCACCTGCCCTGGCTCTGCACAGCCAGCCTGGGCTCAGCGTGTTCAGACCCAGAGCAGAGGTTACAGCTCCTGTGGGAGAGATGTGACCCCCTTGGGATTCAGTAGCGACATCCGGCTCTGGCAGGACATGGCACTTTCTAAGACTGCATAGAGGGCTACAGGTGAACAAGGGGGTGACATATTTTGGGGAAAAAAGACTCATTTTCACATGTTGGCTTGTTGCACACAGGATGCTGACTCAAGAGCCTCTCAGAATTTAAAATACTTGGTAGAATCCAGCTGGGGAGGAATAATCCATAACCCCCTGTGCTCTTATGAGGTTCTACATTTGTTTTTTTCTTATTTTTCTCTGACATTTCTTATTTTGTTATTCTTCATACATTTGACTAATGTAACAGTTGATAAATTGTTGTCTTTTTTGTTTACTCCAAAGTATCTCAAGCATAAAAGTTTTTTTAAATAAGTAAACAACACTAGCACACGTTTTGTTGCAATACGTAACTATCTTACCGAAAACACTGATGCTCCTGTATGTTAAAAATAATGATCTTTACCACTTGATTTTCATTTTCATAAGGTATCAGATTTTCTTGTCATACACCATGAAGTTCTAATTAAATTAATGCCAAATATACTTAAAAATTTTTTTATCTTAAGAATTTATTTATTATTTAATGTTTGACTTATTCTTGATTACTTTTTTTCCCCTAGGACCTGCTTTGCCCTAAATATGGCTTAAGCAACTTCTTTTCATAAATAAATAAATAAATAGGTTTCCATTTACTGAAAGCACGGAGCAGTCATCCTTTATTTCTCTAGCTTCTTACAGTGACTTGAGTATTCATTTCCAAAAGAATGTTCCCTGAGACTTCATCTGGCAAACAAATACYGCTCCTAAGGTTTGGTCAAGATTTTCCTCCTGTTCCAGTAGCTCTTGCCTAACTGTTTTGAATATGAATTTAGAGATGAATGAGAAATCTGTTATTCTATGTATGTCAGAGGTAAAGCATAATTTCGATTCCCTGAGGGCAGTTTGCCTCAGCAGTCTGGGAGCCTGAATTGCTGATACAGTGAGTGCTTGCTGCCTCCTCTATTTTACCTTCTTTATTTGGTCTTTTCCTGTAAAAATATATACTGCTCAAAATTCCAACAAGAATTTGACCTTTCCCAAAGTACTGGCCTTGTTTAAAGAGTATTTTAAACTATTTGCTTTTGACTGTGAGCAGAATCTGAATCCTGTGATAGGGGTAACTGGGCAAGCAACTGTGTCCTTTAACATGAGATACCATCACTTCCTATTCTTACACAGAGCTTCAGTCTGAAAGCCACAAGTAGAGTGCACAGCTTTCCTTTGTTTGACCTGCAGAAAAGAGCAGCTGGAGCAGACCTTCCATGTCTGGCACTTGATCAAATACTTTCCTGAAGTAGGATAACAGATTTTCAGTTTCGTCATTTTTGCCTTCAGTGTTTATTTCTTTGGTCTTCAAATACCCCAGTTTAAAGGCAACTAATAATTATTTTGGGTTTTTTTTTTAAAGTTTCAGATATGCTGCTTCAGATGGAGACAAACCCTGTGAGGCAAGGGGCTGCCCCATCCTTGGGGTGGGGTCCCAGGAGGTCTGCAGCAGATAAGCGGGACCATGGGAATGGCAGGATATGAACAGCAGAGCCTGGACCAACTCCCTCTGCATCCCTGCTGTGCTGGGCTGTGGCCCCACTGCCCCCTAGACAGACCCCAACCGTGGCCAGGCTCTCAGCTTGTGCTTGGCTGCAGCAGGACATGCTCCCACTGTAGGCACACAGCACTGGCCCACATTTCCATTTTATTTTATCCTTTCCATTTTATTTTATCTCATCTTTCCTGGACTCATCATGTCTGTATTTTTCCACCATGGGAATAGGCTCTTCCCAGTTAAACCAACCTTCCTGCAGCTTTCTTTCTAAGCACCGGCACTGTCACTGTGCAACCTTCAGACTTGCTAACTTCCAAGAAATCCTCCCATGTAACCTTTTGTTTATTCCTCACATAGTCAAATCCTGAGTTTTAGCTGCACTTTTGCTACTGCAAGAACATTTTCTATTCTTTTGTCCTTTTCCCCCCTTCACTTTACACTCCTATTGAGTCCCTCATTTGCCATGGCTTTTTCAGCAGCTTCTCCCTCCGGACTAGTCTTCGTGTGTCTGAGACTTGGATTTTGATCCCAAGCAACTGGAATACATTTTCCCCTTGTTTAAAGCCTCTCTGTAGGTAAAAACAATTTTGCAAATTGAAAAAAGATTTAAATCAGCATTTTTTTCTGTAGCAGATTTCCCCCTTTTGAGCACTGCTTTGATTTCCATAGTATTTCTTCTAAAGTTCAGCAGCAAGGTCTTGAGAGAATAGCAGCTTATTGCTTCTGCGATTTTTTATAATTTAATATCCCTGCCACTAAGTGGAAAATTTCCCTGTCAGTCTCTGTGCCTGCTACGTAGCCTGGGAAGTAGCAATAACACTTACCCTGTCAGCTCCTAGGACAGCTCAGAATAAACAACTTTGCAATTAAGGTGTTTACATATTAGACCCTCCTCCCTCCTTCCTCATTTCAGGCAATTTCATCAATCAACTGTCTTCTCATTGACTGGTTTTTCTGTGGCTCTGTGGCACTGCTCACTCAGGCTTGGGATATTTTTCCTTAGTTTAACACCATCTCTCCTCATCAGGGTCCTGGTCAACCTCCCTGTGCCCCTGCCTGAGCCCTCGGCCTGGGTCGACTCATCCTTCTCTGCCCCTTCCAGTCCTTTCTTGTCTTTGTTGTTACAGTTTCGTTTCAGCCCAAGGCCAACCAAAATTGCAATCTTGAAACACCMTTTTCAATGAGACATTTCCAATTTTCAGGATTCTTTGGCGGCAAATCTTTTGTAACCCTGTGCTGGGCTGTAAAGGGGTTGGTAGGTTTAGAGCATAAATGAAGAGAATTTACCTTGGGATACAAAGCTAAACAGACAATAAACAGCTAAAATAGCTAAATAGAGAGGAAAAAAAGGCTATTTCTGAGCCAAGCCCCCTTTTGATGCTGTATCCTCAAATCTAGTAACTGCCTAAGGGTGTTTTCAGATAAAGAGAAATCAGTCAGCTATTGAGGGGGACAGCGAAGCAAGCTGGGCTGTCAAACGTGCAAAGAAAACCAAGAGCAAACACTGTGCTTCCAGCTCTGATCAGAGTTTGGCACTGGCAATGCTCTTTGTAATGGCTGTGTTCCTTCACATGGGAAACTGCTCAGAGGGAAAACATTGTCAAATGGAAACTGTGGAGTGATGGGGGCAGAATCACTCCTGATATGCTCTGGGCTGCACTTCGCTGTCAGAAAAAGCTACATTCCCTTTATCTCAAAGGGTTCAAATACTCTGAGGCAGGGAGGAGATTGAGGGAGACAGGCCTTAATTACATTTTTCTTTCTCGTATGATTAAATATGAACAAAAGAACTACTGCACTGCATATCCCCTGCACTGAGATCCTGCTGCAAACGCAGAGACAGAGCCAAACTTTGCCAGCAATCTTTTTGTTTCATCAACAAGCCTGTGTTCTGCACATCGAAGTTTGCTCAGGATGACAACAGAAATAAACTCTACAAAATCCGAAGAAGGACCTGACAGAGCTCAGCCAGACAGGGGGCTTGATTAATAATTCAAAATAATACTTTGAACACTAAATGGTCTTTCATGTTCCTCTAAGCCGTAGTATAAATCTAGGCTGAATCCTTTCCAACAGGTTTGCGTTAGCTGTGACTCAGAAAAACCAGTCCCCTTTAAAGAGGTGTGAAGAGAGAGAGGAAACAGGTTTTTTTCTCTGTGTGTTGCCTACAGCTTCTTGCTGACTGCAGGTTAACCTCAAGGAACTGACATTGCTGACATGTGTTTGAAGGGGAACCCCCACACACAACTGCAGATAACATGGAGCATCAGTGTGGGGACCGAGTGGCTTTGAGGTGACATCAGAACATGAAATGTGTGGGTTTGGGCTGCATTCCTGGCTGTCATTTTTCATTTTCTCAGTGTGCTGAAGCAGAAAAAGGTCTCTCTCTAGGCAGTTTGATTTCAAGTATGAGGTGACACATGGCAGATGAATCCCCTCAACAGGAGGGAGCATGTGGTACCATGCTGGTTTTTGTGGCCCAAACTCCCTTTGCAGATGTTTCTAGAGAGCACTGCCCAGCTGTGGTGGGGAGGTGCGGAAAAAACACTGACATGTCTGATATAGTGTTAGAATGCTGTCAGAATTTTGGGGACAATGCTGTCAGAACGAATGCTCATGGACCTGACTGAAGATGGGTTGTAAAGATGTTGATGGAGAAGATAAGAAATCTGTTTGATGCAGGGAGGTAGAAGGAAGACTGAGAAGTTCATAGAAAAGTAGAGTGGTGGAAATGATGATCTAGGAAAGTGACCGAGTTTATTCTGGACAAGGGTGAAACAAGACTGCATCCACAGAAGCCAGAAAAAGAGCTGGTATGGTTGAGCCACAGAAAACAGGAGGGACTGGATATGTGATTGATTCAGCTGGGAAAGGGTAAGGAAATGTTGGCTCTTTCCTAGATGTGAAAGGAAAATGTGACTCCCAAGGCTACTGATGCAATTACCAGAGTCATTGAGAAAAAACCAACAAGAGGTCAGGGGAAGCAGCAACCTTTCAAGGCTAAATGATGCAAAACCGCACATTCTGAGAAACATTTCCCACAGTTCAGGAATCCTTTGTAAACACAATTAACCGTAGCTCTGATTGTGAGAAGAAAGACAGTCAGTGTTGTGTGGAAAATGCACACAGAATGGCTCAGAGACAGTAAGGCCAATGTCAGACATACAAGGATAGAGCAAGTAGTAGGGTGTAGATGCGAGTACAGGCAATGTTTACTTAAAGCCAGGTATGTTAACACCATGGAGACACAGGACTGCAACATATGGTAATATTTCCAGAGGCAAAAGGTAACACCAGGCTCATTGGAGCAGGCAAGAATTCTTCTGCAAGCCTCTTCTGCAAGAATTAGTGTAAGGCTTAAAAAAAAGGTCAAGCACTGCTAACATGCAAAATCAGGACAACAGAGGCTTGTGTTCCCGGGATGGTGTTTATTCAAGGGCTAATTACAGCAGACAAGAGGCTTCTTAACGTAACAGTGTGAAGGGAGAAGAGATTCCTTATAGGAACAGAAAAATTACAAGGAATTTACCTGTCTTGTGCAAATGCTTGTGTCCTCTACCATCTTCCTGCTTCTCCAATTGCTCTCCAAGCACTGTGGGTAACTGATGTCCATGCATCGAGCTTTGAACCCCCTCATCTTGCTGGCAGTTACACACAGGGCTCCAGTGAAGTCCACAGAAGGTGTTTGGTGCAGATATCCGAGAACACTCATGTGACAAAGGGTCTGTGGGCTCTTTGGAGCGTGTCAGTGCTTTCCTGTGGGCTGGGGCTGGTCACTGGAGTGCCCGCAGGCACACAGAGGGAGGCTCTGTGCTCACAGCATTAACACAGGCGTTTGCCTATGTAAATTGATCTTTAATCCGCTGCCTACGTGGTGCTGGGTACTGGATGTGACGCAGCGAAAAGCAGCACTGGACTACTCTAAAATCAATGTACAAGCTCACCTCCATTCACAGCTGGATTGTGTAACAAGAGGCAATGACTTTCGATGTTTGCAGGTCCTGATCATACAAACCAAGGACAGTGGCTTCAGCACTCACTCCCTTCAGCAAAACCCCTCCTGGTGACGTTGTCTTTCCTGCCATCCATCTTATTTTAACACACTAGATGGGAAKGGGAAGCTCCTTTTGGCTGTAGCCTTGTCTCACTACCTGCGCAGGACCACACACGCAGGTCACCGTCTCCTGGCCCAGACCCCGCTGTGAGCGCAGGGTCCTACACACACCAGGCCATGAACCTGTGGGCTCCCGTGCTCCCRGAGGCCAGAGCTGTCCTGCTTCTCAGGGGGCAGCTGCTCTGAGTCGATTTGATCCACCGGCATTGCCCGCCCGATGTCGCCGAGGCAACAAGATCCCCAGGGAAGTGGGATGTGTTGCCATAGCAACACGATGCTCTTGGCTCCTGCCTCCTTCCATTGACGCCACKGAGGGAAAATCTGGGGCTGCTGGAAGCACTGAGTCCTATCGGGGATGAAAAGTTGGGGTGGCCAAAGAATCGTGGCAAAGACAGACACAAACACCTATTTGTAACCCTAATCATAAGCAGTTGCAATTAAAGGCTCCGACTGCTGCTACAGCAGCTTTGCCAGTGCCTGCATTAATGCACTGCTCTGAATGAAATAATTTCTGTCACATTCTTTTATTGCTCATGATCACATGTTTTGCTTTATAGTTAAATTATGAATAATCTAAGCAGGATACATCTTAATGATGCTGTCATTCTTATTCTGGGTGTATTGATTCAGCAGGTTCTTTCAACACAGACTCTCTGACAGATAATGTAACGAGCATTTTTAAATAACAAAACACTGAAAGGAGAAAGAGGGAAAATATGTGACTGTCCATAGAAACTGATGACTGCTCCTTTTCCAGAMATGGTGGGAAATACTGATTCACTCTCCTCTGACCTTCACAGGAGAAGCTCAAGGCTGTTCTAGCTCTTTTTCAGCAGGTTTCCTGCTGTTCCAAGGCAAAGATCTATTATTTTCACACTAGTAACTTCCACCAGTCAGCAAGGACAGGACCCCTGCTATGCCAGGTATCACCAATCCAAGAGAGAGCTCACCTAGAGCTTATGAAATATTGAGGAAAGGCTGCAAAGGGATGAATTGTAAAACACTGCCAAGAAACAATGGAGTCCATGAGCCCCTTGGAGACACAGAGTCAGTCATGGACAGAAGCTGTGCCTGGTGTGCATCCTTGAACCAGTCGTCTTTTCCTGAAGTGGCAACACAAATATTAGGACAACATATCTTTTTAAGCTTTCATAACATAATTTATTTGGAATAACAGCCTTTGTGAACAAATAACAACGGAAATGCTCCAAGTATGAATGTACAGGGAGGACTCCACATCAGTCTAGGACCAAGCACGGTGTGGCTGTGACCCTGGCACAGCTCCTGTGTGCACACCCTGACACAAGCACTTCAGGCTGACTGAAGGAGCAGGAGGAAGTACTGTGAAGGTGGAGTTGCTTATGGAGCAAAGTGTACAGTAATGACATGATTAATTGCTCACTGCCACTGTTCAAGATTTTGCAAAAGCAGAACAACAAATCCTCTTGTAAAAACTTGGAATTTCTACAGTATAAATAAATGAATATGAAAAAATAAAGATGCTTCTTTATTAAATAGATTTTAGTGATAAAATGGAGTGCAAAACAGAGATTTCTATCATTGAAAAGACTTCTCTAATTAAAGGTAATTAGAATAATGCCTGACTACAAAGTACAATACTTCATAAAATCTGTATTGAATATTCATTGGTTTACAATTGCTTGTATGCTCTGAGGAAAGAGATAGAGATTGAAAGCATTTTACAAGTATTTACAGKACAACATTAAAAAGGTTAATATTTTTGCACTGCAAAGCATTGAAAGGGTTCCCGGAGCCATTGAGAACATAGACATGCATGGATGTCACTGATGCCACTGTCAGGAGTAGGGAGATTGCTGTGTTTGCACCATCGGTCTCACCTACTGGCTGACCTGGTATGATCAATAAGAGCTCTTAATAACTACACAAGGAAAGAATCCTTAAAGATTTATGGATAAGTATTGCCAGCACGGCTGTGAGGAATCTAAAGATCTTCCTGTACGGACACTAGATGTCAATGGAGAGACACTTCAAAGCAACTGCAACAAAAGGCAGTGCTGCTGCATTCTCTAAAACCAGATTCTTCCTCTCCTCTTTTTCTAATGCAACTCTTCTGGTCTGATAGCCTTGAGAATTGAAGTCAAAAAACCCCTCAGGAGCTGCAGTGTGCACGGAACACCCATTCAGTTAGTTTCCTATGCAGACGTGATTTAAGCCATAGTTGAAGGCAGCAAGCATTTTTCAGCTCTACCAATCWTTTTTTTGCTGAGACTGACAAAGAGGGATCTGCACATGGCGAGGTGGCATTATAATCCTCTTCCTTGGATCATAAGACCACCAGTTTCCTTGAATGAAGACATCCAAGCTGCAGTCAAACATCAAATACTTTTATAAAACTTCAGAACCTAAACTGAATTGCAAAATCAGTCTAGAAGTGAGAAGTTTCAAGTCCCCATTGTCCTCCCCTGAGATACAGAATCCTCTATCAACATTTTTATAATGTACACCCAAGCACAGGATGTGAACAATGACAGAAAACTGCATTAGGAACTGCTTACTGAGTTTCTCTGAAAACTGAAAACTGGTTAACTGATCTTCATGCTGCACTATGAGTTTAATTAAAACAAGTGCTAATAGCTGTAATAAAACTCGCGAAAGGGTTTTCAGAGGGAAATATGAAAATTTGGGGATTTGGTGAATAMAGCTCATTTTTACTGTTGCAATTTACATTTAATACTGCAATTTTAACTCTTGGAATTAGTTAATACACCATGCTGAGCTGTAGAATGAGCCCCTCATTGTGGTAATGCCCCGTGTTCGTGTATGGCACTTCTGTGTGTGTGCAATGGATCCGAGGGCACCAAAGGGCAGGACACAAACACTGGGAACAGCGAAATGTGTTAATGGCCTCTTGTGGTTACCATAAAACGGGGCCAAAGAGCAAAGACGCCGTGGCTCCCGTCTCGGCGAGGGATYAGGTGCTGCAAGAGTAGGGAGAGATTGAGGCTCTGTCTGGAAGGAGGCTCAAGGTGCCCCACCAGGGGAGATAAGAAAGATGGGGTGAGGGATAGATTGTGGATTTAGGGTAAACCTCGGAGGTGAAGCTTTGGGAAGGGAAATTGTTATTTGACAAGCATCTAGCGAAGATACATGACAAATGGGCAAATGCCAAGYGTGAGAAAATGGTTAATAACATTCAGTGGACAAAGGTGACAACAGAAGATGTGAAAACAGGAACTGTAGGAATAGTGACAGAGCGATACATGTCTGGGTAGTGGCAGGTTGGGACCCAGTATAGAAATGCTGATCACCTGAACTGTGTCAGGTGGAAATGTGAGAAGATGGGAAGGGGACAAGTTTGTACATACCGCAAAAGACAATTGCAGATTTGCAAGCAAATACTCAAGGAAGAAATACATTTCAGAGCTCTTTGCACGACAAACCCCTTATTTTCAACAAACTTGTGTTTTAGCAGGTTCTGCTGGAAAACACAGCAACCGACATTTTGGATTCAGATTAGTCTTTGAACAACTCATGTGGAGGTTAATTTTCTTTCTTCTCTCAAAACAAAACAATCTGAAAACCTTCTACCTTTATTTAGTAGGGATGTCTGTGTGCTCCAAAGCCAACACAGCCATTCAGCAGGATCAGACTACCCAGTGAGTGACTGGCTACCACAGGACACACACAAAGGCCTGTTCCCACCAGCTCCCTCTCCCCAGAATTCACACCAACCTCAGCGGAGAAGTTCTTCATGTAATTTTTTCAGTGCTGGGGACAGAAACTGAAGTACAACCAAAATGGGTACAGCTTCCACTTTGTATGCAAGAGAACCAAGTGCTTGGCTAAGTCCTTATTTGAATATCCCCTGTTTACACAGCAGTGCTGTTGCTTAGGGCTTCTCTGACGTGGGAACCATAAACTCTGCATCTGCTACGTAGTATTGCTCAGGGTAGTTCAAACAACATGGTCATCCCACACGTCTTATGTCACAGATACTACTTTTATCTCGATTCAAACATGTGCCATTTTACGTCACAAGTATGACATGACATTCGGAGAGATTTCTTTTTACATCTAGGTAACGGCTAGGTCAAATGATTTGCAAAATCAGGTATTTTCAAGTCGGTGTTTTCTACAGCCTGAAAAATTGCAGTTGTTACCAACAGAATCAGTGCTTTCTGTGTTCATAAACCATGTCATTGAAAATCTGGACATTTATAAAGATGTTTCTCTCAACTTGATACTTTGAGATTTATCAACAAATGCAGCAAAGTATCTTTCCAAGAATTATCCAAAATATTTTTGACGGACTAAAGGTAATGTCAAGGTAACATTTTTCAGCTGACACAAGTATTTATATATATTTATTCAAAAGGCTGATTTTTTTTCTCCTGTCTTTGTACTGTTGTATTCATAGTCCCATGTAATTTATTGAAATACACAGTACTCAAGCTACTCACTCTAAAGACTAACAAAAGTACGTACTAAATCTTGCTTACTGTCACAAGCAAACCAACTGGTTACAGCACCAAAGTTTGGTTTCTGATGTTTAGTACTTTCCTAAGGAGGAAATCAAAGAGAGGCAGGAGAAGCAGTTTCATCCTGCACACTGTGTTGAAGGATCTCTGCATCCTGGTAGTTAAGTCCAGGATCACTTGTTTGTTACTACTACTTCTGGTAAAATGAAAAGTCAGAGGTTCGTGTACATTATGCACAAATTATGTGATGTTTATGCCCATTTACAGCAACAGGAGCAAGCAGTGGGTAGAAAAACAACCTTTGAATGTTAAACGTAGAACTTAAAATGTGAAACTCAGCATGTTTTTTACAATGAGGGTGGTCAGCCACTGGAGAAACAGAGCAAGGGAAGTGGGAATTTTTTAGTTTCTTTGTATGTTAAAATGAAGACTGGATACATTCAGTTCCTAATGATGTGGCAGCCAAAAAAACCTAAGGAAAAGTGTTAGAGAACACTTTTAGAGAACAAAACAGCATCTTTTTTGTGCTGTGTAAATCCAGGGTGAGTCCAATTTTGGGATGTGAGGACCAGACCTGCATACAGTGCTTTTGAAAGGCACAGAGAAATTGAGCAGCTACAGAAAGGAGCATTTAATGTGACCCTGGGGATGAAGCAGTTGCTTTTGGAGGAGAGACTGCTAGGACTGGGAGACCTTAATTTTGAGAAGGCTGAAGCAAGGTAAGATCAAGGTTTACAAAATCACAAAGTAGCAAATAAAACACAGGCAGAACCATAATTTGCCAAATCCTGCAATAGGAGTAGGGGACATTTGGTAAATCTGGGAAGAGTGCTCCAGAACAGAGAAAGGAGAAGTGCTGCTTTATCTAACAGGTATTTAACTCCTGGAACTTGCTGCTGTGACCAACCTTGGCTTCAGCACCCAGGGGATGTGGAAAACGTGAGGCTGTGCTCACTAATACCAGTCATCAGAATATTTAGTGTTTTCTTGCATGATCCTTGTATGGAATTTGAAGGCAAGTGTAATTAATCCAAGATGTACGTATGTTTATAYAGTGTCTGAGTTCTGACTGGTGCCGACAGCTTTATGAGAAGTGAATTATTACTTGTTATAAAAGGATTTATTTTACTTTTTAAGGAGCCAGTCGGGAGGTTTAATCTGATTATTTTCCCCCAGTGCAAGACTACACAGACTATTTTGCTTTTTCTGCTTGCAACTTCACTGCTCTTGAGCAGGACAAGCACTGAAGCTCCACAACAGTTTCACTAAGGACACATCCAAGTCACATAGCACTGGGTAGAACAGGCAGAGTGAAGAGAAGAGACCTCAACATTTGGGAGCACAGACACGTGATATATGTGGGAAAAGCTTTCAGCCACTAAGAAGTTATTAGGAGAATTATATACTGAAATACATATATATTTTGATAGGAATACTGTGGGGACAAGCTTCATCAGCTGCACAAGCCTTATCTAACTCCATACTGGGTGCTGAACACGCCATGAAGCCAGAGGAAAGAAATTGCATTGGTCATGCTGCCTGAATTAAAAAATGTTATTATAAAGGGGATCAAATTAAGGCTGCAAGCGCATTTTCAATTTATTTTCTACCATTCTTTTAATGTGAATGCTTATTATAGTAATAATTAAAAAAGTTATGCAAATTCAGGGAGAAAGAAAGCGTATGATGAGCTCTATGTATGCACAGCAGGCACTATAACAATTAACTTGATCACCGACAAGCTTCTCGAATATTTGTGCCATCAATTCTGATACTCACACACCAAAAAAAAAGGTATATAAAGAAATGGGATAAACTGTGGCATAAATCAACTTGAAAATGCACTTCATGTGACCTTGTGTGCTTTTGATTTTGTCTGTTGACCTTCAGGAAAATGATAAACAGAGCTCTGCTCTTTACTTTCCTCTGAAGCTGATTAGTTGTGTGTGGACACATAAATATCAGAAGGCCAATATAATATAGCCCTGCAGAGACGTAACGGTATTTACTGCTAACACATTTTTTCAAATAAATAACCAGATTTATATCCACAGGCACACATGAGAGAAAATTATCAACAAACGTTAAAAGCTAATACAAGAGCTGACTAATGCGAAAAGCAGGCAGTTGTCAGGTGGCTGGCTGCTGTGCAAGAATGGGAAAGAAAAATAAGTGTATTCCCTTGGAATTAGACTTTCCTTTTCTTCCTCTGAACCTACTTGCCAGTGCTTTTTATTTTGTTTGTATTTTGTTTTTCCATTTTTACAGCGTTTTATAAATTTCATGTTTACCTCTTCACCACCAGCAATATCTTCAGCACCCAACTGGCAAAGGAAATATCTAATCAGAAATCTTAATTTTGTGGATGACTAACCACAGTTTTCTTGTTGATCAGAACCTTTTCTCTGTACCGGTTCTGTCAGTAGCTAAAGTATATATATTGAGCAGTGAAATGTGATCTTGTAATGTTTGAGACCATCAGACAGATAATAATGGTAGGAGTGGTAAATGAAAAATCAGTATCAATTTTCTTTGGAACAAGGCGATAGAGCAACTGTTGTTCCTGCTGTAGAAAAGAAGATAAATGAAGAGAAACAACTTCATACAAGATCTTTGGATAAACTGATGAGATGYGGCAAATCTACCTTCTGTGCTTTTTTAAAAACTTTTCCACTTTGTATAGATACGAGATATAATCTTACTCTGCATGCAGATATGGGAGCTGTGTTACAGAGAACACCTTTACGTGCCATGACATTTCCAACTGGCCTCCTTCGCTGAGAACAAAGTCAGTAAAGGCACTGGATGGGGAGTTCTGGGATCTGCTGCCATGCCCTCCGTGCAGCAGCGATGAACAGGCTGCCTTTATCTGGGAGTGCAGCGAGAACCATCTGGATGAGCGAGGGGACTCTTTGGCACACGAGCAAACAAAACCAAAACACACAGAACACTGCCTCAGCCAATTCTGGGCTTCTAAGCGAAATTTGGTATTTTGAGCGCGAGTTGATTTCTGCTCTTTTATTGTTGAAACAAAAGAAGAATTAAATAAAAATATTTACCCTGACAACAYGCAGCGGCGTCGCTAAGCCAACATCCGTATTCCCCTTGAGTCGTGTTTGCACAGGCCTATTTTCTCCCAAGACGAGCCTCCCAGCTACGTCAAACCTTAAGGGCTGATGGCTCCACTCCACACAGCCCCATGGCATCTGCCAAGCCTCCCTTGTACACACAGATAACAGGTTTTGTGCAACGAACACAAGCAAAAATCTGAATAAAGCGCAGTTARCAGCATATGAATGGGTATCTCCAAARCTATGAGGGTGATGAGGCACTGGCAGAGGTTCTTCAGAGCAGCTGTGAATGCCCCATCTCTGGAAGTGTTCAARGCTGGGTTGGATGGGGCTTGGAGCATCCTGGTCTAGTGGAAGGTGTCCCTCCCCATAGCAGGGGAGTTGGAACTGGATCATCTTTAGCATTCCTTCCAACCCAATCCAYTCTATGATTCTGGGTTTTATTTTTCCAAAATTCTTTATCTTTAATACTTTATTATTAAGCAGGTCAGTACTATTGCCACCATTTCACAGACTATGTCATCATGGCTTTATTCAGTGTTTACCAAGAGGTGTGGAGACYTGAATGCTGCTTCTCTTGCGCTSACTTATTTAAAGAATTGTTCTTTAACGACTTCATTCYGACAAGAAACCAGAAGTCCTAAATCTAACTGCAACCAAGAATTAGATGGAAGTTCGATGTTATCTGACCAAGGTCAAAAAACCCTCCTTCTCCTGCTCCTGGGGGAGCTTTGAAACATCCTCACAGGCACCATGAGGAAAGAGAACCTCTGTTCTCGGCACTGGTGAGGCCACACCTCAAGTGCTGTKTYCAGCTCTGGGCCCCTCAATTCAGGAAGGACATTGAGGTGCTGGAGCGAGTCCAGAGAAGGGCAAYGGAGCTGGGGAAGGGTCTGGAGCACAAGTCCTGTGAGGAGCAGCTGAGGGAGCTGGGGGKGTTTAGCCTGGAGAAAAGGAGGCTCGGGGGGAACCTTATTGCTCTCTACAGCTCCCTGAGAGGAGGGTGTAGTGAGGTGGGGCTCGGTCTCTTCTCGCAGGCAGCCAGTGACAGGATGAGAGGACATGGCCTCAAGCTGTGCCAGGGGAGGTTTAGGTTGGACATTAGGTGGAATTCCTTCACAGMAAAGGTGATTAGATATTGCAACAGACTGCCCAAGGAGGTGGTGGASTCACCGTCCCCGGAGGTGTTTAAGAAAAGATTGGACATGGCACTCAGTGCCGTGGTCTGGTTGACAGAGTGGTGTTTAGTCAAAGACAGGACTCAGTGATCTCAGAGGTCTTTTCCAACCTAATTGTTCTGTGATTCTGAGAAGAAATGAGTGCTCAGGGTCACTGATGTGAAATCAGAGAAAAATAAAAAGGCCGCAGCGACAGCCCGGGTCTGCCTGACCCCTACCCCGCCGCCAGCTTTGGTCCAGAGGTTTCCCAACGCCGCACAAAGCCGGCCCGACCTGCCGTAACCGGGGTTTAACGGCTCCRGCGGGCACGGATGCGCGGGCGCCCATCAGTTTTCCAAAGAGCTGAACCATCTGCTCACGCACCCAGTCAAGCATCCCATCTCCTGCCGGGCCGCCACCGCYTCCCGTGCCCAGTCCCCGCGCCCGGTGCCCGCCCTGTCCCTCTCCCGGTCTCGCTCCCGGTCCCGCCCGGCCCCGCCGCGCCCCGCGGTGACGCACCTGCCCCCGCCCGCCCCGCGCACGCGCGGCCGCTGCCCCGCGCCCGCTCCCGCGCCCGCTCCGCGCCTGCGCCGCGGGGCTGCTCCTGCCCCGTCCCGTCCCTCCCCTCCGCGCCCCGCGGCTCGTGTGACCGGAGCGGCGGGAGTCGGTCCGCGCCCGCCGGGGAGGCCCCGAGTCCGCACCGCCACCGCCACCGCCACCGCCGGCCGCGGACGCGGGGAGGGACGGAGGCAGGGAGGGAGGCGAGGCGGCTTCCCGGGTGCCCGGCACCATGAGCATCGAGATCCCGCCGGGCCTCACCGAGCTGCTGCAAGGCTACACGGTGGAGGTGCTGCGGCACCGGCCGTCCGACCTGCTGGGCTTCGCCGCCGAGTACTTCGCCCGCCTGCGGGATGCCCGCGACCAGGAGGCGGGCGGCGGCCGCAGGGTGGTCAGCTTCGACGGGGAGCCCATGCAGACCGAGTCCAACGGCGACGAGGAGCCCGACCGCGGCGACGAGGACTCCGACTCCGACTTCGAGCGTAAGTGCCGGCGCTGCCGCTGAGAAGGCGCCGGGAGCGCGCGGTCCTGCCGGGGGGATGCAGCCCGGGGCCGCCCGCCGCCTCCCCGCCGTGCCCGGTGCCGCTGCCCCGGCCGCCGCCGCCGGGCAGAGCGGGCGGGCGGCAGGGATTGAATGGGGGAGAAGCTCCGCCGGGTCCCGCAGCCCCGCCGCTCCCGACCCCCGCGCTCCCCGCGGGCTGCCGGCCGTGCCCGGCCGGTCCGCCCGCTCCGGGAGCCCCGGATCGCCCCGACACTGCGGCCACAGCCCCGGCCCCGGGGTRTCCGGAGCTGCCCCGGGCGGCCGAAGTGCCCCGGGGTCTGACCGGGTATCGCCGGGCAGCGAGCGCGCTGCCAAGCATGTGATAGGGAAGATCATGTGTTGTGCAACCTCTTCTGTACTTATCTTTACATTTCTGTCTTTAAATCATTGTGGACGGGTGTGGAGTTTTTTTTTCACTGAAGCTGGGGTTGTTTATTGCCGCTGTTGGGTGTTTAAAGTGGTTATTATAAAGCTCTGAAATAACTTTCGCTATTTAGCAACATAATAAAATTCAAAGCCACCTGTATATTGCTGTTTATACTGCCAGTCTCCAAGACAGAAAAGAGCTGGACAATGAAATGCCACTTGTKATACTTCCATTTTTATTCTGTCAGAACATACTGGGTGTGTTGGGCTATGCAGAGTGTTTGTAATTTGGGCTGTAATTGAGCCTCAGTGTGAGAAGTTACTTAAAATGCTTGTGAATGGTGGTACTTGGCACACCCAGAATTTGGGACCTGAAGTCACTGAATACTCTCTGATTATTAGAAAGTAGCTTAGAGCGGAGRGAAAGGCGAGAAAAGGCATGCTTTCCCTGACCTTTCAGTGCCCTSGTTTGAAGGTCTTGTGCCCTTGACCTATAAAGTAAAGGTTTCTGACTTTTATTGATAGAGGATCCTCTTTTAGACCAATGACTGGACGTCACCTTGTGGATGAAGTCTGCTCTTAATATCTACTGCCTGGTTAACAGTTTTAGAGAAATAGGAAGAAATTAAGCTATGGAACAAATAATTGTTTTTATTCAGGAAGCATGGAGACCCTGGCTATTTTTGCAGCTCTTTTAGGCTAGGAACTTTACAAAGTAAAACACATCTTCAGCTCTTGAAAATGGACAACCTAAACAGGACATGGAATATGCAAGAGGACAAGAGTGAAATGTACAGTCAGAATGAATTAAAAACCAGTTTGCAATCACTATCTGGATTTGGATGTTTATTTTTTTCTCATGAGAGAGAAGTTCTGTTTAGGGCATGAAGAAGAAAAGATGAAAGGTGAAGGGTAAAGACGTGGACACTGGTGGTGACTGAATTGAAGTTAAAGGGATGTTCAAGTATGAGCACAGATTTATGGTAATTACAAGTGATTTTTTTGTCCTGCAACCAAGCAGTATTTTCAAACATCTCTACATCTAAAAGAAGTTAGAGTTTCTTGCAGAATGTATTATTTTAAAATTAAACTCCAGGTTGAAAAAATTGCAGTAAATAGTTGGATGTAATTTTTAAAAATGTGCATTATCTTTGTATTTAACATCTTCCTTAAAGAAAAAAGAAACCCAAACCACAAAACCACCCCCAACCCACAAAACCACACAAAAAACCCACTCTAATGTCTTTGAATGCAACTTTGTTATTTTGTGATCAGTTTACCTAATTTTAGGGTTTGAAATACCATCTTCAGGGAAATAAGTGTAAAATTTTCCTGGTGAATGTTGCAACTGTAGCTGGAAGGATCCTCTAAAGTTAAATGTAAAAATTTGATGGTGGCAAATGGCTTTTAGACTGCAGCTTTAGATGGTGGGGCTGTCCAAATCAGAAGGGTGGTTCYTTTGCTTCAAGTTTCTGCTTATCATCTTTCTATCTTAGTCAGAGAGAAAATTAAATTAACAAGGCCGGGCACTGTCACTTGTTCTAGTAGAGCCCTTTGGGCAAATGGCACTGTCAGTAATGCTGTCTTGCTTCTTGTTTGAAAACCCTTGCTCTTCCCTCCCTGTGTTTTCCCAGGAACAGTGCCATGTTCYCTGTAACAGCAGGTGAGGATTCCTCTGTAGGGTCAGGGAAACGATTCTTTCTTATATTGTTTAACAGTGTGGGTGACAGTCAACCATGGCTATGTCTTAATTAGGTTGCTGTTGTAGCTGTTGTCTCTATCAATGAGAAAATGTTAAGTCAGAGGTTTTGATATCTCTGGTGACTGTCCTAGATAGGACAATACTTGTGCCTTGTGGAAGACCAGATCCTGGGTGCTTATATCTGCTTAGCATTTAAAGGACATTCGGTGACAGGGAAAACATGCACAATGAGAGACTCAGATAGTCTCGTTTCACAGACCTGAGTACTGTTTATTAAGATTGCAGTTTTTCATCTTGAACAATTTAGGAAAGATTTAAGTGAATTTCAATGTGCTTTCTTAGTTTAATGCTTTGTTACCTTTGAGTTGCTGTGATAGGTCAAATGGATGTTTTAAACATGTTTCCATATCTGTTTTTAAATATCAAGATGAAACTGAACAATTGTTTTTGTAAATTACTATGTTAAGGAAACTTAGCTAGTTTAAATAATAACCCTTATTGTTTATGTTGGGAGTAGGAAAGATCACAAATAACGTGCTTGTCTTCATGTGTCTCCTTCTGGGTCAGTGTTAAATCTCTGTATGTTGCTGGGCTACATCTGCGTGCTTAGACTGAGAGAACATTTTAGATAAGTCGTGGGTTTTTTCATATGCTCGGAGTGCATATGGTAATGGAAGCAAGAAAGTCAGAAGGAGGTCTTGGCCTTTGGTGTAAACTATGTGGCAAATGTCTTCATGTAGTCATAGTGACGCCAGTGGTTCCTTTTCTACCACAGTGGCACTCCATCCATGTGGGAAAAGTCACTGAAACTAACTAGACTACAAAAAAGACTTTTATTCTCTTGTAAGGCTTAAGAAATTATTTCCAGTTTTATGTTTCCTCTCTGACCCCCCTGGAGTTTCATCCTTCATTTTAGTTGTTTTTGTATATGTGATCAAAGGACATCAGGATGTGGCTGTTCAGCAGAGTGGATTGTAAGGCGTGTATGGAAATAAAATGATGATGGTTGGGGGGATCCTCCAGAAACATTTATCCACTGGACAGTGGCAGAGAATTTCTCGATACAGAGCTTTCCTCAGGGCCTTTATTTGATTGGTATAACTGCAAAATTGAAAAGTTGATAGGGTTGGGAAAGGTGTAAAGTGACAGCTTCAAAAATCAGACTGAGAGTGTAACCAAGGATGGATATGTATTCTTAAAGTGTGTCCTTGACCATGACACTTGTACTTTTAACAAAGAGGCTCTGAATGGATGTGTTAAGGCTGTGAAATTAAAGCCACAGAAATGGTCAGTTCACTATTTGAGTCATGGCTTTGGGAAAGCTCCTCTTGAGGAGCACACCTGAAGGAAGGCAGTGGCTCTGCTTCCCTGTCCCTTGAGGCAGTTGCACAAAGCTGTGAAGTGCTGCACCATTAACTTTCTGTTTTGTTTCATCGTTTGTAACAGTAAAACCATCTGTATGTGTTCTTGGAGGTATTAAATATAACTCACAATGAAACTAAAATATTTTTGGGATTATACTAACTTGAGCAACTGAAGTGTTTTAACTAATTACAAGTATTTTAGTGAAAATCAAAATTTTCCTTCCCAGGATTTCACCTTGATATTGAAGGAAAGATCATGTGCTTTTCAGCTGCTCCCTGAGCAAAAGAAAACCCTTCTTAGTATTTTGCTTTTGCAATAATCCTCTTCAGTATGCTCTCTTGTTGTGAAGGGAAATGGTGCATATGAATCTGGATGGACAGGTGAAAAGATTCTTTAGCTCTGCACTGAGCTTCTCACTTAAAATTCAAGGATTTGCTAAATGTCATCTTTAAAACATCAATAGAATATCTGAGCAGAAGGGAGTGGAGAAATGCTCTTTTACATCGTTAGATCTTGAATGTGATACAGAATAAGAGTTCAGTCCATCTTTGAAATATTTATCTTTTTAATTGTTAACAGAAGCACTTGATATTAAATTAAACCTATTTTAGATTGTTTATCTTCTTACTCTTAAGCATCATTTGCTTATGCTTTCTTATTCTGAACTGATGTCCTGTGGAATTCCTCAGGAATTACTGTGTTATATCCATCACAAAGCATTTATGCTCTGTCTACTTCAGTTCACAGGTCAGGCATAACTCCTTGCTGTTTCCCTGAAATAATTCAACGAAACTTATTGAGTGATAGGAGTTGGATGATGTTAAGACTTTTGCAGTATAGCATAGGAAGAATAGTGGTCCTTTTGAAAAATACTGTTCAAGTTTTCAGATGTAATTGAGATTTATGGGATATTGCACATGTGATCTCATATTGCTGTGAGATACCATCAGCTTTAAAATGAAAGTTCTTTGAACTTTTTACTAGTGCTTTCACCTACCTACTTTATCTGTAACTGTTAATTAACTGGGAATAAAGCACAGTAGCTCTCTCCTCAGTTGTGTAATACAAATTCAGTCCAAAGAGTAGCTACTCTATTTAAAATCTAGGTAGCACAGTGAGCACTCTCATAATCTGCTAATTACTAGTTCTGCATCCCCCCCTTTTTTTTTTGTAATAGTTACAACAAAGGTGTTTTGTGCTGTGCTTAAGTAGTCTGTAGATTTTTAGGGAGGTGGAGGAAAAAGCTATAGATCAGTGGTGGGCTTGCAGTGCTGGGTTAATTGTTGGACACAATGATCTTAAAGGTCTTGTCCACCCTAAACAATTCTATGATCTGACTGTATTAAACCTTTGAATTTAATATACAAAGAAAGAAGTGCACATTTTTGCTTTATAATGTATTTAAAAAGGTTGTGTGTCTAAACAAGCCTGAAGGTGTAGAAGAAGCTTTAGAGTTTTATTTATTCTTTGATCTCCATCAATGACATGAAATCAATTATAAAGGAAAGTATTAGTGATGCATCTATGTTTTATGAGAAATATATTTCTGCACTTAATTTTCTAATTTTATTAATTCTTGGCAGCATAGTATCTTGAATGTGTTTAACATAAAAAAATACAAAGTGAAAGACTGCTGTTGTGCAGCTGCTATGCTTCCACACGTGTTTGCTTTTGCAGAGGCAGTTCTCCATGACTTAAATCTGAAGGATTAAGTAGAGTAGCTGCTGTTAGTACTAATGGAACTTCACTCCCTATATTTATCTTGTTGTCACAGGGGAATTTTGAAGATAAACTAAGTATTAAGGAAGACTGATTTTACTTCTCTTTAGTTGCCTGGACAGAAGATGTAAACCTTTTTTTTTTCTGGAGGCCTTTTTGCCTTTGTATTTGTTTATCACAATAAAATTGCTTTTCAGCATTTGTTCTTAAGGTTGTAATTACTCTATTACAAGGCTAGACTAGGAATTTTTTAAACTAAGTGATGTAGTTCTAAGGAAGCCACAATTGTAGCTCAGTAAGGCTTGAAGGAATGTTTCATCAGTAATCTTCAGTACAAAGGAAAATTTAATCAAAGTGTGTGTGTGATATATTGTTCTTACCTGAGACAGTAAAGGAACTAAAAGTATGAAGTGAAGGGATAAAAGCTGCTGACTGGCTGAGAAACAGAGAATTGTAGATGGGTTGACTGAAATTCAGGTGTCACTGGGTGTTGCTAAGTGTATATTGGTTTACATCAGGAAGGAGCAACTTCTATGTTAATTATAAAAGCTAAGTTTCTTGCATTTTCGATGTTGTACACTTAGAGGTATTTGTATCATCTTGCCATCAGCACAGTTATTATTCCTATAGCATCTATTAGGTAGTCCTTATAATCTCTAGGAGAAATATATCCTCTTACTCCAGTTTGCGCTTAGTGGGTTGACATAATTGYTCTGCTTTAACTGATCAGTATGTCCTAGAATGTGAGGAAGCAAGCAGTATTTTTTTTTTGTTTTAAATTTCTTTTAAATTCATATTTATAGTCTGTTGCATACTAGTAACTTTTCACATAACTCTTAAGCTTGTTATTTCTTGAAAGAGCTTTTGATACTTGGTATAACTGTATAGATAAACTAAATTCCAGACTGTTTCTGCTCTATTAGTATCCTGCTGTTACTCTGTGTACTAGCCTCTAAAAGAGCATAACTAACTATGAAGGAAGTGGATAACTAGGCATTGTAAATAATTGCTGAATTCTTAAAAGCCTGTGTTTCTGTATTGAAGAAGTTTATTGTAAGAAAAAAATGTATGAAACTTCTAAAATTGTATTCTTCTAGCTGATTCTAAAATTAAGCTAAAGGAAAATGTCGTATATTAGTACTAGATACTGTATTGAACACCAGCTTCTATTTAACTTTGCTATTTTTTGTTCATTTAATAAACTAATATTAGAATGCTGAGACAATTCTGTCAGTGTTCCCCTCGTGCTAATACTGAAGTTTTCTTGTACCCTCTTACCTAAAATAGAACAATGGAGATCTCGGGGAAGAGGAGGAGACAGCAGAGAACAAGCTCACTTCAAGCTATTCACCAGTCAGTCATTAAAAAGCGTTAATGTCTGACAGAGCAGTTGCTCATTATTCAAATGAAGACTGGAAATGTAGCCAAGATGAGCTATGAATGTTTCCCACTGGCTTCAGTAACGTTTTCAGCTTCACGAATGATCATTCATGTTTTTTTGTGAAAGAAGAGGGAGACAATAACAAATAAAACTCGCGAATGTCCTGGTTCCTCTTTTAGAGGGATGTTATTCCTTCCTCTGTAACGGTCCTTTAGATTCCTTTAGTTATGTTTCTTTGTGTTCCGTGCCTGGCTTTGCATCAGTACGTCTTTGGTATGTAACAATCGTTTGGTGGTGTTTGATAAATCAAGATTCTTTGATTCATGTAGGTTTAATTTTTTTTCCCTGAGGTACTGTCAGTTCCACAGCAAATGGTGTGTACTCTTCTGCACTCTGCACTTTTAATGTCTTTATACATCACTATAATATGAAACACACAAGGAAAGTAATAAATCATAAGAACATTGGTTAGAAAGGTAACTGGTGGGGAATTTGGGAAATCTGAGTGTGGACAAAACACTGATGTACAAAAGACTTGCACCAAGATAGTGATTCTACTAAAGGTTGTGTGTTTATACTTTAATGCAAAAGCATCTTTTTCTTTTAAAAATACAGATTTGAAGGAGGGACCATTGGGTGGTAACTCCAGAAATCCATTGTGCAGAACTAGCAGCTGTTTTGTGGTCATTAGTGTTTTGTCTGAGAATTGTGGTGATGATGGCAGTGTTCCCGGTGTGCTGTAGTGGGAAGGATACTTAGAAGAGAGAGGAGATTTAGAAGAAAGCAGCCTGTCTTACAGTTATCATACTGCTAGGATTTGGCTTCTGTGTCATAAATACACAGTAAGTCGTGTATAATAAAGGCTAGCWTTGTATGAGTAGCAGTTTTGCTGCTAGTCCTTTCTATACAGGGGCATTTCTCTTCTGTGTAGAAATGGCAAATGACTGAGAGTGGCAGTCTGTGCACAGACGTGGAAATTCCCTTGAGGGGAGAAAACATCTTTAGGAACAGCCTCTCTTCAAGGCATGAGGGAGGGACTTGCAGGTATTCCTTCTGTAGCGTTGCTTTTATTGTCATTTAAAACCAACAACAACCTTGGGGTTTATTTTGTAAGAAATGTTAAGCTACTCTCTGTTCTCTCCTTTTATTTCCTGGTGGCTTGCAGAACAGCTTTGCTTCTGTTCAGGAATGGTCTCTAGCCTGCAGGAGCTGGCATGATGTCAGCTTTTGGTGTGAGGTCATCTTACAGAAGTCTGGAACCCTGCATTCCTTTTTGGGTGTTCGTGAAGTCCAGACCAAGATGGTCCATGATCAGGGGTCTGACCAGCAGAACTGAGCAAATCGTCACAGAATTTCTCTCTAAACTGTTGTGTGAAGAAGGGTTAGGATTCCAAGTTGGAGGGAAAGTGCACATTGTCCCATCAATCATTGTTCTGTCCTCCTGGATCAGAGTGGTCTTGTTGCAGAACATTGTAAAAACGTGTGGAGAACAAAATGTGGTTTTTGGGTGAGGGTTGAGAAACTGCTCTGTAGTTTTCCTCTGTAWTTTTGAATCAACTGTAGTGCCAATTTCCTCATTCTTGGTGATTGCATATTGACAGACTGCTATAAAGCAGGATGTCACAATGGCTCTTCATTTCCATTTTGGTTCTTCCTCCCTTGGGACAGCATATTGTTTTCTGCTTCCTATGGAGAAAACTGTATTCCATAGAAGAAATTTTAAAAAAAGAAAAACACAAATATTTTTGTGGTTTTTTTCCTGTTGAGGCTCCAGTAAACACTTATTTCTGTGGCAACACTTCTGCTAATTATGATTGTTCAGGAAGAATTGCTTCCTCAAGGTCATCTGTAGTGCAAGGAGCTGGTCAGTCTCAGGTTGTCAGAGGTTTTGGGGGTAGCCCTCTCTAAGAGATGTCTCCTGTACAGCCCTGGAATGAAAATTCAAAGATTGAGTTACCTCTTTTCTTTTTCTTTTTTTTTGACAGTAATTTTTCAGAAACAGTTTTTAAACATTTGATGTTATCAGTGTTTCTGATTAAAAATTGTAATTATTTGTAACACTCAAAGCTTTCTCAGATTATTAAATTATGAAAGATGGCTCATTAAAATAGATTAACATTTAGTCTTCTGTCTTTCACACCTTTGGGGAAGGGTGGGAGAAAGATTCCATGTGTATTCTTGTTCTAAAATGCTAAAAATTAATGCTATTCAGAGCAGTGATGTTCAGAGACCAATTTCTGAAAATGAAATATTACTGGATATAATGTTTTTAATTCTAATCTTGAGATGTTGTAACTTTATGATAAAAAGCCATAAACTGGACTTGTATTTTTTATGAGCATCTCTGATATCCCTGTGAAGTAATTTTAATTTCTTATTACTGGAAACATTTAATTATTAAGTGCTTTGCCTTGTGTCATTTTTTCATGGCACTATGAAATAATGTAACTTTGCATGATGTGTACTGATTTTACTAGTGGTTTTAGCTTTTCACAGCTTTTACATGCAGACACTTAAATTGTCATAGCTGAAAGATCTGCAATGTGTAAGTTTGTTGTGAAGCACTGTGTGGCTTGGGGGAGTTGTATCCTAGAAATTCTGCTACTAAAAATCATTTCATCTGGAAGCTGAACCATGAAGCACTTGCCACCTGCTGCAACTCACTTTGGTCAAGGAATTTTTTTGTTACATCCAGACATTGTCAGAATGAATGTTGTTTTTCCAAGCCTCTTGCYGAGACTTTGGACATCCACGAGCAGGTTTGGCACGGTGCTTGGGGACCTGGCTCAGTGGTGGATGTGGCAGTGTTGGGTTTGTGGTTGGACTCAATCAATGATCTTAAAGGTCTTTTCTAACCTCAGTGACTCTATAAAAGAGGCTTTTCCCTGGTCTGGGTAGAACACACTGATATTTTTTACTACTATCCCTTTATAGGAAACACAACATATATCTGCCTTCACCCTTCCTCTTTCCCAAGAATCCTCTTCCTTTAAAAGTGCACAGGATGCAATTACTGGAAGTGTGTGTGGGGGGCTGTCTTGTCAAAATATGTTTTCACATGGAGATGATTCTTTTTACAGCTATATGTTTTAACTAACTCTTGAATGTTGATTTAATGTTGTTAGAAGCGTAAATCTGAAGGAAGAAAAGCTATAAAATACATTATTTTGAGATACAGTAAAGAAGTTGTTTTTGTTCATAATTTGGTTGTGTATTGCAGCCTAAAGATTGACCAGATTAGAAGTTAAACTGTTTTAAATTTTCAAACATATGTATTTATAATCCACTCACATTTACTTACAGTTTATTTACTAAAAGGAGCTGTAACCAAATTATATCTGAATGAAACAAGATTCCCAAGTGAATTATTGATGAATATATTGTACTGGCAATGAAGTAGTACTTCATTGTATGCTCATAGTATCACAGAATTGCCAGAGATATTAATGATGCTTCTGTAGAATCCCTGGTACTCTTCTGTATGTTCTCCCTAATCAGTTTGTGCCACCCCCCAGTCCTCTGGCTGTCCCTCTCCYGCAGAGCTCAGGCTGTGCTGGCTGCTGCAGAGGGGTGGAAGGACTGGGTGCAATTCGCATTTTGTTGTCTTGCTAGTAAAGCACCAGACAAGAAAATGGTCATGACTTGTGGAGTCAGTTGTACTTATACAGAGGACCTTAGAAATGAGGGAAAGCAAGGCAGAAAACCTAGTGTCCAGTGCTGTGATTCTGAAGCTCCCATTACAGCATAAAATCCTGTAAATCCAGTGCACCTCTTCTATCACTACTGTAGATAAGTCTGTATGTAGCAAGGACACAAATTGTGGGTTGGTGGTGGGGTTTTGGTGTGTTGGTTTTTGTTTTGCCTTTTTATTTTGTTTTTTTTTAAACTGGAAAGCAAATTACTTCAGTTGCAAGTATATCTAGAACTTTTTATAAACAACTGACCAACTTTTTCTGGTTTGGGTTATTAAAAAATGTGGTGTGATATATGATGCAATTTTTTCTGCAATTATTTTAACATATCACATATGGGAACACTAGTTCTTTGAATACATTTTTTTTACATTTCAGAGATCAACAACACATCGTCAGTCTTCTCTAAGCACTTAATAAAAAAGCCCCAAAACTGTAAAAATCAGACTTTGAGAAGAATTGAGCCAACTTTTTAAGTTGTTGATCTTTTGAGAAAGACTGGTTTGAGAAAGATCATTTGCAAACTGTTCAGGCAAGAATGAGTCTTCAGTGGTGATTATGTGTGCAGGATAGAGTGCTAAATCCTAGAAAGCAGTGACGTAGCTGATCAGCTGGTAACAGATGCCTTTTGCGACACTGGCTAAGCTGGCTGATACTCCTGTGGAGGTTTGTCCAGAATGTGGATGCTCCTTGACTTTTATGTGGCATTACTAGAACAAGAATTAGTTTGGTGTATTGCAGTAGTGTCAACGTTTTTTAAAATGTCCAAGAAAGTGCTCAGTTTGCAGTTATGAACAACGTGCCCCTGGTGAGAACCTGTAGAAGCCCAGCCTATTTCTCACCTTTTCCCCTCTAAAAAAACCAGCCGAACAAATTAAACCTTGACAGCCCAAAATMTATGCAGTGTCTGTATCTGAATTTATAGTTACCTACCTAGAAGAAGGATGTCTGAAACTAGATGCATCTACCTGCAGATGAATTTTACTTGTATTTGCCTTCTGGACATTGGAATTTAAACTGGAAGCACAGCATGAATTTTAATGAGCTGCTGAGTATCTTTATGGAATTACAGAATGGTTGAGTTTGGAAGGGACCTCTGGAGATTATCTTGCCTGACCGCTTTCGTGAAGCTGGACTGCCTCGAGTGGCTGCCTAGGACCATGTCCAGATGGCTTTTAAGTATCTCAAAGGATGGAGACTCCAGAACCTCTCTGGGCAGTGTATGCCAGTGCATGGTCATCCTCACAGTAAAAATGTGTTCCATCATGTTCAGATGGACCCTTTCTGTATTTGAGCTTGTGGCCATTGGCTCTTGTTCTGTCACTGGGTGCTGGTGAGGAGAAGCACTGGGTGCTTCCATTGTCCTTCAGTGCCCTTCAGGTATTGATAAGAGCTCCTCTGAGCCTTATCTTCTCGCGGCTGACAGTCCCACCTCTTGCAGCCTGTCCTCACACAAGAGATGCTCCAGTCCCCTCATCATCTTTATGGCCCTTTGCTGGACTCTGCCCAGTATGTCCATGCGTCTCTTACACTGGGGAGCCTGGGAGTGGACACAGAATTCTCTAGGTGTGGCCTTAGCAGGGCTGAGTAGAAGGCAAGGACCACCTGCCTTGACATGGCAGCGTTGCACGGAAAGCAGTCCAGGATACCCTGGAAGCAGCGTGCCTTGCCTAGCACATACAAGTGTGCTTATGCCCTGATTTAAATGTGGATGTGTGAGATTAAGCTCTGAATCAGCTTGAAGTGACACTTGATTGAAATTCCTCATGCTCTTTTATAAGATCAAATCAGATGACAGCACAACCCGTTGCAGCTTTGTCTTATGTAAAAACACACTATGTTTCATCATTCAAATCAGTAATGACAGCAGGAATTGGTAATGAAATGTGAAGTGACCCAGGCAAAGAACTGTGGGCTTTTATGTACCTCTTTTACCTGTAGGATGCTATTCTTAAATTCTACCTAGATACCTGTAATTACACAATCCTGCACTCAGGTTGACCTGACAAGTATAGCTGCATAACATGCCTGCTGGGTATCTAAAACACCAGGCCCACTCTGTGTTGCTAGTTGTTTCTGCTGAGCTTCAAATCTCCTGTTCCATATTTTTCTTCTAAATTGCTCTTTTGTAGAAGTAGTTCAGTTATAGTTGTTTGATACTGTCTGTCACATGAGATACACCTGACTGTGAGAGTGACTCCAATCTGTTTTGTCTGAGACTAAACAGCTAAGAGGCAAAAGGAAAATCTGCTTACACTGCATCTCATCCATAACTGCCCACGTTAATTCTTCCTTTCTGTTCTGGTCCAAACTTAAGCAGACCAGCTGCGTATCACTGATGGAAAAGGGTCAGACCAGCCCTTTTTTCCTTGGCATTGACAGAGATTGTAAGTGCTGCTATGGTCAGTGGTCAGCGATAGGCTTGTTRTGTGCTCAGGTTTGAGACTGAAACCTTGCTCTGCCCTCTTGGTTTTTTTACTTTTTTACCCTTCCACCATAACCTGTTCTGAAATGGTGATAGATGTGCAAGTACAGGCTGTGGAGACTGAGCACGTGTGTATGCCCTGAACACAAACAATTGCGTCTTCCCCTTCCGTGTAATTCCCTTATCTGTGTTGGGAGCTGCACTGAAGCTAAGAGGATCCAGTAATCCAATTAGTCTGTCAGAGGAGGGCACTGGAGTTAGAACAGTTGGATCATGATGACTTTCTGTTCTGATGTTGCCTCTACTTGCATAATTATTTTTGTGGCAGCATAACTATGTACCTTAATGAGCTGTGGTTTTGAATTTTGGTTTGATCTGTGTTTGTTACGCTACAGTGGCAACAGTGGTGGAAGATAAATTCTCCAAGAAAATGTGTATTTCATGAAAAGCAAGTTGCTGTTCTTAGAGTTCCTGTGTCATTTTTACATAGTGATTAGCCTGAAATTTCTTGCAACGTGCCTGAGATGAGTTTGTCAGTGTAACAACCAGTTGCTTGTATTGGACAAGATAACTTCGGTTTGTGTGCATATACATATATACACACATACAGATTTCTGTCTATAGATTGCTGCTCACTGCCCCATTTGTCAGAAACTTACAGCAGAGTACAAGAAGAAAATATGCAGATGAGAGGGAAAATATAATTTTATGTTACCATGGTTTGGCAAGAATTTGAAGCAAATGATAATGCTGTTGACTCAGGGTTGGTTTTTTTTTTCATTCTAAGAAAAGGTAACTATGTTGTTCATTCTAGAATAATTAGCCTGACATTGTAAGAAAGTATCTTAATTTGCTGAGTGCACCTGTTCATTGAATTTTTATTCAGGTGCTCTTAAATCCTTAGCAATGCTTGAGTTTTAGATTTTTATAAATGTCTTGAGCTTCATTACACCAGTTGCACTGAAGTTCAGTTGTCTTTGTCCCCTTTTGTGTACTAGTTAGATTTGCTGAAGTATCTATTATAGTGAAACACGAGTGTTCAATTTTATAAATTTGTTGTCTCTCTTTGAAAATTATGGCTGAATAGGAACCATATTTTACTTATAAATAGTTTAGACTGCTAGTAAATTATATTAGTTATGGATATGATAGTCAATATTTGATTTCTCAAGATAGCTTTTATATCCTGATACCACATTATTTAAAGACACTATCAGTCTCAGTAGGACTTTATACTGAGCCTGCCAAGCAGCTGCCAAGTGCAGATAGCCAACATTTACATTCAGTGTTGTGTGATGGTAGCTGTGACATGATTTCAATTAAAAGCTTGGTCTGCACACTGCAGATGTCTTCTGAATATTAATGTGCACTACAGACAGAGCAGATGGAATCTCTTTAAAATACAATGCAGTGAATGTAAAATTAAGGTTGTGTTTCTGGTGAAAACTAATAGGCAGTCAAAAATTTCCTTTTTTTCTTTGTTTTTCATTGCTAACCCACAAGACTATCTGTGCATCATCATAATCTTTCTTTACATATAGGAGGAAATCAACTCTTCATTATGCATTCAAATAAAAATACAGCATTATGCCTTATTGAAGTTTTCACACATGCCAGATGTACCTAGAAAAATATTAGGAACACAGGCAACATTTGCTGTGCCTTAAAATATGCCTCTGCCTAAAGGATGGATAGTAGTTGAAATATAGGATATCTGTGAGTTGTTTGAGGAGTTTTTCATTGGAAAARTCTCTGTAAAAGTGTATATAGGTAGGTGTATTTAACTGGGATTTGGAGGTGTTCTGTGTGGTGTATCAGGAAAAGTCCATTCTGCGCAGGAGGGGTAGAACAAAACTGGGGAATGAAGAGAGTGACAGGAACATTAGTGGTGCACAGCAATGTAACACATTGCAACCCCAAAGTTAAATGTCAGGAGAGAGCTGCAATCAGCTTGGAAGGTGCGTGGATTACTTACTGAAGTATTACCATGCTTCCATGGCAGTCCACGAGACACGGAGTAAAGCCTTGGTAGTAGGAATAGCTTAAAGACCTGAAAAACAAACAAGGTTTCTGTGGTACCGAAACCGAAAGTAGAAGGGTTTCTGAGGGAGGGGGAATTCCAACGCTGCTCTTTGCAGCTGCACTTGTCTTTTCCTCTGGGGCAGAATGCAGGTGTGTGAGGGGATTGTTCAGGGGGAAGAGGTTATAGAAAAGGCAGTGACAGGAGATGTGAAGTACATGGATCCAGTGCACTGCTTCACTCATGCCGTTACCATAGCTGTGATGTGCTTGTCTTCCATGCTTTTCAGACTTAATTTTACAATTGCTTATACCTGAGGCTGTGTAAACACTAAAGCCAGTGCTAGTGATAACATTTTCCACTTCATCCCTATCACTTTAATGACGATTTCCCCCCAGATCTACATTTGGATTGTATTTGTCTATTGTAATTATATTGCCTGGCTAATATTTCTCTCAGAATTACTGGCCAAGCTGTAAAGAAGAGGTTCCTGACTTCAGTGAGGGTGTTTAATTGACAGATGCATGCTTTCAGAGAAGTTGACTGTGCTATTCCTCAGGATAATATTAATTTGTTAAGAGTGTTTTTAAAATCTAGTGGGACTGAGAGCAGAGTTGCCCATGAGGTTTGGGAAAGGACAGCACTCTCAGGGTGAGAGAGAGCTGTGTCTGGACCTCGCTGAAGCTGGTTTTGATGGTGGTGTCCCAGACTGCAGGTGTGGGGACCATCTCCCGTAGGGAGCAGTGTAGGAATTGCCTGGTGAGTGTGACCTGCCTGTTGTGAGAGGCCTTCAGTGAGTTGCAGCTCTCATTAGTTTTCACAATAATGTTAAATGCATTCAGATGTTCAGAGTAATGGTGGGACTTTTAATTAGGTTTTCTGAAAATGGAAAAACAAGTCCTTTTGACTGATTCCAGCGGCAGCTCTGGACTGACTGAGACTGTGCTCTTTGGGGCAGTGACTTCTGTACCTTAGACTTGTACTTAGCAGTGGCTCTGTGCTGTAATAGAATGCAAATTTAATAGTAATGAAATGTGTGAAAAATTGTTGCAAGTTTATTGTGGGGTTTGTTTTTTGTTGGTTTTTTTTTTTTAGCCTTTTTCACATTGCATTCACCTGTATACAATTCATTATTTTGTGGAGCTTTATGCAAGCAGCATAGTTTGAAATAGTAAAAATAGACCAATGTGCTAGATACAGTTAAATGACATTTTTTATGACTCATTTAGCAATTATCTCCAGGATTTCCAAGTATGTTTGGTGAAACTCAGCTTTTCAAATTACCTGAAAGAGATTTAATTGTTGTTGGTTTTTAACGTAGAGCAATGACTTTGCACCTTACAGCCATTCAAAAGATAAAAATCTGGTCAAAAGTCTTCAGGGTTTGATATTTTAAAAGCTGTGGGGATGTGAATTTAAGTCTTGGCAATCAAAGCCATAGTGAAAAACCGGTTGAAATGCAAAAAGTGTTGCTTTAAAAGAACTGTGTTTGTCAAACGCTGCTTTAAACAGCACTTCCAAAGTTTCAAATGAAAAGATTTCAAACAAAAGTTGTCTTCATTATGTTTCAAAAATCTAACTACCCTGAAGTATTAATCCTCCTGCGTGATCCATCTCTGATCTCTGGTGGGACAGGACACTGGTAAATAAAGAGGTGAGGTTTGAAAGCAGGACTGGTAAGATAGAAAGGAAGAGTTAGTCAAGAGACTTGGAAAAGGAGGAGGCTTTCTGTTCTCTGCACTGCGTCTGCATGTGGGGGTGAGTTGCCCGTGTTTCTTACTCATTGGGAAATGCCTCATGGTTCCCTAGATAAGATGCTGCTAACTTTTTCTATATGAAGCATTTATTTTAAGAAAACTTGCAGTTATTTCTTCTTGATGTGATGTTYCTGTTTCTCTGTAGTCTCATTCTCATCTTTGACCCTTTCTGGTTTTTCCATTGTCAGACAATCCCTGTGAAAGTCACATTCAAGTATGTTCAGGATCTTTGCTTTTTATCATCTACTTAATGTTGGGTTTGTAAGCTTAACTTTTCTGATATTACTAATGTGGTTCCTTAGCATTCCCTCTCTCTGAAATGCCTTCCTCTCTAAGCCTGCTCCTAAAGCCCAAGCAAATTTCCCTTTTTCACTTGCTTTGCTGTACCCTGCAGTGTCTTGCCTCTACTGACAATGCTTTGAAGATTTGTTAGCTGCTTCTTAAACCTCCTGGTTCTTTGCAGCATCCTTCCTTCTCTGTGCAATGTATAGATTTGTCTTTCTAATACTTGAAAACATTCCCAGGTCTTTCATTTCAGTCCCTTACAATCTCTGTTGTAATATCAGCATATGGTTATATGTTTAATCACTATGAAATGTGTCCTTTTAACTGTGTTTGTACCTCAGCACTGGGAGTTTTTCTAATTTCATGTCTGTAAAGCAAGTGCATGCCTTGTTTGCTATCTCTTTGATCTTCATGATACAGATTACTCTCATAAAAATCAACACACATGCAAAAAAAGTGCTGTGTTTGGCTTGATCTGAGACATGTCAGCAAGAAATAGGAGAGGGCTGTGTGGGTCATGCCGTTGCAATGTCAGATAATGTGAAGTGCTGCCTGATAGGTACGTGTTCTCCTGTACTTAGGATTCAGTCAGGCTGTATTAACTCCTGAATTCTGAGAGCAGGATTGTGGTCCTTTTTATGTGAGAATTAATATCTGCTGAGAAACATAATTAAAATAGTACCGTGCATGACTGTTCAGATTCATTTGTGGAAAGAGAATATTGAAATACTGATACATTAGAAAAAAATGTCTTTGCTTTAAAAACAAACAAACAAAACTCTTAAGGCCTTAGTCAAGAAGTGCCATCATAACGAGGGATTCACCCAGATTCCCTTCAGTTAGTCAAGCAATGATTTCTTTGTTGAATTTATTAGTTGTTTAAAGTCTGTCCATTCCAGAGTACATATTCATTTTTCTTTTGTATTTAAAAACCAAAAAAGAGCCAAGCCAAAATAGCACAACAGCTTTAACTTTATAAACATCTTTCTTTCACTGACATAAATGCTTTGCTTGTTGACTCAACTTTTCCCTTCAGAAGTTACTACATTCTTTCTATCAGAGGGGTTCTAAAAGACTTGGAAAGCAAGGATCAGACACTCTTCTAAAATGAGGTTTCCAGACGGTGTTTTCCCAATATGCCAGTAATTTTTAAATCCAAATTAAAAAAAGTCAATTACATTGGAGACCAGGATGTGTTGTGACTTTGTTTTTATGTTTTATTCTCTTGCTATTGATGACAGCTGTTTTTTCTTAATACTGAGAAATAACAAGGTATCTGTACCTCTATTACTTTTCCTGCAGCAGAGAGGAAAACAATGTTTACTAGCAATGTAATTTTTGTTATTGTTTTCCAACTTAATAGATGTAGGAGTCTCTTACAGAAAAGCAAAGCCTATGCATACACAGACAATTGTGGATCATGGTTTCCATTTTTCTGCCTTTTTATTTTTTTAATGTTCTATGCTCCCTCTGTTTGTTCTCTGAAAACTCACTTCTTCCCTAGTGTTCCCTGACCTTTTGTCTTCCTCCAAATATCTGTCATGCTTCAGCTGACACCATCAGGTCTCTCCTGCCTGTCTCTGATTGGGTTCTGAGTTTCCATCCTCCTCTGGGGGGGGTGAGCGGGCAGAGGAATAGAAGGTAAAAGGGTGCTTGTAAAATTCTGATCTGTTTCTGTCTGTTTTGCTTCTCTGAGAGAAACCTTGAGATGAACTGTGGGGTTCCAGAGCTGCCTCTGAAAAAATCACAGTAGTTTGTAGCCCCACTCATGGTCCCCACCTTATCAAGCAGAGATGTGGAAGGGGTGAGTGAGAATTTGCCACTGACCAGCAAGGACATCCTAAAGGAAATAATGGATACACAACTATTATATTAGTAATAGTCACAGGGATCTCTGTTGCTTTACTTTTTGAAAAAAAGGTTCAGATTGCTCTTTATTGAAGTACAGTTGCATATCTGATGGATGAAAGTTTTTCTGTCTGCTATAGCATTACTTTTTAATTGCCAGGAATCCTAAAAAGCTGATACTTGAATCTATTAGTTTTCTCAGAGTTGTGATGGTTGCTCTTTATGTAAGTCCATTAACATCTTGGTGTGTAGAAAAACAGTTTGACAGCTGTAGTCTGGCACTTCCTTATCGTAACTTGATACAACATTCCGTAGAGACAGTCACGCCTCAGATTTATACTCCACTCTGCTTCTGGTATTTCAGCTTTAATGGTTTATAGTGTCAACTCATGTGTTTGGATAATCTTAATTGACTTGTTAAATTAGAACAGTTTACATTCTGTTTCTCTTTTTGTCTCTCTTCACATAGGATGGTTTTGTGCCATGATTCGATGGGAAAGTGCTCTGTAAATCACTGATTTCTGCTACTTTGTTTTAATAAAACTGGTATCGTGTGCCTATGCTCTTTGAACTCTGAGTACTACACTGAGTTTATGCCTACTATGAGCTTTGCTCCAYCTTTCATCGGGAAACCTTAAAAAATTGTACATTAAAGTTACACAAAATATTAAACATTTGTGTGCACAATATCTTAACTTACTATGCTGCTACAGATTGTATCCAGTATCAGAAACAGTAATATGGCGATTTTTTTACCCCAGTTGTAATTAGGGTTCACAGTTTCTTGTGAAAAGCAAAAGTGCTTGTTCAGGAGGACAAATGAGTTTTCAAGGTATCCAGTACAGAGCAGTAACACCTAATACTCTACTGTCATGCCTGGAATGACAGTCCTTCATTTGTCCCTGAATTTTTTTCCTGTGACCCTGASTTGATCTTTTGTCTTTTTCTGTAAGAATTTAATGTTCTTAGGATATGTAAGAAGTGGGTAGCAATAGCTGGGAGAATGGTAATTGTACTTCTGTTCATTTCAGGCTTGTGAGTAGTGTAGAGAAACAGCTTTCCCTGTTATGGTAGTAGTGTACATCTAAAAAAACCTGATGGTGTTTTTTACCAGTCACTTTTTAAAGTCACTGACAGAGAAGGCAGCCCACGCACTGTAGGAAAAGCATACTTTTAGGTCTGATTGTAAAGAGTGGTTTGGCTTAAATACTTTAATTGTTGGTTTGATTTGAAAACAGAAAGAAAGGTGATATCTGTGTCCATTTTTCACCTGTGGGGCTGTGTTTTACACTCRTCTGTAACCATAGTCAGAACTCTTGTAAATTAAGCATAGCGAGCCAAAATCTAGCATCAGATATTTCAAAGTAAATCTCAATGTCAAAGCAAACTGAGGGATATCAGAGAAATTCCTATTTTGTCACTTTTGGAAAGTATTTTAAAAAAATTTTAAAATCCCAGTCCCTGACTCTGAAATTTACATCCCTAATTTTTCAAGTGAGAAAACCCAGTGAAATGGAGCCACTAACAAGTGGTAGTACAGTTAGCACTGTAGCCACTAACTGCATGGCAGTACTGCTGCTTGATGGAAGGTGCATTTGTGAATTTAAGTAATGGAATATACAGTATTTATTTATGCAATTTATTCTTTTATTTTTTGTTAAATAAATGTAATGACAGACCTTTACTTTGAGGAAGACTTTGAGAAGGTTTTTCAGTCTGAAGCAGCCCATTAAGTGTTCCTATCTAGTGCTTAATTCAGTCTGTGCCTCAGCACAGTATGGAGAACACGCACGTGTTGAGCAGACATTCCTGGTTTTTCTTGAACAGTGGAGTAGGATCATTGTCCTGAGTCAGTTCTGGCAAGACTGTGGAATGCACAGCTTGATCTGCCTTTCCACTGCCAGAGTCGCTTGCCTTTGGCTGCCAGGGAGGAAATTGGGCCGTTTTGCTCTCTTCTGGTACAATGGTTTAATTTACCTCAGTTTTTGTTGTGTTTACCCAATTACCGTGTCTTGGTTCCCATGAGCCAACTAAAAGCAGGAGCTGTGCCAAAGGTATGAGACATCTTGAACTTGAATATTGCTGCACCTGAGGTTTTCGCATAATGGAGAGTTTACAATGCAATCATCTCACAGCAAAATCTTTTAATCTCATTATAGTTTCTGCAATTAACGTATAATAACATTCATGTTATTACCAGAGACATGGCCCATTGTTCAGCCTGAGCCGTGGCGTGCAGGGGGGGAGTTCTAACTGGAGGATGAAAAAAAGAGAATTGTTTCCTGTTTCAAAGCAGCGATTTCATCTTGTTTTTGTAGATCCAAGCTCTGCTGAGTGGTACCAGGTTGGTGTGCTGGATTCCCTGGATTCTTGTCACGGTGTAGACAGAGTTGTGCTCTGAGGGCTGTGCTGGTGTAAGAGGTCGTTATTGGTGTGTCCATCACTGTGGCTTTAAATTAGATGTCCTTTAGTGCTCAGTATAGGAAATAGGCTGTGTTAACAGTAAATGTATTATTCCTTTCCACCCCATCTAATTTTTTGGAATCTGTAGGTATATGTGGGACCTTCAGGAGTTGTTCCCTTAGCAGTCCTCGATGCCAGGCTTTCCTCCCTGTACTTCTAATGGCAAAACACAAGGATGCCATAGGAGTGGCTAGACTGACTCTGCAATCCTGAAAATAGTCATAAGCAAAGAGAACTTTTCATTGGTAAGCTAGAAGGAAAAAAACTCCACTAATCTTCTCTACTAGGAAATGTCAGATTTTATCTCTTTAGCATGAAAATAGTCATCTGACAACATATAAAAGTGAACCTGGAATTTTATACATGTTAAAACTGTCACTGGTGTAAGAGATGCAAACTATCATTTTAATCTTAAAAGCTTTGTGGAGGCAGAATAATAGTACTCTCTTAACTGCCTTTAAAAGGTTATGTGTTTTTCTCATTTTTCACTGGAAAACTTGATGCAGTTTTGATGACACTGAACCCTGCTGTGGGATAAAATAGTCAAGATTCTAAAAGAAGCCATAGCCTTTGAAAAGTGGATTTTTTTCTGTGTTACCCGAAGTACATCAGAGTGTTCTGTAGTACATGAATTCTGTCCATCGACATGAAAATGTTATTCTTAAACATGAGTAAGAAATGGGTGTAGAAGTCATAAGGTGGAGGAGAAATCCTGTATCTGCAAGATAGAGCATGGAATAGTGTATTTACTCACGGTGTTGATTAAAAGTATCTGAATCCATATACGAGACTAGTTAAACATTTACTTGAAACTGTTATGACCTTGATGAGGTGCTTGTACAGGAAACTTGTCAAATTATGTTTTGAATTTAGTATTTTCCCTTGTAGTAAATAACTTTGTAGTGGAAACTGAAATAATTGTCTTTGGTTCTCGTTCTTCCATACCTTAGAACTGGTAGGCRTTTGGCTGTGTCTCTAGACAAAAGGAGTGAGTTTTCCTATTTCTTCAGGTCCAAATTTGCTAACCTCGAGTAGTTACTCAGCTGAACTAGAGATAGGAGTGAATAGGATAGGATACTGGTGCAGGGCAAATTAATGTCCAGAGCAGTTTTGTGTCACCACTGGTGGCCACAGGCAGACCCACGGAGAAGTTAAGAACAGGGCAGAATGTATGAACCCTTTCAGTTCAGGAAGTTGCACGAGTTTGTTTAATAAACCTGAATGGATCTGTATTCCCAATGCCTGTTTCCCCTTAAGGTGAGATAAGCTTCTTGCATCCATGGTGCCCTTTGGCAAGTGAGATACATCCTGCCCTTATTTGCAGGAAGGGTTGCCGCTGTCAAAAATTGCTTAAAGGTTTCAAGATAAAGTTGCTTGAATTCTCAGGTTTATTATTCAGTGTTTTTGAACCTCTTCAAGCTTGATGTATGAAACACTGCATCAGTGTTATTTTTATAAGGATTATGTCATAGAAGTTTAGATCTAGATCTAAATCTAAATTGTAAAATTCAGAATAATCTTGCTTTTAATCCTGAGCTTCTTGTGAGGCTGAGCATTGTCTCCTTGTTCATAGATTTAGCTGAAAACTCTTAAGAAATTCGCCTGATTATTCCTTCCCCCCCTTCTGATTTCCTTTATTATTACAAAACAATACACAATAATAATTTTGATATTCTTTTTCTGTTATTCTCATTTATGTGTTTTCATGTAGATGCAGGGTGGTTGTAAGTGTTCCAAAGAAGCTGAGTTCTTGTGTATTTGCTAAGAAGGCAACATTCTCTGTATTCTGGTGGTGTTGAGATACTCAAAAATTTCTAACTTCTAAGAAATGATGGGGTCATTAAGATTTTAGTAGCACGTGTTTAATAAATCCGGCTCTGTAATGCCTGGGCTTTGATGGGGTATAAAGGCTCACCTAATTCTTAAATGTTTAAAGAATGGAATAGAAAGGTTATGGGTTGTATCAGGAAAAACAGAATTATCTGTTGAAGGGAAGTGAGAAAGCATGAAGCACTCAGAATAAAATGACGTTGGTTGTTAGATGTGAAGGAGAGTAGAGTGCTTTGATTTTGTTCTGGGTGAAGCGTTACAAGCTGGTGATTTTTTTTGGTGTGGTTTTTTGTTTGTTTGTTTGTTTGTTTTGTGTTGAGACTGAAGCAACTCTAAAGATGGTGCCTTGGTTACAATGAAAGGGACAAAGGTGCTGTTTGCTGAAGGTTGGCATAATGTTGAAAGGTAYGTGGACAGTGGAAGTCAGGCAGTTCATCCCAAGCTAAAGTTCAAGTACCTCGTWTAACTACAGCATGAGATCCTCCATCTCAGCCTTTTCCAATTTCAGTGTGTGCCCTTGTGGGAGACAGCCTTGGTCAAGGATGGATGAGTGGAGTTATTGTGGGAGCACTGCCGTGGCAGTTCCGCAGCCTGTGCTCTGTGGGAGTGTAGAATGGGTTGGCAATAAATTCCCTGGGCTTTTGATCCTTGTTAAGTAGGTACAGCTGACCTAAAGTGCTGGAATGTTTTGCAATAATACTAAGTAAAGTAGGCTGGGAATTGATGATAGGTTCAGATTGGATAATCTCTGTAGAGGTATATTTTTTCAGACTTAGGTAAAAAAATCCAAACAACCCAAAAGTACTTACTATTCGTCTTAGCGTGTAATGGCCTTCAGGAATATGAAGTTTAATTTTGAATAAACATACTGGCTGGCAAGTAAACGGAGAAAGCTTTATACTGAAGCATTTTTAAAGGGATTTGTATGGGGTTTGTGTAGTAAAAGTATGTAATGATTATTCAAGATGATGACTTTCTAATAATAAGTACAAATGTGTAATTTTGATTTTTTTTTTTTTCCAGCTCCAGTTGTTAACCGATACAACAGAAGAGTATCAGGTATGGTTTCGTTTATTTAAGAGTTTAAAGTATCTGAAATAGTTTTGAAATGTGTATTTAACTAAAGGAATTACATTAAAAATTACCTTACTCTTATCACTGCCTTATTTCTCATAGTTCTTGCATTTTTATTTGAAATAATGAGAATTGTTTCTTAATTCACTGTAGACACCAATGGGCAACACAATGACAGTAGTTAGAATACAGAAATATGGGGGGGTTGCTCCCTTTTTGTATTGTTTTAGCCCCTTTCTTGTGCAACAGATATTTAAAGTTGTTGAATTACTGGCTGTTCACTCATCCTAGAGACACAGATTATACTTTTTTATTTATTTGTTTTCCATCTCAAGCAATAGGAAATGCTTTAATGAGATGCTGTTATTCCCAAAAAATATTTTAGAACTTGACTTTGAAGAGTATCACATGAACAAAATTTTATGTGACTAGATGACAAGGTATTGCATTGTTTTTTCATTTGAGGTGGTGTGCGTTGCTTTGCACGTGGTACTTTTTTTGTCTTCAAATATTTAACTAACATTTAGCTGCTTCTAGAAAAATGCGGTTCCGATTTGAAAAATGTCTTTATAAAAATGACAAGGTATTCAGTGTTTTCTCTCTAGTTTTGAGTTCAAGTCTACTCAGTTTGTAATTTGTGTAGATTACTTGACACATTTTTGGGTGTGTTAGTTATGGTGGGGCATTGTTGATAATATATGTATGTGGTATATAAATAAATATTAGACAAATACATGTTTATGTGCAAAACGTCATTATACTCATGCAGTTCAGCTGCTTTGCTACTGGTTGCTATGATATGATTAATGATATGATTGTGTATTTATACCACTACAAACAAATAACTGAGGATAATGAAAATTTCATAACTCTTATAAATTGACAGTGCTGGTAGTTTCGAAATATGATTACATGAGAAATCTAGGCAGGACAAAATTGTATCTCAAATGATGGAATTAGATACCCTGATAGTAAATATTGAAAGCCATATATTGTAGAGTATCTTAATCTGGAGAGGCTCAAGACATTTCAATTTCTCTGCCAATGAAACTAATCCATCCTGGAACCTGCTGATGGAGTAAAATCTTACAAATGAGGAGTGAATACATCTCAGATTTAAATTTAAATAAAGGCTGAATTATGCCCAAAGTTAAAAACTTGAGCTTTAATCAGAAGGCATTTGTAATATTTTTGACTCTGCAATACTGAAATGCAGTGTTGGTGCTCACACTGTACTGAGCTGCTGTTAGTTAAAAAACAGGTTCTGTCATTTAGGGGGTCTAAAGGTTAATGTGAACAACTAAAAGGCAAATGTAAAATTGAATTGCTAACTTGTGCAATTAGATTAAGGAGGACTGTTTAGTTGCTTAATAATGCTGCTACTTCAGGAAGAGCTAGAATAATTCAGACTTTACTGTTTGTATTAGAATTGTCATGGAGACAAACAGTAATAGAATATGTATATATTACTACATTGTGTTAAATACTTTTCACAATAAAAAAAATCTTTAATTTCTCTCTGTACATGCTGCACAGGTCACGATCAGCGTGGGATTTGTTAAAATGCAAAGGCGATGCAAACAGCATCCAYGTGTGTATAAAGAGATGCCATTTTCCTTCTCTTGGCAGGAAAAGTAGAGAAACTACTGGTTTGGGGTGCGGGGAGTTGATTGGTGGGGTGGTTTTTTGCACTCCATACCTGCTGTGTCTGTCAAGACCCAAATAGGAATGAGACTGGCCAGGCTCTGCTGGGTTACCACGCTCAGCCACGYGCCATCATGGGCAACCACATTTTATAATCCCTTGCATAAAATGAGGGACTGATTTACTGGTTTTGGTGCTCTGAATTTGATTTCCTTGTTAGATGAATTAGGTTTTAAGCAAGTTTTCATTCTGCAATTTTTGTAGGATCGCTTTTGTCTTTACAAACCAACAAATACCAGCAAACACCATACCAGCATTGCCTTACGGATTACTCAGTGTAGTATCTAGACATTTCTGGTTTTAACTAATAAAGTGAAGCAGAACACACCACGGAGAAGAAAAGCTGACACACAATTCTTTTTTGTAAATGCATTTAGGGTATTCTTTTCTGGTCTTCTCCTCAGAGGAGCTTTCTGCTAGTCCGTGTTGAACCTTGTCAGTCCAACCGGTATTTGTGTTTCCAGTGCAGTGTGTGTTTGTAAGGGGAGTGAAGAGCAGAGCTCAGTTGCTTGCTGCTATCAAGATTTACATGCACAAAATGTAGATTTACAGAGAAGGATTTAAAAACTAACMGGGGACATACTGAAAAAAATACTTAAAATTCAAGCAGGAATTGTTCTTTTTAAGCATTTGGCTGCCTGGGGAATTACAGCGTCCTCATTGTTCAGTAGGTCAAAAAGAAAGGAAAAAATATAATTTTAATTAAAGGAAAAGTTGATAAAGTAATGCCTACATTATACATACAGTTTGGGACAGGTTAATAATTGTTCTGGTAAACCATTCAACTAGACATATATTCTTGGAGGCCAACAGTTGTTTTATGCTCCCTTAGACATAGCAATTAGAGAGTCTCTTTTAAATTGTGTTATTAATTTATTAATATTAAGTCTGGAGTGTTTTTTACTGGTCAGTAGTGATTAGTTGCCTACAGATAACAGAATGATCATAATTCTCTTGGTGCACTCTTGCAAATTCTAGACATATGTAAACCCATAGAATAAATCTGTTCTAATGATTACTAAATTTTTTTTTAGGTGTTTATTTCTAGTTATGAAACATCTAAACTGTTTTGGCAAATAACTACCAATATTGTAAATATTTAGCTGTCATTCTTTAAGACTTACTCAAAATGGACTGTGCAGGAGGGTCATCCTGGAAGAGGGGGACTTATCTAATCATGTTCATGGAATTATTTATAGAAGTGCAGAGTGGTAAAGTAGTGTTCTCATGAAGAGAAACAGCCTTTTCCAGGGAATGCTTGGAGGGAGAAGGAGAAATGAGAGCTTGATGTTCCCCTAGAAATTAATCTAGTGAATAGCTGGCTCATGTGTGGCATGTTTGGCCATGTAACTTGTTGAGGTCCATGGTGTGCACACAAACAGTTGGTCAGCTCCGATTTGTATCTGAGCTGGTGGCTGACTTGATTAAAAAAATCCTGTTTCCAAAACCATAAGCTGTACCTGTGTAGAAACTAAAATGGAAAAAACCACCTCACTAATTTGAAAACCTCTTAGCTCTAAGGTGCCATAGGCTGTGGTGCAATTTCATTTCTAATTACCCACTAGAGCAGTTGTCTTGCTGCTGCTCTAAGTGAATTAGCAAAGTGTGAGCCCTCTGCCAGTGTAACCCATGGAAGGTACTTGGATTGCTGACTGACTCCCTCTGCCCAGGCTTGGATTGAATGGCCTGAAACCTGTATAGATCCTTTTCCTCCCAAGAATGGGACTGCATTGAAATTCATACTTGCTTCATTACATTCCTTGATCTTCCTCCAAGCACAAGGGCTCCTGACAAACTTAATTATGTTACTCACTTCATTTTCTGTAATGAAAGGCTGCAGAGCATGCCAGTACCTCAGCCCTTGGTTGGGGACTGACTACATGGTGCAGAGAGGTGGGAGAAATCAGTGATACCTCCTTTCTCAAGCCATCATTTCAAAGCTGTTTCAAAACTAGAGGAAGAGAGCACTGATATTTGTCCCACTAAAACAACTGAGATGTAACATTGAGGAGAATTTTGCTTCTGGCAGGATATGAATGAAAAGTTAATTGTGTTTTTGGAATGAAGAGTGTGACGCCTACTACAGTCTCACTTGTGCATAGTTTCTGCTCTTATAGTTTTAGCATATTTCAGAAAAGTTAAGTTTTTTGATGGATTTCTGTATTTCTAGACACCTTTGATTCATTCCACAGAACACCCACTCTCCAGCAGACTTGCTGATTTCTTCTTGGGATAGGAAAATCTGACAAAATGACACCCGTACCATACACGTGTCACAGAAGGTTTTCATCGTTTTTCTGTAATCATTTCTGTTTACAGATAAACAGACCTGGTATAATACATCTCTTTTGCATATGCCTGTACTCCCTCATGAGCCTTCCTTTGGCCTCAGTGGGATGAGATTACAGTTTCCACATTCAACAACTATAAGCAGAATAATTGACCCATATAATCTAGGGAAGCAGTATGTGATCGTTATTTCCTTAATATTTTTATACCAGCAAAGTAACAACACTATCAGGATCTGTGCCTGTTTTCATGTTAATATAAAAAGTAATCAAATAATCAAGACTTGCCTCAGCTGGTCCCTTTGATAGGGCAGCTTTCAGCAGAGACTCAGTGGAGTGAGAAAGATGAAATCTGTTCCTGGAGCTGGGTGCTAAACCCTCCCCTAAGATAGGGTTGCTGAATAAAGGTTTCATATGTAGAGGTTAATTTTGTTTGAATGTTACTGAATCCTGTTTTCCTGTGTATAACAAACATTACCCTTGTGTGGGACCCTGACGGTTGCCATTGTCAGTGTCCCCAGTGGCAGTATGGTTTGGTATTGTGAAGGTTTGTTTGCAAAGGTTTTTTTGTGGATTTTTTTGTTGTTTTGTTTGCTGCTGGTTTTTTTCGTTTGTTTTTGTTTTTTTTTTGTATTTGAGTAATTATTTGTTTTGAATAATGTGTAAATCAATATTCCCTGACACTCTCTGGCTTTTTCTCTCCTCATCACATAAGCTTCCATAAGAGGCTTTGACTGTTGGTGCTTCCAACTCACTGATTCTTCTCTAATTTTACAATGGTGGAGACTCTACCTTGAACTCTTCATTAGCCTGGCTCCTGCCAAGGATGAGCAATCATCTCATAAAGTACATATGTTGTTAAAGTCTGATATTCCTCTGTGCTTTCTAGTGAGATAGAACATTTTCTTCATACCCTGGCAAGTTGAGATGTCAGGACATCTTGATATTACACATAGCAATTTTTTTTGATAGCTTTTAGCCTTTCAAAATGACAGCTTTAACAAAARTAATTTTTTAATAAAGCTTTCTATTAATTATTGCCACACAGCATGCTAGTATTTGGTAAAAAATACTGTTTTGGGACCCTGTTAAATTAGGACATCAAAATAGTAGCAATGAAGCGAGAGGCAATGCTTCTCTTGGGAGGTTGTTTTGAGTAGTTTCTCTTGCAGAATACTACCTACTWCTTCAGTGATAAAAATCTCATCACTTGAAATCATCAAGGGAGGAAGAGTAAGTGATGACTGACTTTCTCTGTGCTGTTTTCTTTCCTGTATATTTATCTGATTATCAGAGGTTGACTTGAAAATCATGATCTGGTTTTTTCTCTTGAAGCTATTTAATGAGTTTCTGTATCGATTATTTACCCTCTTACAAAACTGATGGCATAATAACTTCTGCTGAAAGATTTTCAGGCAGGTGATAAATGGTAAGAGACTTTCGAGTTCAAAAATTCGCATTTTTTCAAATGGCACAGTATTCCTAGATCAACAACCTGAAGCTTCTGTGATTTCTTGCTATCCCTAATGATTGCAAAACTGATACCATAACTAGAGTGAAAATAATTCATTTAAAAAAATGTTGATATGAGCAAAAGCCAAGCATGTGGGATGACAGATGAAAGTGGTGATAAATTGTGTGGGTGCTCTCCTGTAAGAAAGTGTCTGAATCATTATTCGTTAAACAAAAAAAAGCTTGTTTTCTCTGTTTGCAATATTGGGACTTATTTAAAAATTCCTGGCATGTGATTGACATCCAGAGAATAATAAAAAGCTTATTTTTGGAAATTAATAGTCATGACTTCACAATTACTTGGATTTCACAGTGTCGTGAACAATTCTGCAAGATTTTTTTTATGACATAAAGAGAAATACAACACTGTGAGCATCCTTACTTTAAGTCAGTACAACACCTGGTCAGAAGAAATCGGACCCAGTCTGCTTAAAGCACGTAAGTGCTACAGTAGAGTAGAATTAATTAATTTTTAATCTTTTTTGTTTATTCTTTCTTTATAATATTTCATGTTTAGAATGTTACGTAACAATTAGAAGTTGTTTGTCCAAAATCAAATGTTTTAACTGAAATTAGCCCTTATTAATTGGGAACATAAGTATAGCTGTGCACATTTTTAAGCAATTAATCGAGTATGGACTAGTTTTTTAAAAGTATTCAGGTAGCAAAAAGTGCAAGTGATTAACTTCCACTAATTGTTTTATACTAAAGACCTTTAGAAAGCCACCATAAATGCCGGTCCATATCTTTAGATACATAAATACTTTTGAAAATATCAGCCTTCAGCTGATTGTTTAAATAAAATTTAATTCTCTCTTGATAGATTGGAATTTAATTTTCCTCTTTCGTGTCATAAAGAGAGTTGCTTTTTTTTTCTTTTGAACTCAAGCTGGTCTTTAACATGGGAATTAAAGGCCAAACAAAAATATTCCTACATGGTTTGCTGCACAAGAGACATAAACACACCAGAGGAAATCTCAAAATGCCTGTCACGGTACAGGCTAAAGAGGMAGTTTTATACTTAATGCAAAACATAGTGCTGTGATGTATCTTTAGAGTGACCCTCAGAGTTAGATGGGGTTTGCATTTTTCTTGTGAATATGTAAGGCAGCACTTCATCCTTCTCTTAATATAAAGTTCTAGACAAAGTCATAGATGTTGTTATGCTCCTCTACTGACTTATACACTCACACAAGTTGAGATTGCTGCAACTTCAGTTTAAATGTGAAATGGGTTGAATAGTCCGTGTAGAACAGTAGAGTTTAAACAGATCTGATTTAAACATGAGAAGATAGCCCATATACTTTCAGAAACTTTACTCAGTCATTTTTAACACCAGAACACCTCGATTGAGACTGTGTGTACCCCAAAGTAATGGCAAACGTTACAAGAATACTAAAACACTATAGGGAATGTAATGGCCATATGAAAACTCGCTACAGGAAATATTAAACCAATCCCAGGAACTGCTGTGAGCACTTTCAGAGCGCTCTCATGCGCAGAGAGACTTAAATCAGGGCTTGACTTGGGGAGGTGGCTTGTGTGTGTACTTGGCTGCCTGGAGCACTTACCTGATTTGGTGTGTTTTTTCCATGTCTCCAAAATTTGGGAGAGGAAAGAGCGTAATCTTCGTATATTCACTAATCTTCTCTAGTGGAAAAACGCAGAAGCGGTTATAAATAAAGCACACGAGTTCCAGCCAATGAAGTTCTACCCAATATTAGTCTTTCACCAGACACTTCAACTGTGTATTTCCTGCAAAGACAATCCATTTATTCAGTGAGGCAGTGAAGTCCAGAGTTGGCTCATCCTGGAAATGAATGAGTTGCATCAAGTGAAGGAGTTACACCTTCCCCACAGCTGGTGTTCTTCAGGGCATTGGAATTGCTCAGCAGCCACACAGGAATGGGGGGAGCTGCTGGGTTTTTCTTCAAGGGGTTGGACAGTAAGTTCCCACATTTCCTGCTTTCCCTGTGTGCCAGGAAAGGAAGCAGTTGTTTCCAAGCACAGGGACCTAGGGCTTCCACATCGTTCCTCTGCACACAATCCTTTAGTGTCAAGCCATGCTTATTTTGTATTGTTCCCTGTCGCTACAGGTAAATAGGTAAACAGGTAATATGGTTTTTAATATACTTGGACATTCTCTAGAAATTTTTAAAAATCATATCTAGGTTGCTGAATCATTAATTTCAGAAATGCCTTCTAATACTTCAACATCCTTTGGTTCTCTGTCACAATAGATATCAGAAAGATATGGGTAATCTTCATTGCTAAATGAAATTTCAGGGCAAAAAGTGCTTCACTGCCCTTTTTGCAATATGCTGGAAGTTCTTTTAAATATTATTTGCCTTATTGCAGGTTTAGCAATTCATATGGCAGAATTGCAAGTATAAAACCAAAAGATGCCTTGATCTGTAAACTGAAAGTTGTTATTTCTAGACTGGAAAAACACTTTTCCTGTTTTATTCTTCATCTAAATTCTCTCTTCTATCTACAGTTTGCAACTAAAAGCCTGTAAGCTACGTGCCTTTTTTGGGGAAGGTATATGTTTGAGCCATTTCTTTGAACTTGTGCTGTTCTGATGTAAACTGAATGTAAAATGAACATTCTCTGTGCTGTTTTTAACTGAGAGAAAGTATCACTGTGTTTCAGGCACATAAACATTATTGGTGCTGAATTTCTGGTTTTATCTGCCTTGCTTACGTAACACATTTGGAAATGTGTTAAGATTTATGTGATGGGCTAAACCAGAAGATCAGTAAAGCAGAAGGCTTACTTCTACAATTGTGAATCTCTGGGTGCTCTGAAATAGTAGTAGCATCATGTTTTCCAGGAGACCTTTTTTATGGATGACTATCTCATCGGTAAGGCTCTCTTAGAAGGCTTGAACAAGGTCAGCAGCATGTTTATCCATTTCAGTCTTCTGATTTCTTAACTTGCAAGAATAAAGCTTGCTTCATTTGAATTTCCCAGGCTTCACCACATGGAATAATGTCTAACTCTAAAATACCCTGCTATCATTTTAGATTTCTATTTAGATGTAGTAAATGGAATTGGAAACAGAAGTATTGTAAATTACTGTTTTTAAGATTGAAAGGGCAGTATTTTGGGGTTGGTTGTTACCATGTCAGAGCTGTGAACTCCCATGATCAGCCACATGGAAAACTTTATTATTTTTGTTAGTCCTCTACCATGATGGAAGTATTTTTGGTACTTACTTTCATGCAGACTCACCTGTTACTGCAAGTCCCAGAGCACACCAGTGTCTGAAGGGATGCTGGGCTCTCTTGTTGTGAATTGAGACATGGAAGCCCAAAATGCAGGAACCCCAGTTGTGGCTTAGTTAGCAGGTGATTCTGAGAAATCAGGTAATATTGTCCCTTGGCTCCTCTGGCTGTACAGGAGAGGTTACTTGCAGGGTGCTATATTTTATCACCAGAGTGCTTTCATCATAAGTCATAAAAAAAGGAAATAAAAAGGCAAATGTCATGTTCATTTGGTTATACCAAAGAGGTAGGAGTAGTGCTTAGGAGAATTCTGTCTCCAGTCCTGCATTGGCACAAGTTTTTTGTTTTAATCGCTCCTGAGTAGGAGGAGGATTTAAATAAAGATATACAGGCTGAGGATTGTCTGCTGAAGTCTTGTTGCAGTTCAGTAAGACCCTCAACAATTTGCCTCTTTGTTTGACAGGGAATGTCTTTCCCTAATAGATCCCTGGAGCAGGTTCCCTGGGTGCAGTGGAGCCTTTGGTCTGTGCTTTGTCTGGTGCTGTGTCCCCACGTGGGGCAGTTTCCAGGCCAGGTCCCATAGGTTGCAGAAGGAGTTAAGCAAAACAAAACAAAAAACCAACCCTCAACGAAGTCTACCTAGGAATAATAATAAAGTAGGAATGCATTGTATCATGTTAAAAGTGCTTTGTGCTTGTCTTTAAAATGTAGTTGAAGCAGCATTGTCTGCATGTAATGCTTTCATTATATGTGCGTAAAGATAGGAATCTAAAAGAGACTGTGATTATTTACTTTCCGTTTATTATTCTAGTTCTTTCATCATGAAAGTTCTTGTCTGCCCCTAGGGAAATGTAATTTTAAAAACTTTGCCAAATCTTCCTGTAGTAGGAAAAAAAAAATTTTAATGGCTGTTTTTCTGTAAGGCACTGTCTAAGTTGTTTTACTGTACATCTGGTGATAAAGCCTTTTAAAGAAACACTTAAACCCAGATTTTTATTAATCTGTATGAATTTATTAAAAATATTTGAAGACGTTATTTAGAATATGTAAAACAAATGTACATATGGAAATAGTTGTCAACCAATTGTCATAATTTTAATGAGCTTTTTATGTTGCCTCTGCTTACGCATCTTGGAAGAAAAGGTGTCTGTGCATGTTATTAGGTTGGATTTTCTGCAAAGAAAAAAACCCCATTCTCATAAAAGGTGGCATTTATAATTGATTGTGCAGTCTGTTCTGAACTCATTCCTGAAACATAGTATGAAGTAGGAGTATGTGACTCTGGTGTTACAGTTTTGTCACCAGCCATTGTCACCGGAACTGTTGAATTTCCCTTTTGATGGAAAGAGAACAAACTGGAGAAGTCCAATCTAGATGTTACTGGAAAGTACGTAATCATKGTGAGGGAATGGTTGTCAAAGGTTTCTAAAGGCAGGGATAGCAAGCACTGTAACACGTCATGTACTTCTCTTGGCAAAAGTGTTTATCCATCTGTGAACTAGAGTGGGGTCCCTCCAAGCTCTGCCTGTGACCTCAGTTTCGCTACTCTATTATTTGACCTGTTGTGCAATAGCAGAGAGTCAGCACTGGCTTTTCGCAGAGCTGGGTCAAACAGTGCAGGATTTTAGGGCTTTACAGGATCTATCAATGTCTCATAGGCTTCTTTGCCTGACAAAGTGATCTGTGCAGCTTTCCAACCTGAACAGGCTTCAGAACCAAGCGTGGAGTGTGCCTGAACCTGTAATGCTGACTGAACTGAGCTGGTTTGGTACAGCCATACTGAGTGACTTTGTAGTTAATCTGTAACACAGAACAACTCTGCCTGTGAAGAACTGACTTGATTTTATTTTAATTTCCTTTTGACTTTAAATGACATTTGAAGCTGTTTCAAGAACTGAAAATCCATTCTTTTGCTTTGCCTCTGAAATTCATTATTTCTAAACATTTCTCAACTGAAAAATCTTACACTTGATTTGACATATATGGCCATGCAAGTGGTTGTGTGCTTGAGTACTCTGCATTGGTATTTGACAAAGATTTGAGGGGATGCCATTTGCTTAAGTCTTGGTCATTGTAAACCATGTCTCAGTTCTGGCTCTGTGAGAATTAAGAATGAAGTCAGGAGGTGGTACTGCTGTGGATTATCCCGCATCTGGAGATTGCCATGTGGCACATAAAGTAAAAGAGAAAGAGCAGTCTTTTAAGACCGAAGATCTGATGTTTGGGCTGATGCAGCAACATTGGTTTTAACAAAAAAATTACACTTGATTTCAGTCAGTTCTCATTAGTGAATTGAAGGCTGAAACAGCTGATTTTCCTGCACGTGTTAACTGTTCTTTGGGTTTCAGTGTTGCTTTTCATTCCAACTGTCATAAATGTGAAAATGGTTCAGGTGGTGCAAATGGGTGCATGTTCTGTTTCCCACTTGCTGGATCGAGGTATGAATTTGTCGTCTGCTTTGACATGGTGAGATCTTTCACGAAGCACAATTTCTAAACCAAAAACTTCTGAGCTAACCAGCAGCAGAAGTGAGAGGAAACTTGAAGTTGTTTCCCAAGTGCAGAAAATCACGTTTAGCTGTGCCAGCAAAGACCTATGTATAAGTGCTGTTTAAGCTTCCTAATTCATCTGACTGCATCATTTTGAAGTGCAACTCAGCTGTCAGAGGGAATGACAAGCCACTGGAAGTGGTCACCTTTCCAGCTGGCATAGTGCTCCCAGAAGAGGCTATGCATCTGTCCCTTGAGAGACAGACTTACAAAATGTTTGAAGCTTTGACAAACTCAAATGCAAAAAATGCTGCCATAAACATAGTGCAAGATTACTCATCTGAATAAATAACTGGAAAGGTGGTTCTACATGAACTGCTCTGGGTGGATTTTTATTAATGGGTCTGATAGGATCAACTGGAGTTGATGCATCCTCATAAGTGAGGGTGAATAGGATTTCACTCTCGAGTACAGAAGGTGGGATCCGAAAGAAAAGAGAGTGTGACAGGGTATCTATTTGCTACTTGTTTCAATAGCAACAGAAATATTAATAATGCATTCACCTTACATAAAACACAGAACTTTAATCTCCTTCTTTTGTGTGTGTCTGAAGGTCTTCAGGTCTCAGCCTCTTGGCTGCTATTGTGAAAAACACATCGATCTCTCAGGGACAGGGATGGTGTGCATTTCCTTCAGAGGCTGTATTTGCTTGCCAGATCTAAATGCTCAACTGTCATTTGCATACAGATTTGCATAGAGTGCAAGGACTTTGATCTTGACAAAACACATATTTTGCAGAACAATATTATCTTGAGAGCAATTAAAACTTGCATAAACAAAGGTGGTGTTTGTACTGGCAAACTTGTCTTGCTACTTCTCATTCTCTCCCCATCCCTTGCTTCCCCCTCACCCATCCATGGCTGATGTCAGTGCTGCAGCTACAGAGATCTTGGTTGCTTTCAGATGCTGTCACCTGCATAACAAAGCAGTSATGGAGCTGTATCATTTCTGAGCCTTCAGAAGTGTTAACAGATGTGCCCGTTCTTGAAAGCCAAAGAAGGTGCAGCATGAGAGAAAGCTAAACTTGATGTAGAAGCTGCAGAAGCTAAGAGAGACTAAATGTAGATGGTAGGATAAAAGCCTGAATTTCTTTTTATCTCAAAGCTTCATAAAATTGAAAACTTTTTTTTCTGTTCCAAAGCTATTTGAACTATGTATGGGTGGATTTGGAAGGAAGCTTGGTCTGCATGATGTGAGCTGATAGAGCTGTAGATGTGTCACGCTGGTGCGTAACTTCCACTGATGGATTCATGCTCAGCACTTGCTCAAGGGCAGAGTTGTGCTGAAAGTCTCACCTAGGAAAGGTGTGATTTCAGAAGTCACTTCACATTATATGAACATACTCGTGAGCTGTAGGTTGCACATTAAGAAAAACTTCTTCCCCAGGAGGATGGTGGGGCAGGTTAGCAGAGAGAGGTGCAATCTTCGCCCCGGGARGTTTGCAGGTCAGCCTCAATCTGGCATTCCAAATAGCTCCCCTTGGAGGGGTAGGTTGGGCTGGATGACCTTCAGGGAGAGATCCCTTCCAAATGCCATTTCAATGACTCTGAAAAACAGCACATTTCTTCAGGAAAATCTTGTGTGAATAAGCTTGCCTCAGAGTATCTGCTTTGTTGGGACACTGAAATAGTTAATATGTGAATTCAGTCACATATCAAATAGTGAGTCAAGGACATTTTCACTCTGTCAAGATGAAAGATCAAATGTTTCTCCATTGGGACGGGCTGTACTGTAAGCCACAGATGAATAACCTCCAGGAGTCCTGAAATTCCCTAGATTTGTGACAGGGATTGGCAGAGTTTAGAGTAGTTATGGGTGTTCTTTCCAGCCAGAAGAATAGCAAAGCAACACAGATTAACATGAAACATTTTGAAGGTAAGACTGACACACAAATATTGGCAGGTCATATGTTCAACAGTACAGACTTCCACAAGTGATTTACCCATTAAACATAGTGGAAAGAAAAATTGGATGTATTGCAACATAAAACATGGGATGGGTTTAATGTAGTGTTTGCTTTTTCTTTGCATTAGTCATGTTTTAAAGTATTTGGAAAATGCTGTTGATTGTTATGAGTAGGCTGAAAAGCTTTGGCTTTCCAGCATATCACAATATTAATTTAGGCTTGAGATCAGAAATAATAATTTTGTCTCTCTCCCCCTTTTTAACCATCCCACAAAAGATATGTTACATTAAGTGTTACAGCCCTGCCTGTAAGTAAATAAAGTCCTGTCAATCAGAGCTGTCCAAAGTTGACGTCCAAAATGTCTGCCCCACTCTTCTCCATGGAAAAAGAAATCCCAGCAGGAGGCTGAAGAATGAGAAGTATAATGGGAAGGCATTCTATGTGACAGCATGGGAAGAAGTGGTATTTTTGCCACATTTTTGTTGTATTTCTGTGGTGCCCATTCATGGGCATTACAGAAGTGATTTCCATATGTAAGGAAAGGGCACTACATCCTAGTCTGTATCCTTGTTGGGCTTTGGGAACTGTTTTCACCCTTACTGGGTGAGATGAAGTAGGGGCAACCTACATGTACAAACCTCAACCAAAGCCATTTCATACTGAAGTTACAGAGAATTGTGTTGCTTTGATTGATGCGTGTTTTAAGATAAGGTTTTGCCCTGATGCTCTAGTTTTAGCTGTGGTAATTAAATTTGTTTTTCCAAGGAAATCTTAAACAGAATTTCCTGAATTACTAAGCATTTTTTAGCAATAGGTTCCCTGCAGATGAGACAGGAACAAAATTAAATTTGCAGCTTAATATTGAAATTTGAATGATAGAATGAYGTAGTGAAGTACAGTGATCTCTGAATTCATAGATACATGTCTTGAATGTGCTTATACACCAGGTACTTTCAGAAATGTACAGAAGTGCATTTATAGTAGGTAGTATTGTGCATAATAGAGAATTAGACTCCAGTTACTCATAAGATACGCTGGTTGTAAAAAATGAAGAGTTTATTATCTCCGGTTTCACCATGCTGTTCAAACCAAGGAGCCTTTCTGCTTAGAAACTGTTCCTTATTAGAAAATACAAAGCTTTCACAATAGACTTTGATCTTTACTGTAAAATGGAAGGAGGAGGAAAGCTTTCACACCAAAATGCTAAGATGTTCTCTTTGTTAGTGCCTTTGTATTGCATATTAAGTGGATCAGCCTATCAGTCCAAGTTCTGCAACTTTGTAGGCATCCACCTTTCCACAACCCAGTTGTTTTTGGACTCTGGTGGGGAGTGTCCTTTTTTCAGCTGGGGAAGAATGCTGTTTATCCTTTGTGAAGTATCTGCCCGAGGTGTGGGTGGCTCTGTTAAACTAGAAGCATGTGTGTGGTAGGTGCACTGTCAGTATACTGTTTCTGTATTGTTAAATGGGTTTATTGTATGAGCAATAATTACTCTTTAAATGCCTAATACTCAATGATTGTACGATTGGGTTTTTACATTGTGGTTTGATAAGTAGAATGCTTCTTGTTGTATTCCAGTCTCCGCACTCTCTCCAGGTAAAAAAGGAATTAAAATCCAATTTGCTCGAAAAGACTTGTATCTTTTAGGTAGGGAGAAAAAAAACCCAAATAAAAAACCAAGACACACAAAACCAGCAAATCTCTCCTAGTAAATTATGCTAGACTTTTGCATTTTTATACTCCTGTTGAACACACGATGACAGGGTCGGTAGCTCTGTGTGCATTTTCAAATTATTTACAAGTTGCTGATTTCTAGACTTTCTGGATTTTTTTTTTAAATCTGCTTATTTTTGTTTATACTTTCTCAGTCCATTCAGCGGTTAGATGTCATTGGCAGTGAGCTTCTGGGCATTCCGCCAAGTCTTCAGTATTGTCAGGATGCTGGATAAAGTACAAAGGAAAATGCTTGTCTATGTTTCCTTGTAAAATTTTATAAGTGATGTATAACCTCAGAAGTGAGACCACCGTTATTACAGTAAGAGCACAGCTAGATGAAAACAGGAGTGGCTCTCACTTTCCCTTACTGTCTGTACAGGTGGTTAGAATGTGCAGATCACTTTGACGTGCAAGAACTGTAAATATCCATGAATTAATAAGAAAATCTGAACTAGAACTGTTGGCTTTTGGCAGCCAAAGTGTCTGTGTTTAGTATTGTAAAACTGTGTAATAGTGTAAATGTTAAGATAAGCCTTTTCTGAAGAATTAAAACTGAACAAAACCAGTTTGAAATTTCAGCAGTTCAGCATTATTGCGTGTCTTCCAGTTGATCCTGTAGGTATAATGACACGTCTGGCAGAGCCTTGTCCCAGTGCACTACAGTGTGYTTTTTTCCAGAAATGTTCTCAGCCTTTTCAAAAAAATGACTTTGTCTAAATTTTAGAGTTGGTTTTATATCACCAAGTGACATGCATTTGGTTCAAACACACAGGAACGTGTGGGGTGTGGGTCTACATATTATTTTTTCATAGACTATACTATGATGAAGCTGGTTGTTAATTTCCCAGGTTAATCTCTGTGAAAACATGATTTCTCTGTATCAAAAATCCTCCCAAAATACAGATACTCACTTGCAAATCAGAGTTGAGGTGGAGCGAGTGCCTCATCCCTCCTTGTGCTCGTTTTCTTTTCCATGTTTTGCTCTGTACATTGCACTGCAAAGAACAAAGCAGTGTAGCTACAGTATTTTACTCCTGCATTTTAGAGAAGATGCTTGTAAATGAATCTGAATGGAGATTGTTATGTTTTGATACCAGTTGAAAGGAAATCTGTGTCCATGCTTCAGAGTACTTGCTAGGCAGCATTATTCACTATTATAAGTTACAGACTTTATACGTGAGAGTCTGAGAACAGCCATGCCGTGCCTGCTCAGAGAACAGACAGGATTTAAGCCTCTGACACTATAATGACAAAATGAAAAGTGGTTTTGTTTTTCCTGTAGGAAAATAAAGTCTAAAAGAAAGGTACTTAAGCTGATTTGTTTGCTGTTCTCATGTAATTGCTTCTTTTTACTAATTTTCTCTGTATTTTTCTTCCAAGTTTGTGCTGAAGCTTTCAATCCAGACGAAGAGGAAGAAGATACAGAACAAAGGGTAAGAGTGAGGGAATCACTCCTTGCATGGTTCTCTCTACAGATTGACAGGCAGATGTCTGTACATTGCCTTTTCCTGCCACTTGTGCTTTTCCTGCTGAGCATGGTGTGGTGACACTGACAAAGTGACATTGATTGGAAATTTAGGGCCACTTTGTCTCATGGACTTTTCTAGTCACTACAGCTTTAATATAATTTTACTTCAAAGGACTCGAGAGCTTGGTTAAATCTAACATCTTTAAAATTTTGGATATTTTCCTTTCTTAATTATCATGAAGGCTTGTTGAGGCAATTCCTGGATCATCGATGCTGTTGAGAAGAATTAGTTAAGCTTTACCACAGTTGTTTCTTCATGGGTGCTTAAAATTCCTCACATGCTTTTTACTGTCTTTCTTGTCAGAGCAGTTTCTGCCTGGGTAGGAGAAATACTTGGTTGAAATATTGTAAGTGTGTGGCCACCTGTTTTTTCTCTTGTTCTTGAAAGTTGGGAATTTCTAGGAATTGCAAGTCCAGATACTGTAATTGCATTCCTTTAGAGATGGTTTTGTGTGAGCAAATCCTGTACCCTGCTTGGTAAGAATCAGTGTTTTCTCCCTGGMCTTCTTGCATTCCTTTCCAGATTCCATTGCAAGGATGCTTCCACTTCTGCAATGAAAATCTAAGTCTAATTTAATTTCTCTTAAAAAAGAAGATACTTCATAAATAATTTTTATAATGCTGTAAAAAGAAAAAGAAAGATTTTGAGTGTGTCTGGTCATCCAAATGTTTGTAAACTTGGATATATTTATTCCATCAAAAGTCTTAATTTTCTTGACTGCTGATTCAATATTCCGTTTTCTTTTAAAACAAGGATATGAGATCTGCTTAACTTTGGACAACAACTTTTTAGAAATGCCTGCTGATATAACTGGTTTTTGGAATCCTTGTTATTCCAGAAATAAGAAATGTTAATGTGATGAATGTCAGGTAATTAAGTTTCATAATTAGCCCCTAATGAGCACATATAAACACTTTTATGATACAGTGAGTAGCATAAAGTATTACTTTAACCTGATGGGATGTTTATAATTGGAAAGAAGGAACAAAATATCTGAAACAACAAAGCTTTTATATAAGTGATTTTGTTGGAAAAAAMCCACACTTCTTCAATAACTTTCCTATTGGGTGAGCTGAGACTCATATGTATCATATATGTTATAAACTCCCTGTGTGCCAACAGTAAGTATATTGGGACTAATATAGGCAGAGTTTAGAAAGAAAACTGTTCAGTTTTTCCTGTATTTCAAATGCTCAAGCTTTGTCTGTGTCTGTGTCTGTGTTAGAAGGGAAGGGAATGGAAAAGGCATCGTCTTCTTGTCTTTCCTGACGGTTAGTTTTCACATGTTAATTGTCAGCAAAATATTTTGCTCATGTGTTTTTCATTCTGTCTTGCATTGTATGTTTATGTATAAATACTATTTATGCAAACAACAAAAAAGGACTGTATACTTTGACACTTAAATTGTCTTCTGCTTTTTCATGCTGAAGTGAAGGTTTAGTCTGTAATCATATTTCTTTGTTGTCACGACTGTTCTGTTTTACTTTGTTTTAAAGGTAGTTCATCCAAAAACTGATGAACAGCGATGCAGACTGCAGGAAGCATGTAAAGATATCCTGCTCTTCAAAAACCTAGATCAGGTAATAGCATTTTAAGGAAATCTTAAATGGAATTAATTTTTTGTATGTACCATTAATATGATCTAAAAGTCCAGACACAGTTTTTAAAGACAAGAAAATAGGATTGCATTGAAAAGATAAGGAATATTTTCAGTGTAGTGGTGCCTACAGATGCTGCAGTGATAATTCCCAACTTCAGGAGCACAGTAAATATTTCAAGTGTATCAGCAGCATGAAGCCTGGCTTGCGTGTTCATGCAGTTTATTTTTAGAAACTCAGCTGTGATCTGCATCTTCAACTTTGAACATCTGGTCATTGAAAATGCAGCAAAAGTATRTTGTTAATGGGCTTGGGAATAGCAAGGATGGTAAAGCAGGTCAGCATTGAGGCAAGGCATTTATATGATGTCATCTTTCTTGGCTTTCACAGCTTCTCTGGCTGTGCTGCCTACAAAAAAAGTGAATTTAGTCGTGGCTCATCAGGAAAACCCAGCTGGAGCCTGCTGTGCAGACCAGCATTATCCCATTTTCTGTATGGGCTCCACGTCTGTACCTGTCCTGTCTCATCTGGGGCTGGAATTGCAGCTTCTCTAAGACACAGAGTATCTAGGGAAATAACTCTGTGTAGAGTGTTSTTCAGTACAGTCCTGATTGTGACTGAGACTCTTAGATGATGACAGTACAGATAATTTACTAGTAGATCACAGTGCAGTTTCTAGACATACATACAACGAAATACCTGTACTGTTGACATGAATTGATGTGTGTCCATTGCAGTGAAGCTGTGTCAGATTATACCAAACGTATGTGTGTGCTTTGGCACTGACATGATGTGTGAAAATCGAGCCATTTGGACATAAATTTGAGATAATGGCTCTTCTGTGCTAGAAGTCTGTTTTATGCATTATTGAATTTATATTAATAAGCTGGAAAGGAGCAAGGTGCTAGTGGAAATCAGGATGTAATATCAGTATTACTTGCATTTTTGTACAGTAAAACTAAAGTGGTGCATGTTGCAATTCACTATCCAGATCAAGTCAAATGAACTTGCCCTTGTCCAGGAGCAATGCTGAGATGTATTTTCTGATAGTTGGTGTTTTTCCCCCCCTCCTGCTTGTTTTCTAGGAGCAGCTGTCTCAGGTCCTTGATGCCATGTTTGAGAGGAAGGTGAAACCTCAGGAACATGTGATTGACCAAGGTGATGATGGAGATAACTTCTATGTCGTTGAGCGGTAAGCTGCTATGCCTGGGAAATGTAGAGGATGTTTCTTTTCAGCTTCTTAGAAATGGCAGGGAATGTTAACTGTAGGATGGTTTCTGAAGGAAAATGATTTGTTCAGTTTAGTTTTTGTGCCCATCGGCACATGCACTGCTTAAAACCAGCCATATTACCTGTTGTCTCTAGACCAGGTTATATTTTTTTCTGAAGGAAGGAGGGGGAAAAGCAGCAAATGTGGTAAGGGAAGGGATAGGAGATTATTTTCGGAAAGGAGAATATAGGAAATAAAAATCCATGGTAGAGGCTACAATGGAAAAACCTGGACTTCATCCAACTAATTTTGATGACTGACTTGAGAGAAAGTTGGGGTTGCTTTGCCTCTGTTGGTCGTGATTTGTACTTGGAGAGTTTAAGGTGCCATTTTGCAATTTCTTCCATCAAGCAAATTCACATAATAATTTTTGGGATGACATATATGTGCAGCAGGCATAGAATACATGTGTACATGCACATTTTATCTTTTACCATTTTGGAAAAAAATCTGGCTAATGTTACTTTGAATAACCATATCTAAAGAGTAATTAAGAACACGGATCTATTTCCTTCTGCAAAACTGTAATATTAACTGTAATATTAAACAGAATATTACTGAGTGATTTATAAATGTCGRTTGGAATCTGATCTTAGTAAACTGCTTTTTTGACGCACTGTTATCTTGCTTATCACTGAAATAATGGCACCATTAATATTGTATGAAATGCTTTCAAAGCAGTTCTTCAAGAAAGCATGTTGCCTTTTGAATTGTCACTTATTCTGTGTTTAAGGAATTTGCAAAAGGATTTCTAAGTTAGAAATTGTTTGTTTTAAATGATCCATGTTCATTCTAAGGACATTCCCCTTTCTGATTAGTGAAATTACAGAACTTAAGGCTGCCTCAAATACATTCTGACCATATTCCTGTTCCCCTGTCCTCTACCATACCAACACATAAGCCTAAACCAGTGCTCCATTTCTACACTCAGTTGTCTTCCTCAGCTGCTCTCCCTCAGACCAGTACCATGTCTTTGGGTTGGCCTGACGAGTTCCTTCTCTTGCCACATTCACCGGAGAGATCAGGGCTGTTACAGATAAGAGTAAAATACTGCAGATCAGAACTTCTGGGAGCTAAAGCCACCAGCTCTGCAAAGATGAGATCCATGTAGAGCAGTGGTTCCTTATCTTGAGGAAACTTATACTCAGTTTGGGAGCCTCTCAAAAATGTTAGATACCATCAGCCTATCTTAATTTGTTTCTGTGCAAGGCTCTTATCCTGTTGGTTATTAAAAGCTCTCTGCTATGAGTTTTGACCTAAAATGAAGAAGTGAAACGGAACCTTATCTTAGATATTCAGGTAAATGCTTTTGTGGTCTCTGTTCTACAGATGTAATGTTAGTCCACAACASGCTTTTTCTGTTAAGAGATAGTTGTGTTAGAAGTTTTCAGGCTTTTAGATTTTTGTTTTGTTTTACTTCCAAGTTAAAAGTATGGGGTAGAAGGGTTGTACAGTGAAGGAAAATAAACTTGGTGTTGTCTAGCGACACCATAGCACCATTTGCTGTGAACAGTAACTCGGCTGCAACTCTTTTGTTGGCTCTTTGGTTGTTAGAAATAACTTCTGCAGTTAGGAATCTTCAGTTCTCTCTCCCTTTCCAGTCTTCCTTCACCTCTCACCCTCTTGTTTTTTCATGCAAAAGAATAGCAGGAGACTGGTCCTTATGGAAAACCACAACATTGCCATTTGTTTGCAAGTGCAAGTTCAGAGGACTCCGGCTCTTTCATCAGTAGACATGTCTTGTTACTCTAAGTAATAAATGCATAAATATCTCTGAGAATTAGTTTCTTCCTGTCTGAATGAACAGTGACTTTATGTTCTGGCACAGGCCTTTTTTCCCCCCAAAGTCTTCTGCTCACCAGATCGCTCATGTCCGAGTGTCTTTCACCATGCACAGAGGGGCAGCAGGGGGGGCAGGTGCAACCCGAGGATGCAGCAGCTGTTCAGTGCCCTGTGCATGGAGGGGAGGGCTCACAGGGATGTGTTGCATGGCTGAACATGGGGTCCTCATCGCTGCCGAGGAGGCATCTGATGGGTCTGGGCTGATTGAGCAGTCATCACTCAGGAGGGGCAGTGCTGGCCTCTGCTGCTTCTTGGAACAGAATGAKTCACAATCTTGCTGAGCTGCCCTCTTCAGCTTTTCTGCTTGTTTTTTCCTTAGGGTTTTATATTTTTTCATGTCAGTACTTTTCTCATGAGTCCTTGGGCTCGTAACGATTACCATCTCAACAATTACACTTCGGTCTGTCTTTATTCTTCTTATCTTGCAGGGCTTTAGCTCATGGTCTCTCTCACAGCTCAACAACAGTTTTCTCAGTAAAGCTGAGCCAAGGTCACCCAGTGTTGCCTCACCAGTTTAGTCCTTGGGCCAAAGACAGCTGAGTGCTTGGCTGAAGGTTACGTGGCTATTGTTATTTGGAAGTAAATGGCACTAGTAAGTGACTTTCAGGCTGAGGGATGGGAAGAAGTTGTTGCTTTTGCTTAAGGTGTTCAGAGATGGCTCTTCTAGATCAAAAAAACAACTGAAGGTTGTTGCCTCTAGTGCTCTCAGAGAATCGTTAAATAGATATTGGACATTACAAGAATTAGTGACAGTTTCCATCAACACTAATTCTTTTCTAGTTCACTGTTAGTATGCAGCTGTTTTCTTACTCTCCTACGAGTCAGTAAGCAGTAAAGAGGTGTCTGGTAAGACTGTTAGGCAGTCTCATTTGCCTTCCTCCCTCACCTAGTACCATTTCTGGTGATTCCTTTTCTTTTGTTTGCTATGTGCCTAGTGACGTTCTGGGAAATAATACCATTTCTACTGACAAACATCTAAACTTCTCGGGTAAATAATTTGTGTATTCAGCCGCTCAAAGCTGGAAGGTGTTCCCTACCTGCTTTTCTTCTGGGCATGATATGTTTTGTGGAGTGTCTTAGGCCAGTGGCTAGTCCCTGAATGATCTCTGGTGCCATAGCTAAGAATTAATCAAACCTACTCAAACTTTATTTTTAAATTATTCTTTAAAGCCCCAAGGATGACTGTGCTGAAATGTGTTACAGACRCTTGTTTGACTTTTAAAGGACTACCTTTCTGTGCACAGCCTTTTTCTTCGTAGGCAGTTCCTGTGGTGAGGGTCCAGATTTGTGTCTTGAGTTCTGTCTCACTGTACTTGCACCTGCATCTTCATCAGAGTAGTCTTTTGATTCTTTGTCAGTTCTGGGAGACTGTTCTCTTAACATCATTATAATGTAGGAAGTGTGCCTCATGGGGAAGAGGGTGATGAGGCCTTTCCAATTTTAACAGCTTGGTATGAACAAAGTGCAAGGAGACTTCTGGTGCTTGGACATTTCCTTTTGAGCTGTTCAGAGATCCTTGCTAGATGTCAGCAGGTTTAGAGCATCTTGGGGTTATGATATAGACATACCCTTAAGCCGAAGTTGAGACAAACCCATAGTAGCAGGTGAACAGTTGGACTGAGTGTGTTCCAAAGGTCCTGTAGCAATGCTGTCACTGAGAAAATGGGTAGAGGTGGATCTGAGTCGCTCTTAAGAGGCCTCACTGGGTAACACACTTGTTGTGAAATGTCACTGTTAAAGATGATGAAACTACTTCTCACCTTGTCTAGAACACCAACATCAAAATACCATGCAGAGGAAAGCAAGTAGATCCTGCCCATATCTATCAGGAGTGAAATGCTTTATCAAGAAAAAATTACTGTGAAAATAGCATTCCAAGAAGCAGCTTGGAATCAGGCAGTTGGAATACTCAAGAAGTTCCATCTCACACAGCAATAAAAGGACTATTTGTATAACAGCAAAAAGCTGTTGTTAAGATTTGTACTGGAATGTTATGTAATAAAAAGTGTTTATTCCATTGTTTTGCAGAGGATTGTATGATATTGTTGTAGCAAAAGACAACCAGTCACGCTGCGTGGGCCGCTACGATAATCATGGCAGTTTTGGGGAGCTGGCATTGATGTACAACACTCCTAGAGCTGCCACCATTGTTGCCACAACAGAAGGAGCCCTTTGGGGACTGGTAAGGAAAGGAGGTTGCTGTCATAATATTTTAAGCAGTAACTCACCATGTCCAGAGCTTCTCTTGGTACGGCTCTTCTGCTCGTAGCTATTTTATCAGGATCTGTTATCTCATCTCCTGGCATGATAGATCCATTGTGCAAATCTTTTTGGCTGACTTTCTAGAACAACTTGTCTGTAAAAACTGTATCACTAGTTCTATCTGTCCCTTTATAGTTTTGCATTTGCTGTAATTGTGGCTTTTGTTGGGGAGGGCAGGGAAATCCTGGTTTCGTTTTCATCCTGTAGAGGACAGTGGAGGTATTAATGCACTTTTTTGGGAGGGGGAAACAATATCTAAATGATGTTTTTTGTTTTCAACTCACCTTCTTACCATTTTGTCTGCTTTAAGGGGAACGGGAAGGTGTTAAATATCTTCTTGAGGATGTTAGTAATTTGAAGAGGTCAGAAAACYGCCCAAAGCTTTGTTTTCCTTCACAATAAACTGTCGTGATGTTACCTTAGAAGAGGTTCTCAGGTCAGCATGACCTACGAGATACCAAGCTAAATGATGGTGTTGCTTTGTCTCTAGCCCAGCAGTGCTGAATGTGAAGCTGTAGCCATTAGTTTCCTTTTTTAGTTCTTTTCTCTGCACTATTTGGATGGGGTTATTTTCCCAGTGCGCTCTTACTCATCTGTGAGAGTTCGCATAATAAGTGGATTGTGCGATCAACGGAGCCTTTGAAGCCACAAGTGGTGTGTGCTGTCTGCGTGCCCCGGGCTCCTCGGCAACTATCGCTGGGGGTTGGCCGTGTGTTGTGACCTTGATTGTAGGACTGATAAGCTGCTACACATGGCTGTTTATGCAATCTCAGCGCTTGCTGGGAGATCTGACTTCCCTTTTCTTTTTGAGCTGAAAGAAGAGAGTTTGGTAAATCAACCAGGGAGTAATGTCAGAATCTCATTTCTGGAAGAAGACAGAACAAAGCAGCTAGCTACAAACTGAGCTCATTCATAAAAGGAAGAAAATAAGAAGATAATTSTTTGTTCCAGTTTGCCTTTGAAATGAACTGCACAAATTGGGTTAATTTTGGGTTTTGTTTTTTTGTGATCATGTTCACTTAATTAGCAAGGTGTGGTTGAACAGGGACCTCTTGCTAATCATGTGTCCTGTGAACATTTTATTAACTAAGGCTGCATTTTCCTCTCAAACTTCAGTTATTTCTTCCAGTTATTCTGTTTGTTGCCACATTTTATTGTACTATTTTGTCCCTGATGTAATTTAAACATATTTTTATTAGACTGCAGAAGTCATTGCTAAACCTCATTGGTTATCTGCCATTTAGAAAATGTGGATTACTCCTGCTGCATTGCAGGCTTAGGCCAACAGAAATCTGGAAGGTGCAGACACAAAGCAGTTATCACAGTGGGTCTCTTCCGGAGCAGGGAAATGTCCTCAGCCTTTGCTACTGAATGTGCCAGGGGGAAACCTCACGATCACACACGCTGCCTTCACGGCTCTGCCTTTTTTGTTCAAATACTGCTGCTTCTCCTCCCTCGCTGATACTCTCAAGCAGGTGAATTCTGAGTTTTTTATGCTTTTGCAATTCCCCTGACTGTTTCTGCACCTTTCTGCTTTTCCAAACACGAACATTTGAAGAGACTATTCCTTTAAAAAGAGAAAAATCCCTTATGCTTTACCATCTCTTGTTTTCCTTTGGATAACATTAGTACCATTCTGCCTTTCATCTTCCCTATCCTTCAAGTTTTACGTTCCACTAGTATCACCTCTATTAGTCCTTGTTTCAAGTTACAAGTATTTGTAGCCTGCATCCCTTAAAAATGTCCACTTACTTGAATATACCTCTTCACCTCAAAATGTTGCTGCTTGGATACCAGCGGATGATTTTGGGAAATGAGTCCGGAGGAACGACTCTCAGGATGTTTCTGCTAATTGTGGCTTTTTTTTTTTTTCTTTTTGGTACCATTTTCGTAACCAAATTTCTGCTCTTTCCCTCTGACTCTTTACTCTTGATTTTTACATTAGTGTAAGGCAAACTCTGCGGCTCTGTCTCCGTTCGTGATTCAGCGCTGCTCTGAACGGGGCAGACGCCGAGAGAAACACCTGGTGGGCAGGTGCCCGGCCGTGCCGCTGCGTTTCGGCTGCCCCGAGGCCGTTCGGGTCGGTGTTTGCCGTAGCCCATCCCAGCCCCGGCAGTGCGGGCATGGAGCCGTTCCCGCAGGGACCCGCAGGGACGCGGCGCTGCCGAGGTTCGGGCCCGGCCGAGCCCAGCGCCGGGCCCGCAGCGCCGCCCCGTGGCCGCGGGGGGCGGCGGGGCTGGGAGGGGGATTTTGCCCCATATTTGGGTTTCTAAACCACACCGAGCTGTTTTTCCTTACGGAACACGCGGACAGCTGGCAGTTGTAGGAAGTGCTCCTTGTAAAAGCTGGCTCTCGGATCTGAGAAGGCAGAGTGAACAAGCGTGCTGCTTCTTGATGTTCTGTTCCTGATCTGTTTGAGACCAGTATAAATCTCCAACTTTTGAAATCTGTGACTTAAGTAGAGAAGAATCCAATTCAGATTTAGTGCTGCAATTGCCTTAACAGGTGCTGGAAATTCCAGTTTCCACAGGCTTCAGCAGGAAGAGCAAAACTTCTTCATTGAATGCAGAAGCATGAAAAATATACTAACAAACAGGCAAACAAATCCTAAAACTCAGCCCTGAAAAACAGTATAAGATAGAATCAAAATTGAATTCCTAAATGCTTATCTGAGAAAGAGCAGGTCTTTCAGCTCCCTGTTTTTCAACTTGTTATTGCCAGAAGTACTCTCACAGGAGCTGTTGCAGTCACTGTTGTGGTGGATATGGTATCGTTTTAGCAGCTGACTTCTCAGCCTCGGCGTTTGCTGTAAATATGGGTTTATGTTTGTCAGTTCTTTAAACAGGGAGCATTTCAGTGAAGGGGAATAATGTATTTCTCTGTGCTGTTTCTTGCAGGATCGAGTGACATTCAGAAGAATTATACTGAAAAACAACGCAAAGAAGAGGAAGACATATGAATTATTTATTGAGTCTGTGCCCCTTCTCAAATCCTTGGAGGTAAAGCCTCTCAGAGACATTTACATCAAATTCTTGCATTAGCAGTAGCTCCAGTCAGTGTTTCTGCCATATCAGAAATCTATCATTTTTGCTTAGAACAAAATATTAAGTGCTGCTTTTGTATCACATTTATTGCACAACTTAATTTGCATTGTTGAAGTTGTGGTTTTTTTTCCAGATCCTTTATTCACAGTAAGCAATTTGCTGATTTTTATCTCAGTCTGATTTAAAAAAAATCTTTCCAGAAAAAAACCGTCCACAAAACAAAACAAAAAATCTATACGTATAATCAGGGAACAGGTATCAAAGTGCAGATTGGAACTCAGGGCTGTGGTTTCCTTTGAGGGTGGGATATTGAAGTAAGGATACAGTCACTGGGATATTGGGCCTTTGTCAGCCATGAATGGTTAAAAATTTGAGACAAAGATGTGGGCTGTAGTAAGTCTTGCTTTCAGGAGGTAAACTACTAAAGGGAAGCACAGCTACTTGGGAACACAGTGACAGGTGTCCTGTTGGTGTGTGTGGTCTCTGACTTCAGGAACAATGTGATTTGTCACTTCTGTTCGTTCAGCTCGTGTCTTCAGAGGGCTTTTGGAATTGACCAACTTGCTTTGGCATGAGTAGGTGTCTGTCTTTGCCTTAAACCATAATTTAACTTTACTTTGTTTTCTTACAATAAAAAAATTCTTTTTCAGCATTAATCTTTAGTATTTGAGCTCTTAATCCCTTTGGGAGATCACAGAATTGCAAAGTATCCTTAGGTGTTAATAACAACCTCTGCTATGTATTATTTTGGACATAAGTTGTAGCTGTGGAAGCAGAAAATTACACAACACCTTCTTCCTCAGTGCCTGGCTTAAACTGGTTCCATCAATGTGACTTTTTTGGAACACAAAAATGACTCAAATATTTAAAGATACAGAAAAATAACTCATTAGCACTGGATGGCTTTTTGCATGACACATTGCAGTTGAATCATGCGTGGACCAGAATTTGATTTCTCAAACATAGGCAAGATGAAGGTGCATTTTGGGGAATGAATGGATTGATTACAACTGAATCATCTGTTGAATTTTAACTATAGGATTTTCTTCCTTTCTTGGTATGTTTTTTGTGCTGCTTTGAAGCAATAAAATTGTTTTGTGGGTTTCTAGATGAGTGGTGGGAAACACTGGAGATAACTGTTATTTCTCCCTTCCTGTTTGTGAAGACTCAGGAACATTTCCTGGCATGCCAGATGGTGCCTCCTGCCCTTGTTGCTGGGCATCCCACTGCAGGGCCTGCTCACAGCCCTTGTCCTCATCATGTCCCCTTCCTCTTCACTCTAGGAATGAGTTCTTGGACACAGCATCCCCCACATGTTCAAGTATATAGTGATTGAAAGATATAAAAAACGTGTTGCTGGTATTTCTCATTGAAGCTTGTTCTTAGGACGTTTATAACATTTCTTCTGAGTGTTTTCTTCAAATTCCAACTGAATCTTAAAGGAACTGATATTTTTCCCCCTCCCTTTTGCTCTAAACCAGCCAAATGAGATATTTTTTAACTTGGAAGGTAAGAAAAGCACAGGGAAGGGGAAGGGACACTAGACAATTTTCTTTCCCTGTTGATTATGGTAGTCTTGAGAGCTGTGTTGCAGCGACAATGTCGTTGCAAAACGACAATGTCATTTTGGGGCTATAATTATAAATTGTGTGTTCATGTGTGTAGTGAATGCCTCTTCATTTCAGGAAAGGTCATAGAGATTCAGGAGAGTTCATAGAGATGAATTATAATTGATGATTGTTTTTATTTTTCCTCTTTGTTCCAGGCATCAGAGCGAATGAAGATAGTGGATGTTATAGGAGAGAAGGTGTATCAAGATGGGGAACGTATCATTTCTCAGGTACTTGAAATCTAAATTTCTCTTTATCATTTTCCTGTCTTGGCTTTTTTTTTTCTGTTTGGAATTGACTTACAGAATCCTATTACTTGGGCCTACTTGGCACTTTTTTAATACTTCCAATTTATTTAACCACTTCCTGAATGTTTGAGGAACGGACAGTAATGTATTTTGCTGCAAATTCATTCTGTTACTTTAGCTTCTGTGTTTTATAAGTGGTCTTTGCGAGGTTTCAAGGTGAGTGTGCTTTCAGAAGCTGAAATTGAATGTCTTTCTATTCAGTTTTCTGTGAAAGCCCCCAGCTAGACTTTTCCTAGTGCCCATGACCAGATTAAACAAGGAGTCACTAGCTCTAAGAAACTATCAGGGTTAATTGCAACCATTGTTTTTCCTGGTGCTTTCCTTAGAGTATTTCAGTGGTGTGGTCTGGCTTCAGTTGATATCGTTTGGTGGTTGGTGAATGTTTTGTCTGCTGCAGTAGATCAAGGCCAGGGTGGTGGAACATGAAGCAGGATAAACTCAAGCTAAAACTGTGTGATTATTTTTGGCTGTAATGCAACTTTTTGGAACACTATTATTGATGGAACACTGGAATTGTGCATCAAGTTTAGCTGTGGGTTGCTGTGTTGTAAAAGTGCTGTAGTTCAAGTAGAAGTCAATGCAAGAAAGTCCTTGGCTTACCTGAAATTGCAGGTTTTTGGTTACAATGTTGTTCTTGTTTTATAAACAGAATATGACTCCTTCATAGTGGATTGAATAATTAATCTTAATTACCTTGAATATCAGATAACTGAATATAGAAAACTAGTTTGCTGATAACTGACAAATTACTTCACTCTAAAAATACCCTCAATTCTGTAAATTGAAACTCTTGTTGCTTAAGACCCTGAGAAAACTGAACTCAGCAAAATCAGAGTTTATAAATCAGTCTCAAAACTGGGAATTCATACCATCAGTGATCCAATTACACAGTTGGTTTTAATCTTTTGTAATAACTGAATTAAGGACAAGGATGTAATTATCCTTAAAAGGAGGATTAATAGTTTGGATAGGCCTGGGTGATGGTAGTACACTGCTAGAGATGATGAAATTCTGTGCTTGGAAAAGATGTGATAACTCTTACATTACAGCAGTTGCATCAATACCAGGAACCCCTTTTCTCTTGTGAGTAATTTTACATTTTAATTACCTTTCTGGAATTTGACCCTTCAGTTAAGGGCAGTAAGCTTTAAAGCACTTGAAACTTGTTAGTAGTCTTATGAGGATGTCTCCCACTCAGTTTGTTTCCATTCTTTTAAAAAATAAGTACTCTTTCAATACTTATTCTTTCATAAGTTAGCTGAGAGTATTAGTTCATGTTGCGATAGATGGCAATGGTGAATTCTGTTACTGGTGAATGAAATTAATGGAACCTTCTTCCTGCTGACTCCTAGAAAGACAGTCACTAAATCACTGTTTTATTAAAATATGCTTCTGAAAATTCTAGGCCTTACTTAGTTTCACTATTGGCTACTTCCATCAGGATCGGAAGATTTGCATTGAAGTGATTTTGCTATCATCAGTCTCCTTTGTGTTTTCCTTTCCTCCTGCCCTCTCACTGAATGATGTGCACTAATAGATCCTTCACTGTGGGCTCCTCTGGTGTATTACCCAACCAGTCACCTTTCAATGTTAAGAATCTGGGTGTTTGTCAATTCTAGCAGATTTCTGCAGAAGGTCTAGTTCAAAGGGAATGCATTAATACCATTTATACATACTTTCTCAGAGTCAAGTAAAAAATAATTTATTTTACCTTCTCCTTTTCACAGGGTGATAAAGCAGACTGTTTTTACATTGTAGAATCCGGTGAAGTAAAAATCTTGATTAAAAGCAAGGTGAGTTCAAATTATGTGATTAGGCTTTGTATTAATCAATCCCTGATTTGACTGATTAATACAAGAAACGTGAAAAAGCCCACCCCGAGTTATTTTAATATATTATTTTATTATATTGATCACCCTTATTCTTGTGATGTGAGTTGTAAATCCCCATACCTGTTCTGAAGCAGCCAGAAGTCACTAAAGCGCAAAGGTCTTTTGCTTCTATCTGCTGCTCTGCAAACCAGCCTGATACACTCTCCCTGGCCTTAAGAGTGGACATGAAACTCTTCTTGTATGATTATAGAAGATTGCAGCTTAAAAAATGTGGGGTCTGGTATCTCTAGTGACATACTAGATGTTGGCATTTGAATGGATCTCTGTAGAGTCTGAAGCAGCCTTGGGGAACAGCATGTGGTGCATGATAAAGCCTGTGTTTATGGTTTATGTAATGGCAGTTCCCTAAGCTGTAACAGTAAATACCTGCCAGTCTCAAAACTTGTGGGCTGGCACATGCATTTCTTACCAAACTTCAGTTGAACATGGTGTTGAGGTGTCCCACCATGGCTTGGGAATCACGAGGTTAAAGGCCTGAAACCAATGAGCTGTTGCACCTGTGTGAAGTACCTGGGGTGAACTGTAGCCTTGTACAAGGACAGAACTGTCTGCAAATAATGAAACTGCACTGTTTGACAGACTATGACGAGTAAAGAAGCGAATCAAGAAGTGGAGATTGCCCGGTGTCACAGAGGGCAGTATTTTGGAGAGCTTGCACTTGTTACCAACAAACCCAGAGCAGCCTCTGCCTATGCTGTTGGAGAAGTCAAATGTCTAGGTAAGCAGATGGTCTGTGTTGTAGTTGCCCTTTTCTGGTCTTTGCTTGTCTCGTAGACCATGCCTGAATGAGCAGCCATTCAAAACCCAGCACCTTTTGGTAGCTGGAAGTCAGATGCCAGAAGCCAGGAGCATGGGCTGGAGTGGAGCTCCAGGTGGAAGCTGGAGAAGCACTGCTGCTTCCTCATGGCAGATTCTTTATTTTCTGCATGTGTGGCCTGTACTCTCTGGCATCAGCTTCTAGTCTACAGCTTGTCATGCACAGCCTTCAGATTATCTTTTAATGCCAGTGTGGGGTGCATTTGGCTTCTGTATTTATCTTTGAGATCAGGTTTGTATTTCACTGATCTTGTTTCTCTGAGTAACAGTACAAAGGGAAATCAGAATCATGATTTCTGTTTCTGTGGCTTTTGATGAAGCCTCAACCCTGAGTGGTTGGACTGGAGATCTATGTTCTCTCTAAAGGAGATCAGTATTTGGTGTCCTTTTTGACAAATTATCTTGTTTTCACCTCTGTTCCATTACAGTCATGGATGTGCAAGCATTTGAGAGGTTGCTTGGACCCTGCATGGACATTATGAAGAGGAATATAACGCATTATGAGGAGCAACTGGTGGCAATGTTTGGCTCTAGCATGGACCTGATGGATCCAGGGAATTAGGCACAGGGTACCTCAATGCCTTCTTAGTTCAAGACACAGAAAAGCCTCCTATCAGCAACACAACTCACAAGGACAACGGACACTACGGAACAGTTACTGCTGCTGTTTTCTTGGGCATTTTAGAAACCATAAACAAGTCTCAGCACAGATGGATTGCTCACTTCCTGCCTCCACTTTGCTGCTGATACTTCATTATTAGACCTAGATTAAAGATGATTCTAACCCTATGTTCACTTACTTGGTTCAGAATGGCGTCTGTCCAACAGTTCAAGTGCCTGATATGAAACCCAAAGTGTGCAAGATATAGAAGCCTCCTTCCTTCTGGGTGTTACTGTTGGGATAAATTTTCCCATCAGATTTTGTAGTGGGAGGTTGCCTGTCCTGCAGATGCAGCCTGTGGAATACAAGCCTTTTATGGGCTGATTACCTTCATCTGATGCTTTCCTTACACAATGTCAAATTTGCTTTTAATTGTAGGGTTTGAAGTTAAAATATCAATGGAGCCAATGAAAAAGATGGCACTGAAGTTTTGGTCCACCTGCTGAAAGCAGCAGGTGCTATAGAGAGCTCTTTAAACCAAGTAAACCGAGCTGGGGACATGGGAGAGTCTGCTTAGCAACCAAATGCAGAAAATGTATTTTAAGTGTTTTCTGAGCAGCAAAGAAAATTGGTTTACTCTATGCTGTCCAAAAAAGTGCAGTGGTTCAGATTAAATGGCCTGAAGGTGTTATAATTGTCATCTCCCCAAAATTTCTCCTTGTTCCTGACACTGAGTACATTTTATGCTGGTGAGATCACAATATATGACCTTCTCTTGCTTACAGAGATCCTTTATACTGCTAAACTTCCCAGGGTGCAGTTGTTGACTGGGTCAGTTTTAAAGCTTTTTAAGGAGGTGAATGTTTTGTAATTTAAATGAAGATTACTTCTGTACATGTTTACAGGAGCTTCCCCCAGTCCTAACATTTCACAGTATTTTAACTTCATTAGACACTTGGATGCTTCCAAATACCACGTTGATTTGCTAAACTTTTCAAAAGTTGGCAACATTTGACTTCGTAAAGCAAATGTCTGCTAACTACGCAGTTGGTGTGTTTGAGGAGTCTTTTTGGTTTAGGTGATAACTAAGCTAATGATGTTTATCTAAAATACCTGTTAAATTTGCAGCATTTATTAGGTAGATTCTGTTTCTRTAGCTTTAATGACCTTAATTGGCATATGGCTGAGATTTTATCAGAGTATTATCTAAATAAGAACCAGACCATAAGAGGGACATTTTTATGGTGTACAAATAGAATATATATATTAAGACATTGAATTTGGAGGTAATAAATCTAGTGACCCTTTGAATTTGCATTCTTCTGCAGCTCATGCAAAACATACTGGTGTTTTATGGGGTTATAAAATTTTAATTGTGAATACTAGTGTAACAGAACCTGCTCTTTTTATTCATGGCCATGTGAGCAAGAATGGAAGGATGCTAATCTTGAATTCCTGCTTTTAGTTATCACAGTGGACATTTCTCTAAGGCACGAGATGCTTAGCAGCAACTCTAAGTTGATTTCTGGACACTTTTTTCCCCTAAATGGATGAGCTCCTCCCATTTCCTGCAATATGAGTAAGATGAAAAGTTGATAAATTTGAATGGCTGTTGTCCAGTTACTGTAATTGCGGTCATATTTTTATATAATGCAAATGATTTGTAATGGACACCACTGACCTTGGTGTTTCCATATTATTAAAGTCCTGGTTGTGATGTCTAGTGGCTGTTCTAACTGCATGTATTTTAGAACAGTGAATTTCCCTTTCTTTCCTGGGCTGTTTCTTTGTCATAAATTACAGCCAAAGAAGCAGCAGGTACTTTTCATTCATGCTTCCAAGGTTTAACACCAAAGACAAAAAAAATTGTTTGATCACAGAATTTTAAAAACCAAACAAAACCCAAACAAAACCAATGAAAAAAAAGAAGAAAAAAATGAAAAAACCCACTCATCAGGTCCTTGCAGTGATAGCAGATATAACTTTAAGATACTTTGGGCTCCATGACAAAGAGTGTTTCTGAAGCCAGCTCATGACTGTCCTGTGAACCAAACATCAACTGGTCTCTGAACCAGCATGAGTTTCTGTGCTGCCTAAACTGTCATGTGAACTAAAGAGAAACGTGCTGTGAATAATCACCAGCTGGCCTTTTTTGCTCCCAGGCAGAATATCCTTGTTATCCAGAGGAGCCTGGCAGGTTGGGCTGCCTTACAGATGGATTCTGGTCCTTAAAGCCTTTGGTTCTCTGCAGGACAGGATGGTAACCTCAGCACAGGCAAATACAGGCAGTTGTTCCGAATCTTAACTTGAAAACCAGGCAAGGCTGATGTCAGATTCTTGAGATATTTCTGCCTGGAAGGYGGGATTTGATGGGTTCTAAAAGTCAAAGGAAAAGATGAGAATATAAAATCAAAAGATTGGGATGCCATGTGAACAAGAACAAGCTTTTGAAGTTATACCTTTCTCTGGGCTCCCTGGAGCAATGGCATACTGGGCAATGCCATCCTGCATCCAGGGTCCGTGCAGCATCATTCCGTGGTGTAGAGAGGCAGCTGACCTTGAGCTGAAAGAGAATGAGCTGCTAAGAAGGCTCATCCATTTAAGAGCTGTAACATGCAATGTGCCTGATTCGTTTGGTCTGGGTTMGCCAACCTGTTTGTACAGTTTTGGAGCATGAAAGTAGTGAAGAAGCTTTAGTAAGATACTCAATATTGCCAGGAATCTGGTTCGASCACCAGCAGTGAGCAAAGTTGGACCATGTGCGAGTGGTGATGCCGAGTCCAGGGAGCGAGTGCAGCGCCTGTTTGTGACCATCTGCCCCATCCCTGTATGTCATCTCGCTCCTCTTCACTCTGACTGTTCATTGCAGTTGTTGCAGAGAACAAGCCCAGGTGTTTGTTACTGCTCAGTGTTCAGTAAATCTGCCATGGAGTCTCTGAAATTGGCACTAGAGAGAAATTTAGTCTTTCATAAAAGAACTCAGCAGCAAAGTGGGCACAGAGGATCGTGTCTTCGAGGCTTAGAGGAAGACAAGTCCCCTGTTTGTGATTCCCTGCTTGTGATTGTTCACAAGTCAGTGAGAGGAGCTTTCAGTGGTTAAATATCCTGGCACTTGGTATTACTCTCTAATGTCACAGCACAGGTTTGACAGTGTAAAAGAACAAAAAAAGGCAGAAGTGCTCTCTTTTTAGAAACTTAAAACTTTCCAATAAAACTTTCAAAACAAAGTGCAATTTTGCACAGAGGGCAAAAAAAMCCCGGAAACCCCTTTGAATGTCACTTCCATTCTTTCTTTTCTGTTGGCTGAAAGCAGACTCTTGTTCTTGACATGTATTTGTAAACTAGTCTTGCCAAAATACAAACATGTTGGGTTTTTTCACTTCAGATAATTTTTGTTGTTACGGTCGTTACCGATCATTCTAACATTTTTCAAACCATAAATTTTATTTCAAGAKGCCTTTCCTGTGGATTTCCTGCTGGCGCTCTGCAGCACTACACTGCTGTTGCAAGAGGCAAGAGAAAGTCACCTCACAGGAGACACTCAACGCAGCTTAGCTGGCTGGAGCTAATAATGCGCTACTAATTTTCCTCTGTGGGGCAGGAGGAGAATTAAATCCTGCATAAAGTTGCTACCTCAAGGCTCCAAGTGCTTTTAAAGGTCTTTCACTTGGGAGGATTTAATAAGACAGTTCTTAAAATTGGTCTGTTCTTTTGAGTTAAATGTTTTTTTAATTGATTCATTGAGGGACCCTTATTTTAATTCATTTTACTTTTACTACTTGATTCTCAAAGGATGAACAGCTGCGAAGTTGGGTTCTTGCACTGTAGTGTCGAACATGAAAGAAAAATATCTGCCATATAAACATATGGTTTTAACAAGTTAAACCACTCTGGGGTTCAGCTTCACTTTTGGTTAATAAAAAACTGACCTGTTGTGTCCAGCCTTCCTGTACAGTCCTGTGTGTGCTCGTTATTGACTCGCTGCAGCTGACACAAACCCCAGCCTTACAGCAGCTCCCTGGATACACTGGGAATGCCTGAATTCCTGTTGCTCCTGTTGCCAGAGCCTCATTGAGAGCAGCATTCACCCTACTGCAATAACCAAGAGATTTTATACAGCACCCGACCTCCAAGTTTTGCTGTTTGGCGATAAAATTTTACTAATATCTTAAAAGTAATACCAACTTCTGTAGGTATTGTTGGTCTCAGTAACTGGCTGCTCTGATACGTCTGTCAAATTATCATAGAACTGATTTATTGAACATTGCAATACCTGGTTCTCAGTTCCCAGGAGAAACAGAGTATTCCTGCAGATCTCTTGTTGGCCTACACTGACAGCTGCTGAATTTTATGTGGCAAGCTGCCTCTTATTTAACCTAACTAACCTGAAAATCACTTTGGTACRTGTCAAATTATATTTGCTTTGCTGAAGTTTTATTTCTGAACGTTTGGTGGTTTATGTACCGTTTTTAAGTCAGTCCAGGAGAGGAGTTCAGGTGGGCTGTGGTGCTATGCAGGAGAAAGCTCTGCTGTAATAATACAGAGTGAGCAGTGTGAAGGCAAATGGTGTCCTGTGAGTTGGGCCTTGACACAAGCATATCATGTGTACATTGGGCGACTGCAGTGTTACCCTGCTGGAGTCTGTGCTGATTCCTGGATAAACCTTTTGGTAAAAGAAGGAAGATTCTGTAAAGTTCTTTCGCTGAGGATAATGTTTAATCATTTCAGCAGAGCAAAGGCACTTCCATCCTTCCTGTTGTTCCTGTGGCCAGGATACATTTCCTGCCAATCTTTAGATCAGGTACAAGGTACTAAAATTGTGTTATCTTCTCAAATAGCTGTTGACCTGTGAGGTGCAAAGATAGGCTGCCAGCCTCCTGTGCACTTCTCAACTCTGTTTGAGCTGTGTGTCCTGCAAACCCGAGCACCGTGTCCTCAGTGCTTGCAACCTGGTGCCAGACAGCACCTTCACCAGGAATTCTATTGCGACCAACATATTTGTTCAAAGGCGAAGCGAAGGAGCATCTCTGCGTGCCCGTCTCCAACAGCATGTTGGTGGTGCAGCGTTCAGTGTTTGCCTTGATGAAGCTAAAAGCTTGCGTGCAGCACTTGGAAACACCATCTGTTCCCGCAGCTTCCTGGAGATTCGTCTCAGACCCAAATACTCCTCTCGCCTTCCTCCGTCTGCAGGGCTGCGCTCGGGTCTCCGCACAGCGCGTTCGGAGGTGGGAGCGCCTAGCCCGGAGCTCGGCGGAACGGGGCGTGCTCGGGGGCGTCGGGCCGCGCTTGAGGCAGTTGCGTTTACGGGGCGCCGCGCGGTTGCCATGGCGACACCAACCCCGCGCGGCCACCGTAGAGGGGGCGGGCGCGCGGCGCCGTTGGCTGGGCGGGGGCGCGCGGCGGGGCGGGGCGGGGCATGGCGGCGGCCGCGTTCGAGCGGCGCGTGYTGCGGCGCGCGGCCGAACATCACTATCTGCGCGTGCGCCTGTGAGCGACACCCCTGTCCCCCCTTCCCGAGCCGGGACCCCCGAGCCCCCCTGTGCCTCTCTGTCCGTCCCCCGAGCCACCCAGGCCCCCCCTGACCTCCCTGTGCTCTCCTTCCCGCAGGGAGCTGCCCGACGGCGGGGCCCGGCCGAACGCCGCGCAGTTCAAGCAGCTCGTGGTGACAGCGCTGAGGGATCTGCACGGAGAGGTGGGACCGGGACCGGGATCGAGATCTGTCCTCGGCTGTCGGCTCCGGGCTGGGGGGGGAGAGCCTTGCGCGAGCGGGCGGTTGCCGGCCGTGTCCCCGGGAACAGGCGGCCTGGCTGCAGAGCAGTGTACGAGCGCGGGGAGCGGGGCCGAAGGGGCAGGCGAGGCAGGATAAGTGCCTTGGGTTTGACCCTCTGGTAGCCGATTGCCTGCTCGCCAGCCCACGTTGTAACTTGCTCCTAATGAARCTGTGCGTTTCCGTTCAGTGCCCGGAGTCAAGTGGCTTCAGCCATCCCTGGCGGTGTTCAGTGCCAGCTTGGACGGGGCTTAGAGCAGCCCGGTCTAGTGGAAGGTGTCTCTGACCATGGCAGGAGGATTGGAACAAGATGAACTTTAAGGTCCCTTTCAACTCAAATCGTTCTTTGATATCTGGTTTTAGCATTTGTGGTATTGGTGCTTTTGCTGTAGAGAGGCTTTAAAATCAGAACTGTGGAAACAGCTTTGTGGATGGGAAAGTCCACAGTACTAAATTTGCTCTCTTTATATTGCTGGGTGACTTTAAGCGGGTTTCATCACGTCTGGGTCTGTGTTTCTCCAGCTGTAATGTGGAAATAAAAGTAGCTTCTAAAGAACTCTGAGAGGAAAGGTGYTGTTTAAAATCCAGTGATGTAGCTGAAATGCTTCTGTGAGATTTGAGCATAACTATTAACACCTTTAATGGTGTCACATGCTGGGTGTGCAATCACTTGCTTATAAACCACTAGAAGAACATAGGATGGTACTTACTAAGTAACATTTTTTTTCATAGGTTGGAGCAGCTTTGCCTGTCGATGTCTTAACATATGAGGAAAAAACTCTCTCTGCCATATTGAGAGTTATTAGCAGGTAAGGTGCAGTCAGTCAGTGCTTCTGATACTGCCATGAAAGTATTTTTTGTAAGAAAACAGAACTTTAAGCTAAGAATGGTCTTTGAAGAATTAAGCCTAACTTGCAGATGTTTGCATACAGCATGCAGAAAATAATTACTGAGGGTTGGTAACGTTGTGCATCAGTATGTAGTATCTGCTTTAAACCAGAGTGGACAGGAGCTAAGCACTATTGAAATAGTGACTTTAAATCTCTTTCTGTAGTAAAGATGAGAATAGTTGCTGTAAATGGTGAAGACAAGTGCAGGTGATTTAGGGGAAGATGGAGCTTAAATGCACAGAGAGAACAAGAACAGGGCTGGTAAATTGAACTTGAGGTTGCAGTTCATATCTCTGTGTTAAAGACAAGAGACTGCAGCCACTGCAGTAACCCTTCAGGACATAGTTCTGCTCCTTAAACTCATTGGTGAAATTACCTGCTGTTAAACTCAGTTAAAGTTTTGTTACTCTTTGCATAACATGCTTTTTATTTAAGACGTTTATGCTGCAGGAAAACAGAGAAACCCAAATTTTATTAATTTTTGTTTTCTTTTTACTCAGTGGCCTTGTCAAGCTGTGGAGTGCTCTCACCTTGCTAGGCTTCTACCAGAACAGGAGGTGTGCCTTCCGGGTGCTGCAGGTAAAGCCCTGTGGGGCTTGGTGGCTTCCCCCAGAGGTCAGCTCTGGCTCTAAGGTTGGCTGCCTGGCTGGGCATGCTGCCTTTTCGTAGAAAGATGGCCTAGATGCAAAAATGCCTTGGTTTGGGAATGAAGTGCCTTTCAGAAGTGCAGCAGGTGTGTGGGCCTGTGTTTGACCGGTTCTCATCTTGTAATGAATCTTGTACAATGTGACAGTAGTGGCTGTCTCATTACTTTATGGTTTCAGTCCAGTGACAAGTCCTGATGTCATTAATACATCTGCAAGAAAATAATTTCTGGCAAGTGGTGTTCATGACCCCCATCTTGGTCCATTTTTTTATTTCCCCTACCCCACTTCTCTCCTTTCTCATGGTCACTCTCGACTGACCTCATTTAACAATGTATGAACGTGCACTTCCRGAGCTTATTTTTTTCCAGAGGATGCTGCTTAATAAAATGAGTTCTGAGAATTCTTTGTCTCTGAAGCCATGGCTAGACAAAAATATGCTCGGGCATGGCTCTAAGTTTTTAATCTTTCCTGTCAAAGGAAAATATAAGTATTTTCAACTTTCAGTGCATTTGATGGTGGGTTTTTTTAAGGCTTCAGTTGGTTCTTGTTTGTTTTTTCTTTCCCCAAACTAGACATCTCCGTTTCTACTTGCGTTATCTGGCAACAGTAGAGAACTAGTCTTGGACTGAATGCAGTTGTTGGTTTGGCTGCATGAAGGAGAAGTTCCTGGAAATGTTGCAGCCCTTCAGGCGTGGAATTTCTGGAGGGATTTTCCAACAAAGAGCCTTGACAAAGCTAACATTTATCAACTCACTGCTTGGACATCCTGTACTCCAGAGTTTACACATAAAAGTTGGAGACAAAGCTGAACTTAGCAAAGCTTTTACACAGAATGATGTAGTTACTTTTTCTTATTTAACAGGTGACACAAATCCTTTGCATTTAAATGAAGAGTTTGCAAAGAAGTCTAGGTTTGGGAGAACTGTTGTCCATGGAGTTCTGATCAATGGACTTATTTCTGCAGTTCTGGGTACTAAAATGCCTGGTGAAGGATGTGTATTTCTTTCCCAAGAAATCAGTTTTCCAGCTCCTTTGTATATTGGTGAAGAAGTCACAGCTGCAGCAGAAGTGAAGCGACTGAAGAGTTCTATTGCACACATTTCTGTATCATGTCAGGTCAGAGAAACTGGGAAAACTGTTATGGAAGGGATGGTGAAAGTCATGGTGCCAAGGAGTTAGAGCTGTCCATCCTGTGCTACTTCAGTATAAAGGCCAGAACCAATGTACACTTGGTTTTGACTCTGTCTTTTTGTGTGGCTTCACATAAACCAGTAAATTTGCTACAAAAAAACCTTCAGAATGTTTGAAAGACAGTGCACAAACTTAATCTTGCTAGAACTGCACTAAACTTAAAGCTTTCCCTTTTCCCCCATGACATGTTTCACTGCCAAGGTGAAACCAACAGAACTAGGCACTTGCTGTGACAGAGTGACACATTTAGACAAGCCTTTGTGCTGCCACAGTGGGAAGTTTGGAGTGGTGGGACTCACACAGAGGCTGTTCTTTCTGCCAAAATTGCAGTCCACACCAGCAAAGTTCAGTTAAAACTTGTTCCTTCTATACAAAGCAGCTATGTTGCCAACAAGCACAGGGAACGGGACAATGCTGTGTTTAACAAGTGGAACAGAAGTGGAGGTGTTGACACACGTGTATGCAAAATGTGTTTTAGTCTCTGTGGCAGCTCCAGCTGGTGTTTCCCCTGAAACTTGCCTCCCAGAAGCAGAGTGAAGGAGGCTTTTAAAAGAATACATTGTCACGACTTGTACTTACTGTACTTGTGCTCCTGAGGGCAAGATAAACAAGGGCAGATGATTTGAGTACTAACTATAAGGGTTCTCTCTGCTTGCTTGACTGTGTGAACATGCATTCCCCTTTGCCCACTGAAAGTACCTTGGTAAAGTAGGCTTTTGGTAAATTCAGTAGTAAATCATCTGGGTTAAATTATTTTAGTACTGGTGTAAGATTATTGTACACTAAGAAACTCCTTTTAGGAATGATGGAGGCCATCACGAATAAAGCCTTGGATTGGTGGCTCATACAATTTTCTGTCAAAGCATTTTCCCATCTTCTTTGCAGCAGGAATGCATTTGAAACTCTCCTTGACTGCAAATAACCTTAGAAGTTGTCTGCTATGAAAAGAGAGTTTGTCTTCAACCTGTGATGAAAGCTAAACAGCTGCGCTGAGTGTGCTGCAGCCTAACCCCAGGTGTTGGTCACACTGGAGCAGCGGGAGGGGTAATGTTTCAGGTGTTTGACTCCATGCCTTCTCTTTCCAAAGCTTGGAGTTTGGCCTGTTTGCAACCTGGAAGCAGTAGTTAGGGAGAGCTTTCCTTATCTCTTGTCTGTAGGAGCTGTTTCACCTCCCATTTCCTTCTGCCTCAGGTCACTGCCTGTCACTGGCTTTTGCTGGACAAAACACTTTATCAAAGCAGGCCCACTCCTTATCCCGTTCCTTGTTCACCTGACTCTCCAGGTGGAAAATTTTCGTATTAAAGGCCTGTTAACAAAAAGAATCAGATCTGTGCCTGATCTGGGTCACTGCAGGAGTAGTAGCTGGGGAGTTGGGATTGCTGTTCCAGCTTGGCTRCTGAACCACAGCCCATTTCCCTCTCAATGTGGAGCTGCAAGACAGAGAGATGAAGCTATTTACAACACCTGCTTCATGTGTATGACAAACTCAAACTCTGCAGTCTTACATCATCTTAAGTGAGAGTAATTCCTGTGTGTGGTGTAAAAAGAGGAGATGCAGACAAGTGTTCAACTTGTAGATTCCCAAGCGATAAGTAGTAGCAGAATAGAAAGTGTTTTACGCCGCTACAGTCAAAGTCAGCTTGTGGAACTCAACTGAACAACGTTAAATCTATGTTTTGAAAAACAAAAAACCAAAACCCCACCAAAACTCAGCTCCAAACCCTAAAATCTAGAAATTGAGTAAGAGATATGGGATACTCTGATTATTTTATTAACTACACAGAACACCCCTAAAGGTAAAAAACAGCAAGTGCACCAGCTCTTTTTTAAGTTTCCGTCTCTCTGGGAGGACCAGCAGTGTCCCGGGGCTGTTCCCCCCAGGGCTGCAGCCGCTATCGCCGCTGTCGGTGCCACCTGAGCAGAGGGCGTGGAAGGCTTGGGCGGCGGGGCGACTCGCCTGCACTCTGATGGCCTCCCCTCCAGCCCCTTTCCCCATTATTGGCCGCGGGGACGAACCTGTCCCGTGTCCCRCATCCCGCCGTGTCCCCCCGTTCCGCCGCCTCCCGCGCTCCCGGGGCGGGCCCCACATGGAGCGCGGAGCAGCGGCAGCGGCGCCCCCTGGCGGCGGGCGGCGGTGCTAAGGCCCCGCGGCGGCGGCGGCACTGCCGTGTTGACAGCGGCGGCCGCGCTGGGAGCCGCGCCGGGAGCTGCTCCGGGAAGCGGGTTGGCGGCGCCGGTTCTCTCGCTCCCAGCTCCGCTATGGCCTTCATGGAGAAGCCGCCGGCCGGCAAGGTGCTGCTGGACGACACGGTGCCGCTGACAGCGCAGATAGAGGCGAGCCAGAGCCTGCACTCGCACACGGTGAGCGGGGCAGGCCGGGCCGGGGAGGGGGGGCGGCAGCGGCCGGGCCAGGGGGAGGGAACGGAGGGAAACGGTAACGAGGGGCACCGGGGGTGTCCAGGGTCCGCGGGGCCGGGCCGGGGCACGGCGGGAGAGGGGCTGGGCGGGGGCCTGCGCTGAGCCCGCGGCGGCGGGGCCGGGGGCGGCGGGAGGCGGGGGGAGCGCCGGGGCAGTGCAGAGTGGGCTGGGGGCGAGCGGGAGCGCTGCGGGAGGCGGCGGGGCCGCGATCCCGCAGCGCGGCTTGCAGCGCCCCGGAGCCCCTCGCTGGGATGCGGCGGTGCCGCCGCCGCCTGGAGCTGAGGGTCGTTCGGCTCCTTCGCCTCCGCTCTGTCCGCGGGGTTCCCGGGGGCAGCCGGCGCAGCCCCGGGAGGGACCTGCGGGGGCCGCCGGTGCGGGGTTCGCGCTGTCTCGCGTCCGCCCCAGCGAGGCCCTGTGAGTTGCTGTAAATTCCTGCTTCCCTCGGGGTGTTGCAGCCTTTGGAGCAGAGATGGRCTCTGGCTGCCTCGTTTCAGTGGCTGTGATGAAGTTACACGTGAATGGGCTGCATTTGCCTCCGGGTCTTGCYGTGCGGCTGAGCGGAGGCTGTGAAACTGCAGAGACCCTGCAGCCCCGGCCCCACTTCTTTGTTGTGGGGAGCGGTGACACGCAGCAGAAAAAGCCCTGCTGTGACTTGGGTGTCACAGATTAATTCTTCTGGGATGCCTAGGACACATGCACGCTGCTTCCGTAAGAACGGTCTTTGAGCATGCAGTAATAATCCAAATTTCATAATGTCGTGTTTGCAGTTACTTTCYACTTTAAAAACTGGGTTTCCTTATGGTATGACCAAGCAGTAGTGTGAATCAGAGAACTGGCTGTCATTTCTGCTTCCTGCTTTAGCTGGGAGCAGGGATGCTGGGCTGGCGAGGAGGCCAGAGGTGCCTCAGCAGGAGTGGGAAGTGTGCTTTAAATGAAGAGAGGGTTTCCTTCTGCCCCTTACACGGCTCTGATTCCTGCATTGTGGATCTCTTCCTGGTTCCTTGCATCTGGTGCATACCCTTAACCTGAATGACAGTAACTGTAGGTTCACCATAGGGTATGCAACTAATTTATAGACTGTCTTATTAAATACTCTTCCTATATGTAATCCACACCTAAGAAGTGGTTTATTTTTTGTGTGAGGAACTCACATTTACTAATGTTCCAATCTTTCTCTGAACAAAAGTTACCTATGAGAAATTGTCTAGGAGATCTTGTGAATCTAAGAGGCTATGGCTCTCAATTGTTGCAACTCCTCTTCTTATAAGTAAGACTAAAGAGGTTTATTTCCTGGCAAGTGTGATACTTTTTACTTGTTTCAATAGGTGAGAGGTGGGTGTGCCAAGTCCTGTGAGAAGTTGTGTAACTCCTGATACTCCCCAGTTGGCAGACCAGATTAAGTTTTGTTGGTAACTTGTTTCCAACATGCCTTATTACTCTTTTTTGTTAGTGCAAATGACAATAGCTTTTTGTGTTCTTTTCTTTGGTTTGCATGATTCTGGTTAGAAAAGAAAAAAATCACAAAATTCTTTTAGGATGATCACTTAGAAGTACTTTTTCAATCCAGACTCTTTGTGTGTTTGTTGTCTTGTCTGAGGGAGAGCGATAGCAAATGTTGCTCCCCCTTGTCTTTCATCTTGGTATGCTGTTTCTAACGGGTGTTTGGAAAAAACTCTCTACTGTTTTGTTCTGATCTTTTGTTAATAACAGAATGCTGAAGCACTGTGCCTTTTGATTTAAAATCTGTCTCTAAGATACATCTATTAGTAGTTGTTTGTTTTACTGCAGAAGCCCTGTTGATAGCTGAAAGATGCCTTGGAGTGTGTGTAGCACAGATGGTTTATGTAGARCCAGTGTGGGATAACAAAATACAGGAAGCCATTAACAGAGACTTGGTTTCTTAGTTGATGTAAGTGCACTATTCTGTCATTTTGGATGCTTCATCTTGTGTCCTTGGTGTCTGAATAGTTTGTTTATTGGTGGGTGATGCTGTCCCTGATTTGAACTTTCCTGGTTCAAAATAAGCCACACAAATAAATCCTTGTGTCTGAAGAGGTGTGTAAATGAAGCCCCCCTAAGAAAAAAGGGTTGAAGTGTTTTTGTGAGGCCTTAAGACTGTATTTTACTTTGTTAAATTATAGTTTGAAGAAAGTAGGTTGTCATTAACTGAATGYTCTTTAGGTTTGTTCCTCGTCCCACCTCAAAGTGATATCGTCAAAAGATGTACATCTATACAATCCTTCATCCCAAACTAATGTTTAGAGAACTAGGTCTGCACATGCTAGGCCTGTTCTAAAGCAAAGGCAGCTGTGAATAAATTTTCTGTTCTTTTGTCAGCAGTATGTATTAAGATTTTATAATGCTGTCTGGTGTTGTAAGAGTAGTTTTAAACTTGGATTTGTATTTTTTTTCCTGTAGATCATGGCTTCTAAAAGCACTCATATGAAGATGGCTTAGGCTGAGTTTASGTGCAACTTTAACATGGCAACTGAACTAGTAATTATGTAAACCTTCTGTTGGTGCTGAAAATAGCCTGTCTTCTGAAAAAACAGCTAAGGAAAAGGTGAAGAATTTCAGGAAAAGCTCTGTAGACATGGTGAAGTATCACATAGAAGACCAAAGTTTGTGTGAAATGAATAGTTTGCTTGTGTATTGTTCTGAGCAGTTTCTGTTAATTTATATTTAGTACAACAGACTGGATAAGTGTAAACTTCATAGCATTGAATCAAGGGCTGTACTTGGCAGAGGCTGGGTTTCTGTTTCCTGAGGCTGAAGGTGAAACTGAAAAAACAAAACTGAAAACAAAACCTGAAACTACTGTGTTCTTACCTGAATTCTCCAGAAACCTAAGAAGGGTTTTGAAAATGTACTTATGAGGATTTGCACTTTTTGCTTAGTAAGAGTGTGACAACCTCCTGTAAATGGAGTTTTTACATTGTTAGGGAACCAACTGCAGAATTCTCTGATAGGCTCACAGGCTTTGCGTGTTTTGTTTGAGTCAGAAGAGCTCAGAAGTTCTTACTGGAGCTAGTACATCTGAGCTGGGACATAATCTCCTGTTTTTGTGTTGCAACAAAGAAATTGTCCACTGAGGTTTTCTTTCTGCATGTTTATTTCCAATAATAATTAGAAGATGAAAATGATGCCTTTCTGTGTTTGCAGAAGTTGTTTCTGTGGTTAAGTGTGTTACAAGCAGTCTGAGTTTTGTTGGAAAGTGCACTTACCTACAATTAATTCTATAGTGTGGTGTTTATGCAGTCCTTTTCATTTTGAAAGCCAAAAAAATACATATTGCAGGTGCATTCCAATGGCACCTCACTTAATAGCTTTGAAATTACATGAGCAAACCCTGTCAGCTTCATTTTGTCTCCTGCTTTATGCTTCAGTCACTAGTGCTGCATCAGAGAGTAACTGTGTAACTGCCAGGCCTGTGTTGGGCACCTCTCCATAGCCATGAGTCAGTCTCTTGGTAAGTCTGTGTACCAACTCTTCTGCAGAAAACCAAGTTGTTTTGTTGCCATTGCATTCCTTGACTTCAATAGGAGTGGAATTACATCCAATGTATTAAGCCATTTGCAAGTGTCTCATCTTGATGCCAAATGTTGTGTTCTGACAACAGAGGCAATTTCAGCACTAAAGCTTTAATAAATTTTGGCTGTTGAACTCGCCTAATATTGCAATATTTCATCTATGTGTTCACTACTTAAAAGTGGCTTTCTTTCTAAGCCTTTAAATAGGATGCTATTTTCTTCCATGATAATCTAGACATATTCCTTATTAAGAACTGCACATCTGTACAAGCGATTCTTGCAGCACTTTTCAGCAGTAAAACTACTAGTGAGTTGTACGTGTTCTGAACAATTCTTAACTCTTTTCTGAAGTGATTTTCTTTTCCATGTGTTTTATATTTTGAAATTGAAGTAGTGAAACAGCCAGTTTTGCTACAATACATTGTTGTCTTAAAAGCATTTAGAAATGAACAGCTGAAATAAATCCCTCTCCTAACATACTTGTAGAGTTTTTAGTTTTCCTTAAGCAATGATGAATGTTGACACTCATAGCTTTTAGATTAGAAAAACATTGAAAAAGCATTTATATTTTTCCTATATTGTTCTGAATAGAAAAATGTAGCCATATGTTTCTAGAACTGTAGGATTTAGTTTAAAAGCTTGTAAAGGACTTTGCACATCTGCTTTACAAGGAATTCAGTCTTTGCAAGGTTGCATTCACTTTGGACAAAAACAAACATKAAGTTACTTTTAGAAGTGGCTTTACACAGGGAGCTCTTGGAGTTCACTTGTTTGAGGTTTCAGAAATGGAGTTCCTCCACTGAACTTGGTAAGTTTGACTACCTCCCACCTCCCCTCCAGCCTGAGCTCACAAAAGATGGCTCTTTCATCACACTTAATTTTAAATATTCCAAGCTTATGGTTTCCACTGGCGAGCTGACTAAATTAGTATTGTGTTTGTAGCTCCTGCAAAGATTGTAGTCAAAATATTAGTTTCCAGCTCATGCTGTAGTAAATCCTAATTAGAATATTTTTGTTGGCTACTGAGTATTTCCTGGAAAATACTGAGTAATTTGCCTTTCTGGTGAAGGCCACGGCGATGCAGAGCGCTGAAAATCTGTGATTTCTCGTCTCTCTCCAGAGCTCTTTGTGTTCAGTAAGTTTCATTACATGTAAATGTGTGTCCTATTTTTTCCCTGCAGTTGTCCTACTTCATAGCTTTCACTTATTGAATGGCTGACTCATTACTACAGCAGTGATACAGTGTGTGAATGGTGCAATCCAGACACACACACCTGCRTTGTTTAAAAAGTAGGGAAACACCAACCACTGCTGCTGCTCTTACCTCAGATGGGCTTAATGGCAGGTTGTGCAATAGCAAATAAATACTGTGCCCTGTAACAGAGAGGTCTCTGAGGCTGAGCAGCTTTCCTGATCTTGTTGCTACTTTTCACATGGGAGATTTTCTAAATAAACATTTAAAAGAGCTTCTTACTAGAAATTKTTCCAATCCAGCCTACTTAAGCGGGGATTGTATTCATGCTTAATTAGGCTTTCCTCTCTTTAATGCTTATAAAATAAAGCCCTTTCAAACTTTTAGTTGATGTGACCTGAAGGTGACCTGGATCTTTATAATGGTTGGCTTTTCAAGCCTGTTGGATTAAACAGATGTAAAGCAGAAATCTGTGGAAAAACAGACTGGCTATCCTGAGCTGGAAATTTAGAGACTATTTTCTTGGGGAAACAGAATGTATTACCCAATATTGTTGAGACTCTACATTTTATTATAAAAATCTCTTAACTCACCACTTTTTTTATCCTATTTTGTCTCTGCAAAAGCCTTATTTCCGGTTTGCTTCCTGTTTCAAAAACTAGGAATGGTGATAAAAAGCAATTGTTAAATATTTGGAGTGCTTTGCTGTGCAATTTTCACCCAAGAATGTCAACAAAATTTTGCTGAGCAGCTCTGAGCTGCTGATGCTAAAGTTTTAATAAGTGCTGGAATACCAGGGACTAATCTTGGTGAATTTTGGGGAAAAAAAAACCCTAAATCTTGGCTCTGCCTGAAAATGGGTGAGTTCAGGATAACATTAATCCCACGCAATGAGTGTGAAACTGTTACTGGCAAAGGATTGGAGAAATGCAGTGTGGTTGTCAGTGATCCATGTGGATATTTGGAAAATACTCCTTTTCAAAAACTCTATCCTGAACTCTGTAGTGATAGGAAGAAAATTTTAGGAAATGACAGTGTGTAACAGGGGTCATACAGCTTTCCCTGCTCCTGACTTCCTCCTCCCAGCACCAGTTTCYGCTTTTTTTGACTAATTGGAGCAGCCAGGAAATGATCCCGTAGGTAAAACTGCTTTCCTTGGCATCTTTAAAAATGTATTTTGAATTGCTGCTGGAATATCAAGGTTGTGTCCTGAACTGGCTTGGCGGTACTGATAGGAAGAGCAGTGGATGTACAAACCTTGCCTGTGTGGAGGGACCCGGGGAGGTTGTTTTGGGAATGGTTTTGTGGCCTGTGTTGGAGGCTTCTGCTGACAGTGACCTTGATGCCCGTGGGCAAAATCAGAGCAGGAGGTTGTCTCTCTTCTGCAAGCTGAGACCTTTCTTTCCCTACTGGCAGCTGTTAGGGCTCCTTTGAAGTTATTTGGTAAACTGAGTCATAGGAAAGATTCTGAGCTATTCATGTAGGAGTGAAAGATGCCATGGGAATTTCTGCTGGAGTGTAGCTAGCCTAGACGTCTGATGCCTAAAATTGTTGGCAGGAGTGARCTCTGGTAATTACGAGCCTTTTCTGAAGGCATTTCCACCCTGTTTTCCTAGGTTAGATGATGCAGCCGAACAGAAATGGTCCTGAGTATGTCTCTCCGTTTTCCTTACGCTTTCTTTTGTTTCCTACGGGCACAGTCTCAGTCCCACTCTCAGGCTGTCTCAGAAGAAGATCGTTGTAGTTCAGGTTTTTTTTCCTAACCAGAACAGAATTGGGCAGAGTAAAAAAGGCTTTTGTGCATTTAGGCTTGAAGAGTTGAAAGCTCTTCTCTGGTCCTAYGGGAAGCATATATCAGCGGTGCTAATTATAATCCCGCGACAAGCTTGTTGCCACACGGAGGCAATAGGAAGTATCAACTTCTCACTAAAACTCAGCTTACTGTGGTCTGCTGATTATGTGTAGCCATGGCAAATACTGGCAATGGGATTGTATTTCTTATCCTGGCTTTTCTACTATTGCTATTCTCTGATTTTCAATCTCGTTACCAACTTTGGGAAAAAAAACTAAAAAACCCACCAACCCAGAAGGCCATTTAGACTTTTGGATTAGTTGTATTGACAGGGTAGTACCGAGTTGGACGATTATTCGTGATGGTCAGTGGGGAGAATGTGGTGGGGACTTACCTTTACATACAAACAGGGCTAGTGACTGGATCTGGAGAGCGTTTGCTCTCCTCTTTTCGGTTGTGAACCTTGTGACATAAAAGAGGGGCTTGGCTAGTGCTTTAGGGTACCAAAGCAGAACTGGATGGGTAGATGCTTTGAGTATGYGTGAGGAAAAATAGTTGTGGCCCAAATCTGATTATTTTTAATGTAATCTTATTGTGAGAATGAGTTCTGAGCCCCCAGTTGTTTATCACGARGCTCTCCAGAAGAGCTGACCCTGTTGACCAGGGTGGTTGTGTGCAATAAGATGCTGTGATGTTGTTTAATGAATTTGTGTTCTGCCTGCCTGGGAGCGTTTTCTTGGGGCACAATAGAAAATGATAATCACTGGATAAAGAGTAAGTGCTACAAGGGATTGAGCAATAACTCTGCCTCTTTCAAAATCCTAGAAAAGATGAATGACTGCATGTGGTGAATCATCTCTGGAGTGGTTTTTCAGAGAAACAGCCAATGTTCCTTTGAAACTCGATGAATAAGCAGTTGCTGCAATTTTTTTGTCTGTGTGTGAAGTAGCCTCTTCCTATTTCCCAAAATGCAGCAACTGTCACRAAACAGGAAAAGCCATGTTAGTGGCAAATACGTGTTTCCAGGTATCCCTTTAATTGATTTCCGTCACACAGCTTCCAAACATAATTACACTGSTTGAATTGCAGTCAGATATCTGGACTTCTGTTACTATTAAAGAGGACTTGGGCTTGTTTTGCAGGAAGATACCATAATTATGATTTCAAATGGATAAGAGGAGAGAATATGGAGGCAGCATGTCAGGCTGAATTTCTGAAGAGAGCCACTTTAATTCTAATATAACAATGATGTGTTTTGGTTTGGGACATCTTGGATTTCTCTCATTTCCAACTAAGCTGCTAGGACAAGAAGTGTTTTAAATCACTTTGGTTTCCATGCTTACTAGTCTTGTTTCTTCTCAAGGGTAAGTGGTTGAAACTTGCTACAGATATTTGACAGCTCTGATAATACAGGATATTTWAAGTGAATTTTAGAAAACAGAATAGCATTTTTGCCTCTGCAGCACAGGGCTTTGGAAGGAAACTTCAGTAAATAAAATCTGGATTAGGTAAGGTTGAATACAGAAGGTAATGCCAACTGTTAAGTGTTGCCTTTGCCTCTTGTCTGGAATAGTCATAATTCTTGATTTACACTACCTACTTGGTAGATGTTAAATTCTGTGGAGGGATTCTCTGATGTGCCCCATTTTGTTTGCTTGCATCCARTGGTATATTTATGTTTTTCAGTGTAACAGCTTTTAGTTTAATTTCATTTGAAAGAGGGGAATTAGTTGTGAGGGGTTCAGAAGGCAAGTTCCGAAACTCGAAGACACTTCACAGTACCTGAAAGAAGTTACTTATAAATGCTTGTAGTGGATTTTTAACTGTGAACCTGAATTTATAATACTTCATTAATTAAATACTCAGTTAATTGAATTATCTGCTTGGTATGCAGGTACATGTCAGATAGAGTTATTGTTACAGAATRGACAAATTTGGTATGAAACACAAGGTGCTGGAAATACCTTTTTTGTTTGTTGTTATTTCATTATTGTTTATTAATGATCATTTGGAATGCAGCATTAATTTTAACATCTGACAAACTCTGTAGATAATGCTCTGATCATTCCTTTTTGTTTGTGTGAGACTCCTATTGATGTAAGCAGTTCATCAAAATTTAGGTGGCATTTGAAATYAAAAAATTATTCAGTGCTTTACATAAACCACGTTTGGGAGCTTTTCCTGGAGTGAATGAAGTCATCGGAGCTGGATGGCAGCGATGCATCCTGTGCTGCTGCACTGCAGGCAGGGCTGGTGGCACAAGTGCAGGGAGCCTTTTGCGTGTCCCAGCCTGGGAATGCTGTGAGCCTGCAGGGAGTCTGTGTTTGGGTTAGTATTCCTCGTTCTCGCTCTGACTGTCTGGCTGCAGGTGCGGGCTGTGACCGGGGGGGATTTGGTGGCACTTTGAGCCCCGGGGCAGGTCCTGTCACCCCGGTCAAGCGTGGCAGGGACGGTGAATGTGCTTAAGGGGCACTGGGACAGGGCATCTCCTACAACATCAGACTGGTACAGTTAGAATACAGTGTAAAAGCAAAACTTCTGGTGTGCCTTCTGATGGCTCTGGGTACCCTCCAGCTCTCCTCACTGTTGAAAGTTTCGTTTTCTCAGGCAGCACTGTACTTTTTGACTCTCCATTTTCATGTTTTTTGTTGTAAATTATTTGGCCATGGGATTATCTATGTAATAAAACTTTAAGAAGAGCTGCATTGATAGAGCTTTGTGTATGCAAATGGCAAAGAAGTATCTATTAGTAGATTTAGCCCAGATTAATTTTATTTCCATATTAATTAAACAATATCTAAAATGGAGATTATAGGATTATAGGACTCTATGTATCTATATTATAATCTATATATCTAATATACTCTATATTCTAATATTTATATATTATAGGATATCTATAGGATCCTATAGGTTTATACAATTTCCTTTTATAGAAAAAGGACTTGCCTTGTTTATGATCTTTGAAATGTCAGAAGTGTTTTTGGAGCTGTTTTCAAACTGAAATAGAGTAGGGGTAAGTAGGGTACTTTCTTGAAATATGTCTGAGTAGAAGTAGGAAATACTTCATATCTATTTTTGGGATAATTGGGTAATCTCAAGTAATGATATTGCTGTATTGACCAGGTATTAGTCTACAAAAGGTACTCTGGAACTGGAAATGAAGAGTTGGAAAAGAGTTRTGCTTTATGAATGTAGTTGTGGTGGGAGAATTGTTAAGTCTTAAAATTCAGAAGTGGTTCACTGAGATTTAGATATATCTGCATAGCTAATATGTAAATATTTGACCTTAAGCATGCATTATAAATGAAGATTAACATMATGAGAAACTGATATGTTCTAGTTACTCAAGCACATTCCAAAGCTTTTGTGGTAGCCTTTCTAGTACAAAAATAATGAGAGGTTGTGCAGCTGTGGGTATTTACTGGCATTTTACTGTCATGGTGGTGGGAGTAGTTCCTGGGGGTACTTGTTAGGTGTTGGAGGTGAGGAGAGAGAGGTTTCCTCAGCTGTTGTGGGTAGAGGTGTGTGCTGAGTATGCTTTTACTGGCTTTTTCTGTTACTAAATTACACTGTTCAGGTGCTCCAAGGTGTGCAAGCTCCTGGACCTCTCCTTCCTCTCCCAGTCTTCTAYGCTGGAAAAGCAGAGCAGGACAACTGTTTGGGATGGGTGTGAGCAAACCCAGCTCTGACCTGCTCCAATGTGCTGAATCGGAATTTTCTGGGTTTGAATGTTTTATTGTCTTATTTGAAGACGTACCTAATAATTTTCTTCAGCTCATTAGTTCTCATTTCTAATGACTTTTTTCTTTTATTAGGAATACATAATCCGTGTCCAGAGAGGAGTTTCAACAGAAAACAGTTGGCAGGTAATTTCTTAACCTGTGGTTCATGTAACCAGGATGCTTTTTTAGGAAGAGTTTGAAAATTGTCTCTTTCTAGCTTTTAAAATTTGAGATGGAACGAGAAATGTTGATTTGGAATTGAGAACATGAAGTGCTTGAATTCTTTTGGTCAAAAACTAAGAGAAAAACAGTATTGCTGCCAGCTACAGAAGGCATGTTGTCTGCTGCTATTCCGAATAGTCCAGGAAAAATGCCTGTYGTGTTTCTACTGTGTGTTGGTACAATCATAATTTTAAAATCTCAAATGCCAGTTTGCCTTTCTSAGTGCTAAAATCCCAGCCTTGCTGATACAAGCCCAATGAAATCAAGAGGTAAYGATGAAGACAACTATGAAAAGTTGTTGCATCTAAAATGGCAAAAATGCCTTGTATGCAGACAGCTTTGCTSACAAATATTTTTTAAGCTATTTTAAGACAATGTTTAGAAATGCATTTTCTCTCTGATCACAATGTGATGTAAAATTCTTTTTTGCTCTCTGGCARTGTGACATAAATCCGGTTATGCATTTGTACAAAAATTGTTAAAAGAAGAAGATGTTTGTAAAAGGGAATTACTTTTCTCTGATGGGATTTTGAGTAGTAAAATGCTAATGAAAAAAGTAATTTGTTTCCTGAATTTGTCTTTTATTTTATAGATTGTGAGGCGATACAGTGACTTTGACTTACTGAATAACAGCTTGCAGGTAACTTTCACCCTTGATATATATATATATATAAAAAATGTCATTAGAACGATATATTGGAAATGCCTTGTGATATTTTTATATATTGTGGTGAAGAAAAAATAAGAATTCACATAGCTGTAAAGAGAAACTGTGGCTTCAAATGTAACTTGAATGTGTACTTTTTCACCCTTACGTTTYCTCTTGTAAAATTGAATTTTAACATCAACAGGATCAATTTAAATGGAAATGGAGGAAATTGGCAAATATTGAATCTTTCCCTTCAGTACTGTGACTTGTTCCGGTTTTATGTGTTTTTATTTGTTCCTCTTTTGATTTGGAGAAAGCCAAGGCACATACCAACCTTATAAATTCAGCATTGAAGTGCTATGTGTCTCATTATTTRTATTGGTCTAAAAGCACTACCAGATGCTGCTTCTCATGTGATGGTTTTCTGTGTCACTGAGGAGTGTTCCTTGGTCAAACACTGGACTTACTGTGTGTTTTCTTTTGCTTTTTAGGACAATTATTTCTTTTTAGTTTGTGTGGGAAAAAGCAGGGTATGTGAGTGTGTTTGGGAGCAGGGGGGAAGCAGCAGTGATTAACATCTACAGKAGACAAACTCATTATTTGAGATTTCCATACTGGGCAAAAAAGATAAAAAGTGAATGACATGTATTTTTGTGACTTCAAAATTTTTCCCTTGTTAAATGTTGCATGAATTCAAGAGCTTAATACTGCTTCCACTTCCTCCCTCCTCCCCAAGTCAAATCAACTATCTGCTTGATGAACCTTGGTGAGCAAATCCCTGTAAGGGTGTTGACTTGTGTGCTCTGATAATCCACTGTAACTGCTTCCTGTGCTGCAGGTGGATGGGGGCAAATCAGTCATCATTCAACAGATGCAGCATGGTTGCCTTGTGGAATTACTCTGTTAAATGTGCAGTAGCACGTAGGAACTTTCATCATGACCTAGAAACCTTCTCTGTGATGTGCTGAATAAATGCAGTACAGACGTGTCTCCTGCTCCAGAGACATTCAAGATTTAAAATTAGACAAAGGCCCATGGGGACATGAGGAGTTGAGATGGAGCTAGTCATCAGAGTACCTTGGGGTCATTGTSGTCTTAACCATAGTTTTGATAGAGATCACAGAGAAAGAATTTTGTGAAAGTTTTAAAAAGAAGGAAGAGTTCACTTTGCAGCCACCTGTAACAAGCTCCTCTTAACCATGAGGGAATAGAACATGTTAAGGCATGAAAAGGCTTTGTTGCCTCCTCATTTACCTTTCAAATGAGGCAGCTTTAGTAGAGAAGGCAATGGACCTTTAAGACTTAAAATCCAGAAATGACAGGTACTGCAAGATTAGGCCTAGGTGGAAAGTCTATAAAGTGAAGGTAAATAGGTTATGTATGATGGAGTTCAGAAAGAAAAGACCTTTTTGTCTGAGATAGAGGTGAATGATAAAAGTGGAGGGTCCAGGAAATTATCTGACAGCAACTTGCAGGGTGAGACAAAGGGGGAATTTGAAACAAGAGAGACTAAGATGCATGACAAAAATGTCATCTTCTTGGATGACTGGAAAACATTAAACAGAATTATCAAAATGTACCTCGAATGGGAGGATATGAGAGCGTGGCTAAATTAGCAGGCCATGTTCTTTAGCATATGGTCTCCTTCAATGGCTCTGTTCTCTCACTGTTYTGGAGTTTTTTATAAATTACTCATTGTGATGCTGGAGCTGAAGTTTCCTCATCCATTAAGATAATGCAACACTCAGTTTTTTTCCATCCAAAACTCTAAGCAACAATAGTCCCTCACAATATTCRGGTCCCAAACTCTTTAAACTCTCCTCTTGTGTACATTGAAAGTAGAGTAAACAAACAAAGCTCCAAACAAAGCAACCCTCCCAAACACAGCATGAAACAAGGGTGAAACCAAGAAGATACCAAACCATAATCTTCTTCCTTTGAAACTAAAACTCTGCTGGAGTTCTTTTGGATATAAAGCYCCAAGATCTCTGAGTTCTTGTGACATACTTGACCTCTGTAGGTTTGGGTGGTTGTGTTTGAGCACAGCTGCAGCTGAGCTGGAATGCACATTTTCTGTTGTTACTCTGGTGCTACCTATATAATCATAGTAAGGATTGAGAATTTCAAAACTGTCTGGGTTAGGGAATGCAGTCCTGCCAAATACCTTGGAAAATAATGGGAGGTGTATATCTGTGACTCTGATCTGTATCAGAAAGTATCAAGGGAAATTCCCTCAACTCTCAGCTGTACTGGATTGAAAAACTTCTTCCAGTCGGTTCTGCATTTCTTCCTCTTTGCTTATTTGACAGAGATCAGTGGAGATCATTGGCTGCTCTTCTGTTTTGTCAAGTGAAGTGCTGGTACTGGAAGTACTGGAATTCACAGCAAGATATCTGGCTTTTGTGAAGCATTTTATTGCAGCTTTTGAACAGACATTCCTGAGCAGGCTGTGGTTTGAAGATAAGAATGTTARCTCCCAGGTTCTTCCCTGGCGAAGCCCATCCTGGCTCCAGTGGCGAGCTGGGGCCACTGAGAAGTAGTGTGTGAAAGCATGTGAGGTCTTTGCAAGGTCAGGCCCTCARTGAGGTGTTCTCCTGTGGTAGAGTGTTCCTGCTGTGCTGTGCTGTGTGTTTTGGCAGATTGCTTCAAAAACCTGGGCCTGAATGTTACTTTCTGCTGAAAACCACAGAAGTCTGATTTATAAGTTTYAAATAACAGTGGTACGAAAACCTGTGACCTAGAGTCAGTTTCTCTCTGATGATAGCTGTCAGGTCAGGAAGGTAAAGGTGATTATGACTTGACTTGCTTTCTAAGTGAGTAATACCAGAAAAGGATTTAGTTTTTGTTTAGAAACTGGGGTTTGAATTGAAGTAAGAGTGGTCTGCCAAAGGCGAGTTGTTTGCCTCTGGTGTTAAAACTAATTTTGTGAATTACTGGCTGTAAGTGGTATATGGTTGCTTTTGGGTTTATTCCTGGATTTTATTAATAGTTTCTGTAATTCAGACATAGTCATAGTTCTTTTTCAATTCGTGATTTGCAGTCAAAAACAGAGAAGTAGGAGAAGTGCTAAAGTTAGCGGGGGACAAATCCTGTGTTCAAATGAAGGAGGTAGAAAGGAAGGGGGATGCTACTTCTGCCCCAGTTTATTGAACTAATCTGTTACCTTTTCCATTAGTTAAAATGAAAGTTGTTCAAACACCGAAAGTCCCTGTCTTCTCCCTGGTARACTGTTTGCTTTAGAAATGTGGTTATTATATCTGGTGTAATTGATTCCTGCAACACACAATTCTTAAAGATAACTCCCATGGAGATTCAGCTTACCCAAGACAGGTGCTTTGATCTGCAGGACAACGATGTGTTAACAGCACGAGAAATGTATTCTGGCAACTCACATGACATAACTGAATATAAACCCTAAAAATGATCTCTTTGATCTGACTTACACAAGGCTTTGAATTTCTGTACATTTTTTTGTCATTCTCTTTTGAAGGATTTCTCTGATTTTTTTTCTGAAGTTTTGGATCACTTGTGTCAATATAAAACAATTAGTGTACATCCCCTGGTAGATTGCAGCTATTTCTGGGTTGAAAGATGTATAGATGTTTAAAAAATGTACAGGAATAAACTCAGAATTGAAAAGCTGCACCATGTTTGAAATTAAAGATTCAAAATACTAACAGAAAGGACTTTAAATGACCTATGAAGACAGAGAGGCAGAGAAAAGTTATTAATCTGCTCTTGATGAAATAAGAAAGCATAAATCTTACCCAGGAAAAATATGGTAAGGTATGAATTGTTTTTGTGCTGTGGCAGAGGTATATCATAGAAAGAATATGGCTGAAAATTGTAGCCATTTAGTATCTGAAAGTTTTGTGTAGTGATCTTTAAATGTATGACTCAGTAGCAGAAATTTGTCTCCTTGTATTTTCAGTGTCGTTCCACTTACTAATCTCTTCACAGTGGGATGCAAGCTGTCATCTGACTCTGATAACAGTGCTTAGGAAAAATATAAAAGCTTGTACATACACGTTACAAAAAGAGTTATCCAGTAGTTAGCTTACTGCTGAGAGTCTTTTACTTTCTGGGTTGCTAGTTTTGTATCCTTGATGCATTTTGAGAGCAAGGTTAGTAATTTTTCCTCTCTTTTTAAGATCTCAACTCTAAGTCTACCTCTTCCTCCAAAAAAATTGATTGGAAATATGGAACGTGAATTCATTGCTGAAAGACAGAAGGGACTCCAGGCCTATCTGGATGTAATTACTACCCATCACATACTGTCTAACTGTGAACTGGTAAAGAAATTCTTGGACCCAAACAGCTATTCTGTAAACTACACTGGTAAGTAGGAAATACAAAACTGTTACAGTTTCACTTCACAATGTGCTGTGTTGTATCTTCTGTGAGCGCTGGCCAGGATCTACACTGAAGCATGGGGGGGACAATCTTGAAAATTATCATACTGTGCATGTGATTATTTATGATAGTGCTTCTCCAGCTCTGAGCATGGATCCTGCTGGGATTGTCAAACCTAAATATTTGAATTTCACAGAGGAGTGATGAGGGTCAAGATCTGTATAAGCAGAACTTGGAGGAGGAGGATTGGTGAGAGTGACATCAATTTTTTCACAATTCATGATAAATGCAGAGAGTTGGTGTTGGGAAGTAATTTGTCTGTCAAGAGTGTAAGATGGAGTTAAGTTTGTCAGCTCTGTGTTCTGTTAAAACAGCCCATATTCTGAACACTGAATCTTTCAACAATTGTGGTCGTCTTGTTCRGCTCCTAGTATTGCTTCGAGGTGTGAGACTTCTAGAACTAATTGTTTGAGCTAGGTTGAGTCCTTTCTCAAGGCTAGAATAAGCCAGACACCCTTTTCCCACAAAYACTGGAAAGTCACTTCGTCCCTTAAAATTATATCCCAGTAATMGGTTTCTTCATTACTAGATGTTTCTTCTTTGAATTTGTCTTACTTCAGCTTCAGCCATTGGATATMATCAAATATTTGTCTTACAGACTGAAAACAACTTCCTCTTAGTGATGAAAACCACCCCACAAATTTAGTTCATGGGCAAACCAACTCTTTGCAAAATGCAAAGCTTGTTTTCTTAAAAGCAGAGCCTACTGAAGCAGGAACTCACTGCTTCCTTTTCACTTGTTTTTTTTCTCTCCCTTTATGTAACATTCTTGTGTCTTCAGCTTCAAAGTGCAAAGAACATTTCCCGGATGTTTATGATAAGCTGTGCAGGAGTTGTAAGTTATTAGTAACTCTTTAAGGATGCAGTTCGCCTGGCGAATGTTAAGCAAGCAATTTGAATTCTCTAGGAGACACTGTGACTTCTGCGTTAATTCTGAGCACTTTCATCAAGATTATTTTTTCTGCAAGTTTCTGGCAAGTTGGGTGACACACACGTCATTGCCTACGGTCTTTGCAGACACCATCAGTTTGTCATTTCTTAAACACTGGAGCAGTGAGATGATATTTATTACACTTTTTTTCTAGCATATTTCTAAAGAAAGAAGATACAGTGCAGGGAGATCAGTGCATCTTTACCTTTTTGCTGTGTTTCTATGCCAAGATAAGCCATGTTTGAGAAAATTCCTTGTTGGCATGATTCCCTTTCTCCCCCTGCTGTCACCACTTCTCATTGAGATTTCCCCTCAAGTCACTTCATGAATAAACCAGTTGTGTTCCCAGCAGTGGGAGGATTCACTAACCAGATGGGTGTCCTCCCCCAGGGCCGCCAAAATGTGTGAAGGCTCATGATAGCTGGCCAAATACCTCTGCCTGCACAGAAAAGGGCACAATAACACATAGTGAAACAGAACTAATTAGTTTACATGAGCTACACGTGGTAATAGCAACACAGATGCACATTRAAGAGATAAAAGCACTTTTACAAGTATAGCAGAGGCATTTAATGATCTAATGTTGTGTACACCTAGTGTGGGAAATCTGAGCTGTGATTTAGACTTGGAAATGTAGATCCAGTACAGATCGAATGTAGTTTGGTAAGCTAAGTTTTCCAAGCAGCACTTTCTCTGTTTTCTCTCTGGATTGGAGTTTTCAGGTTAAAAATGCAAATGCCCTCTAACTGTGTTTTTATCTGATTTCCTTTTGAAGTGATTTTGCTGAYTTTTGGTCTGAATTCCTGCAGGCTTTCTTCTGGCATTAAACCATACCTAATATGTGCATAATTACATTACATAGTCTCTTAAAAACATTTTAATTTTTTTCTTCTTTTTCCCCCCTCCTTTGTCTCGTTTTTCTTTCCAGAAATTGCCTTACAGCATGTTTCAATGTTCTTCCGATCAGAGCCAAAGTGGGAAGTAGTAGAACCATTAAAAGATATAGGTAAGAACAACATGTGTGCATGAAAACTGGCATATRCATTGTCCTAATATTTCAACACTGTGTTTGCTTACAGACCTTGTCCTGCCTGTAAGCTGTGTGATTTGCTGGTGTTTAATTAAAGCTGCTGCTGATTTATATATTTTTTTGCAGGTTGGCGAATACGTAAGAAGTATTTCTTAATGAAGATTAAGAATCAACCAAAGGAACGGCTAGTGTTAAGCTGGGTATCTATGATTTTATTTCATACTTAAGTCTTTCTCTATTTCACTCAAAATTTTATTTTGATTACCATATGTGAGTGACAGGGAAATAGATTGAAGAGCTCAGGCTTTGAGAGAGCCTTGAAAACCCTTAGGTAGATACGTGGTGTGGGAACTTCTTGTGTTTCTTTCCTCTGGTGGCAAACTCCGTTTGCAAGTTTCTGTGCCTGGTCATTTCCAAACCTGCAGCTCAGGATTCTTTAGGTGTAATGATGTGGCTGTTTACCATAGTATAAATTTGCTCATTAAAAATAACTAGATGATCCTTTTTAAAGCCATGGGTTTTCTTACTCAGATCTTTAGTTGTATTGACAAACTAAAAGGTGAAAGGGGCATGAATTCCTCCTTTAACAGCAGTTGCTTTTGCTTCTGTGCTGAAGTGTGCTGCCCTGTTAATTGTMTGAGCACAGCTGTTTGTGAGACTTCTCTGGAGAGTGGAGGTCACTAAAGCCCTAAGGAGGAGGGAAGTTTTTCTTGCTGCAGAGGAAGAAGGTGGCTTATCAGTTCCCAATGCACACAGTCTCCCCAGTTTGGGGTTGACTAAGTTCATTCAGTGGTAGTAATGCATGTCAGATCCGGGGGGGGGGAAGAGGCAGTAATACTTATTTATGGTCAGACTGTTTGTTGTTGTAAAACCATGGCCTTATCCAGCCTCTTCAGGTTTCATTCTGTATGTGTAATTTCCTTGCTTGCTCTGTGAAATATGCCTTCCAACATCTGTCCTAATTTGCCAGGGTTGAACACTGATCACATTTTCTGTATGGAATGCAACATGTATTATGATGCCATTCTTTTCCTGTTTGTTTCCAGGCTGATCTCGGCCCTGATAAATACTTGTCTGACAGAGACTTACAGTATGCTGTGAAACTTCTTTCTTCCTGTTCTGTGAGTAGTGCWTGAAGACTTTTACATTATGCCAGCACAAAAGTGTGTGTCAAGGACTAACGTTGCTAAAGCACACATAGCCTAGTTGACAGAGTTTGTAATTTTAGAGTTGCTTTCATTAAAGGTTTGCAAACCTTTTAATTACATTTCCCATGTACTGTGAGGTAACGTTCTCAGCACAAATAATAATCCTGCAGGATTATTACAGGAGATTYGGTGTTATGGTTAATTTAATTTTTTTCTTCTTGTGCACTACTGTGAGATCATAAGCTTTTATTTCAGCTCCTCAACACCTTTAGGCTGTTAGGATAGGGCTGTCTAGGTGTAATTGCTAACGCATGAGCTGGGGATATTTTCAGGCAGCAGTGGATGAGGCAGTAGAATGAGTGGTGGTGTTTTTTTCAGCTCTTTGGACTCAAGACAGGAATATCTTAGTAGAGCTGCTGTGGAGGCTGTACAATTTAAGCTCCTGTGCAATGCCACGTTATAAATCCAGTAGGCATCCCTTCCTGAAAAACTGGCATTTGACTCCAAAAGGAGTCTCTCTTTAAGGATGTTAAGCATATGAGAAACTGTCTGAAATGGATATTTTTAAAATTTATGTGTTAATTGAATAATGTCTTTGTGAAATTTTCTTTGCATTTACTCAAGGTTAAGACTGAATAACTTGAGGTATTCAAGGTCACTGATCCAATTTATTACTTTAAATATACAATTCAGGCTGATCTTTTCTTACTTGTGAATTGAACAAAAATGAATTGCAAAATCCATAATCTAAAATTTACCTACAGTTTCTTCTTTTGGTAGCATCCCTATATTTACAAAATCACTTTTGCCACTGCCAACGAATCTTCAGCACTGGTTATTAGACCATTCAGTGAAAAGGGGACACTAAAGGACCTTATTTATAAGGTAATGCTTTCCCCCCACCCCCAACTCAAACGTTTGCTGGAATGACYATAGATGTCTTTTATGAAAGTGTTTGCCATCTATTGCTAACTAAACTAAGACAAATACTGACTTTTCTGGGCATAATACTTGATATGTGTATTTCTTTTAAAGGCAAAGCCAAAAGACCCATTCCTGAAGAAGTATTGCAATCCTAAAAAAATTCAAGGTCTTGAACTTCAGCAAATAAAAACATATGGAAGGCAGATATTAGAGGTACTTTCTTTTTTCTCTATTTACCAACCTTTATGATATTTTTTTGGAGGCCAACTGRTTTAGCTACAAACAGTAGACAAACTTTTAAGCACACCAGTTTTATTTCAGCAGCAGATTTCAAAGCTAAATGTAAATAGAGATTAGCTGCTGGGAGTTGAATTCAGATATGTATGTGTGAGATCATTTATGACCAAAAAAAAAAATGCAGTATCATATTCAGTAGAATTGTAAATTTTAGTTTCCAGATCTCTTTGGGAGGTGTCTATAAGCCTGCTTTGAGGGTCAGCATCAAATATTTGTTTTGTGAGAAGTGTTACCAGTGGAATGGGAATGAATAGTCAGCCAAAGATGATGTAGATAGAAGATCAAGTTGAGTGAGCATTCCAAATAGGGGCCTCATTTATTATGTGTCTGCTTTAGTATTGAAGCAATTAAGCTGATGATCCTATGATCTTGAGATCATCAGAGCATCTTGTGACAGTGCCTCTCTRTTGGATTTTTTTCAGGTATTAAAATTCTTGCATGAGAAAGGATTTCCTTACGGCCATCTTCACTCTGCCAATGTGATGTTGGATGGGGATACCTGCAAGTTACTGGATTTAGAAAATTCCTTGTTGGGACTTCCATCATTTTATCGATCGTACTTTTCACAGTTTCGGAAAATTAATGTAAGATTCAGAGAAGGAATTCATCTGACTCTTGCACATCTCTTTATTCTCAACCTTTGTTTGTGGAGAACTGACTAGAATGAAAAAACCTCTCTCAAGCCCCTTTTTAAAACCTGAGCTTTTCTCCATCAAATCCCTTTTCTGCTTCCTCCAAATCACTGTCTGGCTGCACAGCAGTTTTGTTGCAGCACACTGGAGTGAGGCTGAGGCCAAAGGTAAGCAGGTAGAGGAGGAGTGCAGGTGAGTGTTTTTGTGATAACAGTGCCAGCACAAATAGAGATAAAGTGCAGTTGTTTTAAGATCTCTTTTCACCCTGGTCTTATATTTCATAGGAATGTGCATATTGTCTACCRCACTTTTTCACTTGTATGTCTGTACAGTGAGCACAGCTTATTACTTGTGCTTAGCTGGGAGCAGTAGTCAGCCTTGCCTTTGGTGGATACTGTGAAAATTGCTCAGCTGCTTGCAGATCTCTAGTTATTCAAAGGTGATTTTTATTTGTTTGAAGGGTATCTGTTAACTGCAGGCTTGCAAAGCAAAATATTTATCTTACTGCAAAAATATAAAAACAAATTTGCCCTGTTGCAGCAACATCTTGCCCTGCCTTTAGGCTCTCATTGTAATAAATTCCGTGCAGCATCACGAGATAGCTGCTTGCTGACCTTGCTAAACAAGTTCTACTGTGTAGTCAAAGAAACAATCAAAAGTTCATGGTTAGTCCAAATCTGTTAGTGCCATCAAAGCCTCTTCCAGGAAGAGGAGCCTTTTCTGTTTAAAATGATTCAGTGATCTTGGAAATATGCTGTCTGGAGCTTTGCATGTATGTACAGCTTGCAAAAACCTAAGGAGGAGCAAAAGAGACTCTCCTAGGTTTGTTTGGTATGCATTTTTTTCTGTCTTTTTATCTACTTCCCTGTAAAGTGGCAGCTGGTCATATCATGAATCTCATTCTTTGCTGTTTGACTTAGCTAGGAAAATGTGCTTGATTGGGATTTTTGTTGATGTATAGATCTCTAAATTGCTGTGTGAAAAGAGTTTACTCCTTCACACATTTTTACAGAACTTGACTCTACTGCTCTCCCATTTGTACCACCATGTACAGAAAGACAACAGGAGCTGCTTTAGCTTGAGGCACGAAGATTTCATCTGAGCTACAGTTAAGCAGGGAAATGGTTGTGGTTAGGAACTGACTTAATGGTTCCTCTTCTCTATCTTCACATGCAAGATCACTGGGTTAACCAGTTGTGAAAAACTAAYGAGTTGTGGCTTTATTTTTTTGTTCTCTTCCAGACTTTAGAGGGTGTTGATGTTCATTGCTTTGGACACTTACTGTATGAAATGACCTATGGAAGACCCCCAGACACGATTCCAGTGGAGAGCTTCCCCCCTGCACCATCAGTRTTCATTGGTTAGTATGAGTGGGGAACATCTCAGTCACAGCTTCCTAGGTAGACTCTTAGACTTTACCTAAGCTGCAGTGCTGTGAAAAAACAGCCTGAGATCTTTGCACCCTGTGACTGGAAAGAATTAGTAGTTTGGTCAAGCAGAAAATGTGTTCTTCATGAAATATATGTAGTGTATAAATAAAACTTTTTTTTAACTGAGTGATAAAGCACTGTTTAGTAAGTAATGAGATGTCTGGATTCCCTGGCCTCATGTCTAACATTCTTGAAAAGCTTCTATGTGTAATAGTAATGCTATAATAAAAACCACATGCCACAGAGCTTCATCACTGCTTTGTTGATGCAATACTTAGGGGAGCATCACACAGCAGTGCCAGACGTTCATTCTAAATCGTTTGCTATCTTACTGTGCAAAAATGTGTTCATTCTTTTTCTTTCTTTGGTAGTGTCGGTGTTGGAGTCCATTCTGACCTGTGAAGCCCTGAAGAATGGGATGCCAACTGTCTCACGGCTCTTACAGATGCCGTAAGTCCTGTTCAAYTTGTTTTATACTCAGCAATGTTCCTAATTATTTTAGGAGGAAGAACCTTGTTGCTCTTGTTCCCCTTTAGAAAGGTTTGCTCCTCATTCTGAGAGACATGTCCCTAATGAAGCTTAATAGGCTTTACAGAATCCATCCCTTGTTAAAATGATAGATGTGCATTTAGCATTGCTTTGTCTCTTGATGTGTTGGAGCTGTTATGAATGCACTTTATTTAGCATGGTTTAAATTAATCCAGCTATTAAAGTAATGCAAGCATGATTAAGATCATGCAAGATTGATTTAAAGGATATAGAATAAGGAGTCTTTTTGCATGTCTGCTTCAGACCTACTTAGTAGATTTTGCTATCAGTTTACTCAGGACTGACGAAATAGATCTCTTGCTTTGCTCAGCAGTGACATTTAGACCTGCTCTGGGTATGAAATGTTGTGTGGAAGTTCTGTCTGGTTTCTTGCAGGGCTGGCTTAAGGATTCTCTGAAGCACAGACAGAATAAATTTCCTTACAGGCTGCCCTTCCAGTATGCAGTGAAGGGGTGAGGGTAGGAATGGGGCAAGGCCAAGGTGCAGAAAGGGAGCACTACCAGTGTGTGACTGAGTGGGGACCGCACCTGCCTGCAGTGCCACCCTGCCTGCAGTTAGGATACAGCATTCCAGGGAAATTGGTGTCCCCGTGCTGTGACATGTCACCAGCAAGCTGAGCATGGAACCACAGTTCTGGTGGGAGGTTCTTTTAGTATTTCTTAATGTGAGATGCCAGAGTTGGGACCTYCTAAATGGCAGATTGTCCACACCTAAATCGGGGTCTGATCTCACAGCACAGATTGTAGTGCATTTAGAGCCTGCTCTGAGGTTCATATTTCCTGGCTGGGAAGAGTCGCTGCAGCGTTCAATTCCTTCTTCTCTCCCCTCCTCTGCTTTTAAAGGAGGGTGGGAGGTGGAGAGAACCATATAAGCAGGGGAGAAATACTGTAGGAAAACACTGTGAATACAGAAATATGGAGGTCTTTAAAGATGTTGAACAAGCAGTCTGTGCCCAGCTGCATCTGATATGTAAGATATTATACTACATTCCCTTCATACCAATACTCTTTACGAAAGTGTTCTACGTAGATGTGCAATGCAATTAATGTAATTTAGAGCAATTAATGTAATTTAAATAYATTTTTATTATAACCAGACAAACTGTGACTCCTCTTAATTTCAAAAGAATGAGTAATCAGAAAGGGTTGGAAAATTCTGTAAACAAGGATGAACTTTCATGGGTTTTTTTGAAGTATTTTAAAATTTGCCTTATTTCTGATTTTTTCGTTGAATACTCTCCTTAATTAACTTGATTCTAGACTAGAATTTGTTTTCTTTAGTATAAGCCTGTGATAATTTTCCATAGTGAAGAGCAACAAAAGATACCAGAAATATTTATCTTGGAGCCAGGACTGAGGTCTCTCTGTGACAGTTTTCTAGTATGTTCTCCAGGACAAAGTATCTTGAAATGGACTAACCAGTTTATTTTCAGACTACCGTTGCCCTCTAGTGTCTTTGTTTGGGATGGAAAAGGATTAATCATTTATGCTGTTGCTGCTGATACCATAGAGGGGAAAGCAAGAATAGTAGAATATTTGCTTTAGTTGCCTTTCTAGAGGCAAGAATGCAGGTGTTTTCAAATGTTGAGTTCATTCATTGATCTTTCACATGTTTCTTGTTAATTCTAAAACAATAGTTGTGCTAAGAGAATTTTAACAAGAGCAATTATTTTGTTTAGGTGAAATTTAAATAAAGTCACTGGAAATATTTTGTAATTAAAGAATCCATATACTTTTAAGGAAAAGGTATTCTTTTTTGAGGGAACTCTTCTCTGGCTTGTGTCAGCTTTCAAAATACCTCACACAAACTTGCTTTTTCTGCCATAAGTAGTGGTTACATTCTGAGAGTTGGATGCTGCTAATTTTGCAGCAGTGCTTGGAAAATAAAAAGCAGTAAAAAGAAACCTGTGGCCTAGGGTTGAGGACAGAGAAGCAAAAGGGGAAAGAGGGGTTTAAGTATCAATAGTATTTTCGCTGTGGTTTTGTTTATCTCTTGGGATTCATATTCCTCTTTTTTCCTGTTTTCTTTATCCGCTCGCAGATTATTCAGTGACGTCCTGCTAACAAACTCCGAGAAACCACAGTTTAAGGTAGAGTTGAACATTGATTTGCTGATGTTTGTGGAAGTGCCAGGCTGTGGATAGCCACACATTGATTGACAGAGGGGGTGGAGGAGAGCTGGCTTTATTTGCCTCTATGGCTGCTGCTCTCAGTATTTGGATTCCTTTGCCAAACTGTACCTGAGAAACTTGTGTCAGCCCTTAAAAGGGGGCAGGATGTGACCCAGGAGTGTTCAAGAGCAGCTGCTGAACTGGAGCCCATTTGTGTAACTGACGGTGATGTTCTGTCTGAGCAGAGGGMGGTCCCTTGCAGTGAGAGGAAACTCATTGCAAACACCTGTGGAAGCTGATTTTGCTACGTGAGACCATCAGCACCTTGCTGCCAGCTCCAGCACTGGGGCATTTTGGGAGCCACATCTGGTCCCACTCAGAAGCTGCCCCAGGGCATTTCTCCTGGAGGACATGTGCCCTGTGCCTTGTGTTGTCAGCCTCATGGAAGTTTGGGGATGTGACTGGAGTCTCAAAGTAGTTACCTGTCCCTGCCTTTCGAGTATCCCTTCCAGGATTTGGTGTTTCTTTGTCCCTGCTGAACTGTAGCTAGGTTTGAAGTGGAAAAACATGTATCTAGAGTCTCCTTTTCTGCTTCACTGAAAGGAATAGTGTCACAACTTGGAGCTTTAGTTGAGCAAYGTGATCAGATGAATGGTGAGTTTTGAACAGTAAAATTGTGTTTTCCTTTATCACATTTTGTGCTATGATTTTGTTCCCCATTCTGTATTAGATTCCTACTAAGCTAAAAGAGGCATTGAAAATCTCCAAGGAATGCATAGAAAAGCGATTAACAGAAGAACAGAAATTGGTAATGTCTGCATTTCTTTGTTTCCTACAGACGTTTCATTTCCTCTTAACACTTTTACATGCAGAAAGCGAGTTTTTACTCAAGAGTGATTTTGAGTAATAAAGGCTTTCACAGATTTGTTTTCCCAAAAATGCAATATGAGGAGTTGTAGAACAGCTGTTGACTGTATGGCATTTCACTGTCTTAAGTGATGCAGGTTCACAGGCTCCCAAGTTAAAGGACTATTTTAACTGCAGTAGGAGTCTCCATCCTCTACCAGGAACAGTAAAGATAAAAACTGAAAATGAAAAAAGAAATCTAAACATGCAAAGTGACTACAKTGTGTTTTCTTGTACCCCAAACATATTGTTTGAAAACATTTAAGATCTTAATATGGTCTTCTTTTATTTTTTTCTTCATTTTGAAGATTCACCAGCACAGAAGGCTGACAAGAGCTCAATCTCATCATGGCTCTGAAGAAGAAAAAAAGAAAAGGAAGATCTTGGCACGAAAAGTAAGCAATCTTTAAATAGATTTCTCGCAGAAAAAGACATGTATCTTTTTTTAATGTTTAGCATGCACAGGTTTAGCCACAGGTATGTGGCCYTATTCTTTCCTGCATTTTTCTGCACTACTGCTTGACTGTTTTCACTTCTATAGCTAAGGAATAGATTTAMTAAAAAGTTTCAGTTACAGCGGTAGCTGACTTGCATATTGGTGTAACTTGTTTGAGATTGCTGTATGAAACCAGTCTTGGTTAACAGCTCATACACAGATGAGCTGCTCTGCTCTGTCCTGCTACCTGGGGAGGTGTTGGAGCCTGTTTCACTCTGCTCCTGCAGCACTGTCTGYATTACTCTTCCTTTGTGGTGGTTCAGAGGGCACTGGAGTTTCCAGGTGCCTGCCTGGAGATATTTGAGCACAGAACAGCCTTGCTGCTCTTTTCACCATGTCAGCATGTGCTGGGCTTGGGGAGAGGGAGGTTGAGCATTGAAAAACYTTGTGTGATACAGTGGATGGCTGTTACAAATCTCTGTGTCTGTTCAGTCCTTATCAGGGAACATGATTATTCATTCCCATCTTCTATTTTCTCTGCTCCCTTTTAAAGAAGTCAAAACGCTCTGCCTATGAAAGTGGGGAGGAACACTCGGCCAAATACAGCAACTCAAATAACTCAGGTAACTACAGAGAGAAGAATTTGCTTCTACACAGCTGTGTCAATTTTTTTGTTATTACTGTCATTTTCTGTCTGAAAAGATCCAGGATTACCATCAGTTTACATATTAATATTGGACTACCAAAGCCTGGTACCACTGCTTTGGCTATTTAATAATAGATAAATCAAGGGCTTAAAAATCTTGTCAATGTTAGATTTTTCAGCTGCCTAATTTCAACTAATGTATTCTTTCTTCCGTGCCTCATTCCTTAAAAAAAATTACCAATCTCTTCATTCTGTTTGATATTTGAGTTGAATAACAGGAACATCCATTATTTTGGCCATTAAATAATGCAGTCTTCAGGGAGACTGTGCTGATCTGTATTACACAGTAAGGTGTTAAGATGAATGAGAAAATTAGCTACTTAATTGATGCTTCAGTGTGGAATTTTTAAACAACAGAGCCTTTGACAGGTCTTCACTTAGTTAAAAGGTATGGTTGGTACTATGGAACAGATTAACAGAGTTGATTTGCCTGGCTAAAATGTGTCCAAAAGCAGCTTGTTGCGGAGTACAGCAACTGGCTGAAAATCGTCTCTTAAGAGAGATGGGGTGCCACCCATGCAGTGGCACAACTGTTAAGGAGAACAGAATTTGGATGSTGAAATGCAACAGCCTAAGCAACACAAAAGAAATGTTTCCCATTGAGGAATATTGAGTGGACTTCCTRTGTGCTTGGAGCTCCTCTGGCCCTCTGTACTGTAAAGCCACTTGTGCTATGAATGGGAATCTTTCCCAAGATGTCAGTGGAAGCAGGATTGGATCTTCAGTCAATAAAGTTGGCCTCTTTCCAGCAATCTGTCTTGTCTGCCTGTGTTGAACTGCAATGTCACAGCTGTAGTTACTTGACTGTTGTTTTATTTAGCAGGCTCTGGGGCGAGTTCCCCTTTGACATCTCCATCATCGCCCACTCCGCCCTCCACAGCAGGTAAGTTCAAGAATCATTACAGTGTTTGTCTTTTTATTTGTTTTTTTTTCTCTCCTCTGCCYCTCAGCAGGGGGTGTTACTCCCAAGGATGATTAAGGGATAGTGGTTTTCAAGGATGGAACACAGAGAGGGCAGTTAGCTTGTGTCAGCCTGAGTGTGGGCATGTGCTCTCTTTTGAGGGTCATAGAGAACCTTACTATAGTTTTCTTTTTCATTTAATAACCTTTCTTGAGATATACATGATATGATTTACCCACAGAGTGTAGGTGCTTGCTTTGAAGTCTCTATTACTCCAGGCCTACCCACATTGCTGCTTTCCAGACATTTTTTGGGCCTCATGTTGCAGTATGTATTTGTTCTGGAGTTAATGGTCTGTTGATTCTCAAATACTGCTTGTTCATCCCTTATTTCTTTGTATTGTCTCTTTATTCCTGTGCTGCTGTGATATATTTTCAGGAATTTTAGGTGTGACAAATTCAGTGGCTTAATCTTCATAAATCTCCCCAGTTCTGCTACAGCCGTTGATAACCCAGTAGAGCTGGTAGAAACAAGTAAGAAACAAGACTGATTTGTTAAAAATAGTATCTTTATTAGTTTTGGCCAGTTCTGTTTTTCAGTTTGCTGAGTGGCTGTGTGGAGAGTTTTGCTAATGTTTAGGACAGGTGGTGGGAAGTGGTGAAGAATCTGCTTGAGTAGGCAATAGAAATGCTCTGAAAGTTTAATTACAAATCCAAGTATTGAGCAATAGTGGATGTGCTTCAGGCTGAAAGAGGAGCACTGGCAAACATTAACAGCAAAAGGTGTTAATAGAATACATTTCTAGAGGGGAAGCAGCCCACAGCATTGCTGTTTGTCATGGTGACTTTTGCCATAGGATTTCTAGTCCCAGGAACTTCCTACACAGCACAACTCATTAACCAAAGCAATGCAATCAAATTTTTATTTGTTGTGGATGGTGTTTCAAAGGACACTGCAGTCTGTGTCATGTAATTCAAATCAGTCATGCTGAAATTCAAATTAGTAATTTCTCCTTCAAGTTGAGGGCATGAGAAGTGTGTATTTTAGGAACTAACTTCTCCCAGTTAACCTAAGCAAGCTAATGACTGTTATTGTGTTGCACAGTAACAGTGCTGTTCTCTGGATGCACTGACTGTGAGCTGAAGGGTTTGTTGCCAGTTCGGTGTTTTAATAAGGAAGAAGCTGAGATGTGCCTCAAAAATGGACAGATGTTTAGAAAGAATTTTTTTTCAATAAAGCTGCCTTTTAGTTATGTTTTAACTTGGACCTGTTGGATCTTGATTGAAAGCTTTTTCAAGTTTTAAGCATGAGATGCAGGTTTATGTGCAGATATGTATGAAAATGGCTGAAGTTTGTGCTCAAAACTTGTTTCTGATCAAACCATATTGTCACAGTGTGTTCGTTGGTCATCTTGCTGCCAGTGTTCTCCTGGTGACTTGTGGTGATCAACCCTGTCTGACACGGTGCTTGGGACCCTACCTGCCTTCACGTAGGATGTTTACCTTTGAACCAAAATTGCTTGTGGGTAACAGTGTGGGAGATGATTCTCAAAAGGGCATTGAGGCTTTCAATCTGTCTGTTTTGGTTRTGGATCTGTTATAACTGGGGCATTTCAAAGCATCCTGCTGATATGATGCCATAGCAGAATTAAGACTGATGTGGAAAAGTGCCCCTAAGAGAAGCTCTTGCCCTCATCCTGGGCTGTAACTCGTCAGATGTAGAGTGTGGGTATGTGCAGAGTCAGAGACACTGACCAAAGAGGAACAGGTTCCAGGCTGATGTGCCCTTGTTCAGGGGATTTCACACATATTGAGAGGTGGTTTATCTCTGAACAGAGGCCTTGTGAGGCTTGCCTTGCAGTGGAGTGCTTGGGGTAATYGATGGGAAACAGACGAAGGAATAAACGATGGTTGGTTCTGCTGTCTGCAGTGGCAGCTGCAGTTGCAGGACTGGGTGCATGGCCTGCTCTGAGGGGAAGGGTGCCCTCTGCAAACGTTGGCTCTCATGGGCTTGTTCTCATTGGTGAGAGTTTTTTCGGCTGGTGGTGTTGCAGATACTTGGCTAAATGATGTATTTGAAATACATTGTTAGGTCATGGCAGGTGATTCTRTTGTAACATCCTGTGTTTCTGGCATTCTCCCTCGAAGGTGTGGTTCTTTTTTTGTCCACAATTCTTTGCTTCCTTGAAAATCCGTGTTGTTTGTGGCTGTGAGCAGTGGCTAGGATCAGAAGGGATGCAGAACACTGGAGTATGGGTTATTTAAAACTTCACAGAACCTTTTCTAAATCCAATAAGCCCATAAAATACCAGAAAGATTTCTTGCAACAGAGAAAAGTTTGGAAGGTGTCACTTTTGCTTCCTTGGGCTTCTCTGCAGGAATAGAGTGAAAAAGTTGTACTTAATCCTTTTCTGTGCCAGTTGTTCTGAATCCTTCAGTATGACATAAGTTTCATTGGCACCCATATGGTGCATCTTTCCTGCCCTTCACCTTTCTGTAAGACAGTTTGAATGCTTTAGGASGTACTTTTCCTGAGTGTCTCTGACCCATAAGTGTGAATACAGGTGTTAATACAGCAGGAAGTGTTCCTTGATCTGAATGGATTTCGTCTTCTGTGGCTAATCTTCCTGCAGATTTCTTGCTAAATCTCTCTAAATGCACTTTAATCCTGTAAAGCTTGAATTATGRCATGTGCAACTGAAAGCATATGTGTTGTATTTGTTGGTCAGGTATAATAATGCTTAGAGCATGGTTCATTTTTCAGAATTGGACAAAGTATTGTAAATGTAATATGAAATAGTCAATCCACTGTCCTCATACTTGTCAGTGAGTAAGAATGTATTGACTTTTGTACTAACTTTTCAGCTAACAGTATCTGTTTTTCTTGCTTTGACACGAGAACTGGATGATTAACTTGTGTCCTCTCTCTTTCTCTGCTGTCTTCAATAGAGCATGCATCATTTTGAACGTGAATTTTCGGAAAAGTAAGCTAATGCTGATTTATCTCTTTAAAGATGCTCTGTTTCTGAATGGGAAAGTTGGATGCAAACCTTGAAGTTGCTTAGTATTGGGAGGGAATAGAAGAAAAAAATCTGAACGTTCTTACAGATTATTTTAATGAAATACAGCATCTTTAAAAACTATCACTAAAATGATTTTCTTTGTTCGCATCCCATTCTCAGCCAAGTTTTTAATGCTGTTTGCACAATTGCTGTCACTTTAAATTCATAATTAAGTTTTTGTTTCAATTCAGGCATCAAGTTTACAGCATCTGATTTACTTCCTATTCCTTTTAACACACTCTTTTAACAAAAATGTCCCTGTAAAAACCCTTGGTAAGTTCTTGTTTGAGTGTTTTTTTCTTACAACTGCATGAATGAATAAAATGCGTGTTTGTAGGCACAAAACAGATGTATTGGAAGGGCCTAGTGATAACTGAGCACTTGCCTCAAGCGGTTTTTAGTCTAGCAAGTACAGGAAAATATTTCACTGTAAGGCAGAACAATTTAATCTGTAGATGTACCTGCATATGAGTACATGTGTGTGAACTAAGTCTTGTTTTGCACCACTAGTGTCAAGAAGGGAAGGACAGCTTGGTTTTGATTGACTAATGGAAATGAATGGATTTGAAGACTTTTGGAATCATGCTCTTAATTAACAGGTTCAATATGTTCATAGCTAGTCAGATACCATTCTGAACCCTGTGTGTATTTATGTTTTAACGCAGAGCTCAGGTCTAAGGGTATTGTCTGTTATCATTCTCCCAAGAATTTACCTGTATGATGTTGTCAGCAGCTCAATTTCAGCGAGTCCTGAGGAATTTAACCATTTTGCAGGAAGGAAGGTGACCTCTGCCCCTACTTTCCTGTCTTTTTTACTCCTCTTGTAAAATAACCAGACCAAAATTTGAACATAACCCATGGAATCTTGGCTTAATAATACTTAGTGATCCAAGCATTTTGTGTCTTTTTTGCCCCCCGTGTGTCAAATGTGCCTTCTTTCACTGCATGTGTTACTGTTGTATTTGTACTCCCTAGGGAGTCCTGGCCGCTGTTTTTGTGGTCATTCCCTATTGCATCTTGTACAACTACTTGCACAGTCTCTTTCAGCCTCACCTTGCAATTCCAGACAAAAGTCTTGTCTTTGTTCTCTGCAGTTCCTGCATCTCTTTGAAGCCATTTCATTTGTGATAAGCTGCTCTTGGTGCTTTTACAGCAGTTCACCTGATCTGTTTGGGTGCACCAGTCCTACACCATCCTGCTCTGACCACTTTAACCACAAATTGGTACTTGGACCGGTCCTGGTCTTGTTCTTCCTTTGGCCAAGTGCCAAGTCTTCCTTTCCTAACAGCTCCTCCAGAAGAGAAACAGGACTCTAACCCAGGGAATATTTCTTCAGTATTTCTAATAGTAAATTGACTTACATCTTTGCCAAGTCTAAAAAGCAGATTTGGATAAGTTAGAAGCCCCCAATATCAGGGAACGGTTGATCCACATGCAACAGGCACATTAAATTGTTTCAGTTGATCCCTGGTATTTCTATTAGGACTTGAGTATTTCCTCTGGAAGGGAAGAGTGAAGATGAGCTCAATATGTATTTCCATGTTTTGTTTTCACAGAAGTCTTTCATGCCAATGAGAATTTCTCCGGAAGAGCTGGAAGTGCTACAATCACAGCACATATTAATGTACACTGGCAAAATTGTGTGAATACTCTGCATTTTGAGCTTGCTCCCATATGGGAAAAGTCTCTCTTCAAAGACTGGTACAAAGAGAAAATGAGGGAGCTTTGAGTTGTCTTTCCTCTAGTATAACTGCTTGTTTTAATAACAGCAGTTATGTTTTTACTGTTACTTGTTAGTCTGAAAACAAGAATTAGTGAGGAATTGAGAGAGAAATGGAGAACAGAGAACTTCTGGCTGCTTTTTTTCTGTAGTTGAGCTTTATCCTTCATCAAATACCTCTTGAGTCTGTGTGACATGTTGTTTCTGCTTGGTATTTGCTCGCTTCACAGCAAGCAGTTCTACTTCAGTAACCACAGTCTCTTGGTTGCCTTAATGTTGTTTTGCCTTGTCCAGTATCATAGTTCTTTCCACTTACCAGTACGCTCCTCTTTGTAGGTTACAGCTACTGGAAGAAAGTGTTAATAGGTGCCATTTGTCTCTCATCTTCCTATGGAATAACTCATAATCTAGATGATGGAGTTGAAATTCACTGCTGAGTAGTTCCAAGATATTAATTATTATGCCCCTATTCTTTCCAGAATATATGAGGCAAAAGAGGCCTGTTATTACTATACTTGTGTAAAATGATGGTGCAATGTGCAGCAGCAGAGCTGCACAAGATCAGGGTGTTGGGGCGAGTGCCTGGGGCAAATCAGGCCACTTGCCTGGATCTGGAGTGCCAGGAAGCACCTCCATGCAGGCCCTCGCTGCTGGATCAGCTGCATGTTCCRTTGTGGGCTCTGGCTTCTCAGGGATTCAGGACGTGGAGGCTGAGAAATGGAGAAGCACAAAGTGGATGTGGCTGGGTTAGAGAGCAAGGGATAGGGTGCACAGGTGGCTGGTGGGAACGGGAGAGGCAGGCAAGAGGTGTGTGTGACAGTGTTGTGATTCATGCAGTCGGTCAAAACAAGCATTTGTTACAATGTGTTTGGAGAAAGTCAAACAGTGCTGTGGCGGTGTAAAACACTTCCAGAAAACTCTATCTGCAGTTAGTACTTTAAAAATGGAGCATAATCTGACCAAACAAAACGGTCATGCAAATACTACAGTGATGTGGTCCTTCATAAGAATATAAAGTGAGTTATGTAAGTAAGAATAGGTAGTAAAATTTGCTTCCAGTCTTTGTTACTGTTCATGTCCCAAAGAGCAAACTGCCTCAGTAGGGACAAACAAGAGAAGCTGAAGCTGGGAAGTCCCGTTAAGTGATCTCTATTTTCCTTGGTGCAAGATCACATTTGAGGCATGTTTTGCATCCAGGTACTGAGGCCCTTCAGGCTTCATTTCAGAGGTGTCTCAGATGACACAACTCATCTGCAGATAGAGGGATTTGATCACTGGCATTTTCCATCTGTTCTGTTCTTCACACTCCACTGGCATTCAAAGGATGACGTGACTGGTGCAGGACTGACCAAGTCCAGCCAAGCAGCTGCAGTCCTCTGGGGCAGGACATCCCTGGCATAATCAAACTCCATCTTCTCTCCCCACCTCAACAGGAGCATCGTCCGTACCCCCAGCACCGCCCCCGCCGCCCCCGCCACCAGCAGCTCCTCCCCTGAGCACAGAGGTGCCGCCGCCGCGGCCCGACGTCAGCGCAAGCCGAGGAGCCTTGCTCAGCTCCATTCAAAACTTTCAGAAAGGAACTCTGAAGAAAACACAGACCTGCGACTACAGTGCTCCCAGGATCAGCTGAGGCCGCTGGTCACTCCAGGATTCAATTCCCTCTCCCCCTCCTGTGCTGACCCTCCTGACCAGCAGCTGCCCCACCAGCACAGAGCAGCTGATGGCGCTGCAGCTCCTTTCTCCCCGGTTTCAGCTTTCCTCGAGTAGCAGCACTGCCCTGCCCGAACTGCCTTGCCATGCTGGGATAAGTACTCGAGTCTTTACTTGGTTACAAGCACTGTGTTCTCCAGCTACAGTTTCAGGGGTACAGCAACTTCGATTTAGCTGAATAAAAAAATCTGAAAATAGGAATGACCATGATGATGGTGAATTAATACATTTTTTCCTAGCTCCATTCCACCCCTTTTTTTCAAATTACAGCAGTGTAGTTTTAGTCTGCTCAGTTTTTCAACTCTTCATGCACTTGTAACTCATCTTGAATCTTGCTGCATTGAGTCAAGTTTGTTTTACGTAATCCAACCCTTAAAGCAACTGCACAGGTGAGGGAACTGGAGAATTAAATCTTACTCCCACCATATTTGCTGGTGGAGTTAAAATGCTGTCTCATTAAGCTTGTTTAAATCGACATCCTACCTGCAACTCTAAGGGAAAGTGTTTTTAAATGAGGAAACAGTTGGAAGTGGGAGTTAATAGGGCACTGGGATGTTATTGCTGATTTAGTTAAATGCAAAGTTACTTCAAGTTAATTCTACCGTTTAAACTTTATTGAAAGATCCTTTTTGATTTAAAACCTTAAACAAATTGCACTTTAAAGGATTATAGATAATCCATTTTTTAAAATTCAAGTACATCAGTGTTTGTTACTATGCAGAGAATGTCTGTACAAAGTTTCATGTAACCTGTGATATTCAGTCATTTTTATTAAAATGTCAATGGAATTCCTTCAGCAGCGTGTGGTGGGTATGTTCAGCTGGGATTGCACCTCCAAGCCAGACTTCCCAAGAACCAAACAGCACCTCTGCTAAAGGAAATGCCCCAAAAGGTGTTCCTGGCTCTTCAGAAACAGGACCTGAGCTCTTCTGGCTGCTTACAGAGGTATCTCCTCTCCCCCTATTCACCTAGGGTSCAGACACGCCCCACTGCACAGGCTCAAGGCAGCTTTCCCTCTGCACCAGAAAGTGCTGAGGTAAGCCTGGCAGAGCTTCCCTGGGAGGCTCTGAAAGGCTGCTGTGACTGCTTTCCAGCTCTTCACACAGAATCCACATGCCTGCTGCTAAGACTCAGGCTCAGTGCAGCTGAATAACTCATTKTGCACTGCAAGAAGTATGGCTCGAGTGAGCTCTTGTCAGCCCAGGTGAGGAGTTAAACCCCACAACAATCTTGAACAATAAAAGCAAAGCATCTGGGCACGTATTTTTTTTGGCAGCTGGTAAAGAAAAATTAGGTAGTGTTTCTCATCACMTACTGGAGAGGATCAGGATCTTTATTTCAGCTCATGTGCAGAAGTCTTTCTGCATGTGYGGAAGTGCTCCTTAAACCAGACAGTCACCACCTCTTAACCCACTGTGGGCTGCCACAGCCTCTGCTCAGCTGCACTGACAGGCTGGGCTTCACCCATCCAGCCTGACCCTGTCCCTCAAATGAGCCTTGTGACCATGGACTCCTACAGCCCTACACCCTTTGGGGCCCGCTCTTGCTGTCTGCAGCTCTGCACTCAGTCACTGCTACAGCAGGTTTAACACAACTCCTCTGGTACTTACAAGCCAAGCAAAAACGSAGGATTTTTTCCTCACTCTGAATTTAGAACAGGATTTCTCCACAAGCAGTAGCACTACCTCAACTGTACTGTTGCACAAACAAGCATTACCATTTTGCTGCATATATGAAGCRTGGCTTGGGGGGTAACCCCATATAAATATTTTGGGAGGTCACTATACTTTCCTCACTGTACAAAAGTTCATCGAGCTTATACAACAGAAGTTATGCATACAACGTGCCCAACACCAATAATGCCTCATAAAGCAGGGCTTTAAAACATGTATTTACAACTTATATATTTAAAACTTTCTTCACTGCAAATACTATGTCCTTCACTTGAGGTATGCAGTTATCCTCTAAGTTTTTTGCGTAAGGCATGGGGACATCGGCACCGGTGACACGCACAGCTGGAGCATCCAAGTAGTTAAAGGCAGGTCCTGAAACAGAAGACAGTATCAGCTTGCTGTGTTGTTATGGTTTTGTCTTGATTCAATTTATGAATCTTACTCTATTTAAACGATTTTGTCTCCCTAGCTCTAATATTCCACAGTGCTGTTCCAGCTTATGTTCCTGCACTAGGGGGTTTGTGCACGCACCCTGTGAAAACCTCTAGTGCAAGACAGCTCCAGCTCCTCTGCTGTAACCCCTGCCTTTGTCTGGCTTTATCAAGAATAATCAAGGTTTAGAGTAGGAAATGAGATCAGTGTACTGCAGAACTCGGTACCTTCCATGATCCTGGCACAGACTTCAGCTCCTACTCCGAACTGGGGCCAACCTCCTTCCACAGTTACCAAGTGGTTTGTCTTGACCACGCTGGCTTCGACTGTTTCGATATCCAGCGGTCGAATGGTTCGCAGGTTTAGAACCTGGGGGGAAAGGGACACTGTGAGCCTTGGTGTGATCTGAGCCTGTCAGTCACCATGCAGGGGTACAAGGCCTTTAGCACTTTCATCTGTTCTGACTTTAGAGACAAGACTTAGTGAAATTTCTCACTCAGAAACATGAACGGCACATGCTGTTAAGGCACTTAGTATTAAGACGCTTGTAATTAATACTGAAGTTTTGCAGAACCTGAATCAGAAGAACTCTTGTCYTTTTCCCCACTTCAGGGGAGAGAAAAGCAACAGAAACCCCACTCACCTCACACTCTACGCCTTCTTTAGAAAGTACAGCAGCTGCTTCCAAACAATGCCCAACAGGTCTTGAATGTGCCACTAGCGTAACATGAGTTCCTAGAACAGAAACAAGTATTAAAACAGAAAAAAACTCTTAAAATTTAAAGCTTTTTTCTAGACCTCAGGCTCCTTTCACAGTAATGTTAGGATTCACTTGTAAATTTAAGCTCCTTACGTTTATTTGAAATACTGAGCCCAGACACAGTATGAAGAGAGAAAGAACTATGCTAAGACACAAATTTTACCCTTGAATTCAGGAACTGAAGAGGTATTTAATATAGTTTTCAGATTATCCTTTTCAAACATTCAGTGGTAAATTATGAACAAATGGGCTGAAACACYACAGTGATCTCTTTTTGCATTTTTGACAAAAATTATATATTTAGGTGAGGAAAAATGTGTTTCAACCATCAGCCACCCAATCGCTATACTATGGAACAAATCCTTTATGGAATCCTCTGCAAGGGTATAATTTTAGCTGAGATATGGATAATTGTGTGATGTTTCCTTGTAAGGGCAACAGAACATGAAACCATACTACTGGATAAAAGAACATTTGAACATTTGAAATACTTTTCTGTGCCCTATGACAGCACTACCCTGAATAGCTGAGRGGTTAAAAAAAAGTCCCCAAGCATGTCAATTAATAAGGAAATAAATGTATTCTCAGCTTACCTTGCCTTTCTATTTTAGCTTTTCCAATGGGAATAACAAATTCCTTTGACTGTGCCTGTTCAGACATTTCAAAGGGCACACCATACAGTAATTCATTTTCCAGCATCACAACTAGAAGGAAACATACTTGGATTAACACGTACAACTGCAAGGACAGGCCTGCACTGACCATTAAAGGTCCTGCAGCAGCTGAAGACACTAAACCCATCCAGGCAACAAGGGAGTGAGGACTATGTTTGTAGAATCAATTTAAAAAAAAGTAAATCCAAGTCTTTACTTCAATGCTGAATTATTTAAAAAACTGTCTACAACTACTTTGAAATGAGATCAGGTATTTTACTTACTTTCCGTACAGGACAGTACAGTCACTAGTTTTAGAAAGGTCTCGTATTTTTCATTCTTTTTCGAGAAAAATAAAGACAAAGGTTGCCCTGCTTTTAACTAACAACATTCTGAATTTATCACTTGAATTTCATGACCTGTAAAAATGAGTTACATGGGCACTGTATGTGCAGGAACTCCTCCTAACTCATCTTCGTCCTTCTTAACTCCTTTGTGATAGATTCAAAATGCATCCAGRTTTCCTGGCTGGTACCAAACTAGCACTAGAGCTGCGTACCTGGCAACAGCACAAAATCAGTCTGTTAGCAAGGCAGGTGACTGCTAGGGAAAGGATAAATCCCTCTACATCTTTTTAAGTACCCTAAAACTGCACTAAAGCAACCTTGAGTGCTTTAGGGTTTAACCACCTTTGTTTTTGTGGGGACTACAGACATTCCTCAGGATCGAGTGCCAGGTATTGCCACACTCTGCCTGTGCTCACCTGGGTTATCGTCCCGGATCGATGCTTTCAGCAGCCCTTTGGCATCCTCTGCGCTCCAAGGACTGACGACTTTGAGGCCGGGGCAGTGCCCGTACCAGGCTGCGAAGCACTGGGAATGCTGGGCAGCCACTCCGGCCGCCGCTCCGTTGGGGCCTCGGAAAACAATGGGAACAGCGATGGATCCCGCAGACATATAACAGGTCTTGGCAGCGGAGTTGATAACCTGATCGATTGCTTGCATGGAGAAGTTGAATGTCATGAATTCACACACTGGTCTCAACCCTGCCTGTTAAATATATTAAAATATATTAGCGTGTTTATACATAAAAACAGTTTGATTTTTAAAACCAGAAGCAGAGGAATGCAAATGTACAAACCATAGCAGCACCGACAGCGATTCCTGCGAAGCCCATCTGAAAGAGAAGGAAACCAAGGGGTATGGACCAGGGACCAGCTGATGGAGGGATCGCCAGGGCAGGGGACAGGGCAGCCTTACCTCGGATATCGGGGTGTCGATCACCCTCTTGTCCCCGTACTTCTTCCAGAGACCCCTGGAGACCTGCAGGGCAGGAGAGAGGGTCAGGGCCCGTCTGAGGCCCTTTCCCGTGCCGCTAACGGCTCCCACGTACCTTGTAGGCGCCATCATACTGTGCCACCTCCTCGCCCAGCAGGAAAACGCGCTCGTCCCGCTCCAGCTCCTCATCCAGCGCCTGGTTCAGCGCGTCCCGCACCGTCACCTGCGAGACAGCGGCACGCGGGCTAGGCGGGGGCACGGCCGCGCTCCGCACATACCGGGAGTCACCTCGGCCCGAGGGCTAAGTCACCTCACCGTCTGCCCGCCCCGASGCCAGACCCTCCCCTGAGGGGCGCGAGCCCCTCTCCGGAGGCAGCCCTCCCCGCTACCTGTATGGCGGCAGGCGCGGAAAGGCGGAGGCCCCTGCGCTGCTGGAGCCGCTGGAGCGGGGGCCCGGCGTTGCGGCTGTGAGAGGCGAGGCGGGCGCCCAGCGCCAGGTGCCGCAGAGCCGCCGCAGCCACCGCCATCTTGCCCGTGTCCTCTCGCCCTGCGGCCGCCTCGCCCCGCCCCCCCACACTCTCGCGAGAGCTCCTRCGGCGCGCGAGAGGCTGGCGGGAAGCGCGCGGYCTTTTCACGCCACTTCCGGCACCGSGGCCGCGCGAGGACCCCCGCGGGGCCGCGCGTGGCGCGCGCCCGAACGCCCCGCCCGCGGCCCCGGCCGGGCCCGCGCAGCCCCGCGGGTACGCGCCCGCGCGCCGCCCGCACCGCCGGGCGGCCCCGAGGGCGGCGGGAACGCGCGTCCCGGCCGCGCCCGCCCGCCCCGCCCCGTCACCGACGGCCGGGGCGGGGCTCGCCAGGACACTCCCCCGCGCCGGCGGCTCCGCTCCGGGCTCGGGCTCAGACCCCGCCGCTGTCGCCGCCCGGCTCCGCTTCAGYGCCGGGAGCTGCGCCCGTGAGTGCTGGGCCGGGCGGGAGGCGCGGGGCCGAGCGCCCGGGGCTGCCGCCGCTCGGGGGCGGCCGTGCGGGGCGGGGGCCGCGGCCCCGGCGCGGGGCGCGTTACGGGACGGGCGGGGAGCGGGGCAGGTGCCGTGCCGGGCTCCAGGGCCGTTCCGGGCGGGGGACGGGGAGCGGCGGCCGGGGAGCGGCGGCCCCGCTGTTCGGGTGGAGATGGGACAGGTGCTGCCGGGGTCGCGCTCCCTCTGTGGCTGGGGAGGGCGTGGCGGGGATGCCCGGGAGAGAGTCCCGGTGCCTGGCGGTGATCCCTGGCACGGAGGGTCTGGCGCCCGTGGGTTTGCTCCGGGCGGGGCGGGGAGCGGGTCCTGCTGCCCACGGGCAGAGGAGGCAGGGCTGGGGCTCTGGTTTGGGGTGGAGGCGAGGGCGAAGGCTCTTGGGTCACTTGCGGGGAGAGAGACAAAGCGGGTTCATTTCCAGCGTCTTTGCTGAATCACTGCGATCCGGGGGAGAGTTCTTCTACCACGAATTCACTGGCTCCTCTGGGATGGAAACGAGCACTTCCCGGCTTCTGCTGAAGCTCTGGGCCCCTCTCTGGGCTTTCAAGGGTRTTTCTGCCCCGTCTTGCTGTCTCTYGTTGGTCCGCGTGTGTGCTGAGCCCCTCAATGTGTGCAGGGAGGCTCGGTGTTTCTGACACCTGCCCACTACCGAAACTGTTTAGAGGCGTGTTTCGACATGGGAATGACACTGTTTAGTGCCATAGAAGCAAAGTACATGGGTAAAACCCGGTTATTATCATCCCTGGAAGCCTGGGTGCCCTGGGTTGCTTCAGCAGGACCAAGATACARGAGTTTTCCTTTGGGTCACTGAGAGGAGGGCCAAAGTTGTACTGGGATGGGGGCTCTTCTTATAAGAAGCAATTAAAATAAAAGTTTGGAATCTGGACTTAAAACAGGATGTCATAGAGCTCCTTGGGGGAGGGAAGGAAACTTCAGGAGCTTGGAATTTATAGTGAAGCAATTAAACATAAAGGAGTGAAAATGCTGAGTGGCTGGCGTGTTTTTCCGTCCTGCCTGAGGTGAAGACTGAGTATTAGTAAAAAACAACTCAAGAAAAGCAAGAACTAAGTTAACTTGTAATAAACTGTATTAGCCATTATAAACTTGACATGTGTAGAAYGTGATAGGTGCTTTCTTTAGTGAAGCTGATCTGCTGAATTGCCAGAAGATTMAGTAACTGATTGTTTTGAGAGCTCTCCTGCTCCTCCTCGCTCCCCTAGGAAGGGTGGCACAGAGGTGGAGCTCAGGGGTTGCTCTGCAGACTTGCTGTAGTTTGGTGGAGTACAGTCAGCACTGGTGCTCCTCAGTGTTTGTCAGTTCAGGTGAGTCACCAATAATTTACAGTAAGAACTTGCCTTTCAAGTGTTCTGATTGGCTGGGAAAGAGAGAGGTTGTCCCTGTGCAGCATAACTGTGCTGGGGGCTGGAGTTTCTTCTCATCTTTGGAGATCTAAGTGCGAGAGGCAGGGAGCTCACAAAGGGGGTGAGTAGCTGAACTGCCAAGTGTGTGTATGCTGGGAGTCTTTGCTTGCTCTTTTTCACTTTTAAGTTGCCATTGCTAGAATTCCTGCTATCTCTCTATTGACCTAGAAATCAAAGGGAAATCGTGCTGTAATATTGATACCAAACTGCCAGTGAAAGACGACTGGCACAAGTAAATCCCTTAATTCTTTTGTTGGAAGAACTAGATGAAGAACATTCGGAGCAAATCAGATGGTCTGTGCCTCTTGATTTACAACTGCTGGGTGTATTTCTGCCCCTCCTTTGACTAACTGCATGTGACACCAGTGCAGTGGTTCTCTCCAGGGRTGGTGTGGTGGTATCCTGTAGTCCCAGCAGTGGGAATGCCTGGCAGTGCTGCTGACATCCTGTGGTCTGGCCTGAGCCGTTGTGTGTGCTTTTCCACAGATGCAGACGTTCACCTGACTCTTAATTGCTTTCTTTGAATTTCAGCTTGCAAACTGGTTTGCAGCTCAGTTCTGAGAGAAGCCCTGCTGAAGTTAGTGGCACTACCTGTTGCAGCAGTGTTGCTGATAAACAGCCTTGTAATCCTCTGAGTCATAGCATGAAATAAGAGTGAGTGTTTTATAAATGCAGGTATCCAGTTTGGTCTGTCGAGTATGAAGTGATGACTTGAGTGCTTTTCTCACTTCTCACTGTGCCTTTCCAGTCTTAGCTGTGCTTGTGCTGGGCTGTGGCAGGAGCCCCAGTGACCGTGTCACTGCTGTGTGTCCCCTCCCTGCGTGCAGAGCAGCGTCACGACAGCAGGACTGTGGTTTGACAGCGTCTGTGCACTTCTGCTCCCACCACAGAGGGACATCCCATTTGGCTTAACTGTGTCAGCAATTTTTCTGGCTTTCACCTTAAATGAGTGTTTCTTGTGGTTATCAAAGGTAGGCTGCCTCGGGATATGGCTGCGCATTGTCTGTTCGGTGCTGTCTGCACAGGCATAGCCACGTCTGCAAGGCTGTCCCTGCGTGTGGTACATTGGTGTGTGACACAAGGACAGAGCTGGCTTGAGGCTGCCTGTGCTGGGGGATGGATGGAGTGTCTGCCCACTCCCACTGATGATCACTGTATTCCATTCAGGAAGATTTAAAGCATTGTTGAAAGGGCAGATGTCACGAAGGGTGTCCGTCCTCAGCCTTGCTGTGATGTGGTTGGTGAGTCTGTAGCTTGGGTTGTGCCCAAACTGAGCTACTTTCACCTGTGCAGTTGTTTAGAAATTCAGAGCTCCTAGGGCAGTGAGGGAAGCAGTGGATAGTTGGGATCACACTTGGCATTTTAGGATGGCCTCCTGGTATCATCCCATTGTGTGGCGCATCTCTCTCCAGCACTGGTTTGCCAGGGAGGTTTGCGTGTGCCTTGTTGTGGGTCCTTACACAAAGGTCACTGAGATTTCTCCATGCCCGTTCTATGTTGAGAGCTGGGTTTGTTTCAGATAATTGCTCTCGTAAATTATTCACTCCGGTGTTACACAGCAGTGCTGTGATCAAAGATTAATTCATGCCTTTGCACAGGCTTGCAGTGTCATCTCTTTCTTTCCCTGATGAAGTCTTTATTCATCTGTAGTGTGGACTCACATGCTGACCAAAATAACATCATATTCACCAGTTAAAATAACACTGATGGACATCTCTCTCTGTCTTTGAAATATTCTGGATGTGTAATTCCAGTTAATTTTATTAAGACTGCAGATCTCCTCTGTCATGATTACTAGTGAGGTTTCTGGCTGGCTGCATCATTGCACTTCCAAGTGAATGTTTTTCCCGAATATCAGAAACCTGTACCAATCTCATATGGTTTTAATGCATCTGCATGTCATCCTGGTCTTGTCCTTGACCAGAATAACACCTTCAAGTGCTGGAATTTAAAAGATCTGGCCTATTGCTAAAAGGTAACAAGCTGTACTTGAGTGACAATTCCAAAAAAAAAAAAAAAACACAACAAACCCTGAAAGAATTCACTCCTTGATTTGTGAGCAGTTAAAAAAACATAATTACAGAGGATGGCAAAAGAGCTGGTGTTCCAGGTTTATCTGCTGTTGGGGGGTGTGCTTTAATTTACTCTCTTGAGGCATGCTCTGTCTCTAATTTGTAAAAATAGGATCCTGGTATGACTTGTTCTGTATCTTAGTATTCCTTAGTCTTCTGTTGTCTGACCTCACTATTTTCATACACTCATTGTATTTTTTTATACTCTTTAATCCACCTGAGATGCAGCTGGGGCTGTGCTTATGCTGCTGGGCCCCAAAGGCCTGACCTGCTGGACATTGTTGTGCCCAGGCTGTGGATTTGGGCAGGGCACCAGAGCCCAGAGAGGTGGGATGTGCTCCTTTGTTCTGTGTGACTGAAGCCAACCTCATTTCCTAGGAATGAGAAGGGCAAGTTACCTTTTTTGGCTGGGAATTAACTGTGAACCTTCAGTTGTTTTGGAATGTGGGGCTCCGGTGTGGCTAAATCTTTGTGCTGCCTTTAGCTGGGTGGCTGTGTGTTGAAGTTTGTTAGTAAAGAGGATGGGACCAGAAGTCTTGGGAACTGTGTGGTCTTTTAAGATGTAAAAATAAACAAAGCTGAGAAGCTCTACCCTACTTAAAACAGGCTGACCTAAATTTTCAGCAATTCTAGCAGAGAGGCAGGCTCTGGGTAGGGATAAAGGCTTACTCACGACTGGCTTCTGTGTCCTTCCATCACTTGACATGGTTGACAGGCCACCTTTGGAAAATCCGCACTGGTGTCTGAGGTCATTCACTTCCCCTCTCCCTGAGTTGCACAACCGGCTGTGGATTTGCCTTGTGCTTGTGTGGACAGTCCCCTTGTTATGCAAGTCAACAGTTCAGCATCTTCTGGGAAGTCACAGCAGGAATCTCTTCTCAAATTGCTTCTGTTGGAGTGTGTTGACAACATGTTAGATGTCCTCTGGCTTGTCCCTGCAGAGATTGCTTTTGAGAGTAGGTGTCTGGGAAGTCCATTCATGCTCTTTGTCTGTAGATTAATGTTCTTGCTATCAGTTGCAGTTCTCTCTTACTGAATTATTAATTCTGCAGTGAGAGTTTTTTTCTTCTTACTGTTCATTGACTTTCATGCTTGACTTATTCTTCTGAGCAGTTTGAAAATGGAGCATGGGAATGTTGACTAATATGAACGGATCACATGTGTGACCTCAGTGGTGGCTAAATAAACTTTTTTAATTGGGAAAACAACATCTGTCTTTCAAAGTACTCAGTTTCCCAGGTGAAAGGTTGTTTGTGAATGCGTATTGCCCTCAGAGGCACATTACTTGTTACTCAGGAAAATTGGGATGTTCAGGCAGTCAGTGAAGTGGTTACCCGTGTGCTCCAGAGGCAGTCCTGAGGGTAGAGTGAAAGGAGAAGGAGGGAAATGTGGGTTTGCAGATTCTCCTGTTAATGTGACTTTGTAGCTGAATGCTCTCCTGGCAGAGAGCCTGCCTTTGATTGGAAAGCATTCCCCTTGGTGTTCTTGTAGGTACTGATGGTCTGCCATGTTTTGTTCTGTGTTTGTGTGTGCTTTTTCCTGCAGGGAGATAAGAGGAGGCGAATCRCGTATCCTTTCAGCAGCCTTCTGTTAAAGTTGGAATACCACAGTTCAAGCACTTGAACAGATGGATAATGGAGACTGGGGATATATGGTGAGTGCCAGTGTGTKCTGTGTGCTACAACTGGGCTTCTGAGGTCTTGCAGCAAGAATCCTTCCTGATCTGCCCTGTGTAGATCCAGAGCTTCAGTCATGTGAGAAGGAAAACTCTGCCTGTGAAAACAGCTTTACAACAGCTTACTCACCTCCTCTGGAGTGCTGCACCTCCCGTGCAGTTTGTGGGGAGTTCATGTTTCCTAGGGACAATCAGCCAGGACTGAACTGATGCCTTGAGCTCACTTACTGTTTTCCTAACATAAAGACTGAAAATAGTTTGTGCTTTCTGCTTATCACTTGAAGGACTTTGTCATTTTATTTATAGAGAAAAGTATTTTTCCTTGTAAACCTTGTCTCAAACTAGACAAGCACATCTTATTTTTCTCTCCTTCTCATTCTGCTGCCATGCATATGTCTCTTTTCTCTGGCTGGCTGCAGTCCTGGTTGTTAGAGTTGGTGGCCAGATGGGATTTATGTTCCTTTCTCTCTTGCTTCCTCATGTGCTATCTGGAATCTGATGCAGACTGGTTTGTTCTCTGCCCCCCTCTTCTATGCAGCATGCTAATTTGTTAATAAATATTTCTTTTTGGAGTTAAAAGCTGAAAGTTTTTTTTCCCTGCTTGTTTTAATGAAGCCTCTGAACCAAAGCATGGATTATTTTGATTGTGAGCTCTCGGTCCTATGTTTAAACTTGCATTGTCTTCCTCTTTTCAGGGACAAAAAGAGGCTTAAAATTTGTTTGGCTGATTTTTTTCTTCCTTTTTTTTTTTGGTTTTGGTTTTGTTCTAGAATGAGAGACAGATTGTGAAAATAAGGAATASTGCTGGGCCTCATTCAGACTAACTTGTTCTTCAGGAAATCTCTCTGTTCTCATTTCCCCATCTGTAGAATAGGAAAAAACTTGCTGCCCAAATGCAAAACTTGCTCCTGTGACAGTAGCTCWGTTGTTAAGGTTTCTAAAGYGTTCTGGAAATGTGCGTTCTGCATGCTAAGTGTCATCCTGTCTAGTTGCCAGTTGTGCCTTGTTGCTAGGTGGCTTGGATTTGTTCAGGTTTAAACACCCCTTAAAAGGCGCTGAACGGGAGAAGTGTGAATCTCTCCGGTTTTCCAACAGTGTTTGCCGTGTGTGTCAGGGAGGTGATCGAATCTTCTTGTCGTGGCTTGATAAACTCTGCAATTTCTCTCTTTCTAGATGACTGATCCAGTCACGCTAAATGTGGGTGGACACATGTATACGACCTCCCTCACAACTCTAACGAGATATCCTGACTCAATGCTCGGGGCCATGTTCAGGGGAGACTTCCCCACTGCCAGGGACTCTCAGGGCAATTACTTTATTGACAGAGATGGACCACTTTTCCGTTATGTTCTTAACTTTTTAAGGACCTCAGAGCTCACTTTGCCACTGGACTTCAAGGAGTTTGACCTGCTCCGGAAGGAGGCGGACTTCTATCAGATTGAACCCTTAATCCAATGTCTTAATGACCCCAAGCCGCTGTATCCCGTGGATACCTTTGAGGAGGTGGTGGAGCTGTCCAGCACCCGGAAGCTTTCCAAGTACTCCAACCCGGTGGCTGTGATCATCACGCAGCTCACCATCACGACGAAAGTCCACGCACTACTGGAGGGCATTTCAAACCACTTCACCAAGTGGAATAAGCACATGATGGACACCAGGGACTGCCAGGTGTCCTTCACCTTTGGGCCATGCGATTACCACCAGGAAGTGTCGCTCCGGGTCCATCTCATGGAGTACATCACGAAGCAAGGCTTCACGATCAGGAACACCAGAGTCCATCACATGAGCGAGCGTGCCAATGAAAACACAGTGGAGCACAACTGGACTTTCTGCAGACTGGCACGGAAAACAGATGACTGATTCTGACTCCACAGGAGCCACTTCAGTGATTAGCAACTTAATTGGACAGTAAACCCAAGAGAGTCTGGATTTTGACTAAAGCAACAATGTGGGCTTTTTTTATACGACTATTTATTGTTTATCGGTGAGGACTGGAGGAGTTTCGTTCTCTAGCAGCTCTGTTCTTTTGTCCAGTTCAGAAAAAAACCGTGCATGTGCCTGTTCAGTCAAGACACCTTTTTGTTTGAAAGAGGGAGTCCGAAGAATTAATACAATAGGGTATTTTGTGTCATTAACACAATTCTCTGACTCGACTCAAAGTGCTAAAATTACCTCTGTTTAAATGGTTTCTAATCCATCTAATGCTATGACACTGGGAGCAAGAAACAAAGATTTTAAAATGCAGTTGGGGAGAAGCTGCTATTGTGTAGACTAATTTAGTTTCTAAATCAATAAACAGTATTGTAATATTCTAGGAAAACAAATCCCACCCTTTAAAAGTACTTGATAAGTACAGTTTCTTACAGTTATGACAACTGTTTCTTTCTATGCATATAAATCAAGCAACCAAATATTATCTGTAGCCATGGAAATATGATTAGAAATATTTATATTGGATTCTAAATGCAAAATGTCCCTGTGGTAGAATTCATATTTTTAATGCCTGGTGCAATATTATTCCCAAGTGTAATGCCTGCCAGCAAGAAGCTAATAAAAATGTGAAATACAGAATACTGTTTTGTATTTTCTTGTTGTCTTTTAGAACTCTCATACATGAAAAAACAAACCCAACCAAACAAAAAAAACCTCACCCAAACCCTGTTTTTCTGTGCTGCAGAGTGTTCTGGTAGGGCTCTGTTTTCTTCCATTACTGATGTAATTTGGTTTTTTTTATGTTAATCAGTTGATTCAAATGTCTTGCTTTTAGACAAAGCTTGTGTTCTGAAAACTGCTTTAGATTGATAGAAAGATGGCAAATAYTTGTACTGGCTAACAGGGTAGGGATGGAGGGAACACAGAGCCTAAATTCTTGTAGCTGCTTATAGTGTTGCCTGGCTTGCCAGCACTTTATCCAATGGCTTTATAATTTTAACCAGAGTGCTGTTTCTAGTGAYGTTCAAGTCAAGGCACTCAAGTTCTGTGGCTTTACTCAATTTCATACAGACCTTTGCACTTATCCGGTCCCTTTGTTGTAGTTATTAATAGAATTTCTGGGTATGCTCTAACTTGATTGCAGGTGGGAGTAAGAGAATTGTTATCAGTTTTGTGGAGTGGATCCTGTTCTCCTGTGAAGTTCCTGTCACAAGAAGGTGGGAGCTTTCCATCCCATCTCTGGCTGTAGAGGCCTTTCTTGGGGGTGTATTTCTCTGTCATGTTTCGTCTCTCCCTGTTCATACATTGCAGGTGTTTGACTTATGTAATAAAAGTCAGCAGTGAGAGCTTTATTCTTCATATCAGGAAGGGGAGAGAAGCAGAACTGACGAAGCTCAGGAGAAGTTGTTTCTTTCTTGCAACACGTGGTAAGAAATATCTGTGTTAACTGGCATTGAATTATAATCACAAGATGTTCTTTCCAACACTTCATTTACTAGCAAATTAATGACTGGCCTGGATCAGTCTGCCCTTTCCATAATTACGAAGTATAATAATTAGAGAAGCAGTATTCCAAATAATACACTTTATTGGAACYCAAGATTTATCGAAAGACAGTATGAGCAGCCCTATTAATGGGAAGGTAAATTGTGCAGACTGGAGCTGGCATCAGCTTTGTCTGCATCTTCAYTAGGCAGGAATATTCCACTGCTGAGCAAGTCAAGAGCTATTTTAATTGTCAAAACAGATGTACTTTCTAATATACTTTTTGATCAAAGAGAACAAGTTGTTCCTAAAGACCAAGATCATAGTGTTACCTTCTTTCAGTAAAGTTGGTTGTTTTGGGTTTTTTTGAAGGCACTGAAGGCACTGTATGGTTACAACACACTGAGAGAGGGTTCACAGTTTGGTGGTTGGTTTTTTTTTTTTTCCCTTCCTTAATCATCATATAGTGGATGTAGAAAAATAATAAGAAAGCCAAATGAGAGAGTTTTGATGCCATCAAGACACTTCAGGATAGGAAACCGAGAGCCCTGGCCCATTCCTGACTGGATTGTCTCTCAGCAGCGGGTACCACTCAGCGCTGTTGGCGTCTGTCTAATTGAAAATGGCTGGCTGAGAATCTTTCATACTTGTTGTAACTGCAAGTAAGCAACTGATTATTAATTCTGATTAGTCATTACTGATGCTTCATAATGTACTGCTGCACAAAGAACAGGAGGAAACGTGTGCCCTTCACTTGGAACACGGTCTTCATAATTTCGATAGTGTGTTGTGCAGAAGTGGCTTCAAATACCTCTCGTAGGCTGGGCTCATCTGTTCAGAAAGAGAATGTGGAAGGGAATTAATGGCAATTAAGAAGGGAAAGGCTATAATKTTTTTCTTAAGAACAATCTCTGAAATACAGAAAGCTAGACTATTAAAAAAAAACAAACAACAAACCAGCAGCTACTTCAACTATGTGCAAGATCTCTTTCCCTATAATATGCGCTGTCCTTCATAACCAGCACACAACACTCATCCCGAAGGGGACAGCATACTATTTAACTTCAGAAAATATGCTTGGACTTGAATGTTTGCTGAAGGCAAATTTGTGTTCAGCTGTAGGATTTCAAAGGGATGCTGATTACCACAATAAAAATCTCACTCCAGGCCAAATGAGTTTTCCAACAGAGCAATACATATTTACGTCACACAGAATTTTACATTCGTTCACAGTATGGATGAATTAAGAAGAGAAAGCAAAGTGYTAAAGACTATGAAGGATCAAATTGCCTTGTTTAACATTCATACTCTTTCTGGTTAAACATATTAAAAACCTCAAGTTTTGCACTAGTAAAAGTGTCAGTGTATAGAAAATACYCCACATTTAGTGCTGTTTCATAATATGTAAACAGACTTTTATTTTAGCTTATTCTGTGCAATGTTACCTCAGTGATATAAGCTTAAAAACCAAAACCACGCTGGTGGCACATGAGAGTCCAGCTCCCTGCTACAAGCTCTAGTACTCTACTCTGTAACTCATTTTTAGGTTAAATGTTTGAGCTAATACTATGGGTGGCATGACTGGAGCATCACAGGTGGTTGTTCAGAGTGAGATACAAGGAGTTAAAAGCTCTTGTCTTATCTGTATTGCTTTTATGAGAGGAAAAGCAGTTTCTGCTCTGGCTGCTGTGGAAGTTGCTTGGCTGTAATCCATCCCTACCTGGTTGGTGGGTGACTTCTGAGCCCACTCGTAGAGCCGCTGGTAAACCTGCCCGTCGTAGCTGCCGAGCGCCGAGTTCAGGCTCTCGTCCGTGAAGTCAAAAGCGTCCACCAGTGGAACAGCATCCTTCCTACGGAGCACAGGAGTGACATTCCTGTTACTGACAGGGTGTTGCTTGGTAAGGGGGGAAAACAAACCAGAGATAAACTTGGAAGTCAGTTGTCCAGGTCTCTCTCTCTCTGGAAAGCTGGTGACAGTTTTATTCCCTGTCTTTACTGGGGGAAAATCCCTGTTTTGATTCGTCAGAGGCAGCCCTAGATGATCCTGCCTTGGCAGGGGAGTTGGACTGGATGATCTCCAAAGGTCCCTTCCAACCCTAACAATGCTGTGATATTTTACTAATGCCCTGAGTTGTTTGCACTGTTGAGTGGGTGTCTGCAGGGTCTTGTCATCACCTGGGCTCTGTCCCTAATTCCCTAATTCTGGACTCAGTCTCATGTCAGATGTTTTCTCAGCAGTCTTTGCCAGTTCTTTGGATTTTTGTAATTTTTGTTTTGTTTTTCTTATACTGTATGTGTTTGTCTAACAAAATGGAATAAGGTTCCTACTAGATTGAAGTGCTTTGCTGATCTCCAACCTGCATCTACCTTTCAGTATTTCTACTACCTCACCATGAGGTGTTGAGGTCTTCTATACTCTTCATGTCTGTAAGAGCAAAGGAACTCTGACCCATCCAAGGGCCCATCTAGCCTAGGGGCCAGTCAGACAGCACAGAGAGCTGGAGCACAGGCAGCATCTCCTAAGCAGGAGATGGTTTCTTTTTCCTCATCCTCCCATCATCCTGAGTGTAGGAAGTTGTGCTGGCTATACCTCACACCTGAGGTACCAGGATGCAAAGTGGTTTGCTCAAATGTTGGCATTTGCATCTTCCAATTCCTTTTTGGGTAGGGCTGGGTTTTTGCTACAGACCAGGAAGTGGCTGTCTCCTTTCTACTAATTGTAAATATGTAAATACTCCATTCTTGAATCCTGTTAACAAGGCATGGACTAACACAGAAGTCGCAATGAATTCCAAAGACAACAATGTGTTAGGCTTTTGAAAATGTTATGTTAAGCTTAACACTTAACTCAGATTCTGCTATCAGTTCTGAAAACCCTTGCTGTTTGACTCAGCCCTGTTCAGCCCTTCCTTACAGKATGTTCTTGTTTCTCTCCAGGTGGCTTAAGTAGAATTTTACAAGCAGTAGCAACTCCTCTGCACCGTAAGTTCCTATGTTCTAAACAAACAGCACTGAGCAGTGAAAGCTGAACCCTTTGTCAAAAAGCCTCTGTGAGTGTTGGGGTAAGTGAAAGCCTTAACAKAACTCAGAATTCACAGAGTTAGTGACAAATGGTGTCCAGCAGATGCATCTGAAGTAGCTGTAGGCAGGATCGTTTGGGTACCAGTTGCAGCTCAGCCATGGTAACAGAGTAGGCTGTATTAGCTGTGGCTTAAGCAGGTTTTGTGTGATGGGTTGGGTTGCTGTGGCTGCCTCCTGCCARTGCTGCTTTGACTATATATTTTCCTGCTTACACTCCACTGCAAATGGTAGAAAGTGTTCAGGACTTCTTCATTTATAATTTAAGATTTCATGTTACAGAACTTTAGAGATTGCAGAGGAGCTGGACACTTGGGTCTGTTTTGCCAGGAAAACAAGCTCTCAGTAGATGTTTCAATCAATTTCTAGTGCTGCCAGGCAATGAAAATAAAAACTGAATGAGGTAAATTGACGGTGGAGATGTTGCCATAGGTACGGCAGCACCCTTTTATATCCGTCACAGGGACAAACTGGATAGCTGTGTGTGTCCTGCCAGAGCAGCTCACCGAATGACAGCCAGGAGGTCCAGGTAGGATGCTGTGACCATGTCCATTTGAGCTGCAGATGTGTATCCATCATGCAAGAAGGCTCCTGTATTTGAGAAGATCCCRTGTAGTGCAAAGAGGTCACAGAGATGTTTCATAATCTTCTGGATGCCAGCCTTGGTCTCGAGATTTTCCACAGTTTCTGCAAAGTTTTTCACTGTGATGTAGTGGCAGTGAGCCTGGAAAACAAATGCAATCAACAGTGAATGCACCTCAAAACACTTTTAGTAGGCCAAGTGACTCAAATGTTCTTGCAAAGAATATAAAACCTTTTCATTTCCCTGGCATCTCTCCAGCCTGTATCCTTTGTTTGCTGGGTGACCAGGCCTTTTGCATTCATGTCTTACAGCGACAGCAGAAGACAGAATGTTTAAACAGCCAACACTGTGGTATTTGTAAACTCCAGAAAACTGCTTCAGAAATCATAGTAGTACTTATTCTAAATATTTCTGATGAGTATACCCAAGAGTTTGTGTGAAGGAAATGTGCTTGTGTTGACCACTAGCAAGTGAGTGCTGGTTGTACCTCAACAGGAGAAAACTCTTTTGTCGAAGGCCTTGGGCTCATGGTACTTTGGGATCTGTGTCTACAAGGCTTCAGCCTGGAAACATCATTGTCACAGGAGAACAACCAAATTTACCTCCTGCTTTTATGGTTTTAAGTAAACTGGTAATTTCTGGGTCAGACACCAGTGGAGTGACTGTCAAAGGACAGAAGTATTAGCTGAGGTCCAGAGCAGATGAGTTAGACTGACCCCACCTGTCTGTGGGGTGACTCTTGCTATGCTGACACTGCTGTGGGTGGTTGGTGGTGCTGGGATCTGTGTGGGTTCCCACCCCCACTGCACAGTGCTCCAGCTGTGGGTGTAAGCATGGCACACCTGCACTGCAGCTCAGCCTGCTGGCACGGTGAAGCAGTGTGGAGGCCAGTGTGGACTGCARAACCAGCCTGAGAAGCTGAGTGTCTACTCAAGCAATTAACCTGTGTGGAGTCTGCCCAGTGTCTGAGAGCTGAGAGCTGGCAGGCATCAGTTCATAGAGTTGCTGTGCCAGCTGTGTGGGTGAATCTCCAGGGAAGGTGTGGAGAAAGAAGTAAATACTGAATTGCCCCAAGAAGGCAGCAGTATAACAAAATTTTAAAGTTATGGGACAAACTCAAGGGTTTTGGGTGACTTTTCCTGTCCCTGAAATATCTAAAAAACTTTGGGGGCCCAGATCCCATTTTCTGAAGAGTCTAGCAGCACCACCGACAGTACCACAGCCAGCCCTCTGCATATGTTAGGCTCTTAAGTTAATGACGTTAAAATAAGTTGTGGATCTGTTTCAAAATCTTCCTCTCTGCCGCAAAGGAAGGAAGGAAGGAAGGAAGGAAGGAAAACCTTCACCATAATTGTAGAGGAATTGCACTTAATTGCATATTAAAAAAAGAATTTTGGTTTTTGGAGATACAGAACTATCAATGGGTTTAGTTTTCATTAATATTTAGGGCTTTTATCCCCTCTTGCTTTCTTTTCTGCTTAGTTCTGTACTAGTTCACGCTTGTTTTGGGGAACAAATGCTGCTGTCCCAATCCTACTTCAGCTGAAAGCATTTCTTATTAATTTAACTTTGATTTAGTTTTTCTTTCACTAGTAGTTAACATTGCATGTATCACTGGTTTTCACTCTTTTCCCAGCAGTTATCTTTCCTTGGGAGAGAGGCAGATGGAAGAAATATGAGGCATGTTTCACCCTTGCTGTGACTCCACCAGCCTACAGTGGGGTGGCTTAGGGAAGACTCCTCTGGGAGCCAGAAACACTGGATTCTTATAAAAAAGATGAATGTTGGCTGGAGATGGTGGGTTTTTRTTGCAGGATATGGGAGGTCTGGTTCTGCCACTAGTGGCAGCATAACTGTGAATGTATTTTTTCTCCCTTTCATTTCTCCTAGTCTTTTTTCTACCTGGCCTATTCAGACAGCAAATTTTTCAGATCTGGAGTTGCTTCTTACTACGACTTTTCCACCATGCAGACCACAGTGATGGTTTTTGTGGTGTCTCTTAGATGCCAGCAGAAAACAATAAACAGCACTCAGGCTTTAAGCTAATCATGCCATTTCTGTTGTGTGTTGTATCATAAAGACAAACATCAGATAAGCAGGTAAATTTTACTAACCTTTGCAGCCTGCACCAGCTGCACTGTGCACTGGTTCCATGCGTCGTGCTTCTTGACTCCAGACTGAATCAAGTCCTGTAGTTTTCCTGCTGTGCTGCTTACAAGCCTGGAAAATGGAAAAAGCACAAAGCATATTGTATTGTGAATGTAGCAGCCCCTGTGCACGAGTTTGTACTGGGAGTTATGTGCGACTGAATGGCAAACTGGCATTTCTGATACCTGGAGTTATCTACACTCAGTATGAGCAACCTTAGATTATGCAAAATCTAAGTATAAATTGGGAGAAGAACCCAGACCACCCTGGTACTGAAGGATTTCTGCCTTCTCAGCTTCCAGGGGGTTGGCTGACCTTTTCTTGGGTTGTGTSTGTGTAAGGAGAGTTTGCAAAACAAACAGTAATACTGGACTGCTTTACATTATGTTTCTCCTTTTCTACACAGGGATTCAGATCCTCTTCCCATTGATACTGAAGCTTTTGGAAGAGTTGCTCTGTTTTTACACTGTTTCAATGACAGCAGGGTTGTCTGTTTATCTGGTTTTCAGAGGTGACACCTATATGGCCCATAACCATGTACCTAAATCTTGGACCACTCATGGGACCATTTTTATTTGTGTGGAGTTGCTGAATGTGTAGTGGAAAGGCTACAGACAGAATGAGAGGCTCTGTATTTGCTGTAGTGTAAATTGAAAACAAACATCACTTACTCAGGTATGTGAAATTTTAACATTCTCTATAGAATTGCTCAGGGTCCAGTTGCCTAAAGGTTTTACTGGATGGCAACTCAGTGATGTGATCTGGGATTTACTTCAATAGTGCCACCAACTCTATGGAATGTAGTTGTTTGGTAGCACTTCTGAGTGTGAAAGCTTCATACTGAGCATCTGACATGGCTGTTAATCCTGTTTAGCCTTCCTTTTCTCTTTCAGGAACAGATGGTGCCAATCCTTGTGTGACATGTTATTTTACCTCCCTTTAAAGCAAGGAAGAAGCTGAGATCTTAACACATTTCTGATGACAAAGAGAGAAACCCTGCCTCCCGTCCTCTGTACTGACCGCACCGCCACGTGTTGATAGGCCTCAGTGTAAATATCTGGACTGAGAAAATCCAAYTTGTTCTTGGCTGGACACTTCCCAGGTTTCACTGCAGCCAGGTAAGAGACAGATGGTGGCACAGGCTGGCCAGCACTGGCTGCCATGAAGCACTTAATCAGGAACCTGGGAAAGAGGTAACAGTCAGAGCAGGGTATGGTGGTGATCTCCACACAGAAAACAGTCATGCAAAAAGTAAAGTGGGCCCAAGTGAGGAGCAGCAAGGTGTGACCCATCGCATCAGTGGTCCAAAATGGACCTGAACAAGTAATTACCTTTTATTTTACATGTTACTTGCAATAACCTGATGTGTGGTGGGTTTCAGGGGTAGCCTGTCTACCTTATTTAATACTACAGCAATCCATAATGATAATTTTTTCAGCAGAAACTTGCTGTGCCTATTAGCAGTCTTAGCAGTGTGGTGATTAGATATCAACTTTGCAACCTGAATCTCAATGCTCTGGAAGCCTTAATGATGATTTGGTCTTACCCTCTGTGATCCCCAACRCAGTCACATTATGTTAACAAACATGAGACTCTTTCTTGGAGAAGGTGTACAGGGAGCAGTCCCCACTCCCTTATTTTTTTTCCACCTCTGCTATGAGCTAGACTGACCAGGTGTGGAATTAAAATTACAGCATTCCTCTTGACCTTGATGTTGATCTTGCAAGAAGCAGTAACGAGTGCAGAAATGTCTGCATGCAAGCACAGAGCTACGTGGTGGCTCTGACCCTGGGAAGGGCACTGTTTTTCTCCATCTAGTAAAAACACACATTATTAAAACTTCAAGCAGCTGTAGTTTCTTTCTACTGTATTTCATCTACTCTGGATAATCATCAGTTTGCATGTTTGGAGGAAAGTGGTGTTCTTGGAGCATGACTCATCCACTTTCAGTATCCAACAACTTTGCTTTCCTTGAATTGACCTCACTTTACCAATATTGTGTTACACTGTACCATTGTCACACTGGTTGCTTAAAAAATAAACCACAAAACTTGAACAGCTATGCCTTTGCTGTACTATGAGGCAAAGAGGAAAATGAGGTTATGCAGAACAGCACCTGCACACAGCCCCAAACCAAAAATAGAAGAGATAATCCAATTCCCACACACCTCCATGCCTGTTAGATTGAAGACATGAATAGTTTATGTCCTGAGCTGTATTTTTAGAAGGTGCTGTGAGAAAGGAGTAGCTGGTTTTACTGGTTTTGGAGAAGAAGTGGTAGAGGCTGAAAAAATGAGAGGGGCAGGCTTTTAGATCAACACATTTGAATTGTTACCTGGCAGTTTGTAGAAGCAAAATGGTGTTTTCCCCTTCATAAATACAAGAGGCCAGTATTTTGGTATACAAGGAAGGAAGTCCACTCAGCAGGGAGTAACCATGTCCCCCACAGGCCCGGAGGCAGATCTCCACTGCTGCAGTGCTGTGCTGAGTGATCAYGGCTTTAAAGCCCGAAGACAGTGCATGGAGCTGTTAAGAGAAAAAAATGCAGAGCATTACTGGTGGAATCCTCAGAGTAAGTTCCTTTTTAAAATTTTGTGCCATTTCTGAGCATGAAATCCCCGTCAGGTCCTCCCTTTACATGCTGGTAGCACCTAGCTCCCTGAGCCTGGCCATTGGTACCTGCCTGGGATGTTGCACATGCTCCTGCTGGGCACACTGTGGTCAGTTTATGCATTTTTGGGTTTCTCTCAGCCAGTTCTGGCTTTGGCCACCTTTGTTCAGACTGTGTTTTCATTTCAAGGACCCAATTGCAAAATATTCTATCTAAAGTCACATTTTTGGTTTTGGCTCAGAAGTGAGTATTTGCATGCACATTGTAGATGAGTTGTGAAATAACACTTTGTACCACCAGCTACTTGGAACAACGTTTTTAGCACATGGACATGTTTTTCAAGGACTTTTCACGCTGCAATAGTTCCCAAAACAAAAACTTTGAGGYGGTAGAGCGAATGCTGTTGCTGACTGGTTGTGGACCTGGGACACRTCATTTGAGCTCTTAGTGCTTTCTCTTTCTCCAGTTCTCTAGTGGTGAGAGGAATGCTTGTCCAGTCTGCTAAAATACTCTGATACTTAGAGAGGAGAAGTGCTYTATGAGCTAATCCTGCTGCAGCTCACCTCTGGCAGCATGTCAAAGTTCTTCCTCTGGATRTCTCTGTACCCCCTGTTGAATAGCTCCTGCAGGTATTCGTTGATGAAATGAAAGGCATAGGCTGCTGCCAACTGGGGCAGCAGTTTCTCTTGCTGAGTCTGGTAGTCAAGGATTTTTGCTTCTTGTTCCCTGTTGGAAGACAGCTGATGTAGCAGGGAAGGTGTGGACACGGGTACAGCTACTCTTACTTTACCTGCCGCAGAATGAAAATGGCATTTTTCATTACCAAGAAGCAGTGTGTGAACAGGACTGAGCTCCTGCTGTGGCAGCAAATCTGCCTAGCTTGCTGAGCTGTTGGAGAAACAACCCCAAAAAAGCCTAACAGTGTAGAAGAGGCTCTGTGGGGTCAGTCAGTACAGAGGGGAAGAGAGACTGCAGGAGAGGAAGAGAATGAAGCCTTCAAGGACAGCAAGTTGTGAGGTGTTCCAGGAGAGGCAGTGGCACTGCASCCTGATAAACTTCAGCTTTTCAAATGGAATCTTTGTGGCCCTGGCCGTAGATATGTTTCCCTGAAAATATTTGAGTCTAAATTATTTAAAGCTTTCTGAGCTTTTTTTGGATGTTCTTTATCCCTTTTGCTGTGGTTAGTACATTTAGGGCTTCAATCAATGGAATTGGTTATTACAGTAGCTGCTGTGCTCTGCTATTTGGTTTGTGTTTGAACCAAACCACATTTTCATTAGGATCTTTCTGGTTTTGAAAGGAGATTTAAGTGGAAATTTTTGTAATCCATTCAAATTAAAATATCGCTTTAAAAAAACAAGGATTCAACCCTGTGTTGAATCAGGGTACAATTCAGTGTTTAAAGTGGTGGATATTGGATTTCTGGATGTTGGAAGGTATTTTAATGTTGCATCCACTAGTAGGATGCTATGGAATAAGAATTCAGCAACTTGTCCCCTTTGCCTGGATTCTGCTGAGTTATGGGATTACAGGGGAAGGCCAGTTATAAAAAAATAAGTTGCYGGTGTGAGCCACTGGCCTATTCAAATTATGAAACTTATCTTGGAAAGAACTGTAAACATTCTCTTGTACTTTGACTGAAGATCGTTAATGTAAATAATGGGGACGTGTGTTTATCATACCCTGTCATGGCCAGGAAATCAGCCAGTGATGGGCTGAAAGATAAGATGAAGAGAAGAAATACAAAGTGGGGCTGGGGAACACAGTGTCCAGTCCCCTTCCCACCGGGATGTGTGGCATTACCCAGGTTTTAGCTTGGACTGCCGGCGAACCACGGAGTATCGGATGGCGATGGTGCAGGCCTTCATGAGGGGTGTTAGAATTTCGTCCGAAATGATGGAAATGCGCACTGTAGTCATTGTGAGATAATTAATCTTCTGTGACCCCTGTCTTACATAGGTGCCATCTGGTTGAACCTAGAGTAGAGAGAGGATGTCAGATGCCACCTTCTTCATTACTACTATGGTTGTGTAATTGCTATGCACAGAATAAAATGGGCATAAAAATCCTTCACTGAATGCAAGCAATGTTTTTAGGTATGATGTATGACAGATATCCATTTGAAGAGACAAGCTCTTACTGTTTCTGGCTGAGATAGGTTCTGTCTGCCCTGTGATCCCCAGCCTGTGAGTGCAGAATTCTTGACACTGAATTTCATTTAGGATTCAGGTAACTTCTGCCCTTGATAAAACCTCCGAGACTTGTGGACACCTCAAAGGAAGATTTTTGTCCCAAATTTAGACAGGTCCCTGTTGTTTCTCTGGCTGTGCAATGAGAGTCTGCCAGCCAGTCGGTGATGTGAGTCCACACGCACCTCGCAGAACTTGCTCAGCATGTTCTCCCTGGGGATGTGCACGTTCTTCAGCAGGAGGTAGCCATTGTCAACGTGGTCAAAATTCATCTTGGGACCAATGTCTCCTGCAGTTACGCCTGCAGCAGGAGAAAACACAGCCTCCTTACTTCCACTTGAAATTTCTGCTCCCCATTTTGTGTCAGGATGGGGACCTCAAAAGAAGGGCATGTTCAGCTCTGCTCCTTCCCCAGCATGGGTGATCTTGCCTGAGGGGTGAAACAGGCATTCAAATGCCTTGTTTGTTTCCGTGTTGGCTGGGGTCAGAACTGAGGTGTTAATGCAGAGGTGCTCAGAGCAGCCCAGGCGTCTGATTAAGACAAGGGCTTCATCTGCATGTAGCTGAGGATACATTAGATTTCCCTTTAGGTAAAAAGGTTGAGGTTAATGATAACTACGCCTTGGGTACCTGTCTTGGCTTGGTTTTGGCAATTATAACCCTCTTTGGGCCCAATGTTTTAGAAAACATTTAAGGACAAAATAGGCAGACCACCTGCATAAATGCTGCAGTATGTGGGGTCATTTACCTGGGCAGAGGGAATGGTCCTGAAGGCTCCGTATCTGCACGATGAAGGGATGGACCCCATAGCACTTCCCGTGGATATACAGCTGAGCAAAGACCACTGTGTGGGTTGCTGATCTTCCCACTGCGAGAAGAAAAACAGCCCCATTCCCATAAGACAAGGTACAGCACAAACACTTCCACAGTTAACAGAGGTCAGTACTAATTACCTGTTGGGTCTAAGGTAAGGGTCAGCACACGTGTGAGCCGCAGGTGCTGGAAGCCTAAATCTGAGCCTGCTCTTAGCTCTCAGAAGTTGCATCGTCATTCTGCCTCTGTTGCTGCCCATGAGATTTGGATTAAGTTTTGTATCAGATTGAGAAAAAACAAGCAGTTAAAACTCATGCAGTGCGGAGAGAGTGGGAAGTGCTGTAGCTGTGACTCCAGTTATTTTCTGTGAAATACCTTCCTGAAGGGAGCCAAGAATTTCACACTTGAATCCTTTATGMTGAGACTGTCTGATGACTTGAATCCTTTATGCTGTTGACCTCCCTGCAGTTTTTAGTTGTCTGAATATTATTTACAAAGAAGGGAAGATTTTTTCCTGCAGAGGCAGAACCTTCCCTGAGTGAAGTTCTCCAGCCCTGCCACCCAAGGGGTTTTTGAAGATGACGGTGGCTCCCTTGTGGCCTTTGGACTTGGACAAACCCCTTCCTCTTACTTGCCTCTTGATGTGTGTATCTCTTATTGAAGTTCTCTGCTAGGACCTGGGCCCTCAAACACAGAGCTTAAGCAGGGTAGATAGAGTAACTGAAGGAGGCAAATCAGGAAAACTGAAATATTTCCTGTGGTACTTACTGTCTCCAGGCCACCACTTCATGGCAGAGATCTTTGGTGTGTTCAGTATAAACTCCTGAGCAGCGGTATCAAAGACTGCTGTTGTTTCCAAACCCTGAAGATAAGTACCTTTAAAAAAAGAAATTAAAAAAAAAATCAATCAATCAATCTACCTACCTACCTACCTATCTACCTCCTGGTGTATCACAGGGATGGAGAGAGAGAAGGGTCCCTGGAGGCTGGTGTGGGTATTATCAGGGTTTTGTGGTTTACCCTTCTGGTGAGAACCGCGGACAAGAACCCAACCACCCCCGTCCCGGTCAAGGATGGACAGTTTGGACTCAAACTCTCAGGAGAATTTGGGCTACAGCCTTGTGYACTATGGAAATGCTGTTTTCCCTGCAGCCTTACCGTGTCCCAGTTCCGTCTGGGCATAGCTTCCAATGAGCTTGTGCTGGGTGGCGAGAGGAATCCACTTGGCAATTTGTTTGTCTGAGCCCAGCACTGAAATACTTCTCACGAACACGCGGTGAAGGAGAAAGGCGACATCCCCTGACAGTGCCCTGYGGAGAAGGCACAAGGGGTATTTTTAAAGGGATGAAGTTGCAGGCATGTGATGAATGAGGCAGTGGCACTGCGGTCACCAGACAGTACCACCTGCTGCCTTTTGATTTCTGCCTTGTCATACCTTGCCCAGCACCCAGCATCAGCACAGTGTTGCAGGCAAAGTGTTCTTCCAAGCTGCTTTTGTTTCTTCTTTCATAACAGAGTTTGCTTATGTGTTGCTCACTCATTATTTCACTTGCTCTTGGAGGAATTATCTGTTCTGAGTAGCAGATGCTGAGCTAAAAGCACAGCCCAGCTCCAAAGCTCCTGTGGCTCTGAGGCTTTGTGAGCCTTTTGTATTTTTATTTTACTTCATAGGATTTTTTCCCCTGGTTATTTAAGTCAGATTTTGAGGCTGAACTAAAAAGAAAAAACAAAATACCACCCTACTTGAAAAACCCCAAGCCCTGGCAATTCAGTGTGGGGCTCATTAGACTAAATTACACATGTATCTGGGTATCTGGGACCTGGATTTCCTGAACTTTCCCTTCCCATTCTGGGGAAATACCTTGGTATGTTGGGTTTGTTGCTGTACTTTTTGCTGTGTGTTTTCTGTCCATGAACAATATTTGGGTTCATGGTGATTTGGCCTGAACTGAGATGTTGTTTTCTCGTGGAAAAATTCAAATATGTCCAAGTAACTCCTGGTTTATTGTCTGCCCTTTGCCATCACCATCTGCATACATCCTAAAAAGCACTATTCCAAAGCTATGTATGGGAACTTGGGTACAGTGATTTCCATGGCGCAAATCAGAAATTAATTTGTTTTAAGCTTTCTCTCATGTGTGAGAAATCCTAAGAAAACATAGGAATATGACTATATCCCTCTTCCTGGGATTCCTCAGGATATGGCTGAATCACCTCACAGATACAGGGACACRTACAAGTAAGTGGCTGTGCTGTTCTCAGTAGCTGGGTGGCTGTTAGCACGTTGCTTTACTGCAGTGCTCTAGAGAGCATCTGCTTTCACACAGATACCTTTTATTGTTAACAAATGACTCTGACCTTTCTTTTATACTGGCCCTGAGAGAGAATTAATCATGCTGAAACAATGTGGGGGGGAAATATGAACAAAGAAGTTAAAAGGAAATTGCTTTGATTAACAGCAAACGACTTAATGAATCCTTGCAGCCTGGCTAGAAATAGCGTTCCTTTAGCTGCAATTTGAAAAGCTGGATTTTAAATCGTGAGTGATTCACTGTGCCTGGCACTGGGAACAYCGGGATTCTGTCAGAAGAGCCTGGTGCTCACCTGGTGTTTCATCAGGCAAAAGCTGCCCTGCCAGACAGCTCTGCTTCTAATCCAGCAAATGGGACAACACAGGCCTGGCCCTGCCACAGCCTTCGGCATCAGGGGGCCTGATAAAAGCACACCTGGGTGGGAGAAGGGGYGGGATTTTTTTTCTTCTGAGGGAGCAGTGGAGAGCTGCTTTTTAATGGGAATATAATGATCAGGTCCAAGAGCTCTTGATGGCACATTTCCCCCTTCATTAGTTCCACTCGCTGTGGGAGTTGAAGAGTTTAGCATAAAAATTGATAATCTTTCATATGATGGGGACAAACTTTTTAGCAGGGCCTGTTACTATAGGGCAAGGGGGAATGGTTTTAAACTAAAAGAAGGTAGATTTAGACTAGACATAATGAAGAACTTTTTCAATGAGTGTGGTGAAACACTGGCACAGGTTGCCTGGAGAGCTGGTGGATGCCCCATCCCTGCAAACATTCCAGGTCAGGCTGAACAGGGCTCCAAGCAACCTGATCTAGTTGAAGATATCCTTGCTCATTGCAGAAGGCTGGACTAGATGACCTTTAAATGTCCCTTCCAACCCAAACTGTGCTATGATTCTATGGAATGCCAGAAAGCGGCTCTGAGTGTCAGCAGTGCTGTGTCAGCRACAGGCACTGCCCTTCTGAGTGACCCTTCTGAACTTGCACCTTCCTACTGGGTATGTGACCACACCAAACAGACAGTGTGCCGGGGGCAGCAGCCAGCCAGGAATCGATTTAGCAAAGGGGGAAAGGAGGGGCAAGCAATTGAAATGTGGACCTCAACCCCACGCAAAGTGTTAAGAAGGAAAGGATTGTGAAAATATTCCCATTTACCTACAAACTAAGGTGAGTTTTTTCTTTTTTTCCCTCCCCTTAACAAAATATGGGTTTTCTAGATACACAGAAAGTGTTTAATTTATCTAGAAGTCAGTAATGTAACTGAAACAGCACCACTTCCCATTCTGATTAGACATTTAAAAATGTCTGAGGGGTGGTATGAGAGCTGCAGCACAAGTAAGGAGGTTGTTGAAGTGGAAATACGTTGCGGCTGTGAACTGCTGTGATCTATCACGCTGTACCCATGTGCTGCCCTCTGAGAAGTTCCCTGTCGTGCGTCAGAGTCTGGAAAACGTGTTTCCAGATATTTTGCGGAGCTTGGAATTGTGGAGAAGGGGGCGGATTGGGCCCTGCTCTGGTAGGGCAGTGGCTCTCCATCGAGTGACACTGGAGACAGCCCCTCACCCCGCCTTACCCACCCCATGAGTGGCCCAGACAGGAGAGGTCCCACCTGGGAGGCAGGCCCAGGGGCGGGGCCAAGGGTTTAAGGAGCCTCACCACGTGGTGCTGTCTGTGTTTTCACCTTACCTCCATGTTGGAGAATAACATCGTTGGAACCCAGGAGTTGGTAGCTGTGCCTGTTTTTTTCTATATCTTTCCCATCTTCCTGTTTTCCTCCCTTTCTTCMTCTTTTTCTAAACTTTCTTCTCACAGAACATAACATCGAATGGGTTATAAGGTTTTCCTATGTTTAATGAGCTAAGTTTATGCCGGGAAAAGTGATGTTGTGTACTGTTTATTCTTTTGCCAATGTTTCCTCATGTTCTGTAGTTCTGCCAGTAAACTTTTGTGTGGTTTTTATCTATTGGGAAATTTTGGTTGAATTTTCTCTTTGTGCCTACCCAGAGAAAAAGAATCTTGGTTTACCCCGAGGTTTGAGTGACTGGGTCATAACAGTCGTGTACCACCGTTTTCCCTTTTCCCAAGTGTGCTGCTAAAGTAAAAACCTGCAGCACGTTTTTATCCAAACCGATTCTGTAGCTGCTGGCCTTTCCCAGCCTTTGCTAAAGCTGATTCTTACTGATATACAAAGCTTTTAACAAAAAATTAGTTCTACGTTAAAAAAAAAATTGAAATCACCTGTAAAGGTACTTATATTCAGGTCCATTCTCAGTCCATCCCATCTCGTGCATCTTCTTCTGGAGATGAACAGCCTTCCTGACTGCTGCTTCATACCTCTCATTCTGGGTCTGGAAATACTGATTTTCTCTGCTAAATACAGGGTCAGATTCGATAGCTTCAACTGCAAGGCAACACAGAAGAATTGGTTCTCCTGGGGCTGGGGAAGTGCAAGCAGTGCCTCGAGCCATGCTCAGGAGGAGCAGGCAGGACTGGACTCATGGATACTGATGCTGTGACTTTTAGGGTGCCTGCAGGCAGGGTTTATTTTGCCAGTTCTGGCTCCCATGGCTGTTAACTCTTAGCTCTGAAAAGCAGCGGGTTTGGGGAAGGAAGAGGGGAACTGAGTGGGCCTGAGAGAGGGGTCTGTTGAGCARAAATGGTGACCCTGCAGGGTAAGGCACTGTCCCTGGTCAGGGTGTGAGGTGACTTTGTGGCAGAAGATGCCAAAAGTCTCTGTGCCTCCAATTGCTGTCCCCATGATGGGGGGGGACACAGCAAGAGCTGTGGTGAGCTGCATTTTGCCCAGGCTGTGGTTAGCAGGATTTTCTCCAGAGGGTGGCTTATGGCCAGAGCCTGCTGGGTGTCCTGCTTGGGATGTTACCAGCCCACAGCACTGCTGTCAAACAACTCAGAGTCACTATTTCTGCATCACCCTGAGGGCTCCCCGTGTCCATTTTGTCTTAAAACCTTGAGCCTATTCATGTGGAAGGTTATACTGAACTCCAGTGGCACTGTGAAGTGGGCAATCCCAGCGGCCTGTGCCGTTTTCCTTTGCTAAGTGTATAATATGGATGCAGTTACAGAGACAACAGACAGGGTTTTTTCCTCTGTTCCTTCTGAGCACGCAGTCATTTTTTGGCACACCCATCACGAGTGAGAGCAGCTCAGCCTGGCTGAGCCAACCCACACAAGAAATTCCCCACCTGGATGAGCCCGATGTGCCGAGGAGGGAAGCTGGCTGTGGTTCACACGTGGTGAGCATTGCTCCACAGCAGCACCAGCCCCCACACGCATCCCCCTCGCACAGGGACGCTCGACCCTCGGTTCTTGTGTTCCAGTTTAACCAGTGTTGCCAGAGACACTGGTAATGGGAGCAGGGAGGAGGAAAAGCTTCAGACAGCAGGAGTGGCTGCGGAGGAGTTGTATTGATTTACGCTAAGAGAAGACTCCAGCTCCACACTCCCACTTTTTAAAGAGATGGGTGATAAGCAAATGCCCAGGAGCACAAACCCCACCGTGCTGCAAAGGAGGAGAACAGTGGGACACAGGCATGGCTTGTGCCAGCTCCCTGCCAGCACCTCTTAAGGGTCACTCACCCACTGCCCTCCGTATCCGCGTCTGCTCCGTGCCGCCGTCCAGCAGGGCCGTGAGCTTCTCCACGCAGAAGGAGGCTGTTTGCCTCTCGCCGGCGAGGTCCGGGTTCACACTGCCGAGCACCGAGCCCTGCGAGTACTTGCTGGTCTCCAGCAGAGCCATCCTGGATCCCAGGCTGCGCTGCTCTGGGAAGGGACGGGACTCCTCTGGCACTGGCAGCCCGTCAGTGGATGCCTGATGGAGGTGTTGGCACAGCGAGGAGTGGTTTCGGTAGGTTGGCCAAGGTGCTGTACCTGCACAGGGGTTGCGTGAATATTTAGGTACTGTCCTGTCCTCATCGCAGTGGACAGTGGAGATTTATTGGACTTTTAAGGACTCAAACTGCAGGTTTTGTGCCGTATTTTTAAACATTGTTTTTTTCCCCAGTCTGTCCCCAATATTTTATGGTAAATTAGTGCCGCAGTATCCCACAGGTATGTGTTAATTTTTAAGGGAGTCTCTGGCCCGTGGTTCACAGRGACTGGTGGCTCTGCCTATGCTGCCTCTGTCCATGGGGCTCAGCTTTACATTAACTCCTAATCCCATGTCAGCAGGATTTGCTGCAAGATACCATTAAAAAAAAAGCTGTAGTGTGTGGAAAATAAATCAGATTTTTTTCCTTGAGCAGGCTGCTGCCTTCTCGAACATTACATTACTTTAAGAAATGTAGACTCTGGAAACCATTGCAAATGCGTTTTTAATTCCTGATTTTTCTCATATTCAGGCCTTTAATCCAAGGCTGGAGAGAGAAAAGCCTCMGGGCAGCGCGCCGGGCGCACAGAGCTGGGGTAACCCGGCGCTGCTCTTGAGCCGTCACGGGCAGCTCGGCGCCGGGGACGCCTCGGCCTCTGCTTCCTCTTCCGTGAGGCGGCGTGAGGAAAACGCGATTCCTTTCGCKCCGTGCAAACGCAGCCCCCCACGTACCTTGTCCCAGGCGTCCCTCGTGGAGCCGTCCGGCTCCTGCCTCCCCTGCTGGGCCGCGGCTCCGGAGCCCCGTGCGAGGACCTTGTTCCCGGGGCCGGCGCCGCGGGCCGSGGGTGTTCCTGCGTGCGCTGACCTCTGCAGGCTGGAAAATCCCACAGCTCCCAGCGCTCMGAGGGCTCCGCGCTTCAAAACAGGACTCCGTCTGATCCCGCTTCGGGCGGTGTGCGCGCTGGAGATTGCACTTCCAGCTCCGTCACCAGTGACACCCTGCCCTGCTCCTGGTGTTTTTAATTTTGGTTYATTGTTTTTGTAGCCGGCGCCGGATGGAGAGCAGCACCCCTCGGGCTGGCGCTGCTCCTTGCCTGGGGATTTGACTTGCTCAGGGTTTTCCCAGCTCTGACATGGYACTACCCTGAGCCCTTCCCGCAGTTCGGGGTGCAGGTCTGGAATGCGGGGCTGTGCCTCGTGCTGGGAGGGAAGGGAGCCTGACAAGGGGAATGTGCTGCCTTCACCTCCGGYGGTCCTGAATCTGCCCCTGCTGCTGTCTGGTGGGCAGGAGATGGGAGCTCACCCCCCTCACCCTGGCTACAGCCATATAAGCATGATGGGAGAGAAATCCAGGAGRGGATCCCCCCTGCCCACAGCTCATCGAGGGGTCTGTGCTGCTGCTTCAGACCCATGCTGGAAACTGCTTTGTCAGGGAAAGAGGTGGGATACGTTGGCTTCACCACATGGAAGGCTTGCTTTAACATGGGAAGTTAAGCAAAGTTTGGGAAATCGGATGTAGTTTTGYGTAAGGATAATTTTAAGCCTGGAGCTGAGCTTGTTGAACCAAGCCYGGCAGCCACGAGGAGCAGCAGTCAATGAGAGCAGCCGACTGCAATGCAGTGAGYGTGCTGAGATGGTGTGTTGGGGATCAGCCTGGTAGATTAAAGATACTGTGTGGCTCCATCACACTCCCAGAGTGACAGGGTGTCCTATGGATGTACTATATTCTGGTCTGCACTGCACAGCATCCCATCCCACAGTGACTCGGGGTCATGAGCACTTGGGAGGCAGTACATCCTTTGGAAGTGCTCCATGGGATTTCTCATTTGCTCTTGTATCTCCTGCTGCTGAAGTGGGAAGTGCTTGGCCTTGTGCTTCTTGAGTGCTGTTTGCAATTCAGCGAGCAGGTCTGGCTCTCCTGAAGGAAGGGTAAGGAATGACAGGTTGGAAAAAGCCTGTCCCTGAATCTCTTTTAAACCTGGTGATCATGCAGGCTTATATGTGGGCAGGCTCGGGTGCTGCCTGCGTATGTCATTGGCAGTCTGTGTCAGTGAGGTCTGAGCTGGAGAGCCACCAGAGCTGCACACCCAGCAGTTCTCATACACCTTGGTTGCCAGTGCCCGTGGGTGCCCAGAGATCTCATGGACTGTGATGAGAACCAACAAAATACACAAGAGCACCTGGTTATAGTGTGTTGGAACGCAGCCCCACTATTACATTACTGATAATTTTGCATTTTTGCCAATTTTCATTAGGCTGGATCTCACCAGTATCATGGCCAATTCAAGATTTCATATGCTGCTTTCATCAACACAGAACTGTTCAGTCTGTGGCAGTTTTAGATAGTTTTGGGAAATGATCTAAATATAGAGAAATACCTAGGATAGGCAGAGGCGAGTTCCCGAGAAGGGGTGTTCAGCCAGGGCCAGTCTGAGTGTACCACTGGCTTGAGGAAGAAAACCAGAACTTGCCATTTCTGAGGCAGTCACGAGGAGTAAATCAGGCAGTAAAATACAGGTGTTCCTTGACAGGAAATTCCACTGCAGCAAATTATCTAGGAGCACTTCAGGACTGAGTGCATAGGAGAAGAGATCTCAGCATGACCTGGATAAAGAGCAAAGCTGATATTGAAAACTCTGCCAGTAAGAGAAATTTCAGGCAATGGAGCAGTTTGAGCATAGCTAAAAGGTTTTTATCTTTAAAGAGCAGAAGTGATTGTTTCTTACTGTCTTCCACAGAAGAGGAACTGTCACAATGAACAACTGCCATTGGCGGCATCCATGCGTGAAAGGAGGTATGTGATCATTGTAAGGAGTTTTGGGGCATATCCCATCAAAACCTCGCTGCTTGGGGCTGGGGAAGGTTGATAAAGCATTTTACAAAGTCCTGCATGAATGCCTTGGTCTCACATCTTATCAAAGGCCATGCTCCCCAGAGAAGATCCCTTTGAAACATTTATGCCAGGAAATGAAGTACACAACCTGCCATGGCAGGGTAGCAAGGGAGCTGTTATTATAAGCATCGAAGAGGTGGGAGGATGTTTTGGAAACCTGACCTGAAGAACAGGTTTAGTGAATGAGCCCTCGCCCCCAGTGATGAGATGACTGCCCACACCAGTGCCACAGGGTGCGGAGGGTCAGGAACGCCATGTACCTCCCAGCGTGGCAACCCCAGCAAATACCTGCTGTCAGAGAAATGCATCCACGCACCACCTCTGCCTTGTTCTGAGCGGGATGTTGGCATCTGATCAGGATATCACTAATGAGACAGAGAAGTCCTTTTCATTTTTTTTTGCTGCGTTCAGTTTTAGTCCTGGCTTTCAGGGACCATGGTGTGTGTGACCTGCACATGTGAAGCATCATCTCTTTTTCTTGTCTGTTAAATCTGTGATTTTTGGTTGCTGCTAAAGCAACTTTTAAAATGTTTAAAAATAGTGAAGAAGGCTCACTAGTGTGAGGATTACCTTCCAGTTCAAAAATGAGTTTTTAAATTAAATCCAAGGTCATGTTTCCTTGGCTTTTTGTGGGCCTTACCCTGCCAGGCAGGTGGGCATTCATAGTCAGTTAGAAATCAAACATATTGGAAGTTTCAGTGTACAAAGCCTGATACACAATTTTTGTGCCCTTACACGTCAATCAAATTGAGATGATGTCTGGGTGTAAGCACTGGGTGCAGTGTTGGGTGTGGGTGATGGAAAGAGCTCGTTGGGGAGCAAGTTAACACAACATTAACAAAGGAGTTGGTGTCAGACTTCACTGGTTTTTATGTTCATTCAGTTTATTTGGCTGTTGTCTGTTTGTATCCTTAGAGCTTTTTCAGTTCCTTGTGGAAAAGAGCAAAATATACAATCACCATTTAGTTTATTTCTTCAGAAGTGTCCACGTTAAACAGTGAGTTAATTCAGTAGATGTGCATGACATATGGTTTTATATAAATGTATAAACACCAACACAGGATACAGACTATATACCACATAAGCAACATACACAGTGCAAAAAATTGTCTTCCATCAATACTCTGATAACCTGTATCTCCTGGATACACCACATTTATTCAGGAATGTGCTTTAGGTGCATAGGGAGGAATTAATGCAAGAGAAATAGAGACACAAAGATACCCCAAAATCTTCCTGGTGATGCCTACACTGATTTTTTTAGGGTGCCACTTCCTCATTGCTGTGCCATGAAGTACAAGAGCATTGGAGCATTGTGCAGGCTCCAGGTCTGAGCCCACTAGAGCTTACCAGAGGTAAGTTCAGAGGGGTGAGAAGAGCTCTGCTGGAAAATGCTGTGACGTTTAAGCCAATGCTTCAACAGTAAAAGCATCATTTCCCATGTGCCATCATGGAGGGCTGGAGGCTGGAGCTCTGGTCAGGGGTAAAGCTCTGTATGCCCCAGGACGCTGCCTGTGCTGGTGGGTCCCAGCTCACAGCCCCTGGTGTCCTGGTGGGCAGCTGGGTCAGGGCTTTCTGCTGTCTTTCCACTGCTGGAAGGATTTCTTGTGGCTCTACTAGCCCAGCCTGAGTCAGGACAGTGTGACCTGGTCCTCCCTTTCCCTTTGGGACACCCCTTAGCCACCATGGACCACGTTGTGTGCAGCCCCACTCTGTGCTTGGTGGGCACMACATCATAGGGAGACACCTTGACTTATTTTTTCCCTCCAGGTAATACTTGAATACTTAAGAAGAGCAGCAAAATCCTTTTAGCCTCTTCATTGCTGACCTTACTGGATGGCTCCCACCCAAGGACTTGCATGAATGCCCCTGTCCCAGCCTGGGTGAGCTGATAACACTGATTTCACTGGTGCATATGGAGTGACAGATTGCCTCTCCTGGAGTGCATTTCCATCTGTGGCAAAATTACAAATTAATTTGCTGAATTTTTTGGAGCTCTTTGATCAAGGTTACTTAATCTGTGCCGTAACTCCTCACAAAACCTCAGCACAGTAATTCTGTCTGGTTACTTACACTGATGTTATCTATGGAGTATCATGCAGCATTCTTTACAGCTATATACAAGCATCCTTAGCAACACCTTCTTATCCTCGGAGAAATTTGGCTTTTTTTTCCCCTGAAAAAATAGTGGATGCTGCTTCTTCCTTATGGTTTTAATAATCACAACCTGTATGAAAAGCTTCACGGTTGGAAAGGACACAATAGATCCTTTCAAATCTTGTTTGACCCATAGTGACAATATGTACTGGATCTCTGAAATAAAATCATGTTTAGAATAAGCATATGAGCAAGGGCCTTAATAACTGCAGCAGAGAGTGCTGTGAGATGGGGTGCTCCAGGACTGAAGCTGAATTAAGGGCTTTTATGGCCCAGTCTGCCATGAAAGCTCCATACCTGTGTCACTGCTCTTGACAGGTGATGTGGCTCAGATGTTTTACTCGAACTGCCAGGTCAAGCAACAGCCCTCTGAAATGAAACATCCCACTGGACCAGGGAGACTAGAGAATGGATTAGTAACTTTCTAATAAATATATATAAATGCCCAGTTTCCCTTAAGTTATGTATGGATCCACTGAAGATGTGGATAGTAAATGTTGATTAACCAGGTATTACTTGCCCAGCTGATGAGGTCCACTGAGGCCATTCAAGAGCCAGTGTCCAAAGGCAGTCGGTGAGTTATGCTGTTCAGGCTTTGTATCAGGGCTGATGTGAGAGGCAGGAAGCTGAGATATTCCTGAAAACACAATGTTAGCTCTAGATGTGGATATCTCAGGGCATGGGTGTCCCATAAGTGTGACAGGCTCTGTCCATACATGGTGCAAATGCACCATTCACCTCAGCTTGACTATACCAGCAGCAAGAAGAGTTTTAGCTTTGCAAAGTGGCAACTGCAATGAGGCAGCTCTGACCTCTGGAAAAGGGGATGAAAAGCACTGACAAGTAGTTTTGCATCAGGACCTACATGCCCCATAGCCTACAAGTACCAGCTGTGTGCAGGGTGGTTAACAGGACAGCCTGGCACTGGTGGGACATCACCTCCTCCCCATCACAGGACACTTTTTGTGGGTCCCTATGGTAGCCCATCTCCAGCTGCTGGTGAGGGGATGAAGCTCAGTAGTGCAGAGGCAGGAAGCAGTTTGTCTGTCTGCTGCATCCACAGGGATCTGCTGCCTGGTCACTGCACGCTTCCATGGACACCCATGCTGGAAACACCCAGCCTTTGCTTTCTCTGATGCCAAAGGGAAAAAGGCAACATCTGCACGGAGCATTTGCCTTCCACTTGGGGTGTTGACAGAACAGTCCAATGTATTTTCTGCCTGAGCACGGAACTGCCTAAAAAGCCACTTTCAAACTGGGTTGAAATGCAGTTTAAAGGTGCTTGTGAAGAACAGCTGCACCTGCCTGTGCTGCACTCGTGGGCACACAGAAGTTGGTTTTTCTGGTAGTAYAGGTGTGCTGCTGGGACACACAGCCTCAGCCAGGCTTGACTGGCACACTGGTGCAATGCCAGTGAGCCTTGGGAAAGCCATTATGGTTACCTGGGCTGTTCTCAGTAATACACAGGTTGTCCCTTTTAGTTAYCAGGTTTCCAGGAGGTTCTCCAGAGCTGCAGCTGCCCTCTTGTCCCCTTGCCTGGCAAGCCTGCCTCCAGGGAGAAGTGGGGCCCCCCCAGGCTGTTCCTACCCAGACGTCCCTGGTTTAAATATTCACTGCGTCTCTAGAGTTAACCAAGAATTAGCTGGTGGTTAGTGTGCACCCACAGTCTCGGGGGGAAATAACATCATTCTCTGCATCCACTCGTGTCAGTACTTCGGTGAATACTGCACTTTTCCCACAGTGATTCCCTCCTGGTCTGGGAAAGCCTTTGCTTTGCTTTCTACTGGAGCAAGTGTTAATAACCGCAAGCAGCCCCGACGGTGTGGCTGGGAATGTCCACCATGTACAGAAATGTCAGGGAGGGTGTTGGTGCTGGCCTTGGTAGGATCCCTGTTGGGTTTTGGCAGAAGCTACGCCGCTTTCTCATCCCCCGTCACTGTCGATGTTCTTCTCAGGTTTTCCTTGACCTTAATGAATTCTGGTGCATGGTCTTCCTGCTTCTCCTGCTCCTTCTCCAGCTGTAAGAAAGAGGAGTCATTGTGCATGTGAAAGGACAAAAGGGCACCAGCTACATGAAAACAGGGGGCTTCATTATTGATGGGTCCAGTTATTATTGCCCAAAGCTGAATGAGTGTGTAGTGCACATATTGTGGCTCTCTTTTTACAAACCATCACAACAGACCCATATTCACCCTTACTCTTTTTCTGTCCTGCTGAAGCATTAATTTCTTTTTTTTCCTTCGGGAGGAACATCTCCATCCAAAAAGCAGGGGAGAGCTTCACTTCAGACCTGGCATGGGAGAGGGAGGAGGAGGTTTAAATCCTTCCCAGCAAAGGAGGCATGTGACCCTGGGAAAAGCTCTCAGCATTAGGTATTGTCCAAGATGGTGTAAGTCATTGTACTGTCTCACTTATATATGCAAAGTCTTTATGGATCTGTCCTAAACCACCTTGTTTCATATTCCTAGTTCTTCTCTAAGAGTGCCAGACTTGGATTTTCAAGTGATCTTTGCTTGATGGACATTGTGTAGTTAATTAAACAAACTGGGTTCATCCATTTGCAGTGCAAATACTGGCAAGTAGAAGAGGCAATGACTTTATTCTGAGTGGTAAGGAGCCTGCTCACTGCTTGCGCTAGTTTGGGCAAGAAGGCAGGCACAGTGAATATTGCTTTCCCCAGGCAGAATTTTGGCCAGGCTACATGCCAGGAACTGCTCCCCAAAGCAGTTTGGGTGAGATTGCAGCAATGTTTCTTCCAGCACTTGTGCAGCCTCTCAACCCACAACCCAGGATCCTGAGCACCGTTGTGGCGGGTGCTGCCACAGCCCCCATGCTATTTAGGGTGCTCTGAACTGGAAAAAAAACACCCCAAGGACACTGTGTGGGACCCAGGGCAGTGGTGTGTTGTGGGGTTATTGGGTGAGGTGGTGGATCCCACATGAAGCTGAGGGTGCTGCAGCTGCGTGGGGCAGCAGTGGAGGATGTACTGTGGCTCCTGTTTTATGGAGGGGTAGCAATGTTATACCTTGGGTTGAGCCTCAGCCCACTCATCTCCCCTGTGCCTTGTGTCAGGTGGTTAGGATAACCCAGGGATGGCTGAAAGTTCTACCTGATCCAGCCTCTGATGCCTCTTTAATAGCTCTTTTTCAAAAGGAGACTGCAATTTCTTTGCCTCTTCCTCTTCCTTCCTCTGTTTGATGAGCAGGTCTCGCCGTCGGTGCTCCAGCACCCGCTGCAGCTCTGGCTTGCTGTCCATGCCYAAACCTCTGTGGATAAAAAGCAGATAAAAGAGGTCCAGAGCACCTACACCCTGGGGTGTAACCACTGACAGCCTAGTAACCCCAAAACTCTTCTCAGTCCTAAATGGAAACATGGGAGACCTCATCCACAAACCAGCCCCAATCCACAAATCCATCCACAAGGTTTGAGGGTGTTTGATAGTGCCTTGGGCTGCCTGCCTGGGGTGGGCACAAGGTGCTGTTCATGTATGGCATTTGTGGYGCTAGAAGTTCTGCTGATCCCATTGCACTGGGGTACTACAGCTTTCTGTGCCAGGTGTTACTGGTTTTAATGGTGTCAGGTGTGGATTCAGCTGCGCTGAGAACATTTGGAATAATGACGATTTTTTTCCCACCAGCAGGGGTAGTCATTGGGCTGCAGTAATTGTCCTGGCAGCTCCTTCCCTCCCGGCACGTCCCATCTGAAGCTTTGAAGCTTTGCTTCATCTGAAGCTTTGCTTCGGAGCTGGGGGCTGGTGATCCCTGTGTTGACATGGATMGTTTGGGTCAAGAGGCCAAAATGCAATGTCCTTTTCTCCTGGAAGGTGGATGTGCTGATGGAACAGGTGCCTGGCTCACCTTGGGCAGCCTGAAGTATCTAAAGTGAACCCTTGTTGTGTGAGGGGAGTGATCACAGGAAAGGAGACACTGCAGGGCCATGCAGGCAAGGCACGAATATATGGTAAAGAGATGGAAGGTGTTCCCTGAACAAATTTCAGAAACCTCACCTTTGGACATTGCCACGCCTGAAGTAGTTGTGGGTGGTGTTTGGTGTTCCTGTGGGTGCAGGTCTGTGTTGAGTGAGGAGGGGACCGCCCCATGCCTGTGCTAAGGGCTTGCCCAGGGCATGGTGGGTTGGGGAGATCTGTTAAAGCAAAGCTCCTCCTCAGCACCAGGAGGTTTCTGTTGACCAGTATGGTTGGTTTTGGCCAAGGCTGTTTGAAAGCAGAGGCATCAAACCCCGCGGGCTACGGATTTCTTGGCAGGTGCCTCACTCACATCACRAAATGATAACCTGGCAGGCAGGAGAGGGGATCCAGATCTTCTCTGCAGGTGCAGCAAACCCCTGCACTGTCACAGCATGTCTGGGGCCCACTGCTTGCATCCTTCCAGTCTCACTTTTAATGATGCTTCCTATTGTAATTTCTTTTTTTTGCTTTATGACAGCGCAAAGTTCACAGCAACATCAGTGAAGGCAGCCATAGTCTTGTCCCCAGAGCTTTCATGATGGTTTTTCAAGGGAGGAACAACTTGGATGCTGCAAAATCGCTTTTCCCAAGGCTTGAGAGAAGGAAAACCTGGCTTGGCTTGCTGGAGACACAGCTTGCAATGTTGCCTGTGGATTTGTTACTATTCTTTGATTTAATCAGCCTGTGTTGTTAGTGCCCAGAGGTGTTGACTAAGATAAAGATTTTGTTACACAAGCTGCTGATTTGACTTGCTTCTCCCTGCTGCTTGAGGGGAAAAAACCAGCCAAAGCAGATACAGGAGCAAGTCGTAGATCCTTCTCTGTCCCCTTGTCCCCTCTCTCCCTCTATGGTAATATTTGGCAGGAAACAAAACTGGTGGAAGTGACAACAAACCAGCAACAATGGATTATCTTCCGCGGTAGGGTTTGTTTCACRTGCTTGCTGAAAAACACTTGGGAGGTCAGAGCCAAAAGAGGTTTAAACTGATGCATGAGAGGGGCCACATGAGTAGGTGGTGCAGGATGGCTGTGGGTGGTTAGGATATAGGAATCCAAGCTAGGATAGGAATCCAAGCTGCCTCCTGCTGTAGCTGGTGGCACGCGTGGATGTGACACAGTGGCAGGCACAGAACTGGAACACAAAGAGATGATGTACTTTGTGTTTGCCAGTGTGAAGTCCAGCTCTGATGCTGCAGGGTCTGCACCCCCTCCACGGCCATTCCTCTCTGCTGCTGGCATTGCAGGGATTTCTCGTTTCTTTGTTTCATCATGGTTAGACTSGAATAATGTTCTGTGAGATCAAAGCCAATGCTGGTGGGTGACCCTTTAAACTGGGTGGTATCTCTGGGGAGGAGATGCTCACTCTCAAGCCAAAGACTTTTWAAAATATCTGGCTGATATAGTTACATCTGCCTTGATGCCAGAGAATGGTCCCTGTAATTCTTCTGATTCTGGGAAAATCAAATCAAACCCAAGCCCAGCCAGTGCCAGTATTGATTAATGCACCCTGCTGGCAGGCTTGATTGTTTGCTGAATTAATATACGTGTCTGGTTCTCGTGATGACTGCAGTCCTTTAGAACAGAAGCTGTGCTCCTTTTAATTAGGCAGCCAAAGAGCTATCGTGTCAGGGTATTTCAGGGTGTTCAGAAAATGTCAATATAAAGCCAGCAGATTTCTTGCTGTGCTTAAAAGCCTCTGAGCAGAATATGATTTTATTGCACTGATGTTCAGACAGTTGCCACAAAGGAGTGATGTAGTTGTAGGTTCTTGATCATTGATGTGATTTTCCTGATGTTGTATCTGTACCCCCAAAGAGTTTAATTGGGGTGATGGGGTAGGAAGTCAGGAATATGAATTCTAGCCTGTCTTTGCCCATTTGATACTTAGGGAGTCAGTGAGTGGCCRTCTTTTACAGATGATCTCACCTCAGTGCTACCCCAGCTTTCAATGGCTCCATCCAGCCTGCATCTCTTCGTGCCTTTGGGTTGACCTTCAAGTGCATGGGAATGCTGTACACTGCTGGGCACTTGGCAAATCAGTGATGGAGATAAAAAACCCAGAAAACCTTCAAGGGACACCAGAAAGGGGCTGTAGGGATGCCTTGCATCTTCCAGTGCTTGTGACTCTAGAAAGTGCCAGCCAATGCTTCAGGACGGCAGAGCAGAGGCTTTTTGTTCTGCTTCTGTTTTAAAAGAAACTGTCACATCAGAGAAAAAAGGAAAGGTCTACAGCAAGTTTTACACTGTGTTTGTTTGCAAGTGAGGGGATTTATCAGCTTCCAGCTTGCAGTCTGTCACTGGCACCTGTGCCTCAGCTCCTGAGCTCTGACGGCTCAGCACCTCTTAGACTGGAGCCTGCGACCTCCTCTTACCTTTTGTGGTTCATCAGCAGCTCTCTGTGCAGCTCCTGGTGGCTCTTCGAGGCTTTTACAGGATTTAGGAGCTTTTTAGGTTTGATGAGGTCTGGATTTCCATCTATGTAGTCTGGGTGAGTCAGGATATTACCACCATCTGGTCGCTCCCGCTGTATTTCCGTGTACATCGATGCTGGAAGAAAAAAAAAAGGTGTTTGCATGAGAAGTCTCACCGTGCTTGGTGTGAGACCCCTGGGTGAGGCAGAGGAGAAGAGCTGGTGCTTGTCCTGGCTGCTCGACACCCGTGTCAGTGTCTGGGTGCACGTGCCTTCGTGTGCTGGTGTGGGTTTTTTAGAGGTTTTGAAAAACACTCCCTTTGYGTTGTTGATGAGACACATATTAATTAGATCACTTAAATTACTTGCCAGCCACTCGCTTCAGTGGCTGCAGCATTTAGTGCCAAGGATTAATTAATGCAAGATAGGTCTAACTAAAACTGGAAGCAGCCATGGATGTGGCCTGTGCTGAGCTGCTGCTTTGGGCATCCTGGAGGAGGCTGTTGGTCCCTTAGCACACGGGGATGCTGTGGGATTTAAGGGGCTTCTGAAACACTGGCCTGAGGAAGTCCTGCTGTATCTGAAACCTCTTGTCAAGGAAAGGTTTTGTTGATATCCTGCTGACCTATTCATCAGGATCAAGCCCAGTGCCAAGAAAAGCATCGTTGGCCCATGCAGTCTGTGATCATGCTGTAATAATTTGTATGTTCTGGATGTAAGAACAAGAGCCCACTGTTTTGGAAGGCATGGCAGCTTGGATTTCAGGCAAACCACAGGGCATGCTCACTGTTGGTGTTTTCCAAGTCCTTTACATTTTCTCTTTACAAAAAACTCCTATACAAAGTGAGTGCAAAGCACAAGTTATAAGACAAACTGCTTGTGGTGGGCTGTGTCTTTAAATGAGGAGCACAGTAGGTCTGCCTCCAATTATTTAGTGTATGGTCTAATCAGGGGCTCAGAAAGAGCAATTTATTCCTGACTATTCACTTGAACAATTTGGAAGTTTACCAGTAAGAACAAAAAAGTCCCGGGAAAAGGGTGTAGGCAGCTTCATGTCTTTAAATGTCTCATTATCACAGTATTTTTTGAGGCCTAGTGTGAAGTTATATGGGTTGATAGAGCTGCAAGGAAAACAGTTGTTCAGTAATGTTGCCTCTTTCTCTTATTTCAATCTCATGTATAAAAGGAATAAAACCTATTTAAAAGAGAAATCAATAAAAAAAGGCAAGAGAAAGCAGGCTAGGTCATTCTTTCATAGTCAGTAAGCACTTAAAAATGTGAAGTGGATTGCAATCAAACAGGATTGTGTAAGGAATAATACTGCTGAAGAAAAGATTCAATATCAAACAACTTCTCATTGAATGTTAATGTGGCCAGTGCCCTACTGCTTTGGGAATAAAGGAAAACAAATCAGAGCCCATTACAGGAGTGTAATTGGGGTGAATAGTTCGGTAGATATTTAAAGGGCGCTTGGAAGCTGGAACCAGTGATTTTTTTCTATTACATTATTTTCCTCTAGGATCACACATCACTGCTGGCAGAAGGGAAGGTGGCGTGGTTTGATGTTTGGTGGCAAGTGCCAGGCTGACTCAAACCCTTGCAGGGCCAGACGCCCCAGACTTAAACTGAGGGCTCAGCGTTGCGTTCCAGAGAGATGTGGAGACTGAAGAACAGCCAAGGGTTAAGGCAGTGCAATTTCATGGCTAATTTTTGTTAGATGAAAGGCAGGTTTTGAACAATGAGAAAGCATATCAGATTTTCACTGGGGTAAAATTGCTTCATTTTTTTTCTTGTACTTCTCTTTTTTTTTTCACAGAAGAGGCAGAGAAAAGACAAGGAAGGAAGGAAGGTACAAAAGCAAAGGTTTGTTTTGGCATGAATGAAATGGTTGAGCTCCTGTTTCAAATGGCAAAGGTATGTCTTCATTTTTCAAACAAAAAGGTCTCTCCATGAAGTAACTTCAATAAAATGCCAGGTGTTTTTAATGGAAACACTGTTTTTGGAAGCTATACTAATAGAGTAGCCTCAATGTCACCGTGTCATCCCGCTGCCCTTTCCTGCTGTTCCTGTGCTGTKGTTTAGTCCAGAGCTGCCTCCAGTGACACAGATGTCCACACTTGCTTGTGTGCTGGTACCAAATCCTGATGCATGTCAGGAGAAGGGCTGGGACATGTCCACCTTGGATTTGTCTATCTTAAACCCACTTGATGTGCTCTGCTAGGGGATAATGCAGCGAGCAGCAAGCATGGAAGGATTCTGCAGCCAGCCAAGCCTGAAGGACCCACTTGGCTGTGTAAATGGCTGAAACTCAAGTGACTTTGGTATTTTTCTCTAGACCAATTAGCTCTCGGGTCCTGTTGCTAAGCTGTGCTCGCTCTTGGGGCACTGGTGCAGCACTGTTACTTATTAAATACTGTTTTCCTCTGCTTCCATGATGTATGGTTTTCCTTTTGCAACTCAGGAGTGGGAGTCCCTTCTTCCCTACCCCAAGACCCAGATCCTGGGATATTTGCTTGGGCAGGCTGTCCCCACATCCACATAGGTCTAACACCCAGCAGTGCACCCCATAGCACGGTGTCATCCAGCCCTACAGTCTGGGCTTGTGGTGTTTCCCATGACACCCAGCATGATCAGAGAAGGGTCCCCCTTCTGTCTTGGGGGACCTTCTGCTTATGCAGCATTTTGGGGGAGCACCATGGTGAGCCTGGAGGTTTTGAATGAGCTAATGTGGTTATTTCCAGACTGCAGCAATCCAACGTTGCATGACTGAGGCTTGCAAAGAAGCAGCAATTTATCAACCTATTTACTGAAGGCAGATGGGGAACTTTTCCCTGAAACTAGTACAAATTAAGAAAAAAAMTGGGAAGGAAGGAGTGTAAGAAACTGAAATGGACTGGAAGCTTTTCTGGCCGGATGCTGTTAAACGAGCATGCAAAAGTGCTCACGAGGAGTGTAATTTGCCCGAACAAACTGCGGGGGCCAGGACACAGCAGGTACCTCTGTGCTTGGTTTTCATTGCACTAGATGTACCTAGAGCTGTGCAGACACCCACCTCGAGGGTTTGGCTTCCTGTGGGTGTCTGTACTGCTGCCCTGGGGACAAAGTCAAAGCCCTGATTGGGACTGGAAGGAGCCTTGAATCTCTCTACAAGAACAGCCTTTAAACCTTCAGAAGCCCTCAGCCTGGAACAATTCAAGGAATGTCTTCATTTGCATTGAGCAGGAAAATAAAAAGAGAATATAAAAATACTGGTGTGTCTGAAACACAGCTTGGGATCATGCTGGGGGTAAGGACGGGGCATCCTTTCTCCTGCAGGTTTGCCAGTAGGACCCAGTGCAAAATGTTTGTTGGGGAGTAGATTTATTGTCTTCAAGACCTGATGTAATTCATGTCTATGTAAGGGGAGACAGGCTGCTATCAGGCTGCTTTGTGTCATTATTTACGGTGCTGGAGGTGTAAATCAAGCCAGGTCTCTGCAGTGGATTTACAGCAGGATGTCTGTTTTTGCATGATTCAGCTGTAGATCAATGAACAAGGCTCTGCTCTGGCACCTCCCTGGCCACCATCATAAATCAGCAAAAGGTGTTGGACATTTTTATATTGTTCTTGGCAAGATATAAACAGAAAAATACATATGGATGTTAATACCCTCTGCTGTACTGAGGAAGACTGTGACCATTTAAATAGGTCTGCTTTGGAATGTTGCTTATAAAAAGTAGCTCTGTTTGCTTCAACACACTCAGGCTTTTGCTCGTTTTTAGGTATTTTCCCTTTCCTCATTTCTAGAAGCTTGAGGCTTTCTAGGGAAGGTGTGTTTCCAGCTGCTTTTCTGTTAGTAACAAGCAAGACTGCCAGGATGAGGATGCCAGAGCAGATACTTGGACTTCACACGTAGAGTTATCTTCTCTCTCAAGCATACTGTGAAATGAGCTTCCAACCTCTATTAGTTTTCTAGGAGACTCCACAGGGAATTTTCAGCATCTTTGACATGGCCCAGAGACCAGCCACCCTCCTGCCCCAGGATATAGGACTGGCTGGAGGAGAAAAATGATGTTTTAATATCTTGGTCTGTTCTGACCTAAAGCAAAGCCCAAATTCCTGCTCAGACTGCCTGGAAATATTTATAAATCCCCCAATTCCTGGGAGAATTGCAATAAAATCATCACTCTCCAATCCTGGGGCAAATTATTTCCACTTCTAATTATGCTCAGCCGCAATACTTTTGGGAAACAGGATATCAGGCAGCTTTGGTGCAACACTAAGTGCCTTTGAAAACATGAATGTTGCAAATATACATTAAATATGCTCTACTAGGAGTATAAAACGGTGTGCTGCCTGGGGTCCTGAGGGGCTTTTGTGCAGCCCAGGGCAAGGAGAGCAAGCCTGCTCCTGGAGAGGAGGAGGAAGAGGAGGAGGTGGAGGACTGGCTCTTGCACAAGGACAGGCATTGGACACGAKGGTTTGGCCATGGCTGGAGCTGGGCTACGCTTCCCTTGGCTGCTGCTGCTTTTTGGTTTTCCCTCACTCAGAGATGCCCTTCACAGAGCATTTATTTAGGATTAAGCAACTTGTCTCTCAGTGGTGGATTGCACTGTGGGCCCCTCTGTGTCGGGACCATGCACTGCTCCTGGCAGCCTGCTCTACCGTCCTGTCGGGATGGAAATAATCCTCAGGAATGTTAAGGGGATTAACAGTCCTGGAAAGGGCAGGTAACCTGAGGGGTGCAGCTCTGCTTACGGCTGCCTACATGGCTACAGCTGTTCTTTACAAGGGGAAAAACTAAAGAGGTTGGAAGTGGAATTAATCCATAGCTGCTGGGTTTAGAAAGCTGTAGGGTGGAGGTCTGGGCTCCTGCCCAGCACCTGTCAACTTGCACCTGTGTAGGAGAATGGAGGGTGCAGCAGGACAGCAGCTGCTTTTTGCAGATTTTCATGTGAAATGCCTGACTTTTGTTTTGCCAAGGTCTCCTTGACATCCTTACCCCTGTGACATCTCACCTTTCCCCTGCACATCCCTCAGCCCTTTTCCATGCCACCTACATCCTTAACCTGCAGAGCTGTCAGTGCTGCCTTCTGCAGCACAGGTCAGCATTCAGCTTTAGCTGAAGCGTAAAAAGCAAATGTAGTTCACAGTGTTTTATTTCTGATCTCTGTGTCATTTGAGAACTGATTTCCCAACTCATCTCAGAGCATCTCAGGAGAGGTTTGTCCAAAGGGCCAGATGATGACCAAACTGCTCTTGTTAAAAATATTGTATTGGCATCCCTTTCTGGGCATATAATGGGTCTCTGAAATGTCACCCATGTAAAAACATTCAGAAGGCATTATTTTGGGAATGGGATCCATACTCAGAGGACATTGCTGTCTGTAATTCTGTGAGACCCTGTTACTTGGTAGAAGGGAGGAGACTGGGCAAAAACCTCAGGACATCCAGGGCCAAAGCCCTGAATCTGGATTTGTAAAACCACTGACCCAAGAGACCACTTCCTGGGCAGAAATGATCATTTAAAACTGTGGTTACAGGGAAGAACCTCTGGTTTTCTGGATGCCTGGGATTTATTAATGAATGAGTCCTTTTAAAAGAACCTAGAGATTAATGAAAGGCTGCTGAAAGCAGCTGGTCATACACGTCCTGCAAGTCAGGTGGCTGCAAAACCAACACATCACCGTGGGCCAGCAGAGCAAGTTTAAAGCTATTTATACAAGTAACCTGAGCCCTGGAAATGATGTGACTTTCTGACACTTTTAACTGCAATTATGGTGAGGAAACCTTCCCTTTTCTGGGCTAGAAACCCCAATAGTATACACTGCCTGGGGAGCTCTCCTTTCCTCGGGGTGAGGGTCCTGTCCCTCACATCCCTCTTGGGAAGGCTGAGAGGAGCAGGGCCTGTCCTCACTCCCTGCAAGAGTTTGCATGTGCAGGTGGAGGTGTGTGGGATCTTTAAACCAGCTTCTGTTACATTTAAGCACTGGCACACTTCTCCCTCAACCAGAAGTTAATTTTTTTTCCCATTTTAGGGTATGAACTTTCTGTCAGTACATTTCCAGTGTCTGGAGAAGGAGTTTGGCTCTACAGCTTTTCCTGTGAGAGAGTAAGGGCAGAAAAGGTCATGCTGTATGTTAAATCCTACAAAGAATGAAGCTGAAAGTTTGTCTTTGGTTTTGGATTCTTCAATTGATGGCATTTGCTAATTTGCATGATTTTTCTAGTGTTAGTTAATTGTATTTTAGAAATACAGAATAGCTGGGGTCGGTAAAATGGGAAAGAATTGCATGTCAGTCTCTGAAAGCCCCAAAGCTTTGTGTGGTGACAGCATCTTTCAGGTGTGTACCTACATTGTGGAGGATTTGCTTCCAGGAGGATGAGAGGTTTGACCTCAAAGTCAGGCACCTGCTTTAGGAAGCCCCTTTCTGCATGGTCGGTGCCTTCAGGGCAGAGGGAGGCATCCAGGTGCCACCTTTGGTGAGTCAGATGTGGGTGCTGCCYGACAGGGAGGCTTGCAGAGCCTGGACACCCTTTGGTGGTTGAGTCCCCACAGCTGAGCCCACAAAATGTGCCTTATTACCCCAGCTAATCCATGCATTGCTGTTACAACAACCTGGAACAAAATACCTGTAATTCACATTAGCCTAATGACTGCTGTGCTTACTGCCCTGGTGATGGATGATGATGACATTAATAATGATAATAATAGTAATAATAATAATAATAATGTGAGCTCAAAGATTGGCAGATGCTAATCATTACCCTCCCTGAGTGAGATGGCACCAGCTCCCCTCCTCACTGTGATTTTCCTGTCCTCTGGTTCCAGCTGTGCCAGCAGCTTGGGAGCACCTCATACCGATGGACCTGGCACGCTCCCCCGTGCTTGTCACCAGGCGACCATATCACTGATAAATGATATGTGTGCTCTGGAAAGGAGGCAAAGAGCCTTTGTCTGATTTTAATCTATAGTTTTAAATAATTAAGCAAGGCTAATTCTGGTATTTATAATGCAATAGGGTGAGTGTAACTCGATGTGGCTGCTGTGGGAAGCAGTTCCCAGCTATCAGGTGGCTGCCTCAGGGCAGCAGGCACTCACACCCCGTGTCCGCTCACCTTCACTCAACCCTGACGGTCAGGAATAAACCCCACGGGGTCACAAGGTCAGAAAGGGAGAGAAAATCCTAAGGGAAATGTAAAACAGGGCTGGGGGACACATCCCTGCAGCTCCCGGCGCCGCTGCCACGTGTGCCCCCTGTTCCTACCTCTGCCTCTCTGCTGAGCATATGCTGGAGATGGGGCTGCTCACTAGTACAGCCAGTGCTCCCCTCCAGTACAGCCAGTGTTCTCTCACCGGCACAGCCAGCGTCCTCAGTTCAGTGTCCCCAGTCCTGGTTACCCTGGCTGAGCCCCGTGCCAGCACCGCAGCCCCCAGGGCTGGGTCCCCCATTTACACCGGCCTAAGGGGGGGCACAGAGCAGGCGCCGGGCTCAGCCCGGGCTCCTCACGCGTCACCACTTGCCATCACCTCAAAGGTAAAAGACTCTGGATGCCACCATGGTCACTGCTGAGCTTTGCATTAATGCACGTGTATTTGAAAGAGAGAAATAAAACCAGGTTTGGGGCTTGCTGAGCTGTCTAGGGTGTAGAAGTTACTGGTAGGAAATGCTTGTACTGTCAGGTAGCAGCAAGTGCCTCTCTGCTGGCAGGCAGGACTGGGTGTGCTAGTTAATCATTTCATTTAATTACCCTGGGCTGTGATAAGCAAAGATAGCAAGGCTGGGATCTTACTCTGTTAGCAATCACCGAGACGTCCCATGCCTTTTACAAGCAGCATGTGGAGTGTTTGCTTAGTTTYGTTAGACTGTGGCAGATGCTTAGCAGTCCTTCTTGACAATCACAAACTTACTTTTAATATCTCACCAAATATTTGCTCTGTGCATTTGCCTGCCTATGACAGAGATGCACATTGATCAATAATGAATGCTTTMAGTTAGTTCAAAGCTATTTTGTTAAATACAGAGAAAATCCTCCCATGTTGATTTGCAGGGATTGCATTAGCCCCCTGTCCAGCCCAATGCCTCTCCGAGAAGAAGGTTTGAATTGCCGGACGGGTTTTCTGAGAGAATTTCTTGTGGGATACGGTCCSTTTGGAAAGGCAGAAGGGCAGCTTCTCAATCACGTACTGAASTATTAAAGTAACATGATACCTCAAAATTGAAACAGGGTCCCGAGTCACCTGCCGTATGCAGCGCAGAGCAATCGCAGGGGCTCGGCAGCCCGTCCCGCGGAAGGAGCGCCAGAGAAGCGGGGATCCCCCGGGGCAGTCGCGGGGCCCTGGGCTTACCTGATTTCCGCAGCGAGGCCCTGGGAAGCCCGGGGGGCGGGTGCTGCCCTGCGCCCCACGACATGGGGCTGCGGGGGCTGAGGCCGCCGCCGCTGCCCGGCCGCGCTCGCACCTGCGTGACTTTTGGCCGGGTCCGACGGAGCTGCCTGGCTCYTGCCAGGGCTCGGCGGTGGCAGCGGGGACGGAAGGTCACGTGGAGGTGGCTGCTGCACCGGCGCTCCCTCCTCGCTGCTCTTGCCACCCCACGAGGASCTCGCTGAGGGCTGGAGCTCAGCTGGCAGCAGCCGGTGGCCTTGCTCACTCCTCAGCGCTGATCCCAAAGGTCCCTCTGCCGCCCTGAAAACTTGTTCCCTTTGCTCTTTGTTGCCAGATGATGTTTTCCCAGGATAGATGAACAAGCTAATCGCTTTCCCTCCCCAGAGCGAGCAGCTCTGTGCGTGCCCAGGCGCCCGAGCTGCCTGCTCGGCACAGCCACTGCTGCTGGTGGAGAGGTCGTGTCCCTGCTCCACGGAGGACGATTGCTCCTCAACGTGCTTTAACCACGCTCCTGGAGAAATCAGATCGCCCCAGAGGAAGCCGCACGCCCACTCTCTTTAGCAACCACTGCAACAGCCAAGCCGGCACCAGGGCAACCGCTCCAGTTATCGTGATTATTCCCTGGCATGTTGCAACACCCTGTCATCCACCAACTGCTGCACGGCCCAGGGGGAGCAGCTGCTGCACCCCAGGGGTAAGGGCTGCGAGAGGGAGAACAGCCTCTGCGCGGGTGTCCTGGTGGCATCGGAGCTTGTGTGATGCCACAGCGTCGCTGCCCCAGGTCTCGTCCTGCTGAGATGCAGCCTCTGCCTAAATTGGGCTTCTTGTCCCCATCGTTGCTGTGGCTGGAGGTACCASGTTGGCTGTCCCTAAATTGCCACAGACTGGGGAACCAGAGGCTTCAAAGCTGGGGGAGGAGAAGGGGTTAAACTAGCAACTCCTTTTGGCTCTTACGTGAGTGCTGTAGTCCAATTCTGCCCAGGTTGCCCTGTGTCAGCCTACAGATGCCCAGTGTCCCAGTTCCAGGAGGGTCAGGGATGAAGCAAAACCATTTCCACTCAGAGGAAGGGAATAAAGTCACCTTCACACACTGCGGCACCCAAGGGTGCACGGTCTGGACCATGTCCTGGTCCCATGAAGGATGGGAAAAAGAGGCCAGGCTGCCACTGGTGCGGGGATGCTCTTTCAGTTATTTTCACTTTTCCACAGTTTGCACCTCTCCACATCCTGGCATTTTCCCCCACCCCAACYCTGCTCAGCAGCACCAGATGTGAGCCAATCCCTCCCAGTTTGCCTCCAAAGCTCTTTGCTGGGCAGCACGGGCTGCTGGCACTCACCTGAACTGCCACTCCCTGGCTTCTTACTTCCACTTGGACCCTTGGACTGAAGGGAATATTCTTTCTGGAAGAAAAGACAAGAGAGAAATGGGAAAAGACTGTACAGGTATTGCTCTATTACAGGAGATGAAACAYAGGAGCAGTTGCTGGTCCTTTGCTACTAAAGACTAAAAAAATTATTATTATATTTAACCTCCTGATCAGAAGCTGTTAAATTTAATTGACATGGGGCCTCAGATGCAGGGGAGGAGAGGCAGGCTGGTCCACATTCCACTGTGTGTGGTGTGTCCGTGTGCTTGTGAGAGCAGTCAGCCCGACCTCTCCAGCCGTGGGTTATGCATGGGCAGGGTTTGGAAGACCCCACACAGCCTTTGCCCCTAAGCCAAGGCTGTGGCAAAGGACAGGCCTTTAAGTGGGAAGGTTGTGCAGTTTTTCTGCTCAAACTGCAACCTCACAGCCCACGTGTGCCCCATGAGCTTTTTGTGGATGAGCAGACTCCCCTTACATCATCCGTTGCCCCGTGGCCTGGCTGCTCATTGCACACTCCAAAAATACCATTTGGCTTAATTTTGAATGGAAAAAGAAATAGATGGACATCTATTCTACTGCCCTTGGGTCACCTTTGAACAGGCTTCAGGTCTATGAGTTCACTGAAGATGTGTGAAAGGGGGAAAAGAGAATCAATCTAACCCCATTTCGAGTTCCCAAGTAAGTGTGGTTATGGCTGGTGGATGTGGGAATTGAAAAGGGCTGTGATCCATCAACACCTGCTTTTGACTGAGTAAAATAAATCAGAAAAAGGCCAGCTAAATTTTCTGGTTATGATGCACTCTGGTGCCTGACCAGCACATCTGGGCTCCTCTCCTGCAGAGGAGGAGGAAGTGGGTTTGTGGGGTGCTGTCCTGAACCAAAGGACTTTCCATGGCAAAGCTCTTTTTCTGGGACCTCCTTGCAGAACAGCTCTCTTTGCTATCTAAATTAGTAAGCAATCTCACCCCTTGCTCCTATGTCTTTGAGATTAACAAAAAGCCTTTGTGTTGCCCCTGTAGCTCCCTGAAGGTTACTGTGAGGGAGGTTGATTGCTGGGTGAGATTTATCTGGAGTGGCTCCTGCAGACAAGAAGTTGCATCATTCGCCAATTGCCCCTGTGTGTCTTACGAAGTGGCTTCGTGTCCCAGGAGAAGGTGACATGGGGAGCTCCTCCCAGCATCACCCATTGCATCTCCTGTGCACCACATGGCCCCATGTTGCTGTGAATGCTGCAGGGCTTTGTAGGGAGGCTCTTCCTTGGAGGTATCACCCCGGAGGAGCAAGCCTGGGGTGCCCCCACGCCAGGAGCTGGCAGAAGAGCCAGGCAGTTCTGGCATGGCTCTGGGATAGCTCTGGCACAGCTCTCTGACATGTGTGGCCACAGAGGGCTCATTTCTTGGGACTTGGGCTCTGCTGTGATGGGGGAATGACATGGTTTTCTCATTCAATGTGCATGTAAAGAGAAAACAATGCTGTGCTCAGTATGCACCTGGAGTGACACTGGTGGGTGGCTGTACAGTTATTAATGAGTGCTGGGAACAGGAAAATGGTTCTGGAGGAGCCCACAGCTGGGTCCTKGTTACCAGGACTGTACATCAGATTGACTTTTAGCTGCTGAGTTGCTGTGCTAATGATGTTGGCTGCTGGCTGTCATCTCTTTAGCCAATTGCTGTGGCACCAGGAGCTTTCTTGTGTGGACATGTCTCTTGTGTACTAAAAAAACCCCAGACATGTCRAGCAAGTTCCCAACACCAACACTGGCTCTCCCTGGATGTGCAGTGCCGCCCACTGACGCGAGTGCAGTGACAGTGAGATAACGCTGTCTGCCCGCCGAGGAGCCTGGGTGCTGCCGTGAGTGACAGAGCAGACAGCTCTGCCTGCTCTGCCTGCCTGGATCTTTATGAAATCTCCACTCTCAGCACGGGGCTGGGAGTGCAGCATCACTGCCAGTCATGTTGGGCTCCCAATCTGCCGGCAAAATTTTACTCAGCTGAAGTAACCCGGGGCTGGACTCGAAGGCAGACAGCGTTTCACCTCCTGCTGCAGGGAGGTCCTGGAGGCTGGTTAAACATTTGCTCTGCTGGGTTAATGCTTCATGTGGGCTGAGGTGCTGCTTGTRGTGGTGGGGACTGGCCATGCAGCCCAGCCTTCCCTCCCACCCTGTGGCCCTGGCCCCCAGCACAAACTCTGTGCAATCCCAGTACAACCTCAGAAGTCCTGCTGGTTGCACTGTGGCGGTGACCTTGGTGGTAGCAAAGCCAAAGGCAGGGGATATGTAGGCTGGTCAGAGCCATGCTGGGTCCCTGGTACTGTGTCACCTCTGCGGCACAGGTTGGCTGGTAATACACTCCTGCTAATCTCCACTTGATCCATTAGTGTGTTTGTAGAGCAGGATGGCTCCTCCTCACAGCTCCCCAGCTCACAGGAGCAGTTAATGATTGCCCAGGTGATGGGGACTTTTGCCTGCTCCCCATGGGACAAAGCAGGGTATGGGACTCTGTCCCAGGCCAGCTGGGCAGGGGGACAGGTACCGCAGGAGTCAGAGGGCTTAATTTGTCACAGTGAGGGCTCAGGTGGGGAGGGTGTGTTGCAGTAAATGGGCAGAAAATGCCTGCTATTTTCCTCACCCTTCTATTTCCATGTGGAAATCACTTCTGTGTGCAGTGTGACTGCCTTTTTCCAGGAATAAGAAGTAGTAATAAAATCTGGTATCAGGTGGTAACACTGTGCCCCSCTGCAGCTGAGCAGGACAGTCCTGGAGACATGTCTGATGGGAGCAGGTCCTGCTTCCAACCTCCTGCCTCCTTTTAAGCTCCTCCTGCCTGGGATCCCCATCCTGCTTTGACCATGTCAGTGAGGACACCCACCACTTTAGGTGGTATTAGCCTGGTGATTAAGTGGGTTAAATCCCACAAAGCAACACMAAGTATAAATAGTAAGTAGTCCCATGTTTTACTTGTACTGTTTTTGTTACTCCCAAACATCCTAGGCATCACTATGTCCCAGTAGGACTGTTCCTGGCCTTGACGTGGGTGCACAGCAAAGAGCTCCTGCAGCAAACGTCTGGAGGCAGTATCACAGGCACAGGCTGCTTGAGCCACCAGCTCTAATCACCATCCTCCTCCCTGGCTCCCTGATCAGGGGGTGCAATGCTCCTACTGGAGCTTAAAGCCAACCACTGTATAAACCATTAATCAGTGTTACTTGTCCCACGTGGAGGTCCTGTAATGTTTACTTGCAGCACAACTGACAGTAATTTTGGACTATGTTTGTGCTCTGACAAAAGCAGGGAAATGAGCCATCAGCGCGGTCAGAGCGTGAGCCATGGCAAGGGTGATGAGAATGGCTTCAGGCAGGTTCAGATCAATAGAGGTGCCATTGAAGTGCAGTATTAGAGCATCTGTACTGCACTGTAGCCAAAGTCTGAGCTAATGAATTAGGTAAGAAATTGCTGCAATCAGACCAGGGTGATAAAGAGGTATAAAAGTGGGCAAAATGCCACTCAGGCTGATGTGACTCTCCCACGGATCTTGTTTGGGAGGGAGACACCATTAACAGGGTTGGAAGTTGCTCAGCCTATGTAGGAGTAGAYGGACTCAGAGAAAGGTACTTTGTCCCTAAGGTGCTGTTGCAGCTGCTGATTGGTGTTAAATGAATGAACCCATCCATTGATTAAAACACTCTTATTGCTGAACCCAGAGGCTTTGAAAGGAGTTTTCATGACGTGGAACAAGGTTCGTTGCTGGTTGGCAGATCGAAACCAGCATTTCTGTGTGTGATGAAACCACAAAACATGCGATTTAGAGGTTAGTTAATTGTACTCTACTACTGCTTTTGATTAGCCCCAAATACCCTCTGGCTGTTCCCAATGCTCTGTATGAAAACATCTCTTATATGCTCCTGGATGCTGAGATGCCATCTAAGCTGTTGCCCAAATCTCCTGTTATTGCTGAATTCTGGTGTCTCTGTGCTCATTTGCAGCATCTGGGACTGATCCAGAGACTTCAATGAAATCATCCACTGGAAGGAACTTTGGAGGATTAGTAAGACTTTTTCCCATCTGTGATGTCAATGCACAAAAATCTGTCAGCTTGATTGTTTTGCTGCAAAGTCCTGCCATGTGAGGTGTTGAGGCTTATTTGATTCAGCAAGCTGGGGCACATGTTTGCTGGGATGACRCTGTGTTCTTGGTAAAGAGAAACACAGAGCAAGTCAGCAGCATGCCCCAGTGCCTCATTCTGCTGCTCATTCCCTGACAGCCTGGACCAAAGGAAGTGCTGCAGTCTGGATGAATTTCCAAAATTTCTTGAGGGCTAGGAAAGGCAGAATAACACCCTGCTCCCTCTGGAGCTGACAGACTGGGCTCCGCCTTCCTGGTGGTGGTCACGGTGAAGCTGCTCTCAGGGTTTTTGGGAGAAGCTGCATGTTCCTCTCTCTTGCAGAGGCAGAGCAATGCCGGGTTTGGGAGGGTTACTCCCCAACGGGGAGCTTGACTGTGCACATTCCTCTGCTCCCAGCTCATTATGGGACACTGTTATATTGGCAGGTTTTGCAATCGGGACTGGCAGGCACCCAGGAGTTGGTGTCCAGGCACATCCCAACTTTCCTGAGCCAGCAGCTATGAAATCTGCTGCCAAGGTGCTGCCGTTGTTATGGGAAGGGGTCTTGGCTGGGTCTCTGAACCACCAGAGCATCCAGTGCTTGCCTCAGCCCAGCCCCATCGCTCCCTGTCGTGGGCTGCTGGCCGTGTGCAGCCCTCCCTGCACACCTGCCCGGGGGGAGCTGGCTTTTCAAGCGAAACTGTGAGCTTGTGTTACTCCTGGTCCCTGGCCACAACCATAGCTGATTTCACTATCGTATTGCAAAGGACTCTAAGAAATATCAAGTTATTGGTGTAACATTTCATTACTGGTCTTTTGACCTCTACAAGTCTGCAGCCTTTCTYGGACTGAAGTGAGCTGAGGGTGGATGGATGTGGCCACTCTCACGAGAGCAGCCAGCAGCCTCAAGGATTTTTTTGACCACAGCAATTTGTAAATTTAGGCTTACAGAAGGGGATCAGGCTCTTGGTCTGGCTATGGGGTCAGGCTGGCACTCCTACAGCTCCTGTGCCAGTCTCAGGGAGCACCAGCCAGGTGGCCAGTTTGCTGCCTAGTTGAGTAGAAAATTGTAAATGCTTCAAATACTGCTTGGTGTTATTTTATTCATAAAGAAAACACAATTTGACACAGATGAGTGCCGTGCTGATCCCTGCCTGTCTTTGTCACCAATGTCACTCCCCTCCAAAATCCCTGTGTCCCTGGAAGGCAAGCACAGCTGTCCTGCAGCYGTGAAAGCTGGCAGATCGAGTCCCATTTCACTGACTGTCCAGAAAAAAAGTACAAAACGCCCCCAAACAAAGCAGGGAGGCAGCAGCATGGGGATGGAGGCTTGCTGGAGCTGCCAGCCCCGGGGCAGGGAGCCCTGTGGAACTCCCTGCCGTGGCTGAGCAAACGCTGCTCCCCGGCTGCCCCCGGCGCACGGCTAGCGGAACCACGGGGAGGTGGAATGCGACACACCAGACCTCAGCTGAAAATTTCCTGCAGATTAATGAGAGCAATCAGTGACGGGGCTCAGCCCCACGGCAGCCGGTGCACAAGGCTCATTTGTCAGCGTTCAAGCTGACTGTGAAGGCTGACATCCCACTGCGAAGGGCACGGGGAGGCTCTTGGCACAAACCSGGGCGGCGCATCCATCCATCGGCACCGTGCCGACGGACCTGCTGTTCTCCCTTGGTCCCAAGGAAATCCTTGCCTGCAGTTCAGTGCTATTTAATCTGGTCCCTTGCAAAGTGCAGAGCACACAACAGCTCTTCATGCCAGGGCAAAGCCAAATTGTACCCCTGCTCACTGCTGGAAATACCTGTATCGCCCACCTCAATGTTTTCAGCAGCAGTTAAGTTGTTGCTATGGATAAACCATTTTTCACCTGTCTCAGGAGCTTATTCTTGCCCTGTGCTGGAGGTGTGATACCACTGCTGATATGAAAGGCTCCTTCGCTATTTCTGGGGATGCTGCTGATTGCATGGGAAGAACATCAGTCACTGGCACAAAAGGGCTCCAGCGGCTTTGGAGTGAATTGTTGTCATGCTGCAGAGAGACCATTAAGACACTCTAAAGTGCCTTGAAGAATGGTGTTTTGCAAAAAGTGAGGCTTATGCCACATGATTAATAGGGACAGTGTGTATTTCTGGCACAGTGTCATGCTGTCCTAGAGCTGCCAGGCTGCAGTGGCATCATCACTCCATTTCACAACTAGGGACCAAATGTCAGGGGCCAAGGATAGGGCTGCCATCAGAAATTTGCTCTTCCAATACCATGTTGTTGGGCTCTTTACCTACCCAGGGTCACTAGACTTGGTCCTTGGCTTGGAAGAATGGAGTTTGTGAAAAGTAAGGGCAGAAATGCCCCATCAGCCCCAGGCAYTGCTGGTAGCAAGGTGGTCTGAACCCTGTGGGCAGCGTGTGCCAGCTGGGACCTGTGCGGAGGAGCCCCCAACAGAAGGGGGGAGGTTTGGCTGTTGTCTGGGATGAGATGCCACCTGCCAGGCTGCAAATGCCACCGTGGGCTGCAAACGGAGGAGGCAGCGAAGGAAGACAGGAAGCATCCCTGTTAATGCAGGGTTCATGAGGAGGCGGCAGATGCCACTTAAATAAGCCCCCCCAGGAGCAGAGTGAAGCAGCGAAGCCTTTAATTACTTTAATCCATTTTTATTTGGGGATTGCTGAGCCATCTCAGAGCCAGCAGCTGCAGCATTTCCCATGCATTGTTCTTGGTGTCCCTACCAGCACATCGTGCACCTCTCTTCAGTCTGAGCCCTCTCCATGCAACCCCAGTGCTGCAGGCAGCATTTGTCAGTGCTGGATAACCTCTGCCCTTGCTCTGGACAGGCTTGCAGCACATTCCTGTGTGTCCTGCCCAGCACCCTCACCCATGGATCAAACCCCTGTGGCACAGCTTGTCATGCATGAAGGCAGAGTTTCAACCTGGGCTAGCTGTGTCCAAGTTAGTTCCCTGTCTGCACTGAGCCCATGTGAGCTCTCTCAGGGCCAAAATGTCAGCCTGTCTGGAGGCAGGGACTGGGTTATTTTAGGTGTTGGAGCTAGTTTACTGGTGCTGTCTGGATACTTGGGATGGAGAGGTAAGAAATAAAGCTGTGATCTCATTCTAGGAGCTAGAGCAGCCCCAATGTAATGAGTTTGGCTTCTGAGGGTTGGGATGCTACAGCACTTTATTCACTTTAAAAGCTACAAAAGCCAGAGCAGTGTCTCTACTTAGAGTCCCCATGTGTCACCACCTGTGGGACTTTCAAGGATTGAAGAAGAGGAAGGCAAGAGGCAGGATAAAGTCACCTTAGAGGGCTTCTGTGGAGGTTTTGGGACTAACCCTGGTCCAGCTCTCCCACTCTGGTCTGTGGTATACCAGACAGATGAGGGGACTTAGAGATGTTCGCTGTCTTGTAGTCCAGAGCTGTTATTTTCCGAGTGTACATTATTTTTGCCCAGAAATTGGCTTTTTATCAATAACGTCCCCACTCTTGAAGCACTTTGGGACCTCACTGGTGTGCCTCTGCAGCTCTCATCCCTGCCCCTCTAAGCAAGGCTTGTTGCAGGCAGCACATGGCAAACCCTTCTCCCCGAGCAGCACAATGCTCCAGGACACTGGAACGCTGTCGTTCCTGGTAGCCAATGCTCCAGGACACTGGAACGCTGTGGTTCCTGGTAGCCATCTGGTTTTTGGATTTGTTCCCGGGGCCAGTGCCACCAAACAGCTGTTGGCATTCTGTGACTGCTGGTGGGACTTGTTGTGCTCAGGGGCCCTGGCACTTGCAGCTCCTCTTGCTGACAGTGGAGCAGCAGCCCTGGAGCCCTGGCTGGTGAGGGGGCATGGCCAGGGCTGCGTCTCAGAGCAGGCAGGGTCCCTCGGAGGGCTTTCGTGCTGCCCAGGCACATGGATGCTTTTAAAGAGCTGGCAGGGACACTGGCTACTGGCTTTTGGGAATACTTGTCAGGGAGAGCCAGGAAAATGCCACTGTGCCTGCTGCTCTGCAGAGCATGATGGGGCAAAAGTGTCCCAGCTCAATTCCTTGCAGAACTGCATCCCTGTAATGTTCCCTCCCACCTGAGAGGAGTGGCTGGACCATGGAGCTTCTCTGGGGTGTCACAAGCTGCTGTGTTTCAGGCCTCTTTGCCTTTATGTGGTTGAGCTCTTCCATCCCTTCTGGGAGCAATTTAGACCTTATTCCTTATTTTGTTTCTGAAGCAGTTTCAGTTCCAGCTGCAGCCCATGCTGGTGATGACAGGTCCTGGGGCCACCTCCTTTGGTCCTCTGTGATCCGTATCGCTGTACCAGGATGTACCACTGTGCTGGTCCCTTCATGGCAGCTTCTTTCCTGTGCTCTGCTGCACTGTCATGAAATAACCCTTTGTTTATTCTCATTTTGGACCTCTCTGCCAGCTGCAGACACCACTCCTCTTGCTTCCCTTAGCACTCCTGTGCTTTCCAAAACAAGTGTCCAAGATTTTTGTAGTCAAGGTAAGAGGTTCTAAGCTCTTGAATGGTGAAAATCAGCTTTTTGGTCAATCTTGATCTTTCATTGCAGAGGAATTTTTTAGGACTTGTTTTTTATTCTGGATCTGACAGATTGATTTTTGTAGCCTTCGCCTCCCTTATTGTCTGTGACAGGTTGCTGGTGAGAACGTGGCAGGTTGCTGGTGAGAAAACCTTCTCAAGTATAACTCGGTGTGTTGGTGGAGGAGCTTGGCAGAAGCAAAAGTTGATCTGAAATGGGGCTCTGCTCTGGGCCAGCTGTGCTGGGCTGGCTGAGGGACATGGTGTATGTCCTGGGCCACTTCCCTTGTGCCCTGAAAAAAGGGTGGATGAAAAGCCAGAGAGTGTGGCCTGTGTGAGCTGGGGCACAGGCTAAAACACTTCTCTGGCCAGACTGTGGGGATACCCTTACTAGTGGGGTGTGTTTGTGGGAAAATCCCACCAGCAGCTCCCAGAAACTGAAGCTGTCCTGTCCCAGCCAGATGGAGGAATTTTAAAGGATGTTCTCAAAGCCCTGTTTTCAGCATGGGCAGCCAGGTGCTGTGGTTTGCCTGAACAAGCAGAGCCTCTCTCCCTGGCACTGGCGTGCTGCCTCTTGTTGTTCTAAACCAGCCACAGAGCAAAGCTCTCTGCTCAGCAGCAGGGCTAATCCGGGCTCATCTGACATTAGTGTAAACTGACACTCTTGGGAATTTGGGGACAGAGAACTTTCCCTGGGGAAACAGCCACTATGCAAACTCTGCCTTGAGAAACTGTGGAGAAAAGCAGCGGAGAGGTTCAGGTGCCTGGGAACAACGTCCTCCCCTGCCAGGGGGTCTGGAGCATCTGCCCTGGCACCTTGGGGATCTGTTGCTGGCGAGGCTGCCCTTGCAGATCATGTGAAGGGTGTTTGCTGAGGTTAGAAGGATGTCAGCCACACCGGTGGGGCTGATGCCCTGCAGAGCAGAGGAATCAGCAGGGAATCAGCACCAGCTCTGCAGCATCCCTGAACCAGCCCCCGGCAAAGTCCTTGCTTTCCCTTCAAGAGAAGGGTACCCCAGCAAGGGTCTGTGTTTTGCAGGAGCCCTGCTGTTGGCTGGGGCCCGCAGAACACTGGTGATACCAGAACAGGTTTTTTGGGACTAGATGCAGCCTTTTAAAGTAGAAATGTCCTTGGAACCACGCTGGCAGCCTTTCCGGTCCCTTTTGTTGTGGAGCTGGGGATTGCCTTGCACTCTACAATCCACTACTGTAATCCCCTTGGAGTGCTGTTCTGGTCTAAGCTGAAAAGGGGTGCAGCTGAGACTGCTAATGCAGGCAGTGCTGGCGAGGGGTGCTGAGCCCTGCTCTGTGCTCCCCTGTGGATCCTCTCTGGGCTGTTGCTGATAGATGAGTTCATGCCTGGCAGGTCCCTGTGCCCTGATCTGTGCTGGTTCTGCAAGGGCTGGGGGAAGGAGAGCTTTCCTGCCTGTCACCCAGACTCATCCTGCTCCTCAGGAGGGCTAGATCCTGCTGTTCATGCCCACCCTGCAAAGGCAGCAGAAAGAGCTGTCTTGTTTTCATCTCCCATCAGCATCAGCCTAAGGCTAAAGCACCGACCCAGGAGCTGCCAGTCAGACATCCCTGCTTGGTGCCAGCTGGGCARTGGCACAGGCTTTTGTCAACCCGGGCAACATTTGGGAGGCTGAAATGGGAGTGACATCTCTGACCTTTTGGTACCCATGAAAGTAAAACTGTCTCAGCTTTTTGGAGCTGCCAGGAAGCTGGAGAGCCCGAGCCCCCGGCAGCGTTTCAAACCAGGCCATTCAGTGCCGGGCTGCGGTGGGATCGTGGTGTTTCAGAGAGAGGGAACAGTGGGGAAAGCTGTCCAAAAGCAGTCTGGTCTGGTGGTCAGGAGGCTGGCATGGGCTGCTTTGTATGCAGCAGGGCTTAACCGGGTGGCGCTGAGCCAAGCCTGACCTAACCAGCTTATTTCCCTGCTTCCAGTAATGCTTCTACAAATGCGCCGGGGCCTGAAGGTCGCGGCCACGTGAGCAGGGGTCTGGGGATTAGCTGTGGGCAGAGCATGGCTCCTCCTGGGTGTGTTGTAGCCCTGAGCCCCGGGAACGACCACGGCTCCTGTGTGTGCTGGAGCCAGCATGGCATTGGTACCTGGGATGGGTGTTGGAGAGGTAGGGTGCTGGCTGGGAACAGCACCTCTTGTACCTGGCCCTTCTCAGAAGTCCAGAAAAATAGATAAATGTTTAATAGTCCCACTTCAGCTCTGATTTTCCTTCTGAGTGTTGGTCACACTTGCCAGTGGGTTGCTTTTTTGCATGTTTGCCCTGCAAGAGTGTCTAGCTCTGTTTTTGGAAGACAGTCCATCAGGTTTGCAAAGTCCTGCAAGGCACCTGGTTTAGAGGTGCCCACAACACCAAAGGCCACAGCCATGCTCAGCTGAGCATGAAGGGTCCCTCCTGGGGCAAAGGGTCACTGCTGTCCCCATTCCAGTAGATGTTACTGACCTAGTGTGGTGCACAAGTGTGTTTCTCTTAGAGCTGGGAGATGAGCTACGGCAGCTTAATTCCAGATCAGGGCATCACAACGGAGCAGTGATGATGCATCTCTAGGCACTGATGTCATCAGCCATGGAAGCAGAATGACATCTAACAGCATCCTCAGCACAACCGTCTCTAGCCGCCTCTGCAGGGCTCTGACTCCATAAAGCTCTGTTTCCATTTGGAGCTGTTTGACCACTCTCCCCAGGGGATTTAGAGGAGAGGGAGATGCATGTGGGTGCTGTGGGACCTGGCCCAGCCCCTCCCTGTCCTGGGAGGGAGCTGGCACCAATTCCCAGGCCAAGAAATACTCAGGGCTTGCTCTGTACTGCACCGGCGGGAGAGAGCCCGCACGCTGCAGGACGCATTCGGAACAAACCCGACATTTCTCCCCAGAAAGCCAAACTTTGCCTGTCCTAATGCAAGGCTCTGATCCCTTCCTTGCTGTCCTGAAAGCACCGACAGGCCCCGATGCTGAGCCCATTAGATGGAATTACTTAATCCGGCCTTGATGAGTGGCACCCACGCCCAGGAGCGGGTCCCTTCCCTCTAATCCCTCGTGGCCATCAGCCGCCTTAGCACGCGCGGGGCAAAGCAAGCACCACGTGAGCAGATGGTGCCTTCTCCATCGTATCCCGCCACCGCAGCCCTGGGTAAATCCGCCCCGTTACCTTTTTCCCGTGAGACGCCCCCATGGTCGGGTGTGCTGGCTGCGCTCCACTCTYCGGGCTGTGGGACCGGCCGTCCCTCTGCGCTCACGGCCCCGTTACTCCAGGGGGGACAGGCGGCCGTGCTGCTCCCAGCCCCTCGGCGGCTGCTGCAGGGAGACGTGGGTGAAATCCAGCCCGTCTGTGGCGGGGTCGGGCGGGAAAGCTTGCTTTTCCTCCCTTCTTCCAGCACGTGGAGAACTCATTTTCTTCATGCACCTAAYGGCTGGCTCGCACCCAGGCTCTGCCCGGGCACAAAGGCAGCTTTCATGCTGTGGATGCCCGGTTTCTAAGCCGGGATCCGTATTTTGAGAGGCTGTGGAAGATTACAGTAATTGCACTTGACAGGGCAAGATGTCACAGGATGCGGATTCGCCCAGCTGCGGCCCGGCACCCGCAGGTCCTTGCCTGTGGCATCTTTCCTAGATACTCCTTTGGTGCTTTGCCGAAATAAACCCCAAAAAATAAAGGAGGATTATCCCTCTGCTGCCCGTCTGCACCCTGGCTCTTGGCTCCTGTTGCAGCACTGGATTTTGCAAACTTTGCTCCTGCAAACACCCCAGGCTGCCTGTTCGCTGCTGCGGCGTTGGAGCCTACTGTGACCCCGGGTGAGCCCAGCTTACCTGAAGCTGCATCCTGGGAGTCCGGGCAGGTCAGGCTTGTGTTTGGTGAAGACTGRGGGATGCAGCACAGTGAAAAGCAGTCAGGTAGGTGCCTGTCCCTGCAGTAATACAGCTTTCAAAATGCCAAGGCACTGCAAAACCTCATTTGGAGATTGCTGTCCCTGCACCCACTGTCCTTTTCAGATCTGTTTTAAAAAATTAGCAAGTTCGATTTGACTCATGAATTCGTATTTATACCCTGCCTCCCAGTTTCTGGATATTTGAAAAGCTCTGATTTATTTATCAGGACACAGTGACTTTGGCAGGAATAGCTCTTCAAACACCGGCTGCTGCTGAAGGTCCCTGCACGGAAGTTGCACTTTTAGCTCTCCGTATTTCTTGAAAATACTGATGTACGTTAGTAACCGCTCTGTGATGGATTCAGAGCTAGTTTTAACCGCCTGTAGCGTGCTGAAACATAAATTTCCTTTATTTTGGCTTTAAACCAGATTTCTAATGTGCATTGCGAAGGGGTAGGAAGGGTGTCCTGCAGCTGAAAGGGACTGCTTGTTTGCGGGGCTGTGTTTGATGCTGTGCTCTGGTTTGCCCCACGGAGCCACCTTTACAGCTCTTGGGCTGTTTTCAGTTTGGTTTATGAGTGAATCTAGATCCTTTGAGGGGGCTTAAAATAGTTGGCATATTTATGCTGGCAGCTCGGCGGGGCTGTGTGATGTGAGGGCTGTTGTGTCTGCTCGTTGTGTTATTTCTCGCTGCTGCCATGGGTGGGGATGATTCAGCGCTTGGGATTAACYGCTGTTGTCGCAGCAGATTTAGGGATCGATTTATGGCAGAGGTTTCCCTCAGTGCCGTCAGGTGTGTGTTAAGAGCGTGGGAGGATAAGCTGGGATAAAATACTACACCTCTTCGGGGATTCCTCTGTGATGGCTGTTTTGGGGTTTTATTTCAGTTCTGCCTCTGGAGTTTCCTACAGGTGTTACACAATTTATGTGGGGATTTTTCCTTGTTTAAGGAAAACCAATTGATTGGTGGCACTGGGTTTTGGATCCAGGGTCACAGCCTGTCAGGTGGTGAGCACAGGAGAGGCTGTCCTTTCCTGGCCTTATCCTGCCAATGCTCCTCACTTCTGCTCCCCTGGGGTGACCCGAGGGCTCAGATAACCCTGTGAACTGCCTGTTAGGAGCTGTGTGGGGACTGGCAGAGGCAGAGGAGGCTGTGCCAGACAATCTCATATCCTGCACAGCTCCAAGTGCTCCAGCAGAAACACTCGATCCTCACCTTCTGCAAAACTGCCAGTCTGCTTCAGAGAATGGGGAAAAAACAGATACAATCATCGGAAATGAAAGTCTGTACATGATGCAAATTCATCCCTGTCTCTGATGACAGATAAGCCCGGCCTCACCCGTGGAGCTCATCCCATCTCAGCAGTGCCGGGGCTCAGGGAGGGGTTGGGAACAGACAGTGCTTGGGTGGTGCATCCAGACAGGAGCAGGGGGCAGATGCTCCCCCAGGACCTGCTCGGCCTTGGGGAGCAGCACAGGAACCACTGTGGGAGGACTGTGGGGCTTTGCTGCCCCACCTTTGGGCAGGGATATTCCCTCTCCCGGTGGTGCTGGCTGGCCTCAGGTTGGGGTGCAGCTCCCGGTGAGTGGGTGTCCCCACTGTGTGCCAGTCTGGGTGCATCGTATCCCTCCAGTGATGCTGGCTCCAGCTCTGCCGGTAAAAGGCTCCCACCTATTGGTTGTGCTGCACAACTTCAGCTACCTAAGAAACCTGCACATCCGTCCATCCATCCATCCATCCATCCATCCATCCATCCATCCATCCATCCCTCTCTGAGGGCAAAGTCAGGCTGGCACATCCCTGGCATTATCCTGACCTTGGATGGGGATGTGTCACAGAGCATTCAGCTTGGATTTAACCCAGGAATGGTGCTGCCAGGTGGGGAACGTGCTTTGCTTTGCAAATATGAACCTACATTGCTGCATGGCATCCCTGTGGACTTCTGGCCTTACTGCGGCTGTAGGAGGCTCTGGGGCATTGGCAAGAGCTCCACGGGGAAACCACTGAATTCTGAGCATCCCCAGGGATGACTTTAGCCTGTGCCATGTGGGGAGGGGGAGGACCTGTGTGCAGGGCTGTGGGATGGGTGATGGTGATGCTGGACTGGTGGCAGAGGACCTGGCATGCTGTGCTTTCCCTGTCAGGGAAAGCGTGGATTGTGCTTGAAAATGAAAGTGAGAAGGTAGTGTTTTATAATTAGAAATCTTATTTAAGAAATTTACAAAACTTTCTACAAAGTTTTTAGTTTAAAGACAGAAAAATAAAATACCCCAAATTGACCCATAGATGAGGACAGCTGGGCTGCAGCCTGGCCTTGGTTTTGCTCAGGCTCTGCAGCCACTTGTACAGCTCCTCTCCAAGCCCTGCAGAGTTCCTGCTGTGAATCAGCCAGTTCCTGGGAGCAGGCAGCAGCCGCTGGGCTGTGTGAGCTGGCAGTGGAGAGGCTGGGCTCCACACGATGGTGCTGGTGTCCCCACGATGGGGCTGGTGTCCCTGTGTGGCTGGTAGAGGCTGCCCACCGTGGCAGGCTGGAGATTGTTGCTAATCCATCTTCCTGGGGGCACAGCCCTGCATCTCCAGCAGCTCAGGCCAGCCCTCATACTTATTTGTCTCCTTATCGTTTTTGATGTGCTGCAGGAAAAGAGAGAGAGAGAAGATGAGTGAGGAGATTGGCACAGTGCAAGTTTGCAATGTGGCAATCGCTGCAGCTTGGTTTGATGTGGGGGATAACACCACTGGCCCTTGTCTCTGCACACAGGCAGGTGAGATGTAGCTTGGGAGGTGCCATGGAGAGGATGGAGCCTCCAGAGCTTGTGTGAGGGGAGGCCCAAGTACCTTCTCAAAGGGGCTCTTGTTCATCAGCCCTTTGGCTCCCAAGAAGACCCAGTTGTCCCGGAAGCCCAGGTTGCTCACGTGGCTGCTGCCCAGCTCTGTGAATAATGCCCGTACTTGGTCGTTCATCCTGGAAGAGGGTAAGAAGGTGTCAGTGTGGTGCCAGGTGGCTGTCCCCTCCTGTCCCCTCTCTACTGCTGGCAGCAGCATGTCCAACTCCCTCAGCTGTTCAATTTGACTCATGAGTTCATATTTATACCCTGCCTCCCAGTTTCTGGATATTTGAAAAGCTCTGACTTATTTGTCTTTGGGCAGCCTGGTGTTGCTCCCATGGGCAAACTCACTTTGTGGCGGCATCATCGTAGCTGGCTGCCAGCACCAGGGTGCCACGCTTGATCCCTTGGAGGAAGGTCTGCAGCTTCTTAATGTCTGGGAGAGAACAGCATTAGGGAGAGAAAAAGGGATTTAGCAGGTACTTCTGCATGGTGGCTGGGGGATGGTGGGAAGTAACCTGACTGTGCTGCTGCTAGCCAGGATTTGGGGCTATGGGCTTCGGGAAGGGTGGGCTCCCAGATGCTGCATTCCCCATCCCATGTTCCCACCTGGGCTCTTCTGCAATGCCCAGGACTGATGTTCTCTTGTTGGTACAACTTCGTGGGGGGGAAACTGCTCCTAAACTTTGCTTGCTAACTGGGAAATCTGGTGGCGTGAATTTACTTCCCAACTCAAGAAATGAACCTGCTGGGCCACAGAGCTGCCTGCCCTACCATCATGCCTCTGGCTGTTTTGGGGGAATAATTCCTCATCCCGCATCAGTGGGATGCTTGAATCCAATGCCCCATCTAGTGGCACAGGAGCTGACTGCTGCCTTATTCCCAGTGCCTCTCCCACCGAGCATCTTGCTCACAAACTTGGCTGGAAATCTCATTCATGTCGGTGATTCTCCTTAAAACTCCAGAGTAACCAAGAATAGGCTGCAAAACCGAGGAACATAAAGGATGACTGGGGGGGCCACGTCTCCCTAAGCGCCTTCAAATATCCTGTGAAAGGCAGGGAAACGAGCTGCTGCTCAGCCACCAACAGCATTCAAAAACTGAGTTACAGGTTGCGAAGTATTGGGATTAGTGTAACTATCTGATCTCAAAAAGTACCTTTCTCAAGTCTCAAGTGCCTTGGTTTATTCAGGTTAGTGAAAGAATGTTTTCCAGGCTGTCACATGCATGTAAAAGGAGTGAGAAGCCAATCTTGGATGTGGAAGCATTGTGAGGATGCCAGGCTCGATGGCCTCAGGGAAAGCTGGGCTTTTGCCACCCAGGCTGGCAATTCTGGTCAAAGTCCACTCGACTTTATCACTAAATACACGACAGAGGAGCAGCTGAAGTAGCCAGCAGCCAGCAGTGCTGGTCTGAGCCCTGGCTGGAACCACCAAGGGGCAGAGCTTACCTCCGGAGTACATGTCGAATGCTTCGGTTTTCAGGAGACGCCCGGTTGTTCCTGAAAGGTTAAAATTGAAAACAGAGCACAGTGAGTTTGCACTGGGGTGGCTCTAGGCTTTGCCTGGCCACGAGCTTGGGGTTCCTTGCAAAATGCTTTGCTTTTCCCTCAGGGTGTTGTATCTGCTGTGATGGCGACTGTGTTGCTTGGAGGGGTTCGTGGAGCTGTTCATGCACAGCCCAGGTGGGTTTGTTCCCTTCTCACTAGCAGTGCTCGCAACTGTAATTGTGGCTATGCTCCCCATGCAACACCAGATGCATGTGCTTTTGGCTCAGCCACAGCCCCTGGGATGTCCTGTTTTCTCCTGGGGAAGGAAGGATCCCTGGCCATGGGGAGAAGGGGGTCAGTGCCTGCCCGACTCACCATTCACCAGTGCAATGTTCAGGCCTCTGCCAATGTTGTTTTTCACGCTGCTCATGAGGCTGGAAAGGAAAGCAGAGAGCGCCAGTGAGTGCAGGGATGCCCTGGAGGTGCTGATGCCAGTGAAGCTGTGGTGACGTAAAGCGGCTGCGGACAGCAAAATACTCAGAAGTGGCAGCAAAGAAATGTATTTACAAATTTTTTTTAACCGCAAATACATTGTGATGGCCACTGATGTGCTTGGCCGAGGCCAAACTTGCCCTCTTGAAGGCCAGGCCAGCCACAGCTGCCCTGTCCCTGCCAAGTGCTGCTTACACCAAGTCTTCAAAGCAGATGGAGGGTCCCACCACGTTTGCAGCACCACTGATGATCTTGAAGGCAAAATAGTTCTGGGGGCAGCTCTTCTGATTCCCACACTTGTGCCGGGGCAGCTTCTCACCTGCAAGGGAGGATTGGAGCTGCAAGTCATGGCATTGGGCCCCTGGGGGTCACTGGCCATGCCCCTGAGGGGCTGAGCAGGGCTGGCACTGGGGAACAGTGGCTCACTAAGGGGGCAACACCTGGACCAGCTTCTTGCACGAAGGGGGCTTGTCCTGGGGCTGGGACCAGCTTCTTGTTTGAGGTTTGTGGTGCCAAGGCCAGCTGGTGCTCTGGGTGTGAGCAGCAGGGTGGCAGAGCTGCTGCCATAGGGATCACAGGGGTGTGTGCTGGGAGCACTGGGAGCTGGTGTCCAAGGCAAGCCCTCAGGGCTTTTCTGCCCAGAGTTTCCCCATTCTTGGCCAAGACAGGGACCAGCCAAAGACCCCATTGCTGTGTGCAACTGCAGAATCTCCCTGTGTTTGAAAGAGTGGGATTTTTGTCTCGGAGAAGGGACTCTTGAGGGCAGCTCTCACGCTTCCACCATCCCCCTGAACCCTGGAGTGGAGCTGTGTGATGGAGATGAAGTCAAGAGCGATACTCACTGCTGGGCTTGTTCGTGGCACCTGTGGGGATCAAGCAGGAGGATTAGACACCCTGGACAGCTGCTGGCTCTTCCCCAAGCCAGGAGAAGCTGTTCAGGCACCAGCTCTCCAAAACTGCTTCCCGTGGCTGCAGGCACCCCTGGAGCCACCCGTCCCAGTGCAGCTTCCCACCACGCTGTCCCCTCCCTGCCCTGGTGGTCAGAGCTGGTGGCTAAAAGCTTGGCCAGAGACTGCAAATACAAGTGGTCAGAGCAACTATATCCAGCTCTGGGGGCTGGCTCACAATGGAACCTCTGGCACCCTCCCTCCAGATCCCTCTGGAGCCTGCTGGGGCCTCACCGAGCCAGCTCCGCAGGCTGATGGCTTTCCAGCTGTGGTGGAAGTACGTCTGCATGATGAACCACATGCCCAGCAGGGTGATGAGCAGCACCACGTACCGGATCACAGCTGTCAGGTGGGGGAGAGGAGCCAGGTGAGAGCAGCAGCCGCAGCACGGGGCAGGGACKGGAGCATCCCTCTGGTTTCTTGGGACTTGGTCTGTGTGTCCCAGAGTTAACGGGCACAGGGTGACAGCCAGTGCCTGCGTGGTGTGGGAAAGCAGCTAACAATCCCTCACCCTCCAAATGAATTCTGATCTCTTAATTAATATCTCCAGAGTACGTGGCGATGCTCAGATAGGCATTACCATTCTACTGGGAGGCACTGTTCATATTTCTCTCTGAGTTAAAGTAAATCTGGTAATTACTCAGAAAGCTATGTAAATCCAAATATTTCTTATGTTCCCAGTGCTGGGAAGGCTGCTATCCCCCAATTAGTCACTAGCTACAGCCGAGCAGCTGCTGATACAAATGTGATTGGCATTTGGCTTTAAAGCAGCGCTCATCAGAGCAAAACGTTCCAGTCCTGCATGGAAAGAGAGTAGAAAAATGTACTTTTATTGCAGCTGAATGGCTCTTATGGAACCAGGAACGTCTCAATAGCCATCTCTTCCCAGTCACAGAAGGTTTCACTGGGAAAAATATAACAGGCTGAAATCTACACAAATCTTGTAAAAACCTGATGCTTGTACAAAGGCCCTTTCCCATGTCCCTGGCAGGGGAAGGTCAGGGTGGGTAGGCTTGGAAGGCATCATATTAATCAGAAGGAGGCATAAAGAACTGTAGAAAAACAGACAGAAAAAAGTAAATATGTGCCCCTCCTTACCTGTTACCCGCATGGTGGTGGGCAGAGAGTGCTGCTGGGGGGGTGGCTGACTGTGTCACAGGCTGTGGTCACAGGTCACCCTGAGGAAAGAAGGCAATGACTTAAAGAGTGCCTGCAACCCACCAAAGCCAGGCAGATTCTAGATGAGAAGATAATTGCTATGTTTAGTTATATGTGCAATAGCGAAGACGTCATCAAAGATGTACGAATTCCTATCAGGCATATGCGCTTGGTCCCACCCTGATAAGGTCCTGAAGTGGGCTGCACTGATTGAGCTCACTTCCTTCTGGAGCCTCAGAACCCTTCCGTCTGTCTGTCTGCTGCCCCGTGCGCTCCTGTTTCACGTCCTGTTCTTGGTAATGGACCAGCAGGCATTTCTATCCTGCTGATAGCAACGAGGTGGATGCTTTCGATCACAGCTTTGCTGCATTTCCTTCTGGGATGATGCAAAGTAGATTACAAATATTAGGGGCTGCAAAATGCTGACTGAGGACAAGCTGTGGTCCAGCCTTGCCCAGTCAGGGAATCTCTGGGAACAAGCTCATCATCCTTAAAATCCAGAGGAGAAGGGAAGAAGGGCAGCACCACTGTGCTGAGCAGAGCAGTCAGCTTTGCGGACACCTGACTTAAACCCAGAAATATTTCCACTTGGCCAAATCCTGGAGCGTCTTCACCCCACGGACAGGGTGTGGTTGGAATCTGGAGCATGAACTGTTTCCTACCCGGGAGAGTCCATCTGCCGCCCTCTCTCTGGCTGCCACCCCGACCGATGGGACAGGCACTGCTGCTCCATGCACTGGGCTCCCCCGGGGGCTGGGACCGCTCCTACCTTTGAAATTCCGGGCTGCAGCCTGGTATGTCTGTCCTGGAAACCGCGCTGGAGTCCTACGGCAAATTGTCCCTTGTGAGATGGGCGCTCCGAGTTAATGAGCCTGATGTTAACCAAAGCAGCCCTTTAGTGACGTTTGACAGAAAATTTGTGGAAGAGCTGCTCTGAGAGTTGCTTTTCCTGTTTGAAGAGTAAATAAGGAGCAACGGGTTGTAGCAGGGCTGGGCTGCTGCGTCATGAGGAAGGAGAGAAGAACTTTTCCTCCTGCCCAGCCCTGCGCCGGGACCCCTCCCAGGGCTCGTCGTGTTACTGACCCTGGCCGTGGAGCAGCCTTGGACCCTGGGCGGGATGGACCTGCATCCCCCCTCAGTGCCCTGAGGAGATGCTCCCCTTGGTTTCCACTACACCCCGGGGTGGGTTGCAGCATCACTGTATGGGGTTTTTAGGCAGCCCCGCAGTGATGTTTCAGCCACGAGACCCCTCCAGTGCGCCCACACCTGCTGTGACACTGCAGCAAGGAGGGTCTGCTAAAGCTGCTCCAGCACGGAGCTACCAGCTTCCCGTGGGAGACTGGCCTATCTGCATTTTAAAGGAAGCCTTGCGAGGTATTTGTATCCCCCCGTGCATCACGACAGTGTGTTTTTGATAGTGTATCAGCTGAGCACACTGGCTTCCCAGCAGCATCTCCCTTCTCCCTGCAGCTATTCCTCCCAGAGGATGGTGGGCCATGAACAAGAATCCGTCCCTGTGAGAGGTGGCAGGGGGGTCCTTGATGCCCAGAGCCCTTCCCCACACTGCCTTGTCCTGGTCCATCCCAGCCCCCAGCACAGTATCTATGAAATAGATTTTAAAACTTGTGTCGGAGGCTGAACAAGCCCATTTCACCAAGCTGGTTGAAGAGCCACAGACCTCAAAAAGGACAGTTTAAAGGTTTTGGAGGGCAAACACTGCCTGTGGCTGGATCTGGAGAGGCAGCACCAGGCTCTTCCCTTTTGCTCCTTTCAGCATGAAGTTTGTAAACACGGGGACCCTCTCCCAGTTCTGGCTCCCCATCCCAGTGCCTGATCTGGTGATGGGGTCAGAAAATGGGGGCACTTCTCACAATCCCCCTTGGCAAGTCACAAAGATTGCAAAATTGGTATTGGTTTGCGTTGGGAGCTTGTTGTCTTCCCCCTAGGTGCCACAAGCAGAGCCTGGAGCTGGTGAGGATTCATACCTGGGCTGTGATTTGAACACAGTGAGTGGAGCAAAACTCCACTGAGTTTGCAAAACCCTCCCTGTTCGACCCCCACTGCTACAGCAAACACTGGCCTCACTGGGGCCCATTGCACAGTCCTCTCCTTCACCAAAGCTGTGGTTTTTCTATGCACATATTGATTTCATTGTAGGGGAAGAGAAAAGGAGAAATAAACCAATAAATGCCACTGCTTTAGGGAAGTCATGGATTTATTTGGGCTATTTATCTTCACCTTAATCCCAGATAAAATTTATTGGGTGCAGTCCCTGGGTGGTGAAAATCCTGGAACATGACTGCRTTACAAGAGGGCGGCCCTGTCCTGGGATTTCTATTATATTATGTTTTAATTGTTTGCATTGATAATTTTTTTTGCTTCCTAGGGTTGTGCCAGAATAAAAGGCACCTGTGCTCTGGCGTCTGCCAGAGAGCTGCTGGCAGGGGAGGGAGAAAAGAACAAATTGTGGTGGGTGTTAAACAGAGTTATTTGTCTAATAAACCTGAAACTTGCTTGCTTAAAGAAACATTCCAGGAACAAGAGAGTTCTTGGACAAATATTGCTAAAGAGGCTCATGGTGTTGTAAAGCAAAAGCTCCGCCCAAGCCTGCTCTGGCCTGAAGTGCCGCTTGGCGGAGCTGAGTTACTGCTGCCAGGAAGAACAGACGGATCCCTGCCCTTGCAGGGAGGCTTTCCAGGATGCGCCAGGTGAATGTTCCTGTTCTTCCTCAGTGCTGCAGGAAAACTTTAGTTCTCTTCCCGACAAACTTCTGCCTTTTTTTTCCTTTTTTTCCTTTTTTTCTGCTTTTGAGCCCCACRCGTCCCTCTCTCTCCCAGCAGGTCCCTAACTGTGAACAAGATCATTTTGGTGCGGGGAGGGGATGCAGCTCCAGAGAGGATGACTGCCAGATGTCACCCATGCCCACACCCACCGAGACACCCCTCCAAAAGTCAGATTTTTCCTGCAACCCTGAACGCAGGAGTGCAGAGGAGGGACTGGTGTGGGGTGGGTGCATGTCCACCCTGCGTTCAGGGTTTATCACCATAGGAGAATCGAGAAYGCTACAGTGCCATTTCAGTCTCAAAAGGAGTCGATCTGACTGAGCTTTGCCGAGTAACTCAACAGGAGGGTGCTGTTTGCCAGAAGGCTTATAAATTCCTCTGCTTAAGGAGAAAAATGCTTGGCCAGCTGCTGCATCCACCAAATGGCTGGAGAGGGCATCTTATGGCAAAACTGCCCCCAGCACAAGCCGATAGTTATCCGGGGTGCTGACCCATGTTTGCTGCTTTCTACCAGAAAGCACTTGGTACCTCGTATTCTCCTACCCTTCCATCTAGTCTGGTTTCCCAAAACTCCCGACGATGCCATCAGTTTTCTAAAGAAAGTAATTCCGTCCCTGCTGGTGCTGTGTGGGCTGCAAGACCTGATCCCTTCCCCATCTCTTCCAGCAGTGCAAGAGAAAACAGACGATACCCTGAGCAGCAGCTTGACCTCGGACAAGCCCCATGCTTTGCACAGTGAACACCCTGCAAATTCATCCATAGCCATGACGACCTGGACCCGCATCACAGAGGTGACTCCACCACACCACAGATCCCCCTTAACACAGGCAGTTCATTAGTTCTGGCCACGACACCAGCACAGCTGCACCCCACAGAAAGGACACCAGCACTCGGGGCTTCCCCTTCAACTCCAGCCTACAAGAAGGATGAACAACTAAAACCTTTCCCAGGCAACCCTCTAACCTGCCAGCAAGTCAAAAGAAAAGTGCTGCAGGAACGCATTATTTCAGTCACGCTCTAGAAAACACGTTTCCCCAGCCGGGGACGGGGCAAGCCCACGTACCGCTCAGTGTCCCGGCCGCGCCGTCCCTCTCCGCGGGCAGCTGGGGCTCCATGTGCCCGGCAGCGTGCACTGCCCAGCCCGCCCAGCCCGCTGTGACTCAGGACACCTCTCCTTATCTCGCTGCCCGCTGCAGGGCTGGGCACAGCCCGCAGGGCACGGCGGCCGCAGCGGCTGGGAGCAGAGGGAGGGAGAAAATTTCTGCTGCCAAGAGCTCCTGCGTTTCTTTTGGAGGTTTTCTCCGCTTTGGTCCTCGCCTTTTCGGCACGTCAGAAGAGGAAAACATCTCCGAGGGAGGACACCAGCCTGACTTTCTGCTCTTTCACCATGCCAGCACATTGGGCTGACGGGGGGTGCTGCAATGGGGACGGGTGGGTATGAAGCCAGGACTGGTGTTCCCCAAACTGGGGTAAAACAGTAACACTGCATGGGACTGGTGTTCCCCAAACTGGGGTAAAACCAGAATAACCTGATCTGTCGGGATTTCCCCCCACCTGTGCTGCACGTGTGTGGCTGGCCCTGAGTCCCGCTTCGCTGCCTCTCATTTACAGGAAGCTGGAGGTTCCTTTTTCAAATAAGCATTCATTTATCCAGCAACAATCCTGAACCCTGAAGGAGTCCTGAGTTAACCATAGATATATATAGATTTAGGCTGTTTTCTTTTTTACCATTTATTGTTATTATTATGGCTCTGAAGGAAGAAATCACTTCTGAAGTTAGCACTAGGGGCTCTATACATTTTCCAAAGCTGAACCTCATTCACCTGGAAGTGGAGAATAAAAGGGTTCCCATTCCTTCTTTCCTTTTTATTTTCCATTCCTATCACTGAGAAGAATCAAATGGCTTCTCTTGGAGCTTTTGAAGCAATTTTCATCCAAGAACCAGTGGAGGAGATGTGGGGCTGGCAGAGACAGTGCTGCCTTTGGGACTGCAGCTTGCACAGGGCTGGAGCAGAGCCCCTGCGGGACCAACGCTGCTCCCTGGTAATTAGTTTAATACCTGAGGGTGATCTCGGCATAAAGCTGTGCACTGAGCTTTTCTTTGCTTCCCCTCAGCTTTGGTCCCCAGTGCTGGGCAAGGGGCGCAGGGGGTGCTGAACACTGCGGGAAATCACAGCCCCTAAGCCAAACCCTTCCAGCCAGGGAGCGGAAAAGCAAACACATGCCTGGGCTCTGCGTTGGGATAATTATTGCCCTCAGAAGGAAATTTTAGCTGCGGTGAGAGTCTGAGCTTAAACAGCACAGTCTAAATCAAAACCCTTCTCCCTCTCCGGGGAAATATCCTTCCTATTAGTTTGTTTAGCTGCTGGCAATAACCGGCTCAGCTCAATAACAAAGTGCCCCAAGCCCTGGAGCACCACAGCACTCTTCCCTGCTGTGTCCCCCTGCTTCCCACCCCTGCAGGAGCTGGCCCAGAGCATGGGGATTGTAGCACCCTGGGGGAGGCCTGTTCCGTGAGGAATTTTTCCTCCTGCTTCAAGGGACATGAGGCCCCTGAGTCCCCTATGGAGATGGAGGCATTGCTGCTGCTTGCAGAGGAAATGAGCAAAGATCATCAGCAAGGCCAGGAGCCTCCTCATCCCAACAAAGAAATTCTGTGTGAAATGCTTCTGCTCTCTGGAACTGCGTGGTTCATCCAAGATATTTCCCTGAAACCACAGGAAGGGATGGGGAGCTGTGTGCTTTCCTTGTGGGATGTGGCTGTGGCACAGCCCAAGTGCTGGTGCTGGCATGGGGAGCCCTCGTGTCCCATCCCTGCATCCTGTGGTAGCCCAGGTTTTGCCAATCCACTGTGGCACACAGCAGAAACAGGCTCTTAAATCCCACCTAACCTTAGGGAATGTGTCAAAGTGCTGGGAATGGGGCATCAGCTTGGTCTTGACTCAGCAAAAAATTAACTGGTGCAGTGCAATGAAGTTGCATCAAGTCTCATTCGCAGGCTCCTCCAGGGGGTTCTGCGTGATACAGAAAAAGAGGAATTAAGAAAAAAAAAATAGATGTGATATCAAAAAGCTGCCAGACTGGGGAATGAATAATCTGTGGTGCAAACTCACTGCGCTGCGATGAGCACTGTGGTAGGTTCAGCAGGAGTGAGCTGATGGGTGAGGAGCTGCTCTCCTCTTCCTCCTCCCTCCCTGTGCCAATGCTGGGTGTGTGGACCCTCAGCGGGTGGTGGGGAGCGTTGGGACACTGGTGCCAAAAAAGTGGCTGCAGGACTGTCCTTCCCAGGGCAWGAATGTTCAGCACTGGGAGGAGGCTCCCCCCAGAGATCCCTTGCCCGTGGGGCTCTGCAGTGCCCAGGACACGCTGCTTTCCAGGAGTGTGCTCACTGCGGTAAACTCATGACGAATTTCCTTAGGAGAGGTTTGGCCACTGATAAGCACTGTGGGTGTATGGTTTCAGACTGCTCCTGCCGAGCTGCTGCAGATGTTGTGTAGCGCCTTTGAAAGGAAACAACCTGTGGTTTCTGTGTTTGTCTTGTGTTAAACACGACCTGCGCTTCCTGCACACCGCGTGTGAGAGGTGAACGAGGGCGGGGTTGTCCCGGCAGCCCGCACCTCCCGCCTGTGCTGCTGTGGGACATTATTCACCCTCCACTAAACCACCCCGCTCCTGTACTCGCCCACTTTTGCAGAGGTCGATAACCAGCGCTGTTTCACTGACCAAAGAGTGAGTCATGGCAGCAAACTGATGACACATCCCACAGGTTTTACTGGAGACTGAGCATCCGGGTGAGACGCCGGCAGGGTTACCTTGTGCCGGATGGAGAAGAATTGCGTAAGGGAAAAGTTTTATAGGAGGGATGACATAACAATATCGGGCAGAAAGGTGAGGAAGCAGTTGCAGGAGAGGAGGCAGGTGTGTTTGGCCGGGAGGGGGCCGGTGTGCGGCGGGTCCCCCGGCAGCTCCGTGTGCCGGCTACTGGGGGTGCTGTTGTGTAGCGCATCCTGCGCCCGCCGAGCCCCGCGCACAGCCCACGGCCGGCGCTGCTGCTGGGAGAGAAAAATAAATAAGGGAAATCATAGCCGCTTTTACTACTAAACGAGAAATTAGCTCGTGCAGTGCTAAGGCCCTGGTCTGCGGGCCCAGCACAGCCAATCTGCTTTTATTGTTTTGCAGGACTCCTCTGCAACCGAACGATGACAAACAYCAGGAATTAGCGCGGTGTAATTACTCCGTATTAGCTGAATTCACAGTATAGACACAGATCATAAACAGCCATTGATTATTCCTAATTTCACATTTTTACCATTCTGAATTGCAGCAATTATGCCTGTCTGAGGGAATTAGCTTCTCTTTCAACCCTGCGGGTTCCCAGTCACTGCCCTTCCTTTCAGAGACTTTTTTACTGCTGAAAAAAAAAAATTCAATATAAACCCCTCCCTACTTCCACAACAAAATGCCTTTCTCTTCCCCCCCTCCTCAGTCCCCAAATCCCTCTGATTTTGCAGCCCAGAGATTGCTCCTTTTGCTGCCAGCTGCCTCAAGATGCAGGTGGGTGCTTGGTGTGTTCTGTGTCTGCTGGGCCCCAGCTCATTTCACCCTGGGCGGTTGCAGAGTTATCCGCAGCGCTGGCTCTCGGTGCGGGTGTTGCAGAGATGCCTGTGGGAAGGGGCCTGGGCAGCACCACGGCTCAATGTCCATCTCCCGTTGCTGGCTGGTCCATGCAAGCAGCACTCGTGTTTGAGCATTGTCTCTTTTTCGAAATATGGTTGCAGGCCAGGACATGATTTTCAGAAGCCAATTTGCACCTCCAGTGAAATCATGTGGGGGGCCCTCTGCCTCCAGCTGGGTATTGCCTGCGCCCTTCCCAGGCCAGATCTGTGAGAGAGGCTGGTAGACCTCAGCATCTCCTTGCCACAGACTGCAAGCAGTATTAAAAAAGTGAATGTGGATATAAATTATTAATATTTGCATGGGAAATTTCTAACCCTATTAGTATCATATCGTTAAATTTGTTCCTTGCRGACAGGCAGTGATTTCATTACAAAGGGCAGCGGAGCGTAATGCCAGCTCTGCAACGCTGATTCGGTCAATTAGTGATGAGAGGGGAAGGAATCCGTTSTTTATCGACAGCAGAGCCTTGGGGACTTTTCCTTTTGCTTTGCCCCTGGTATACACTGAGGGCTGGGGTGTGACTGCCACCAGGCACGTGCTGYGCTCACGGGTGGGCTGGAGTGTTCAGCTGGAGCTGGGGGGCTCAGCCTGGAGAAAAGGAAACTTGGGGAGGTCCTTACTGCTCTCTACAACTCCCTGAAAGGAGGTTGTAGCCAGGTAGGGGTCRGTCTCTTCTCCCGGGTAATGACAGGACAAGAGGAAATGGACTTAAGYTGAACTGGGGGAGCTTTAGATTGGATATTAGAAACAATTTCTGCACCAAAAGGGTTGTCAAGCACTGGAACCAGATGCCCAGGGAAATGGATGAGTCACCATCCCGGGAGGGATTTAAAAGGTGTGTAGATGTGGCTCTTGGGTCATGGTTTAGTGGTGGACTGGGCAGTGCTGGAGGAACGGTTGGACKTGATGATCTTAGAGGTTTTTCCCAACCTACACAACCCTATGATTATAAGGTTCTCTAAAAGGATGAGAGTCCAAAAAGCCTCTGGTCCGAAGCACTTCCCGCTGCTGGCATCGGACAGGGAGTTATTTATTCCAGGCAGTGGCTGTGGCCATCGAGCAGCAGSAGCAGTTTTTTATTGCATCCATTCTAGGACACTGAAGAAAGATTATGCATGCTTGCACCATGCCAGCTTTTTATTAGATTGCAGGCAGGGGTTAAACTGATCCTTGTCAGCACAAATATAATGCCCAGGGTGATGGGAGCAGCATAAATTGAGGACAAGAGGTGGCCACTTTTACCGCTGCTCTCAAGAATGCTCTGCTGTTTTACTGCATCGTTTGCTCTTTAATTGGGACATTTCCCTCTGGCCAGGGGATGTCTTTCCTTTTTTGCCAATGAGGTGCAATAAATAAATGGGCTGAGATACAGACTCTGAGGGGAGGTGAAGTGCAGAGGGCAGATGAGTGACGGTACCAGAGCCCTTTGARTCTCCGCGGTTTGCCACAGTGGCAACTATTTTGGTGCATCTCCCCCAAGCTGGGGACACAGGGGCTGTCCTGTGGTGTCGGGGGGTCTGCAGTAGTACAAATCACACTGGTGCTTCATCCATTTGTCACCTCCATTTTTTCCAGAGTACTCACGTCACGAGGTGACGGACTTTGGTGCTGGGTCCGTGGGGTGTTTATTTGTGGCCAGTTCTGATATATCCGTGTCACTGAAAGGCAAATATTTGAAGGAGCACACAACAGACTCTGGGGTTTTGTTTGCTCCTTTGTGGCTACCCAGGGAGAAGCCTGTGGGGGCCAGGTCTGGCACACGTGCAGGGTTGTGCAGGGACTGCCAGCAGCCGGTGCTGGCAGTGGTGGCAGGAAATTGCAGAAAAATACATTGTAGTTATTGTCAGAGGTACCTTTTCTGATTTGGTGGATGACGCAGTGGGATGCCCTCACAGCCAACCCGTTGTCCTTGCATGGACTCCTCTTTCGGGGGAGCACTGTGTCCTCCTGAGTTTCGGGCAAGCAGCCTGTGCTGGTTTGAACACCCTCCCTTGCCACAATGGTAGGTGGGGGGTACATTTTCCAGCCACAACACTGTTAAAAAGACATGTACACACATGCTGCAGAATGGAAAGGACAGGCTTTGGATTTGCAGCTGGAGCCAAAGTGCATTGACTCTGGTCTCTGAATTAAAATTTAAGCCTGTGGCTGCCAATCCAGAGCATGTGCAGCCCCCCAAACCCTGCATACCATGGGGATCTGGCACATGCCCACCCCAGCTTGGGGCTGCAGGGCAGCTGGGGGGTAAATAAGGTCCTCATTCAGCTGTCCTGTTATTATTTACCCACAGTAGTAGATTAATTAGGTGTTTTCCACCCCCTYTCCCCACCCTCCCTGTGCTGGCAGCAGAGGAAATCCTGCCTTTGTGCTGCTAATGGACCTCACTGATCCAGTAAAAACTACAGTGCAGACAAAATGTCTCTTTAAAAGTGCAATAGAAATTCAAACTCTCCACTGAGAACAAAGCCAGTGGGGCTTTTTGCATCTCCTGTTTTTATTGTATTCTGTAACATTTGTAAAGTAGATCACTTTTATCGAGGGAGTCTATCTCCTCTCCCAAGCTGTAATTCCTAGACTTCTTAAAGAAGATTTCTGCTCACAAAGGAAATAAAAGATAGAAATATGATGCTCTCTGACATTTGAACACTCTACTGAGAATCTGAATTAAAAGGAACAAACTCAGAAAGTATCATTTATACAGCAATCAACTTTAAAAAGTCACCATCTGCTAGGAGTTACCACCCGGTGTAGCTGTGTCTTTATTGCCAGACAGAGAATAGGAAATAACTCAGGGAACTCTCGAGCACCTGCTGGGTTTTTCCTGGCGCCGTGCGYGCTCCGAGCCGCGGTGGCCGGGGAGCCACGGGGTGCCTATTGCAGCTCTCCTTCTCCTCCAGCTCTCTGCAGAATGTAAATCCGAATACAGGTGCCATTAGCAGGGATGATATGGGGTCGTTCAAGTTGTAGCTTGGTATCAGCTTTTCGAAAAGTCTAAAGGGCGAGAGAAATGACCACAGCTGGAACGAGAGACCTGGCTGRGGTTTATATTTAGAAATCTGATTTTTTTTTCTTGCTTGCTGCTCACCTCYTTGCTGTCCCCCACCCCAATGACATTTCCTGGTTTCTTAGAGCCCTTTCTAGTTTTGTCTTCCTATTTCATCATAATTGATGATAACATTACCAAATTCTTTGCYCTGTGCAACCTGACTAGTGCTCACCTTGCAGTTTTTTGCCTCGTTTTGGTCTTCCACTGCCTATAGTCTCCTGGAAAGGTTGTGAMCTTTCTGATACAAAAATTTCCCATCAAATTTTATGTCTTCCACCAAGAGCACTCTGTGTTCAGGTGATTCTTAGCACAATTTAATCCTGTGTGCTGCTACTGCACAGTGTCACTTGCTCTGTCTTGGCAATTGTGGTGGTTTCCCTCTGACCTCTCCCTGCACAAGACTCAGCTATGGCAACACAATTGCAGGCACCACTTCAAGCCGTTGTTTTTTTTGGAGGGAGCTACATTCACGAGGTGTATCAGCTGAAAAAGCATGGAAAGACTTGTGCAAGTTGTTTCTACGTTGCCTGTCTTGAGTTTTATACAACAGCACCAAGCGCTGGGAAGTTGCCATGGCTTTCCCCCACCATGTTTCCCATTGCTGTGCAACATTTCTCATAGTCTGCTTGGTTCAGAAGCAAGGAAACAAGGCAGAAGAAATGAATTAAGGAAAAAAAATGTATCCTTGCAAGTTTGCCTTGTRTCTGTGCCATCACTGAGCCTCACTGAGCACTGTCAGTGCTGCTGAGGTTCATCATCATGTTTTGAGCTGATGCACCAACACCAGCCATGGCAGGCAATTGTATTCCTCTCCCCTTCTAGGACTTTTAAGCCTCTCATCCCCATCCCTCAGGAGGCCACTGTGTCCTGTCTCCTTTCCAAGGTCTTGTCCTGTTGCAAAGGCTGAGTAAGGGATTATAGAAAGTCATGTTACTTTGTGCCTGGTGGGGAAAAATGCTTTTGTCCTCACCCTCAGTTATCCTTTCCTGTGCGTGTTTGTAGCTTTGTGCAAGGCTTTGGGAATGAGAGTGCCTGTAGTCCTTGTTGACTTGCTTTAAGGGTTTTAATTGCTTTTAATCACAAAGGTCTAATTAAAGTTTGGAGGCTTTATTTGAGGGCAGTTAATAGATAAATTAGTTAAATTAATTGGGGTTTGTTGTATACAGAGATACCCTTGGTTTGGCAGAAGGGCAGCCAACACGTGCTCTGACRACAAACATTTCCAGCTTGACCTGTGGGTCTGGAGTGCCCAAACCCCTGGGGCTTGATGGTTGGTGTTGCAGGACGTGGGGCTGTGAGTGTCTTCTGCTGGCTTTCTATCACCGTCTTCATCATCACTCATACAACCTTGTTCATTGCAAAATTAAATAACTCTTTAAAAGCTAGGTGGGAATCTGGTGTAAAGCACATAAACAACCTGCACAGGGGCAACTGCTGAGTGCCAAAATGGTCTGTTCAAGGTTAAGTCTTACATTTTTAAGCTTCTTTTAGGTGGAGGATAAACCTAAAGAAGATTCAGAAAGCAGGGTGACACTGCCTTGAAGGACACCAAATAATATCTCTATTTTCCCCTGTAAATCAGCTGCCTTGGGAACCCACACTATCATTTCATTGGTGACCTGCTTTGGATTTATCACCAGGAAAAATCAACATGCGCTGAATTGTCAATAATCCTTCCTCAGATGGAGGGGGTTGAATGAGCTGGGATTTTGTTGCTTTGTTGAGATGAAATGTAATTACCTTATGGGCTTTGCATGGTGTGTTAAATTCTGCCAGTATTAAAGCGTGATACAAGCTATAGAACTGTGCCAGTTGCTGAAGATTTATGGAATAAAAGGTATAATTTCACACTTCACTGCATTTTATTTTGAAGTTGGATGTTGACGTGCTTTCCAGTTGTTTAGACGTGTTTGTTTAGCCTTTACTCTTGGCTGAGACAAGGATGCTGAGGGATTTGATGAGCAAGAGGCTGGAGTTGCCTTCCTCACTTTCCAAAGGAGATGCCTGAGAGAGCGTAAGGCCCCGAGCTGGAGCCCTGACCCAGYGTCCCTCAGGGTGACAAGGCACCAACAGCTCAAGCATTGTGGTTTTAGAGGGTGAAAAGTCTTTCTTCTGTCTGCTGTATTTCAGTAGTTTATGTTTTCCTTTGCTGTACACAAGAGGATGTTCAGCTGTGATGCAGTTCAAAGCCAGTGTGGTCCCGGAGCGAATGGCTGATGCTACTAAAGGAAATGGTAAAATTTGCAAAAAGTGCAAATTCCTCCAGAGTTTTTCAAGCCAGACTGGCCAAACATGAGAGGCACTTGTGTAACACATCACAGAGATTCCCTCAGGACTGAGGCAGTGCATGATGCTGTTCTCAGATCAATAAATGGCACTTCTAGAGCATCAAAAAACTCAGTGCTGGTGAGAGTCCTTACTGCTGATCTCCTGTGTTTGACTCAAGAGAACCGATAACAGAACTAATGGCTCCCCTTAATGAACACACCCACACACCCACACCCACACCCACACACTGCATAGCTGAGCCAAGCTGGGTGAAAACTCCCTGCACTTCTGTCTGTACTTCCTTGAAAACTGCGTGGCTTTAGTATCCACCAACTTCTATRTAGGGCAGCATGGCGACCAGTTCATTTTTAGGAATGATTCCACGTGCCATCTGCTACCACTGGCTAATTGCCTGAAAAACTCTCTAACGAAATTTTTTCAGCAGCTCCATAAGAAGAATTCATCTATTTTTTTCCCTTTTTGTTCCCACCTCCAACAGTCACTGATCATCCGTTCAGGAGCTGCACGGAGAGGCAGTGTAGCTCCTGCGGTGAAGAGTCAGGGCCTTTGGGCTGCCAGGGGCCCCTCACCACAGCTCTGCCAGCCTTGGGAGGGGAAARTGTTAGCCCAGACTAAAGACACTCATATTTCTCCAGCCCGAGAAACCCGAGCCCCTCACGCTGCCTGCACTGTGGCAAGCTGCTGTTCTGAACACCTCAGCGATTCTTTCCTGAACAACAGAAGTTTGAAACATTGTCAGACTGGTGGTCAATAGCTGCTGCCCTGGCACTCCAGTGATGTGTGCTGGGGAGTGGCACTGTTTGCCCTGAGGCTGCTGGACACAAAACAACACGCGGCACCAGCTTCAGACCAAACCYGGGGCTCCTCAGCACCTTTGTCCTTCGAGTGACTCTCCCAGAGCCTGTGCTGAGCCACTCTTCCAGGAGGAACACCTGTTTCAAGAAAGACCCTGCTTTTGGACAGGATTGACTAAAAATAGTCCAGATCCAAGCAGTTGTTGGTGAGCTTCCAGCGTGCCTCAGCTGTAAAGCTCCAACACGAGGAAACCATTCCTGGAAGAGCTGTCTCATAATGCGGTGCTGGAGGACAGTTACAGGAAAGGGCCACCCTGTTCCTGGCTCGGTGTCCACAGCAGGATAAGGTGACAGTGAGCAGCTCCCTGGCCCYGTGAGAGCCTTTGTATGGGATCTGGGGCTTTCTGCTGCCACCCATCAGCTGSCACCCAGCCACCAACACCTCTCCAGTGCTGCACATGTGGCCAAGCAGTTCCCGGAGCACCCCAGGGCTCTCCCACCTGCACTCACACACACCAAACTGTACAGACACACATCTAGAGAGACTTTCTCCTGGTAGTAACTACTGGATCTGCTTCGGAAGAGAAGTCCCTGAACAAATCCAGCATGGAGTGAAACAGAACTGGAGCTGCTTTAGAATCAGGGGAAGGGCTTCTGTGAAACAGGCACTCCAGCCAAGGTGAGCCCTGGGCCCCTGTACTTGCTCATTAGGGTGTTTGCTGTCTCATTACAGGTAATAGATGACTATTATTAATATAATTTTCATTTTTTCCCTACTAATTCCCTGAACTCATCAGCCATTTCTGGTAATATCTCCTCTGTGCCCTGTTTCACCTGCTTTAATATTACTTCATGGGATTTGTTATCTCCTAGAAAACATTGCAGTACACTGGAAAACTGTGGGATAGAGCTCTGTGGGGTATGTACACACACAGCTCACAGTCCCCTCCCAGCCAACCCATGCACAATGTGCTGATGCTGTGCTTCACAGCAGCATCTTGATTTTAACTATTTAATAAAGGCTCACAACTGCATTTTTAGAGAGCCTGCATCTATAATTATTTTCTTCATGAAGTAATTTTGGTTTCACAGGTAAACACCAATCTCAGCAATTTCCACTTTTAATATACAATCTGATTTAGGACTAAACATCCTCTGCCTGCTAAATAGGTATTTATTACAACCAAGCCTGCCTGCCATCCTTCCTCACCACCAAGGTTTTTTCCCCCCCTATATAATAATTATGGTTCAGGGAAGGGGGGGGAAATATGTTACAACACATGCCTGAGGGGGTCCGGAGCACTTTAACAAGGTTTAATTACAGCATTAGCAGTGTAGGTGAGGCATACAAGTAAACAAGCCATAAATCAGCCATAATAGGAACAAAATAACCCCCTTCCACCCACACTGACAGCAGATTGCACTGAACAAATGGTGTCCTGGGTGTTGCTATTTGGGATACACAGGCGGTTTGCAGACAGGGGCACCGTCGGGCTGCTTACAGCCACAAATGTCCCCCAGTGCTGGGTGCCACCTCCTGCCTCCCCAGGACTGACCCTTGTGGGGATGGGGCGCTCCTGATCCCTCATCCCACCCAAGACTGGAGCTTCTCCTGTGTGCCACCAGGATCGAGGGGCTCCTGTCTGCTTGGCCGTGGGCTCTTCGATTCATCACCCCTCTGCAAACGGTGACACCTCTCCAGCTTGGTTTCCCTATGGGAGCAGTGATGGCCTGAAACACCTGGATTGTTTTTCAAGAGGAACTTTGGGAATTTCCATGGCAATGTGGTAGCAGGTGGCACCCTGCCCACGGGAGGGGATTGGCATCAGATGCTCATCCAGAACCACTTGTGGTCAATAAACTGTGAGTTAAGAAGGATTTACACGACAGTGCGTGAGAGCTCTTAGGAGCTGTTAGAGTGTGCTCAGTGATCCGGCTACAAAAATATGCCAGTGTGCTTGACAAAAGACTTTAACTGTTTTAAAATATAGTTACAGGCTATTGCATAAAGGAGAAACAGTAACTTAACTATTCACAGGCATGGAATGTGCTTTACTTTATCATGTGTTACAGTGATTCATGCAAGATATAAAAAACGATTGTCAAAAATGTGGAAGAAAAATTCAAAGCCAAAAGCACAGCCATTCGTTCTGATAACATCTGGTAACGTGTTAATGCAGGGGAAGAGAAACATCAGTGCTGCAAATGGAAAGGGACCATTCAGCAAACTAAACTCTTCACTGGGAAAAAAATTCCACAGAATAATAATTATCCATTAACTTTAAAACAACCTACAAGTTAATAGCTGTTTTCCTAGCATGTCACACATTTTTCCAGAGAAAACAAAACTATCACTAAGTGAATTTGTATTTCTTGTGGTCTTTATATTCGTGATTGGGTCAAAATAAAACCTTGTTGAAGATAGAAAAAAGAGGTTCCTTACAAGAATAAAGGGTTATAATTCAGTCAAGGTTTCATAATGGCACTGCATACCCACTGCAGTGGAAAGAGAGCCTTGAGACTGAATTAGTGCCTGAAGATTTTGTGCAAAATCCTTCATTGTTACAGGGCCTTGCCAGTTCATATTTATGTGGTTTATAAGGTGTCACGTAGTTGTACATTTTAATCTCCTGGCACTTAGTTTATTGCTGAGAGGACTGCAGAGCTGGAGGTGTCAGAGGACCAGCAAGGGAGAGCAAATTCATGAATTAGCACTGTTATCCTTATTTCACTGGGTGGCTCCGGATGCACCACAGCTCTTTAGGCAGGGCCCTACAAATCTCTGTGGCCAAGGTTTTCTGGGCTCTGGGGTGCACCTGGATGGGGTCTGAGCCAGCAGAGCCTGAGGATGGGAACAGCATGTCCTGGGGAGTGGGGCTGGGCCACCAGCTTCCCTGGGCCACCAGCCACTCTGGGGCTGGGCCTGGTTCCTTGCCACAAGGAACAGCAGCAGCACTGTGGCCCTGCCTGGGACTCAGTGCTACAATTCCAGCTGTGAGTTTGGCTACAGATATCTCATTCCCATTCAAACAATGCATCATCAACCTGTAACAGTGGCAAAGTGTTCCCACGATTACCTTCAACGTGATCAGTGCACAAAGTAAAATCAAGCCCCCTGTTTCACTTRGATGAAGGTATAAATACCTCAAATACCTTCTGTCTGTGTGTGTGTAGCTCTCAGGTGGCTCTGGAGGGGAAGTGGCAGCAGGAGAAGGGATGATGGATCCATGTGAGCTGACCCTTCTCTCGGGTGTCTCAGCACCTGCYGTGTGTTGGTTTGCTCACGAGCTGGAAGTTAACAGGAGACGTCAGTAAGAGATGAGTCCTTTGAGCACCTTACAGGCTGATCAGACTCTTCCTTCTATTGGCACATGRGGATTTATAGCTCACATTAAATAGGGTGTAATGCACAGCAAGTGATGAGGGCACTGCAATGTATCAATGGCACGATGAGCTGCCAGGCCCTCGCCACCCCCAGCTCCCTGCCACGGCAGACACCCACGGGCAGGATGAAGCTGTTTCAGACAGAGATGGAGGATTCTCCACGTTTTGCACTGGATTGAGAGTAGAGTCCCAGCCTTGCTCGAAGTGTGCACAGGGGAAGGGTCTCTTGCTTGTATGAAACATGTCCCTCTGAGTGGCGTCTGTCGCTGCTGCTCAGGACACGATGCCCGGGGCTCGTGTCTGGGGGTCTCACAGCAAGGCCAGTGTTTAGCTCTGGCCCCTTTGGTATCACCCCAGAGAAGGCAGCACTGGGACTGGGCACCCTGGCACCCTTGATGCACTGGGGGGACTAYGTGGCACTGCAGAGGACCAGCAGTTTGCTGAGGATGGCAGGAGCCCTTCGTGCGTGTCCAGACTCCCCCACGTGGCCCCTGTCCATCCCTGTTTTCCTCTGCCCGGTCCCAGCAGCACCGTGGACAGCCCCGTGCAAGGATGTGTCTGCACACAGATGGCATCACTCAGTTTTACCATATTAACATTTCAGAGCAGGAACTTGGGCCCCCTCAGTTCACCCTCTGTCACGGAGGTTCTCCAGTTACTAGAAAGGACACCGAGGAAACCCAAAAGCTGGATCACCTTGTGGTGTTCTTGCAGACATAACACAGCTTGCTCAGGCATTAATGCTACTTTGGAATGGGCTGTTTCTGAAAAGCTACTTTCTTTTTCTTTTTTTGTTTTTTATTTCTTGAGTAAATAGCAGCAATTTTAATTTTGGCTTCACATGGGAAATGTACAGGTATGTGCCAGACCTTCTAGTTAGAATCTGTCTCACTGAGGTTGGGATGACAAAATGCAGTGCCACCCAACTGTGTGCTCGGCACCACAAACTGTTGACAYGATGGGATTCCTCCTCAGGGGCCCCTCTCAGGCCCCAGTGAGAAAACAGCAGCCTAATGTACAGGAAACTCTTGCATGGGATGTTTCCTGAGCTTTGTGTATTCATTAGAAAATTACTCAGTGCACTAATAAATGCATCCAGAGCTTTGATATTTTGCACATCAGGTGGTAAAACAGTAGCTGGGAGTAGATTGCCTGTATGAAGGTTTCTGCCGTGAGTGCTGCAGCAGCAGATGGCCTAATAAATATGCAGTGCTCTAAAACGACATCAGTAATTTCCGTGACCTCAGGTTTTTTGGTGTCCCATGCAGATAAAATGCACAATCATCCAATAATAAACTTTTTCATAGAAAAACCCACTAAACAGTGTAATGTAAACATCTTTTGAAGTACACAAGCGGTGTGGTAACAGTTCTGCTGGGAGCCGAGCTGGGTTTCTTTATGGAATGTGTTTTGCTGTGGTTCTATGGGTCAGTGCAGAGGACCCACTATTGGCATAGCTTGGACCTCTTCTCTGGCCATGGCCAGGGGTGGATATCTGTGAGGAGTGGGATGAGGACACAGTGTCAGTCCCCAGGAGCACTCCAGCCACACTGCAAAAGTAAAATTCCTTTTCATTTAATGGCTCTTGATAGCATTTTTCTTCTGCTGTTTTGTAAGCATGTATCTTTCAAACCTGTCTGTTCTTCAAAGCTCCTGGTGAAAGAACATGATAACAAATTAAACCCCTGAGACCTGTGGAAGAGGCCAGGGCTGCAGGGATGGATCACTGCAGGGATGGATGTGGCTTTAGCAGAATGTTCTGCCTCCTGCAGCCCATGCTGGACCCTTGTGCCCGATGGCCAGGAGCCAACAGCAGCTGTTCAGGTGCTGACATCTCCTTTCTCTTCCAGTGCTGAGGGCCCTTCCGTGCAGGGATCTTGAAGGACACCAGTGCAGGGGCTGTGTAAGCACAGAGACCCATCTGGGCCACATTTTGACAGAACTAGAARAACAACCCTTACCATCATTCTGGTGCCCTTAGGATAAAAAGGATGGTGAAACTGCTGGGGAGCTGTGCTCAGCTGGGACACCTGCTGTTTGCATTGGCCTTGTACTCACCTCCAAAAATGTCTCTCAGCTCCTCAGCATCCCCAGCCCATGTCCACTCTCATCTGCTGTGCAGAGTGGATGCCACATACTTGGAAAAGGATTAAAAGCATCACAAAGCTGTTGATTCACCACTGATTTACCACAGGAACCTTCATAATAATTCTTCCCATGTAGTTTAAKGCCCACTGATTATTTGTCTGCTTGAAAACTGTCAAACTTGGGAACAGAATTTCTTTTAGAATGGTGTGATAAGAGCAGAATCCTGCGCAGGTCTTTGCATCATGGGCTGCTGCCTGTGAGCCCTTGGGAGCTCATGGCTGTTCCTGGGTTTCATCCAGGACTTTTGCATTTGCGCTGGTTACGGCGCCTGCAGCAGGATCCCGGAACATCACAGTCAGGAATGCCTGCACAGCTGCTAATGAGCAAGTCGAACACCAAATAAGAAGAAATGACAAATATTGTTGTTACACTTACATATTCCCGTGGGTATCGTGAAGCCAAGCGTTCAGTTTATCAGGGAACTCAATTTAAATAGTTTTTTTCAAGGTGCCAAAAAAGGTGGCAGATAAGGATGCCAAGTTTCTATAGTAACCATGAGAAAAGCGGTGATTATCAGCAATACCACATAGGAAAGACAGAATGGATTGTCTTTTCATTTTACACGTAGCCCATTGCTTAAAAAAATTAAGCTCTTTTCTGAAAAAAAAAAAAAGAATTACCATGAAAAAATAAATTGAATATGAAATGCGTTATGCAAAATTATTTTCAAGGATTTTCCAGCCTGTGTATCCTTGCCACTTGACTCGGTGTTTAGAGGATGTGCTGCTGAACAAAATGCTTTATGGCTGAAGAATATGTGAATAATAAGGCATGACTTTTCATATTTTCTCACCTAGTAACCACAGCAGCAGAGGAGAAAAATCAATATTGATTTCTTACTGTAAGCTCCTTAGGACAGAGTGTGTTCTTTGGCATAATRAGGCTCAGAGGTACAGACAACACTTGGGTACAAGTGACAGCACTGCAGGATTATGAAGTCCTAGAGCTGCTTGGAGGAGTCCGTGTGGGTGCTCACAGGTTGTCAGTGACCTGCACCTCAGTGCTGCTCTCCACAGAGATCTGAAGACTGAAACCTCGTTATTTGGCTGGACTTTGGAGAAAACCCTGGTAGATGGACTTAAGACAAAAACAATGAGAAATGGGGAGAATCATTCCAGCAACATAGAAAAACACTGCTCTGGGCTGTGGGTTAAMACAGTAAAAAGTGTTTTAAAGATTTCTTCTTCCCTCTGTACTATCAACTATGGTTGACTGTGTTTTTTAGCAAGTAGAAACAAAGCAGAGATGTCAGTCACATCTCACATATGTAAGGAACATAGAAAGGCCTGGGAGACCAATTGATTGGCTTGTGATCTGCTGACTCCAGCAGCTCTACCAAGCTAACKTCAATTCCTGCATTTTTAATGCAGATCCAAGAAACATTAATGAAGCCTTACTAAAATTTACTGCATTTCAAAGTTTCTGTTCCCAAAAATCATAACTGATGCTGGGTTTGTAGAAATAAATCCCTGCAGTTTCATTAACCTGGAACTTTATGCCCAGACACAGGTCTTTTTACCTGTTGGAAAGCATGCACTAGTGAGAACTCTGTGATTCTCATGGGCTAAAACATTGCACATGACTGCTAAGAGCAAATCTCCGTGTTCCTCATCACTTGCCATAACTGCTGCCTTTGACAAATTGGCTCCACAAAAAGCCTGCTGCGTGTCAGCAGTGCTTTAGTTCGAGGTTCACAGGATGATGATTAAGAAAAACATTGTGAGCAAAACTCAGGGCCCTCGTGAGCCTCTCGTGCCGCTCAAGCCAGAGGTGTTGTTCACAGCATCACAGCAATCAATCCCCACGGATGCTGAAGACATAAAGCTGCTAAGTAGAACACAAAGGGCAAGGATCCCAAACTGCTGATTTTGAAAAGCAAGTTGCTACCTGCTTACCTATGAAATACTACTGTGCTCATGACAAGAAAACAGAGTGTGTTTGTACTTGACTATGAGCCGGGAACAACTGACTCGCCCTGAACCCACTGTCGCTACCCACCTGACTCCTTATCTCATTAAAGGTGGGGGTGAGAGTGTGGAGTCTCCAAGGACTCCCTTTTGCCCAAGCTTTGGATGCCTACTGGTGCATTTCTGTATGTGACAGGTCAGTGACTGCCYGCTGTGAAGCCAGGACAAGCACATCTACCCAGACAGGTGCTGGCAGACAATCCCTCTGACACCAGTTTGCAGCCAGTATTTAGTTGGTTTTTTTTGTTCCTAGACAGTAGTCATCTCAGAAGCATCAGTGACCCAGTCTGGACTCACAGTAGTGCCCTGGGACATCCAATCTCTCCTGTGAGACATGTGGCTATGAAAAGAAAATTGATAATATGTTTTAAATACCCTTACCACAGAAAGAGGGAGTGCGATCCTGATCACTAAATGATGCTAAAGTGGTTAGATATGCACAAGCATGTACAGGCCAGCATCTGATTTTTGAAGGTCAAAATTATGATTTCATTGAACTTTTAAACTGCTTATGGCATTAGCAAGAACAGGTTCAAATTTCTTTGGCTAAGGCAGGGTAAGTAAATTATCTCGGTGCAGTATCTGTCTTCCTGTGGATTTCAGTGCTACTCTTCCTTGAATCAATTTGTGATGATGTGTTTGTACCTGCCACAGAGCCAAATACACAATCTGATCTTATGCCAAGCCACTATTAACAACTGCATTTTCGATTGATTCTAGGATATTCATTAACTGGGATCCACAATTACATATAATTTACAGGCATATAAGTTTAAATCACTTGCAGTGAGCTTACTAAGCTCACTTTATGACATTCAAATACATTATTCTTAAAAATTCACTGAGTAGTCAGCTTGAAAATAATTACAGTGGGATAGCACTGGCTATAATCAAGTAGAAACTTAGAAGAATCACCAGAAATGCCTATAGATCACTTTTGCCATGTGATTTTCACGTTGCCTTCAGCTGTCTCCAGCATAGTGTTATGTGCTGAGCTGGTGGACTCCAAAGCTGTTCCTCTAACTCAACTCCATCACAACCCAACTCCTTGGATTTCTTGTTTCATGGGCAACCCCTGCCCTGACACCTTTTCCTCTATACCTGGCAGCTGATGTTTAATGATTTATTTTCTCTCTAGGCAAGTGCCCTGTGGGCTGGGGGGATGCTCTTGGCAAGCAGCACTGCACTTGCTCTGGAGCTCGGAATGTCAGATTGGAGCCAAGTAGCAGCCAGAAACACCAGGGTCAGGTTAACTGGATTTTAGAGCAAAGTACAGTACACAGTATACACGCACAGTAATAAATCCATGAATAAATAAAACAAATAAAATACRTGCACAGTATTTGATTAATTTCATGTAATGATTTAATTATCATATGCTACATATGGTCTGGTTTTTATCTATAGTCTTTCTCTGTAATCAATATTTTACATACCATAAAGCCAAAATGCAGAGTGATGCAGGCAATTTAAAACTCCTAGTTGGAACTTTAGGACCCTCACTGAAAACTGCACTGAAGCCCAACACAGATGGGTTAAATGGATTACATAATTTTATTGCAAGGCGCAATGGAGAAACTAAACCAGACCTGTTCAACCTGCCCTCCAGGCATGGCTTGCCACATGGATCCCACACAYACCTTCTTGCCTCACCTGAAACAAGGCTCCAGTTTTTGAGTGTTGGACCAATCACTCACTGCTCTTCAGCCCTCTTGTTATACCACTGAAGCTGATGGTAGCTGGTACCCTCAGCGTCTCATACCAATTAAAAATACGCAGTAAGCAAGTAATGATTTTTTTTTTTATTTGAGTAAAACCATAATTTACAGATAAACACCACCAGCCTTCTTGATTCAGCTTCATTTGTTTTCATACAGAAGCTGTGAATACTGGAAATAAATTAGACTAACAAATAACTGTCTTAGACACAAGGAACCTTTATGTTATGTGATTTTCCACTGCATTACAACTTAATACAAAGCTATAAAAATAAGACATCTTTTGCCAAATATATTAATTTGGTTGCAAAACTATTGTTTAATTTAAATTTTAAGTTCCATAATAAATTATACAACTCAGTTAGACTTTGCAAGAAGTTAGAAGATATTCTGAGTGCAAAATGATATCCACTCATGTTCTGACTATGCCAATTCGTAGTATTTCCCAGAAATCGGGTCAAAGTAACAGTTCAGACATGGATCATACAAAAGAGTCAAAACTTCCTCATCTTCTTCAGCACTGAAGTCATGTTCATCTGAGTAAARTGAAAAAAGTAAGAATAAATCACTCTTATTGCCTCAAACAATAACATGGAAATACCTTTCTGTCAGACGTGAGAGATTTTTTATTTAAAGTGTATAATCTTCTGACTTCTGAATTGTTGCCTTCAAGATAACAGCAATTCATATTTTTTTCTGAAGAATTGTACTTAACTGAGGTGAAATGAGGTCACTTGGAGTTTGCTTAACAACTGTACTTTTCAAAGTCCAATTGAGCAGTTCACCAAAACTACCTTTACTAATAGTGGATCGAAGTATTCCTAAGTGATATTTTCCTCAATTACCTTCTTAACAATTTTTTAGCTTGAACAAAGACAGTCAGTGAGTACTTAAGGCCTGTAAGAATGAAGGAATTTGAATGCCTGGTATCCAATATGTCACCTAAATATCCAGGATAGGTAAATCTGTACAAAAGAGTTTTCAATATCAGAGAGGAAAAAAGATTCTTCCAGATAATAAAAATTTTAAATCTAGCTTGTCTAAAGTTATATAAAATGCAAGAAACTTTTCAGGTAACAGAAATGAATCTTTAGCCTAAAATACACTGATAAAGCCACACAGGCTTTTCTTACAGATGCCTTATATATTGTAGTTTCTTTTTTGAAAGAAAAGAAACCTGTCTGACTTTCATACGAGCTAAATCCAAGTCATATGACCTATAGCTTTTTGATAGGAGATAACTCACAGTCGAATGCAATCTGTATGGTGAATTTCATCATAAATGTTCATCCCATTCTCAGCCTGCTAATACCAGCTGAGTGCTTTGTATGCCCTAGCACTCCGTGGTAAGTAATGGCCTGTTATGCAAACGGCAACAGTTTCCCAACGCTCAGAGTCTATTTACAGCCAGGATCACACAGCAATATATAGGTTACATTATCTGGAGACCAGAAAGTAGGTTGGTGCATTTGATGCATACAGAAGTGTGCACTTTATCCTTTCAGAGGAGATTTCATTTTTGTTTCCTCAGTAGCATGTAACAAATAACATCAGAAAGAAACTGTCTTKTACCGTAACCAAAGATAAGAAGGTAAAGCCAAATTGTTTCCCTCCCTGCTGTGGTGCTTCATCAGGCCTAGGAAGCTAAATGAGGTTAACTGGGATATTTTGTTTGGATAGTTCTTTGGAAAAGTTATGCAGTGCAGAAAGAACTGAATGTCTTTTTCTCTGTTTCAGATCACAGTACACAAGCAAATGGTGCTCATACCTCACTCCCTCACACAGCCTTGCAATTTCACCYGAAACCATGCTGCTATTTCCACTGCATTCTTTCTTTTATTATTTATCTTTTCAGTGCCTATGCTTCTCTCCAAAATTATTCTCTTTTCTCCTCTAAKCTTAAACCTCCCTCCCTCTTTACCTTGGAACTGGCCACTCAATATACTCCCTGGCTTGGGGTAGGAATAAGAAATTCTTCAGGCTCATCAGGGCTATACCTCTTCTCTGTGCCTTGAATTCATACCAAACCAGAATTATATTGCATCCAAGACTAGCTGGATTTATACCTTTATAGCAATAATTCCCTGCATGTATTTTCATGCAACCAAAAAGAGAACTTAGTTTTCTTGGTGTATCTTGTTTTTAAAGTTAGGCTTCGTTCTTTTAGCATCTCACAAGACCCCCAAATGCATTATAAGGCATTTCTAGGGTTGCAACAAATTTCCAGTGGCAGAATGGAGTATTCAGTTCTGTGCAGACATATGAGAACCTCATTGCTGTTCTTCTTCCTAAACAGAAGTACTACCTAAATTAAGCGATATTCTTCTAAAAAACTCAAGTAATATGTAAGGTTGTGCTAGAAGGTGTCTTTCTGGTTTCAAGTGGTACATTGTGGGCAACCTGGCCAGGTGTAGGAATGAAGTGCCCATGGCCAAATTAACTGACAAACAAGTCACTTTCAAAGAAAATTTCCATAGCTGTTTATGCTGCCACCRCCCACAGTTTTGGGGTTGAAGCTGCTCAGAATTCCACGAAAAAACCTCTTGGCAGTTTAATTTGCATAGCATGGTGAAAACAAAATCAAAGCTTTTGTTCTTAAATCATTAATAAATTAAATGGTAATTTAATTTAAGGCAAGCGAATAACTTGATTTTAAATGAAAACTGAGGCCCGTGGTACACATTATAGAGGGATGAGTATTTTTTTGTTGAGCTGAAAGAAGACTGAAGGTAGTGAGTACCTRTGAATACCTGTCATATTAAAGGAAATGCTGCCCCACTGAATTCAGGGGAGCTATTGTTTTTGTGGAGAAAGACTTGATCAAGATGTCTAAACCCAGATAACAGGGCAGGCATGTGGCAGCTTTTTCTGAGCTCTGAAATGAATGTACAAATAACTGTGTTGTTATTTGGATTATGTCAACAATGTTTACATAGTCACCACAGTCTGGAGAACTAAAATAAATCGTTTCCCTTTTCACAGAAATATACTTTTACCATATTCTAGGTTTATTAGAAAACATCTTGTAGCAAATCTCACTTTAAGATACATGGRTCATATTCTGATGCTGATGGAAGTCAACTGCACTGGATCAGCTGTCAGCAGATGGTGTGCTTGAAAGAACACTGCTGGTATTTTCTCCAGAAGGATCCTTGAACGCTGAACTACAGTGCTCAAATCTATACCCTAATTATGTACTGCAGGGTTACCAYAGGACCATTGGCAGCAGCTGTAGCCCAAGAAAGAAGACTATGTGGTTCCTAGAGTCTTAACAACCTTATCCCTTGGCCTTAAGACCAAGATACCATAAAGTAAATTCCAGAGAATTTATGGCTCTGCCAGTCACTTACYGTGGTGACTTTCTTGTTATGCCAAGGTAAATGAAACTGTCTATACCTTGGAAATACCAGTAAGGGAAAAATCTATGGAAATTTATTGTATTTATGAGTCTAAATTTTCCCCTTATTGTATTGTGAAACCTGTTGAATAGAAAACTACTTCTCATTGAATCTCACTATTTAACTAATGGATGATGCAAATGTTAAGAAAGGAACTACAGAGTGAAATGCTCTTAGAAAGAAATCATCTGTTTTCCCCAAAGTTATGCCTCAATTYAAAGATTTTTTTTAATATAAGAATTAATAAATCTTTATTAATTTACTAATGCTAAACTATTTTTCTTTAGGGATAATTGTATATAAAATTAATATCTTGAATACATTACTACTCATTGCAGATTTTCAGTACTGATAATATGCTTTTGTTATCCTGTGATACTTGGAATACTGGAAAAATACACAGACAGAGAAAATGATCTTAGGACACTTAATTTACTTCCCAACATGAGAATTAAGTAATTTTCTCATGTGATATTTAAAAATCCAAAAAAGGTGAGGGTGAGTAGGGCAGCAGAATTTTCTGGAATGGATTTGAGCGTTCAGTTTGTTGTTCAGATCTGGTACGTGACTGTCAGTAATGAACCAGCTCCTTTGTCACACAAACAACTGACGTCGAGAGAAGTGATTCAGGAAAAAAAAAGCTTTTCCCAAAGTCCTCGAGATACATCACAGGACACAATTTATTAAGCACCTCTTTCAAAAATGATACTCCAAACCATCTAGTTACCATGGTTCATTAAGATTGTTTTAAACCAAGATATCTGGGAAAACACACAGATTCTAATGTCTGATGGGGACGATCTAATCTGACAGGCATTTATCACAGAGCACTGCAGCTTCTCTGCTACTTTCATAGAGAGGGGTGTCCAGTAGTTCAGAACAAATCCAAACTGTCTTGTCTGGAGAGGGAAGGTCATGGAATGGCTTTGTCGTTCTCTCTTATTTCTCGGAGAAATGAAACTCGTTCGCTTCATTACAGCAGGTTTTTTGAGTATCTGGAGGTAGAAAAGTTTCTGTATGAAGTTATCAAAATTACAAACATCACACATATACATGAGTCAGAATTTGACTGAATGAAAGTGCAAAAATAAAAAGCTAAAATAAAAAGCTGTGGTGTAGAGACAATTTCTCTTCTCCAAATATGCAATCACAGGCACATGATGTAAAATATTTCAGCTTAAAGGAAAATGAGTTTAGGAGCAATTCACAAAACAGTTTGAAAATTCTAGTGTGAATAACAGGAGAAATACAAATTCCCAAATACTTATTTTTAAAAGCTTTTTAAAGATAATGACACAATTTTAAAAATTTACAAAAATTATAGCTTTACTGCAACAAGCCTTGGATTTCATAACACTAACATAAAAAAGTTCTCTGGGACCTATAAKGAATTTTTATCCAACGTGCCTTTAACTCAAGGATTACTGTCCAATTCTCTTTGGCTTATTTAGGACCCTTAACACAACATATGACTTGATTCTTCAAAGCAAGGTCCCTTCCTGACAGCAAAATGGTATTTTGCTGTCACAAACAATTACAAATCTACGTCTATGAAAATATTCCCAATTTGAGTAGCATAATTTATTTTAGACAGTAAATCCCTGRGACATCTTTACCCCTTGGACAGACAAAATACATGGGTCAGATTTATGAGGGCTCACAATGAATTCCTGAGACTTGAAGAAAAATGTAAATGTCTACCCTGGAAGTGTCCAAGGCCAGGTTGGACGGGGCCTKGAGCAGCCYGRTCTAGTGGAAGGTGTCCCTGTCCACGGCAGGGGGATGGAACTGGATGGTCTGCAAGGTCCCTTTCAGCCCAAACCATTCTCTAATATTCTATGATGATGACTCTACCCTGTTTCCTAAGATAACTGATAGGAAAAGAGGGCATGTGAAGAAAACAAAGTGTTTTCTTAATTCTGTTGTTGACTTTCCAGTTTCAGTTAAGTTCTTTGCCATTCTCTAAGCAAACACCATTAATAAAAAAAAGCCTGCAACTCTGGTGACAACAGTCCTCAGGAAATCACACTAAGATTTCATTTAAAGCTAAATCTGCAATTTTTCTTYATAAGAGAAGTATCTCTTATGCAAGTATAATTGTGCCTCTGAATAAGAATGTTTAGTCTTTGTTCTTTCTTACATAGGTTTGCCATCCCCATTAGCATAAATTCCTTATTTTTAACAAATAAGATGCATTTTTTATGAGCTAATYTGGATAGTGCCAGAACATTAGGAAACTGCAACTGCATGTTATTCCTCTAGCAGAGTCAAATAATACTGCATGGAAAACTCTGCTACCTTGAGCTGAGAATAACAAACAAGGGAACTTGAAACCAGAAAGCAGTAGTATAGAAAACTATGAAAAGGCAGCACTAGCACTACAGAAAGAACATTTAGAAATGTCTTTCTGCCTAGGTCGTTTTCATTGTCTTCATAAATTCCTACCTTGAGTACTCTGTTTTGTTGAAGATTTAGGGTGCTCTTCCCCTTGTTGGCTTCCAGGAATGATGGGGGGACTGAACACAGTCATCCAGTCCCTGAAAAATACAARTCAAAATATCATTCATAAAAGCACAGTTTCTGTTCCTATTTGTTCTAATTCTTTTGATTATTAAAAAAAAAAAAATCAAATGAAAATGCAGGCTGTCAAGTGTTCTGAAACAAAATCAAGCTGGATTTTATCATTATTAAAATAAACTTTACAGTTAATATAATTATTAAACGGTAAGGCTTTCTTCCTTCCTTAGCCTTTTCACSTGTTCTGTTCACACTAAAACCTGTGGTTTAAGTCAGGTTTGCTTTGCAGATTTCAGCTGGTGTGGCTCTCTCAGCACAGGGAGTACAGGAGGTGTGATCCATATCACACAGAGTTATCCTCTGAAAGCCTACGGGACTCCTGAGAATCTTCTCCTGAGGAATAAAGGCTTGGAATGAACAACCTGTGGGAGTCAATTTGATTAAAAATCCTTASCCCCTCTAGGGAAAAAGGCTCAAAGACAATCACAAGATGTGTTTGGTTACCACTGACCCTGCAATAGGGTGACACAGAACGTGGTGTATCATTCCTTGTCTGGATGGGTGGTGAGTTACAGCTGAGCTTAGATATGAAATGGATGCCACTGACATTTTCTGAAGAGGAAAAATTGAATTGAGTCTCGATGTTGTTGTTGATGTGGGGGGAAAAATATGGTTAGGCAAATACATTATAAATAATTCTTCATATCCATTTCTTATTGTTATAAAATGTTTTATGCTATAAATAAAAATTTGTTATATRTAGAGGACCCATCACAGCTGTTACATATCTATTTTACTTCTGCAAAGAAAAAGATTTTGATGGAATCTTTTTCATAGAGGAGAGAGTACCTTCTTCACCTATTCACTGACAAATGATGTCTCTCCTGGACACTACTGTGATAACTTACTAAAAATTATTTTKATGCTATCATACATTCATGCAAAGTTCGATGTTCCTTTCACATACACCACTTTATGAAACACTGATTGTTACAGCTCAGAGAAAGGAAAAGAGGACTCTTGTTTTTATTGTTATTGTTGTCACTGTTTTTTATTGCAAACTGAACTGCAGTGCAGTGACAAAGTCACTCATATTATACTATCAATCAGAGCAAGATAGCCCTGGAAGGACACATCTAAGTCACAAAGACATTCCTTGTGCAGGTGACCATGTCTTGTAATTCTTTTCACATATGAAATTAATCTCTGCACACAGTGCATAGCTGATTCTTATAGGTTTCCTGAAGTTCCCATCTCTCCTCTTCAGCAGTAAAGAGCTGTAACACATTAAAGATTCCATGTCATCATTAACTAGACTTAATAACTGCAAGTCAACACTTGAACACAGAATTCAAGGGACCTCAGTGAATCATCTCATTTTGATAGAACCAGATCCATCCTTTTTGACCAACCTGTTTTACTGCAAAGCAAGAGGTATGGAAGGGGACAAATTTCCATATGTTTGCTTCATGCTGATGGGAGCAGTGCAGCTCTGAAGAGTAAATTCAACGTGGTTTGTGGTTGATTCAATTTATGTTTGGCCATGACTGTTCCAACAGCTGGCACAAAAGCATTACACATGTGAACTTGTGCTAGAGGCCAGGGAGATTACCCAGAGCTGTAGAGATAACATCAATATCCATGGCTTTGTTTAAAAGGGATAAATTTTTTCAAAGCTTGGCAGATTTCTTTACATTCCAGACTGTAATTGTCTCAACTTGATTGTCCAACACCAAGGAAACAGATAACTTCTATTTTCTGAAAAGCCTTCATGATCTCATGTAATGGTTACTACTGTCAAGAGAAATCTGGCAAGGCTCAGTCATCTGGTATAATTGCTAAAATATGCCAACTGCTTTTTTTTTGTAAGTTTTTCTGCTGCTTCTGGACTTGTTATTGATTCCACATCATCTCCTGTTGGCATATGTGCATAATCTGGGTTGAATCAGGGGACAACCACATATCTGTTTGCAGTCAAAATGGAAAAAACTAATTTTCCGCCTCAGGAAACAGAACTGTTGGTGTAGAAATCCAGCAAGTGGCATAGCAGATTTAAAGGAAGAGATATTGAATTTTCCATCATTTCAAAATGTAAAAAACATACTTCAAAATTTTCTTACACCATAGTATTATTTTCACACATATGGCCAACATCACAGCCAATCTTTCTCTTCTGCTGTTCTGCTAATGCCAGTGAGAGTTGGTGCATCCAATGCACACAGCCACGTGCTTGCCTAGACTTCTCAGTATTAGCTCTCTGTCACTGCTCACCATTTCTGCACTCCCTGAATGCAGCCAAAGGCTCTTTGTTTCCATGAATGCCTCAGAAGTTTTTAGGAGTAACAACTAAATGCAGGCTGATGCCCGGTAGCATGGTAGAATACATTTCGCACTCCTGTCACTTGCATGTGTGGATTGATCTGCCTCAGAATCAGCCAGCAAAAGCCTAACTCTAGAATGTGACCATGCCCATAGGATGTGGTCTGAGAGCACAAAGCATCAGCACATACCTGACTCTCTTCAAGTGTTCTGAAACACAAAGTCAGCAGAGGCAAAGGTGATCTCTCAGAGAAACTGCATCAGTATTTAGWGCTGATCTACATCCCTGCTTCCCAAGCTACCCTTTCTTCACATTCCCTACAGCTTTTCAAAAGACAGTGATGTTTGAGATCCAGAGAAGAACTGGAATATTTCTGCTGGGACAACTGCTGAAGTAGAAGTGGTGCAAGGAGAGAGAAAAGCAGTGCTCACTTCTAAAGAGAATTACCTCAATCAGGCCAACAAATACAGTTACAATAGTAAAGAAAGTTTAGAGTACATATGCAGGTACACGGAGTACATTCTATAGGTCTGGCACAAACCAGAAGCATATAAAGATTCATGTTTTTCACATAAAACACACATCAGGGAATTCCTAAAGAAAATAGTAGGTACCTGTAAAGCAGAGAAGATGTTAGTAAGAAGAAAAGGAAGATAATAAGGCAATTACCTCCAAAAGAAAAGAAAGAGGCAATTCATTTCGAGAACATTGAGGGAACGAGGTAATAATATGTTGTTAAACCAGTATTTGTGCTATATTAATAGTTATTATTATTCAGGAAATTGATGAATTTTAGTTTGAAGTCTCATATCTGGAAGATGTGTATGAAATATTAAGTCTGAGAAATCAGAGACGTGATGATTTTGTTAGTAGCTGAGTGATTATATCTTTGATTATGTCCTTCATTTATTGGAGTCAAATATTGTATAAAGGTGTTGTTCAGTTTCATATTCATATTTCTTTTGTTGTATCTGACTCAGTAGATGAATAATTACTTTTTCTAGAAGGTGCAAGTGTAAGATGTGGTGATTTTGATGGTTCTAGAGGGAGGCAAAGAAGTTTTTATCAATGATGGAAGCAACAGATGTGTTGGAGAGTTTAATATTTCCTATTAAGACAGTCTTGATTCAGTTCATGTTTTTTTCTCTCAATGTCCAAAAAAACCAAATAGTTTTGCTATTCAACCCCCTCCCACCAAGACAAGTAATCAAAACATTACAATATTAGGGATTCACTGTTGACTTAACATTACTTTTAAGGTTAAAACATTTTACACAACATGGATTAAAAACCGGTTTATTACTTCCACAAGTTAGCAAGTTAGTTAGCAATGTCTAAATTAACCTCTCCTAAAATCTTGAAGAGAAATTTTAAAAAATCTCATGTGTTCTGAAATCTTCTCGGCCAAAGTAGCTGCTGGCAGTTGATGGATAAACTTGTGACGAGTGGGTTTACAGTGGGAATTCTGACAGATGCTGCAGTCGAGCAGTCACAACAGACTTCCCACAGTCAAATCTGCAGTTGCTTTTAGGAAGCAGCTAAAATGTGTGTGTGTGTAAGTGTGAGACAGAGGGTTTGAGAGGATTTTAAAAAAGCATCCTGAAAAATGTGTTAGACCTTGACAAAAGGTCAAGACCAGCACAGAGACAACTGGCAATATTCTGAGGAATGCAGACTGTGGCCTGAGCTCCTGTTTATTGTGGTTTTATTCCAAGTCAATAAAGAATTTTTTTTTTTGAGAACTTATTAAAGAAGCTAGTTTATCTCATTAAAACAGCAAAGCTAATCACACATTCTGACTAATTAAAGACACTCTATTTATGCTATCAATGCCTCCAGCTGTAATCAATACAATCAATGTGCAATAAACTATCTCGAGCTTCCTGATAACAGTGTGGAATGCCAAATATTGCCTTTTGACATTGTGAGCTGCATTGCAGGAAGGCTCAGAATAGGTTCCATGCACATTCAACAGTATCATATCTTTTTTGTGCTTGCACTGAAATTCTTCATTATTATGAAAGCTATTCTTCATACCAAAATATAATGCAAATGTTATATAATCTTGKTATATTTTTCTTAAAAAAATTACTTAAAAATTCTTAAAAAAACTATTTTCAGATAATAATGGYCATATAGTGAGATACCACACAACAGCTGAATTGTGATGGGAAGCAAAAGAATCTTTTGGAGTTATGAACATCATTTTCAGTTTTATGACAGTATGTTAAATTTTGCAGAAAAAAGGCCTCCATCAGCAAAGTCTGTTGAGAAAATTAGTGATGCTTTATTAAGTAGCATTTATCAATGACAATGTATTAAAATTATTACCATCAACAGAAATCCTTAGAATCAGAAGTTTTTCATTTAAATCTTAATGAACACCTTTGATACTTTGATTTTTTTACAGATGCTTTTGCAGACTGGGAGACTGAGGAAATGCCAAATCACTTAGTATAAAGATTTTTAATATTGCTGTGAATCGAGATAGCATACTTTATTGCATTTCTTTTGGATCACATTTAATTTGTATTACTTAAATCAATGGGATCATTTAATCCACTTAATTAACAAAATTGAAATGCTTCAAAGTTTTAGTATGGTTTTGTCCAACAATCTATACTGAAATTAAAAGGAATATTTGTTCAGCCTTGTAGTTATACTTCAAAAGTGCAAGGCAAGGGCTCCATTATATCAAATCAGGGAATGAAAAACCAGTATCGGTTTTGTATCATTAAGAACACATCAAATTGACAGTCTATTAAGCACCTGGAGGGTGCAACCACTAAAAACACGAAAGATAGTATTTAACTGCACCTAATCAGTGAATTTTTATGAACTGGAGAGGAGAATGGACTTCTGCCTGAGTGACAGTAGGAGGAACACGTTTGCGGAACTATTTTTTTACAGTGGATTATTTGACTAACTGTGGAGGGCCAGAGAATGTCAACGTATGAATCAAGAATGTAAAAGTATTTTAACAAAAAAAAGACCAATTCCTGACATCTTGTGCAGCTATCAACTTGAATCCCAGTGCATACTTTTGTTGTATTAGTAATATTTAATACCACATGAAGCAAATCCTGCTGCAAATGCTCCAAGTGAGTAAGTGATACCTTCCTATGACTCACTGAATGCAGAGTGCCAGCTCACAGCTAAAGTATGGATCAGTTCTGCTAAGATAAAGACTTATTTTTCTCTTGTTTTTAATTTTAATTATATCTATTTCAGAAAGTTTAGTAGAGACTATCAGAGTTCTTAGATAAATTAATAAAAAGTCACCTAGCTTTGTAAGACTCCTCAGCTATTCCCTGATACATCTCTTTTGGAGCATGAATTACTTGTTAGGCTCCTCTACCTCTAGACTAATAGATCTGAATTTTCAATTATTTACATATCTGGTCAGCTTCAGGCACAAGTATAACTTCTTAAGTCAGATTACYTCACACACCTATTTTGTTTCTGCTTTGTAATATATTAATGCTGTATGCATAATCAAAGTTTGGGTTTATTTTTTAATAGRAGTATCTCCACACAAATAAACTCTTTAACAATAGCTTCAGTAGTGTAAGAAGGACTTTTGTAGACTATTAATAATGAGATTTGTTTGACTTCTGTACAAAATCCAAATATTACTTGAAACTATGTTAAAAGTAAATTTCAGGTCCTGCCACTACATATGACTGAAATAACTATGAAATCACCTGAGCTTTAAATTGTCCATTATTGTATCTAAAATAATTTAAACAATTCAAATTCTTGAAAATTTGGAAGTTTTTACAGAAAAATCCCATAAACTAATACAAATTCAGTATTAATTTATGTGTCAAGAACTGTTGAGTGCTACTCAGTTCCAGGTGGGAAAACCAGCATTTTTTAAATGAAAAACTGAGTGAGTTCACAGAAGCAGAAGATATACTACCAAAAGAATACAGAATATACTTATACATAAAAATCAAGGATTTTTGAATGCATATTTTAACAAAAATATTGAAAAATAACATAAATATATATCTTTATATGACTTTGCATGAATTGAAAGTTCTATTTTGAGAAGTATTTAAGGGCAATCTGCCAATATATTGATGATAAAAAAAACCCCAAGCCATGAGCTACATTGTATTATTCTCCTGGAGTGCTACTGTAGTTTCAAGATATCATTAAATCAGCACAAACCAACATTTATCATTTCCTGCACATTTTTCACAGTGAGCTGCATTCTGACTATGAATAATCTGTTAATCTGTTCTTTGCCTCACAATCCGTCAAAGTGACAGATTCATTCCATCCCTAATACATAATATCTTCATTTACTGTATGCCTTACTGGAACTTTCTTTTTTCCTAGCACTAAGATTGAGAAAATCACAAGCATATTTAGAAAATGCCTTTTCCCTTCCTCCGAATCACTTCAGCAAGTCCAGTTTGCCAAACGCTGCACTTCTAATGGAGGCAGMGACCTCCTTAAAAGCTAAATAATTTAATTGTCCATGAGTTAGTAACTAAACTTGAGATCATAAAAAGTACAAGTGCAACTGAGCAGGGAACACTTGAATCTGCTCTCAAAGTCTTAAATCTCTAAATGAACTGTCTTACAGGTGCTAGATGGGATTCAAGGATAACAAAGGAGGTGTGAATTCTACTTAATAAACAAGATATTTAGATACTGTAAGGTGCTRCTACAACTATGTACAGTATAACCATGCTGACTGGTATTTGCTGAAAATCTGACCTGTTAATGCTTTCCAGTTTTTCTTTCATTATCAAAGTTGAAATGACAAATTTGTGCAGGTTGGTAAAACCATACACAGTCATCTACATCTAAAAATATGAATGACCTGAATTTGGAGGTTTAACAGCTTAGTAATTAATATATTTTGCTATTTGGTCAATGTTTGGTAAGTAAATACATGAAAGTTCTATCATAGCTTCTGTTGCATGGAACGAACATTTAATGTTATGTAAAGACTGAACCTCTAGTTCATCACCATGTTAGCTTGCTGGCTAGATTACAGTCTAGCAATATAAATGGCACTAGTAGAGAAAACCAGTGTTYGAACATCTGATTTAAGTAAAGGACTAGCTCTTTCTTCCTTGCTAGTTGTGATTCATTTATCAGAAGATCAGCTTTATAAATTGGAAGTAATGAATTTGCTAAGGTGTGTCAAAATTCCTTTGTGTTAATTTAATATAAGCAAATAAATTCTAGTAACTACATTAGATACTCATTGGTCATTGAATGAAATGGATTTGCACATTTAATGAAGTGTACTTCTCTTGGGTAGGATGTACTTCCTTTTTTACATATTTTTAACAATTAAATAAACCATTTTTTAAAAATTATATTTTAATGTTCTACCAGTTGAGGAAGCACCTGAATCTGGTGACTAACAAGTCTTGTTGCAATTAAAGTAATTCCTTTTTCCATAACCAGCCACCAACAGCATCTTACTGTTCTGAGCAGTTCCCAGGGCTCTAAGAGTTGTTGGAAGCTGGACTAAGACCTTAGGTGCTGACTTGGGGCTGGACTGAAGCAATCTGTCGTCCACAAACACTGGAGATGCCCTGGAAAAGCCACACTGGCAAAGGGCCAGAGCAACAGTTCAACTGAGTATGGAAGGAGAGATTGCAACAGGCTGGGAACAGGGATCTCTTCCTTTCAATCTGACGTATTTGAGAGGCAAAATCTTTTACTGCCCATTCTCCATCTCTACCTACAAGCAAGGCCAGACAACTTTGTTTGAATGGCCCAGAAATATCTGGAAAAAGTGTGCAACCAATAAAAATTATTCCCAGTAAGTCCTCAAGCTAAAAAAAAACCACAAAAACCCATAGATGAAACAGCACGTTTGAGAGTATTTGCCATGTTTTATATTCAAACCCTTAGTGCATACGCTGCCACGTGTCCATGTTCTCAGATTCCACACCAGGGAAAGCCATTTTTGGATTACTTTAACAAGCTTTTCTGTGTTAGCCACTTGGTTCTCCACAACCGTTCTGCAGCTAAGCTTTTTACCGTCATGATTAAAAAATGTAACCTGTTCAATTAGATGGTTCCTGTGCCACTTGCTTCTTTTGTCATGTTCTTTTTCATGCACATTATCGCCTGACAAACGCAGCAGAACTTCGCTAATTCAGATTAACGACTGYGAGATCTATTGCAAATTATTTTGTGCATAAGTAACTGAACAAGTAAAATAAAAACCRAGCTACATTTTGTGAAACATTGTTCTTGTTCACTTACTTTGACAACTGTTGTGTAATTTTATACTACTTCATAATGTAATATTGTCTGTTTTGCAGAAGTAATGGGGTTGTATGACCTTGATCTTGTAGTGCATCATAAGAATAAATATGCGTCTTTGTTTGAAAAACTCAATCTTTAAATGTGCTTCTTAACTAAGTTATTCTGCTATTCAAACCTTTCCTTGGAAATACAGGAGACAAAAATCTTTTGTGCCTGAATTTCACACCCTGCATGTTGGAGAGGTTCTGGTGTAGTGCAAATAAATGTTATAGCTACAATCCTTCTTTTACTGCACCATTTTGTAGGTGAGTTTAATTTTACAGAATCTCTCAATGGTATAAGAACACATGCACCAGCTATTGGAATGTATAGTTTTCATCTGGGATGGATGAGAGTACTTAAATGGTAGTCTCAAAGCTGAAGATACTTTTAAAACTTGAGAGTTTATAGTCAATGTGGTTTTGGGCTGGAATCACTGATACTATGCAAATCATGCAAATTTCAGGTGCCATGATAATGACAATATGTAAGGCAACAAGAGGTTCTAAAMAAAGACTTCTCTAGAAGAAAATTTCCAAGAAAGAGAAAAATAATTTATTTCCTAAAACCAATAGAGTGGTCAGAATGCACAGAAAGAAGTGTTCATTATATTTACATATAATTCATATACCAGTAATCAAGTTTGAATATAACTAAAAAATGCATTTAGTTAAAGGTATATGTTTATGCATATCATGATTCACTACCTGAACTGCTGTGCATGAATATCATCACAAAAATAAGAAAATCGCATTGTTTGATAAAGTAGCAACTCAGAATTTGGGTTCTGCTTTTTTTTCCTTAAGGTAAAGCCAACAACTTTTTCTGAAAAGTTATTTTCCTYCTCAAACACGTCACTCTCCACAACAATGAAACATTCCTTTTGTGGTGACAAATCTCAAATCTATAATGTTTACCAAAAAAGGGATGAAAATGCTATTTGCTTTTCTTTGGGTCGATTTTATTGTTTCGTTTTTGGGGGTTTTTTGATTGTAAAGGAAAGARTAATGATGACATCCCAATCAGTCTAATGTAACAAATGTAGGTTACAATGACAAGACAACCTGCTTCAGCCAGCTCATACCAAGACCACATGAAGTGAGATCAGTGGCTCTTAATCATTTGTCAGAGGCTGTGGGTCCTTATCAGCCCATTTTAGATACAAAGAACTGAACTTTACAACCCCAAGTGGCAAAGCTACAAAGGACTTAAASCACCACACAGGCTGACACTTTTTATAGATAAAACATAAATCTAGACAAAATGCTGTCCTGAATKGCACCATATTTCCATTTAGCAATTTTATTGAACACTTCATGACATGATTTGCTTTCCTTAAAATTTTAAGGAACTTGTGTAATCCTATCTACATCATCAGCTACAGATGGACACAGTATCAGTGAGGTTTGCTCCAGACTCTCCTCCTGTCCCCACATTGGGTCAGGATCAGCATCAATTGGGGTGAACTCAAACACRTAAGGCTGAACAGGTGGGATGCACCACACACTGACGCAAACTCACACTTGCACATCCCAGCCTGGCAAGTGAGAGCGTCCAGCAGCAGAGAGACAGTGGTGGAGCTAACAAGGAAGCACAGTTCTATTCACTCCTGGTCATTCTGTGCAGGTAACCCTGACCAAGCTCACTGCAGAGGCACAGACAATACCTTAAAAGATTATTTTCATCGACTGATATACTAATTAATTTCTGCACATCCAGTCACCCTTGGAAAGGCACTCAGCCCCTCATATGTAGAGTAGTTTGGGATGGTTGTTGATTTTAGAGCTGTTAACGTATGAAATCTGCCAGCCAATAATAGCGACAACAAATTAAACTTCAGTTTAAGAATTGTTAAGAATTGTTTTCATTTGTGAAAACAGCTTAATCCCTCATTCTTTAGTTTGAGACCACYGATCAATAGACTTTCTCATAAAATGATGCCTCTGCTTTATGAGCAGATCTTATATTCTTGGCTATGGTCAAATTAGGCAGACATTTACTATCATCAAATCTCTGTGCTCACAATTCACTGTGGGAATACAATTTTTCTCAACATGCAGAGTTAAACCTTTGAGTAAAACCTAATTGAAAATTTGACTGTGCCCATTTGGCATGAAATTACTTAAGTAAAATATACTTCTTGTGAAAGGATACTCAATGAAATGCTGAAATATTTGTGACCTACTTTACTGCAGTTTCTGGGCAACAACTGTTTGAACAAGAAGAACAAATCTTATTTGGTAGTTTGGGAAGAGTTGAGAAGGATGCCCAGAGAGGATCTAGTGGGGCAATGCTTATAGTTTTTTTTTTTTAATAACTTGAAACCTTTCTCTAAGGCAGAAAAATCAGCTTTTATCAGAAATAAATTTTCTGGAGAGCATCTGTAGAAGTTTATAAAAGTCTATTAATAAAGTAGGTTCAAGCGGTCTTTTTCAAAGAGCAACTCTGCATTTTGCAGTTCAATATGGCTGAAATTCTACAACAATTACTGTCTTTCAGCATTTCCTTTAGTGAAACCTCCAAACCTTCCATGACATACAAATAGTTTGGAAACCAAAATCTTACTAAGTAGATGCTGGTTACACAGCAAATTCTAGTCCTTGCACTGGAGGAAGAAGCAACACAGATAGCTATTCTCTCCTATTTGGAGAGAAGAAAGCAATTCCAAAGTTCTGTCAGGAGCACTCAGTGCATCAGTCAGTGGGAATTGCATGGCCAGGGCTAGAAAACTGCACATCATGTGGCTCTCCTGGATCTGCACCCTCTGCAGTCAGCTGTCTCCTTTCATTGCCTGGTTCTCTGCCTTGCAGAGCAGCACGATGTGGGGTGATTTGTATGGCAGGAGCAATATCCTTGGCAGACTTATGGCCTTTACCCAGCAGAACCAATGGACAATGAGTTGAGCTGCGTCTTTTTATTGACTGAATTTCCATTACCTTCACAGGCTTGCTTTCCTGGCTTGTTCTTTTATCTCATTACGGACAGAACCTACATTTACTGGACAATAGCTTCCATATCGGTCTCTTTTCATTTCCCAGAAAATACCACTACTGTACTTTTTAAAACAACTCAAGACCTGTTCTTTATCACTCCTTGCAACAAACTATTTGTTCCTTCAGTAAATGCACCACGTAACTGTCTTCACAGACCAGCATTTACACCCACRCACCTAAAGGGGATATATCAATTTTTCAAATACTCTGTGTATTTCCTACACAGCTATAGTAGGCTTACAAAGTTTTAGACATTTTCTAGTTGCTCATACATTATTTGCTAAAATTTGCCTTAAAAACAGTTTAGAAACTAAGTTACAGAATTACCGTTAATTTTATGTCCCTCTCATTTAGGTACACATCCTCTGTGAAAAACATTACAGAGTTCTCTATTATAAGTGAAAGGTAATGATGAGAATAATGGTATTCAAGTCACATCATCTCCAGTTTTTATATCATGATGCAAACTGACCTCATAATTTTGTCATCTTCTCTATTTACAGCCCAATAATGCTTTTCTGGCAGTTCACAAGGGCTACTGAATTTATGAGGCACTTGCAAGTCAGGTATTTTATGAATACCACCTGCATTTCTCGAAAATGATTTCTAGAGAAATTTAAGTCTACTGTGTGTACTGGATTAAAATAGCATAAGAACTAAGTCRTAATTTATACTATTTTGTTTTAAATTTTATTATATGGAAATACAAGTTTTCATTGTTGATCATATTAACTTGATATGATGAAATACTTTATTTTTACAGATAATGGTGTTTATTTGTTTTTTCAGTATATAAAATGTAGCAAGTACCAAATTGCTTTAGCACATGCATAAAAATAACTTAATAAAATCTGACTCAACCAATGTATGGGCAAAAAGAAGACAAATGATGTAGCTTGCACTAAAATATAGGCAATTCTAAGGTCATCMGAACTATAAAATCAATTTTGAAATAAAGAGTCCAAAGTGCTGTCTCAAGGTACTTCCTGTAGTACTCTGTGGACTGTAGTCAATTGTCTCTGTCCATTCCATTCAACAATTCATAAGGAGATGGTTCTTTTGACAACCATCACCCAAGGCAGAGAGGTTTTCTAGACAAACATAAGCACCTTGATTTACATGTGAAAGGGAGCAGGAATCCAGGATTATACTTTAACTCCAGTAATATATTCTGTGCACTAGGAAACATATGGCTGTGTGTTGCAATAACTGATGCATCTGGGTGAACTTGCACAGGAAGTTTCCTACTGTTCACTTCATAAAATCTAATCAGAAGATTTTGAATCCATAAAAATATGGATGGCAAGTGAGACAAGTGACTGAAAACATCTGTGTGAGGAGAAACACATATTATCCTGCACTGGCAGTGAGCTCTCATAAAACATTTCAGACCGTTGATAAAATATAAAGAAGTTGTTTCTGAAATGTCCTCTCCTCCTACCCCCCACTAACACACATACATCATCCAGTTAAAACCTGGGCAAGAAAAATCCACRTTAATGACATCAAGTGAAAGTGAAATAGGACTGCTTTTAAAAATTAGTACACCTCTTGTTCAGGCAGTTAAAAAATTGACAAAGTGATCCTAGGGTTTCACAGGTACATGGCAGTTCTGAAACTGGACAATTAATCTTGATTGTCTCCATAGTCTCAATTTGATTAATTTTCCCTAGCCACCTTCTCCCCTTGTCATCTCACTTTACATTAAAGTCATAGGGATGTTGTTTCTGATTGCAAACAAAACAGATCAAGCTAAAAACCTGAGAGACAAAATATGCTGTAGACAGGACCCCTTTGCATTATCCCAGTGTTGTAATCCCCTCTCCTAACTGGGCTATCTATTGAAAAAAACCCTTTCTTAATAAGTAACATTAAAATCTTTCGGAACAAATTGATTCCCTGACACCTACAGTCACATACAGAATTCTAGTTCTAAGCCTTCAAAGCAGAGAGGGAGAGAGGGAGAAAGAAATAGATGAGAGTGTATGTATGTGAGATGAGGACGATTTGCTGAATCACACATCAAAGCAGATGTAGGAGCAAGGCCTGTGTCAGATACTTTAAATACACAGTGGTACATCCAAAACATGCAGAATTCAGTTCTGCGTTCCCGGACAGCTCAGACATACTGTAGACAATGACTAAAAACGAGCAATAAAGTCCTCTGAGAGGAGGTTGCAATTGAAAAGAGATTGAAGATTAAATCAAAGAGTGTCACATTTAATATTCAGAACACTCTAACTGAATCCTTACTGCCTGGGCTATAAATGGAATCTTACCGTGGGTTGGAATGAGAAAGTGGGCTCATTTCTTTCTGGTAGTGATGCTCCTGACTGACGGGCTATGGAAAACAAAACATAATAGATTGTTTAGAACTATGTCAGAGATCTGGTATGAGCATAAACATCTGCAGCTTCTGATATTAGAATTTTACAGTCTTTTTTCCTATCTGTGAAATTAAAAATGGATATTCAGGTCCTAMCTGTGCAAAAGTACAACTTTAAAAATAATTCATGTCTGGGTGGAAATACATATGAATTCAGGAGTCAATCACAGAGTCATTTCTCTGCTGCTTGTGAGAGTGTTGGGACAGTCAGGAAACTTCAGAGATAAAGGGTGGTAAAGTCTTGTCTGACAGAAGAGTCTGGATTTAATGTGTMTAGGAAGCAGGAAGCAGGAATCCTTAGTAGGATCTGTGCAGAACCAACCATTTTTAAGAGTAGAAAACACCGAGGCAGAGCTAGGAGGGTTGGCAGAGATGGTTCCTCTCTCCTCAGCAGCACCACTAACAGTAATTTTAGCACTCCCAAATGAAGTTTGCTGAAGCACATATGATTCTCTATGGCACTGCAACTTTGAAGCCTGGATTAAGCTGTTCATGAAAACAGTGGACTGTATGAATATTCATTCAAAATATGAAAATTTTCTACAGTCTTCAAATCTTACCTACCCATTTTAAGTATACGCCCCAAAAGTTTCAAACTGCATTTAATTTATGGCATTAAAAAGAGTTATTTGCAAGAAAGATTAATATTCATAAACTGATGTAAAAATTCAAGAATTCTAAAATCCATAAATACATTTTCTCCCAGAATATATGTATTTCTCCCAGAAGAGACTCCTGCTGCCATTATCACACACCTCAAAAGCAGTTCTAAACAAATTGCTGAAGGAAATGCAAAAGAAGTGAAAATGTAAGCATACATCAACAATACTTGTACAATTCAGTACACGAAATGCTAAAATAATAATAATAAGTGTTATGAAAGGAAATTTTTTTTACAAAACTCAATATAAAAATGAGTATGTTCTCATGGTTTCAGAAATYGAGAAGGGATGTTGTAAAATATATGTTCAGGATGAATGACATCCTAATTACTACCAAATATGACTTACTGCCTGGTGGTGGATAGTGCAATTCCCAGATGATAGCTAGTGGAAGATTGAGGACAAGACAGAGAGCGAATTAGTCAGTCTATGAACCAGAATATCTGTCTAAATAATTTTTAGTCTCATTTCATAGTAAAGAATACTCTGCCTCAGTTTTGCAATTTGACTTGATGTGAACAGATCCCTCCAGGGGTTGTCAAACTGAGCTCACAGTTGGAATAATTCTGGGTTTAAATAACACTCCTCTTGTCTGTCAGACTTCAGTTCTGCCAGACCATTTTTGTTTTAAGTGGCTTTCTTGTCTGAAAACTCACAAAGGAGGCCAGAAGACCTTCCACAAATTAGGTATGATCCTGGAAATACTCTTTCAAATATTTTTCAGATCAAGACTTATGTGACTGAGTTTATATTTAGAAAGTTGCTTGTGGAACAAGTAATCTTTCTTCTCTCTGAGTACTCCTTACTTGAAAGGCACATTTTGGTGGTGGGCATATTTTGGATTCTGCTAATGCAGCATTATACCACTACAAGCTTTCAGGGTGTATCAGTGAGCAGTCTAGGAGAACCTTCCTTTGCATTTTTGACAGAAACAGGGACCATATGMAGTAAGATATCCTCAATTCTCTGATACATAATCTTTCTCCAGAATGTTTGTGTTGTATCTGAATTGGTGCCTGAAGTGTGGCAACAACTATCCAAGAAGCTGAATGGGCCAATTCTCTGTCAGGGCGAGAAAGTCTTACAGGATCTCTAGAATAAAGCAAGGTATTTAAGCAGAAATGTTTTGTAAGCTTTGCAAATTTTCTTGGATAAAGTGTGTATGTGTGGGTATAAACCTCACATTAAACTCTGCAATATACAGAACTGTGTCTTTCACAGCATTGCAAAGCTAGCAAGGATTTTCATAGGCCTTAAGATTTAAGAAAACATTCAGGTAAGACACAGTCAAATAAAATCTTTTAAAATATTTAGCTCTACATGCACATATTATTGAGTTGAAACTGTGCCCCACACACATTTTACAAGGGTTTACAATTCTCCTTCAAAGTAAACCCATTTTAAAGTAGAAGTTTTTCATATTTATAACTGATAGCTATGCTAGGTAATGTATAATATTCAAAGTGATTTTATTCTTTTTTAGCTGTCATAGTTTACAGCAGCTGCTAAACCACTTACATTTCAACATTTTCTCCTGACAGCATATATTCAGTTCTTGGTAAACTATCATAGAATATAAACCCACAGTTTTAGTATATCTGTTTTATAGTTATTTAAGGACATCTGTTCTAACTGCAGCTCAGTAATATGATTGATCTATGTGCCTTTACATTCACAAGGGTTTCTCAGATTCATTAAAGTCAGTAACATGACAGTTTTCAATGAATCTGGAAATCAGACTAAAAATGGTAAGTGATGAAAAAAATAAACTCACTTAGAATGTGGTTTATATATAAAATATTACTTTGATACATAAATTCACTATCTAACATGGTTATACCCTGCCCTGCCTTGCAAAACATCAAAGGTATTTCAAAATGAAAGATACACAAAAAGCTGCCTTCTGGTGGTGCTGTTGCCATAGATTCTAACTAAAGGACACAAATGTATAAAAGGAAGAAAAATTTGGAACAAAATACTCCTTATTTATCTTTGAAAAACATAAGAGAAAGCAATTGATACTACTGATTTAAAAAATCAGAAAGATACAACCCAAAAACACATGTAAGCATGAAGGTTTAATCATGACAAGCATTTCAAGCTGTCCTTAATTTCTCAAATTCCAATACGAGGATTATTTCTGTTTCTTTTCTATATACTGCACCGCTAAAATAATTTGCCTACGCAACTGAAAGATGGCTACAGATCTAGATCTATATATATTTCTTTCTATATAAGCTTTTCTGCAGTTTGTACATCTGATTTTGGAAGGATTGAGCATTTGCAAATTCTCTTGACTCAACTAAAATGATGGTGGTACTGAAGATCAGGGACATAAAAACAAATCTGCTTTTATTCTACACATACAGTTTTTACATAATATATATACCAGGAATAAATATACATATAAGAAATACTTCTTTATAAAAACTGGAAGCTTAAGAAATTATGAGCATAATAATATTGGGGGATGAAGAGATTGAGAGCAACCCTGTGGAGAAGGACTTGGGAGTATTGGTGCATGAAAAGCTGGACATGACCTGGCAGACCAGAAAGCCAAATGTATCCTGGGCTGCATCCAAAGGAAGCACTGGCAGCAGGCCCTGGGAGGGAATTCTGTCCCTCTACTCTCACCCCTGGTGAGACCCCACCTAGGGTACTGTGTCCAGCTCTGGGATCCTCAGCACAGGAAAAACATGGACCTGTTGGAAGACCTCTCCTATGGAGACAGGCTGAGAGAGTTGGGGTTTCGAGCATKGAGAAGAGAAGGCTCTGGGAAGGTCTTGTTGCAGGTGTTCAGTACCCAAAGGAGGCTTTACAAGAAAGATAGGGACAGATTCTTTAGCAGGGCTTGTTGTGATAGGACAAAGGGCAACGGTTTTAAACCAAAAAAGGGTAGATTTAGACTAGGTATAAGGAAGAATTTTCTTACAATGAGGGTGGTGAGACACTGGAACAGGTTGCCCAGAGAAGCTGTGTTTAAAAGCTGAGTTGAATGGGAACCTGASCWACCTTGTCTAGTGGAAGGTGTCCTTGCCCACTGGTTGGAGGGATGGATTAGTCAGCCTTTAAAGGTCCCTTCCAAWCCAAACTATTCTATAATTCTGTGATTTTAGGTCTTACAGCAAAAGCATGCATGACAAAAGACTTTTTCATTTCTGCCAACCATTTGAATACTGGCACAGCATTGCTACTCTCAAGATTCTTCTGAAATGTTGTAAGCTAACATTTAACACCAGCATACCACAAATCCCCCCAACTACTCTTTTAAAAGCTTCTGTGCTAAAACAACATAGGGTGATGAAATAATCACCTCCATTAACAAAAGTTGTTAACAACCTTCTTAGACACTAAAGGTCTAGAAAGTGAATTATCACCCTCACATAGATACTGTGAATTTTTCCAAATGTTGTAACAGAATTACATCAAGCAGTGTTGAACACACGAGTCCATACTCAAAAAGCTTGCATCAGATGTATGAATAGCTGATGCTCTGGTTGATATCTCAGATAGGAAAACATGAAGTGAAACAACAGATTCTGTGGACTGACCAACACTGTACTGGTACAGAGTTCCTCTCCATAAAGGCTGAGGTAAATGGGTAGGGAAGACCCGGAAAGTCGAATTTCTTTGTTGTGAGGAACTAAGTGGTTTCTTTCCTAAGTTATCTCTCCTTGGAAATGAGGTTCTTGCCATTTAATCTTAAAACCTCAGTGTCCACCTTGCAAAATGCAGAGGAGAAACCTGCCAAGGCTGTGTGTGTAAGCYGAATGAAATGTGAAAAACTTTCTCAAAGACAAACTCTTGCCCTTTACACTTGAATTATGTAGAGAAAGATGGCCATAATGGACTGTTATGAAAAACTACAACTATATTAAATTGCAATTTAAATTACTAACCTATTATATTCTAAACAGTTTTTTTTTAGATTGAAGCTCCAGAAGCTGATCAAAGCAGTAAGATCAAAGAATTGTCTTTGCAATCACATTGTGCTTCAATGAATACTGCAGCAGTACATTTTACTTTAAAAGTTCATTTTGTTTTAGTCATGTAATTTGTATTAACCAAACCTGATGTGTCTAAATATTCTTATCAATTTCCTTATAATTAAACTACTCAAAAATTAATGAGACTGCTATTCTTATATTTAATTGAGTTTCATTTGYCTGGTCTTGCAGATTTTTACCATGTTTGAGCCCATTTAGGGAGTACTGAGAAAACACATTGGAAATATCATTAAATCAACAAAATGTGTAATGTTGATGTACCTCAAATAGTTAATACCAACTAATGTTTCCCTGATGTTCTGCAAAATATTACTCTGTAAAGCAAGTTCTTATTTGTACAATTACCAGCTTATTAATACATCTCTTCTCATCTGAAACCTTCATTTAATGGTGTACTCCAAAGTTCCTGCACTATGTTGATCACTCACTATGGAAGGTTGCTGCTACAGGCCTCTGTTTGGGCCCTGTAGAACCTTGAAGGTAATTTGCACCCAACATTTTAGAGCATTTACTCTGCAGTAGTTTATACTGGGGCAACACAGCTGTGTTTGCTCTTCTAACGCTGGAGAGTTGTGCTGCGTGCTTTACTTAAGCCACATTCATTGTTTATTATTGCTCCAGCTGTAATAAAATAACAGCTATATTGCTGACATATAAATGGAGTATGAGGTTATCTAGTTTTACAGCAGCTCCTGCAACTACCTTTATATAGTTCCTGAAATGCTATTCTGTGATTTCATACATTCAATACTTTTTGGTGGACTGCAACAAATACTCTGCTTCTTATAGCAGTACTGTCACATAGTGCAGCTGTGTGTGATTTTGTACCACTTTGTACCAGGACAAATAATGATCAAAGGTGCAAAATACATAATGATCACATACTAAGTGCTCAGAACTGCTGCAGCTTTTYGCTGCTTTCTCCTGCTTCAGTCCTTTAAACATTTAGCTTTTCAGTAATGAGACTTTATCATTGTAAGAAGCAATTATTTTCCATTACTCACACTGTAATGCAGCTGCTGAGTGGTATATCTGGGTTTCATTCATTTTGGAACTATTTTTAAGCACTATATCACACAACTGCAGGTTGTCAGCCACTATTGTGACAAACTGTACAGCCTACATGATTATTCAGGATTCTAGGAAGGAATACATATAATAGATTTGCTCTTTATCCATGGTGATAGTAGAGAACCTGCTGGAAGTGYGAGTGTTTTGGTTGCACTTTTTACTTGATAAGTTCTAAGAGCCTTTGGTAATGATACCTTAAATTTCAATGCTACTCAAAGAAAATTTAATATTCRAGACCTCTGAGAAAATACTGTGGGTTTAGACTTACTGGTGGGAAACAAGAGTTCCAGGATGCTGTATCATCATCACTGCTTGTACTTATGCTGACATTGCAGCTATTGACCTGTGACACGCTCAGCCCACGTGAGATCCCAGCATCCCAAGGTTCTTCATTTTGTTGTCTTTTCATGCTGGCCAGCATCTGTAGTTCAGATGGACTCAGTCTATTTGACTGGTAGTTTTTGCTGTCATACTCCTGTGAAATAAAATGGAAAAGTCAACAATATAGACAGGATCACCACACAGGATAGATGAATGAAACCCAGAGAGACCTTGAAGAATCTCTCAGAGAATCTTCAAGAAGCTACAATATTGAAAGAGAAACAAAATGTTTACCAGAAAAAATTATTTAACAGATTTCTGTTCAGCTATGAAGATCAAGCATATTTACACATAATTACAGGAAGGACGAACACCACAAACACTGTAATGAACTGCAGTTTGGATCCAGGRTGTTTGGTGAAGTTGCTGTTCCGCTCCAATTAAAAACAGCAGATAAAAGCAGGCTTTAAGAAGTTCAAAAATCCAGCAGCTATTAAGTGCAAATCCTGAATTAAACTGAATCCCACAGTTATCACAGTATCATCAACACCATCAACATAACAGTTGCACAGAATAAAATTTCTCTGGAAAGCTACAAATGTCAGCACTAAATTTCAAAAGTTATTTTGGCAATTTTCTAGTGTATGAATTTTCAAGTAAGCTTCAATGTCTTTTCATTTTGTTTACATCCATTGGTTGAATTGTTAATGTAACTCTACTTGTTATGCCAAATCTATGGGCCAAAAGCTGAAAACACAAACTAACCATTTTGCAGTTGGTACTTAAGCCCCACTCAAACCTTAAGATAAGGTAAAGTCACCCAGCATGCTGTTGGCATCATCTTTGTTCACAGAACCCTTTCTTTAAGAAAAGTGTTCCCTTTTTTTAAAGGGTCCACATAGATTGCCCTTTCACAAAGGAACAGGTCTCATACTTGAGGCATCTAGTTTTGGTTCTAAATGGAACTATGAAGCACTTCTGCCTGAAAAATGAATCCAAGCAGTGACCAGGACTTGAGAGGATTTAGATCACTGGAATATTGTCCAGTGGGCTGCGAGACACTATATAACAGTATCCCAGAGAGGGACAGTGCTTTGATTCTAGTGAAGAGAAAGGAGCTTTTAGACCAGAAGTGTATCATGTTCCTGGCAGAAGGGATGATCTGTCAGTCTGTTTTGCTGTGAGAAGGTACTAGGTAACTGAAGACCTCAAGAACACACATGTCAGCAGTACTAGTGATGTGAACACTGACAGCTTTTCCTGATGGGAAATGCAGTATGTACTGTTTTAGTGTGTYTTCTAGGGCTACGAAAGTCACCTTACCACCAGAAGCCATACTGAAATTGTGATTACAAGCTCCTTTGCTTTCTTCCTATATATCTAAGATACAAGGTAGAGGACGACGACAGAAGAGACAAGGTATGAGGCGATGACAGAAGCAGTTTGCGCAGCTGCCATCACTTTTTTACCTCTGGCTTTTGAGGTCCAAGCTTCATTCCTTAATAGTGTGTTTATTACTACCACTTTTAATCCTGAAGTAAYACAAGATGTTTTCCCTAGACCTTTCTGAATGCCTGTGACCAGCTCAGTGCCTATTCGTCATTTGTCCATCTCACGCGACGCTCGCTGTGTTTCTCTCGGGGAGCCTGCTTTGCTCTGATGTATCAGTATTCTACCAGACCTGCAGCTGCTGGAACTTTTATTGATCTTACTGAACATGCTGATTTCCTGTTAATTTTCCTATATATAAACCTGCTGCAGTTATTCGATTATTATAAGAGAAGCTTTGGCTTATCTTTCTTCCCTCATATAAYTGGCATGCAGTCATTAAACTGACAGCACGAACTGGTGCTTTGCAGAATAAAAGCACTAACCATTGAAAGAACTTTTTTTCTCATTCTCTTTTCAATAAAAGCAAAAAATTGCCCAAACTTGCTTGTCTTTTCCTTTACATCTATGAAGAAAGATGCACAGATTTTTGGAATTATTACAGCATAATTCTAAACATCTGCTGTTCCCCCACCCCCTCCCCAGCTTATTTCAAATTGTCATTCTGTTTTCTTTTATTCTAATGGTCTCACTCTGAAAAGACCAAACTCAGGAAGGAGAAGAGATGCCACGATCATTTTCTGTGTTAAACATCCCCTACAATAAACTAATAAAGGAGAAATAGTTTGGACTATTTATTCTTCAGCTTCAGATGACTACTACCAAAAAGCCTCCTCACTAATTTTATATTGTCTTTGTTGGTTTTTAAAGAGAGAATTTCAAAACTGAATTTGAAATTAAGTTCACTTTGTAATTTAGGAGAAACTTTGGATGTGAGAAGTAATTTTGCAATACTCATAAATTTGTCTAAAATTAATATTTCATTTAGTAATTAAAAGCTTATCTTGTCTATTTGCATATCCTTCCCTTACAATAAAGTATTTTTATTAAGCACTTAAAACTTTTGCTAGATTGACAAAACCTGTTGTTTAAAGGATTTTTTTTCATATATAATGACATTTGCATTCTTCTAGGTTCAAATGATTTATTCAGAATTGTTTGAATGTAGTTATACGTCTGGAAAACTTTAATTACCAGCTATCTACATGCTTGCAATATTACCCAGAGGGCTATACTTCTTTCTTAATTAAAAATATTTGAACTTAATAATAGAGAACTCTATTAAAACATGAATAAAACATTGCAGGCAACCAGGTCCTGAAAGCATATTAAGCAGCTGGCAAATCAATTGCTGGAAGAGTTGGTTAAGCATTTTTTTTTCTTTACTAGTCCTCTGTATGAGCACAAAAAGAAGTGCCAAAGAACTCCAAGGCAGGGCTCCTGGATGGAAAAATTTTAACACTGGATCAAATCAAGTACAAGACCTAAATCTGCCAGATACTTTAATCTTATATTTTGTAGCAATAAAACAAAGTCTGTAGCTTCCGAGTTTCTATACATTGATGATAAGATTTGTTCTTGAAAAAGAACACTTACAAGCAACAAATCACAATACATTTACAGCTACAAGAGCAGTATGGTAATAACCTTATTGTCTAAATTAGTAATCAACTATTGCAATCCACCTAGAGAGTATACACTTAGCTGTGTTCTTCAGGAAAAGTTGATGACTGCATTAAACACTGATAATATCTTTTAAAACAGTAATAAATGTATAATTTCATTTATTATGGACAAATAGATTACAGTTGTGGTAAGTAATAAACACACTTGAATTTTAAGTGGAAAAATTTTCCAAAACTGGAAAAAATCAGGGAACAAGGAAAACATTTAATTGCAAAAATACAAGTAGTTACTGGAAACCAGAAAAATTAAATTCCTATTGACGATACCAGGAAGGAAAGGGAATGCAAAATATAAACAAATTTTATTATACACTTTCAGACAAATACCTGGATATTAACATGTCTAAGAAACAGAGAATCAGATTATCAGTATCAACTGGGGGTTTTCCTATCACTAAAAATTACAGAAACATTATCTTCCTTCCAAATAGAAATGAACCCATGCATTGCTTTCTTCCACTTTTTCTACATCACTAGTGGCAATTTTAATGTCTTCTCCAGATCATAAATACATAGAACATATGTTGCTATTTGTAGGATTTTCTCTGCTTTTTATTTTTTCTTCTTTTTATASTATTTAAAATCAGCATCCACTGATATTTTTCATTATCAGAAAGTCTTGGCACTGTTTCTGATTTTCACTTGCACGATTGTACTCCATTCCTCTTGCTTCCCCCTAATCTACTTCCTTCCCAAAGGAAACCAGTCTCCACAACCTTCATGGAAAAGGATGTTCTGTTTTTATCAAGAAAAGTGCAGAGCCTTCCCCAATCTGATAAGCTACTTGCAGAATACAGGAAGAGATTTCCAGAATTCCCAGTCTGAGAGACAACCTTGCAGCACTGTGAGACACACAAACCCCAGCCCCTGCACCAGTACTAAAAGGGACTCATTTCACAAAAAAGCACTGAAGCATCAGTGGCAGGGCAGGATGAGCATTCCCCATCAGGGATACACAGAAGAGCTGAACACAGGCTTTCCTACACACTATTCTTTAATCTGGTGCCCAATTTGGATTGCTCTTCTAGCCCAATGCCCAGATTTCCATACCCACAGTTACTGCAGGGCTGTCCAACCTCAGCAGCCAGAGCAGCCCCAGTCAGGCAGGTAGAACCATTCAGCATGATGGCCCTGCCCCAGCAGCAGCCTTGTCCCGTGGAAGTTGTCACTCCTACTTCTCCTTTCACTGAGGATGTCAAATCAGCTGACTAAAATTAACTGTATCACAGAATTGCTACAGACTGAAATTCCCACAGCAGAACAGCAGCACACTCCCCTAATGGGAACAGTGACTGCAGTATCCTGCAGCAGATGAGACAGGTTACAAGGACACAATAATGCTAGAAGATGTCCATTCCTTCATGTAAACGAGGTATGGATCATATTCCAAGACATTACTGTAGGCAAATTTTTCCAAAGAATGCGTAACTGCTTCATAGAGCCCCCCAAAAGAGAAGTGCCTATTCTTTTGGTCCCCAGAGGTGTGCAATACCTGGGGACCAAAGATGTTACTAGATATTCAAGATATATTAAAGATATTACAATACACACCCCACGCTTATAATAACAATCATGCAGTAGTTCAAGTCAACATCCTTGGGTAAAAATGTAAAAAGATCCCACAAAACAGCAATCCTAGGACTAGATATCACAAAAAGTCTTGACCTGTACAAGAGACAGTTGCAAGGGAATATGATATACAGATATCAAGTAGGAACTGGCATGGATAAGAATATCGATTAAAAAAATAAGATTATTCATTGTTTTTTATAACAAACAGAAGAATAAGAAAGCACTAGGAATGAGATAATGCCTTTAAAACAAAAATGAAGATCCATATTTTTTCCCACAAATAGCAGTTAAAATCTGAAATTCACTGTCACAAGGCAAAGGACATATAGATGCAAAAGCAAATAAACAAATCTGTGGAAAAAAATTCCCCCACCAGTTATTCACCACAAAGACAACACCTTTCCTGAAGACGTTGCTAAGCTGAGGGCTGCTGGGAGGAAGCCTGCAGGGCCGTGCTGGTGAGGTGTCTCCGGGTGCTTTCCCTGTCCTTGCCCCGTTATTCTCCCCAGCCATCTACGACTGACTGCTGCACAGAAGCTGCCCCTCTGCTGCCTCTCCATCACAGAATTTATTATTGCTCAGGGCTGACACAGAGACCATGAAGTGCCCAGATTAACACTCCTTCTGTGGTCACTCGTTAATTCACCAATTCAAAATCTGTCAGTTTTCCTTTGTAATCTTTCAGCCCCAAACTACTTTCTAATTCACATATTTCCAAAATGTGAGTTGCTCAATGACACATCTTCTTATCTAGAAGCCTTTGTGATTTCTGTTTTATTTGGAGTATTATTTTGTGTGCCACAAAGCCCTACAAAATCAACTTTCAACAGACTGAGCACAGTAAATGCTGTTATGATGAAGCCAGAATATATCTGGATGAAAGATATACTATTAATCACTTCATTCAAATGGGTATATCTAATATAGCTTCTTTATAAAATCTAGTAATTTAATTTCAAAGTAAAAATCACTTACACAAGTCTGTGCTGTCAGAAATGAATTTTCTTTTGAGATTTTCTTGAGAGATGTTTTACTGACAGATCTTTCTAATTGATCTGAAACTTCATCGTATCTTTCAGTTCCTTCAGATCTATTTCTAATTACTCTAAAGGATTTAGATTTACTTTGAATTGGAGAAAGAGAAAGGATAGGCTTTAAACTTCTCTGAAAGCTAATAGATTCTGTTTTTCTCATGGTGGAACTCTGTGGTTTTGATAAGATGGTCTCTTCGAAGTTATGTTTCCTCTGATCCTTATTCTTCCAGTATTCATTTCTCCATGACATCTTATTTAATGGGATCTCTTTAAAAAGTGCTGAATCAGGTGTTCCTTCTCTACAGTGGCTGTTCTCAATGTTCTCAGTACCCTGGATGAGTTCACTATTGTCATCCTAAATTTAGGGAAAAAGCAAGAGTGGTTGGTTCCCTCTCACCATCACACAATTCAGTTTTACATAACCTTAACATTTCAAAATCTCTCTTTAATCTCTGCTTCCTAATTCTAAATTTACAAGGAAAACCAGCTGCTCTTCCTGGCAAATACACTGACTATACCATAAACATATTCTTACATCTCAAGTTGATTACTCTTTTCGAAATGTGAAGCCAAATTTTGAATGCTGGTAACCTCCCAAACCTGTGTCTTACCTGATAATCATAAGGTCAATAAAATTTATTACAACTGTAAACCAAAACTAAGCATAGAGTTCATGACAATGATGTCTTTCCATTGAATTATTAATATTCCATATTTTCATACTGCATCTTCAACTTAAATGTAGARGAAATAACTCCCGCTGAGATCACTTTGCTCTCCTCTGGTAATCATATGGTACTGAATATCATATTCATTACCATTTGAATACAACTTAAGAATTTTAGAGGTTAGTTTATTAACCTTATATTCATGCTTCTAACAATGTCTCTGCAAAATATCCCAAGAGTCAAGTGTATGWTGTTCACTCATACCCCATCTCAACAAACAATCAGCAGGACTGAAGAGATGGAAAGAAAAATAACAGGGAAGTGCATCTAGTGTTTGCCTCAAAGTTCTTATTCTCAAGGAAGAAAGGATGACAGAGGCCTCATCTTCATTTCCTGATGCTGCTCCTCTGCCATACGTTACCACATAGGATGTAAGGCAGTGGATGTTGCAAGATCCAGTAAGGCACTGAAATATCACCTGCAGTGTGCCTCTCACAGCTGAGGTGCAATCCTGCTTCACATGAAGTGATCCAAGATTGTTACTGATGTCAGTGAATCCAGGATTACACAGCATGAAATGTACATGTGAAAAGATAATCCCTCAGTTTTATTAATGGTACACATTTTGGAAATTTATAGTTTCATTATCTCAGTTATTTTGCAGAACAGTTAAATTCAGTCCATCTTGCTACTATGCAACTCAATTACATTTTATTTCTCTGCTATGAGCTACAGATTCAAATGCTAAGAAACAGATTTTGTAATTAAAAATGAAATAATCTAGAATGTTCATAAAGGTAGGAACCTTAGCAGTTACTGTAATGACATAATGAAATTATTGCATGCATTGACAATTCAGTGCATTTCTATATAGTATCAGATGATATGACATAGATATACTAAAAATGTTTTTTTTCTTTCATTAATTTCATTGCTTAAAGATTTCAAAATTGTAAAAGAATTAAAGCTGGTGATACTCAGACAGGATACAAAGCAGAAGTACCAATAATCAAGTGACATTCAAAAGCTGAAATTTTTAAATTAAATTTCAACAATGTCAATGAACAAAACCAGTGTCCATTTACAGTTTTAAAAGGCACAATGAAGTCTTATTTACTGCACTCTTGAGCAACCATAAAGGAATTGGATCTCACTCGAATCTACAATGCATGCTTTCCTAAAATCTCTTTTGTAGTAATGATGCACAGTTCTGGCATCTCTCTGTTAGCACAGGGGCTGGCAGAGTTAGGTTTCTTTTGCCAACTTTTTACACAGGGTACACCTGCATCGAGTCCTGTATCCAGTCAGACACAGCAACCTGACAAGGACAAATCTGCCTGTAGGTATATGGGGAAAAGATGATTTATCCTCTCTGTCTGGCTTGAAGACAGAATCTCATCCTAGGAGTTCTAGGATGAAGGCTGCTTTATCAAGAGTTACATGTACGAAGTGGCCTACCTCCTCACTGCTGTCGGTTCCTTCAAAGTTATCTTCGGTTTGGGTTTTCTCATGTACTCCGTTACTGTCTGGCTCCAAATCCAAAGGGAAAACACAACTTTCTGGTGACACAGTTGGAGACTTTCCGTGAGGAGGTGATCGAGGTCTTGATGAAAATGTGAAAACCTCTTTACTACTCCTGTGCTGATCAGCTGTTTCACTGCTGGGATGTTGAACAGAGGCGTTCTGGGCTGAGGGTAAATTACGGCAGGCTGAACCTCCCGTAGCTCCGAAGTGCTCCCTCCTATCCAGCTGACTACTCGGAGTGAACCTTTCTGGAGACCCCCATTTCTCTGAAACACACAATGGTTATTTCAATGCCAAATACGTAAATTGTGAGCTACTCTGATCACTCTCATTTTCTCAGAAAGTTCTTAGAGCAAAGTAAGTTTCTCTAATACAGAAACATTTTGCTTTTCAAAGAAGAATAAGAATGATGAGGATGCAATGAAAAAGATCGGGTTGCTTTCAAAGTGCAGCAAGGTTAATCAGAACATTTCTAATCACAGCTCAAAAAGTATATGGGCTTTGGTACAGGATATGCAAGCCTGCAATTTGCAAACCTGAAACTATCTAGCTGTCAAGATTTGAAACCCGCAACTGAATTTTATTCTAGGAAAACATAATTTTATTAAATTTGGCCATTGATCTTTTTCTATAGGCATTTTTTGTGGCTGACATTTAAAAAATAATCACACATTGGTGGAAAGTTCATAATATTACAATCTGCTCCTTCTTTATTGCAGAAATTCCACACTTTTACATTCAGAACTTATGGTTTAAATATCAATTTCAAACTACTGGTCTGATAAAAAATAGTGTGACATGAAAAATATATAAAGATATCTGTTTCACCAAGTTTCCCTGAATACAGCCACTACTAATCTGACAATTTTAAAACAAACAGTAAACTACAGAAATGGATTTAAAGATTGAGTGCACCAGATACACATGAAAAGATCATTTTTATATTCTTACTGTTAACTTATATTTTACRGTTTAGGAATGATGGTATAGAAAAAAATGTCAATTTGATTGATTAAAACCAATCTCAAATAGCATCTAAGAAAAGGAGAATTGCTCAAGTATGCAATACTCCCTTCTCTTCATTAAAGGTAGTGTGGTGTGGATTATTCACTAGATATTGAAACTTTCCAGCTGCATAAAACAAAGTTACCATCAACCATATTAAAAAAACCTCAATAAAAAAATACTAAAACCATAATAATAAAGTAGCATTGCAATAATAAAACGCTTGCCRTCACAGAAGACAGTAAGTTTAGTGTGGTATTCTGTGCTTTACTGTGGTATTTTAGTTTTAGTTTTGTTAGAATTACCACTTCAGGCAGATTCAGCAGCTTGGGTGGGTGGGAGGAAGTCTGAATCACCATAAATGAAGGCAAAAGAAAGAAAAATGAGATTCCAGGAGAAACAGCTATCTTCTTACTGGGTTGCTGTGATTTTTCCAGTTTACTGAAGACAGCTAGTAAAGCTACCAAACTCCAGTTCATATCCAGGAGCCAGTGAAAAGTAGGGACTTGACATATCTTGTATGATCATGGCTTGCACCTTATGCCAGAAAAGACCATTTTTCAGTCTCTACATCAAGACCATCTTTAGTAAGAACCCCCAAGGCTTTTCAAGTAAACTCTTKTTATGTTGGACAATCATGCTGGTTTAAAACAACCTAGTTGATGGTGCTTTTAACTATTATAAGCCTTGAAAGATGAATATGCTAGTGATTCCATTTATTTTATAAATATTTTGGACTAGTTTTTCCAAGAGCATCAAGAAGTGAGTGAGACTATTCACAACTTTTAGGAAACACCCATCATTGTGTAAACCCAATGACTTAGTTCTGATCAATAACTGCAAATTCGTCWAAGGAGGATGCTGGAGCAGAATTCTCCTGCCTACTATCATTCAAGATTATGTCACACTCCTCTGATAACGTATTTTTCATAGGCAATTGGAATTACATGTGAAGGGTGGTACATGAATAAAACAACTAGAATCATTAGAGAAAACACAGTATTAATAATGAACATTTCACAGATTTTATGCTTTCACTATATTTCACTATCTATSTAAACTGCCTTTATCAAGCAACCATTTCCCCTTTAAAAATAAAATGAGAAGAAGGATCTTCTCATGAACTTTTCAAGTGAGGCTCAACACAGGATGCTCAAGAACAAAGACTCAGGAACTGTGCTATGCAGAAATGTCACAAAAATGTTACTTCTCCCCAAACTTCAACTGGACAATTCTCCTGGATGTAAAGAATCTTTTTCCCAGCTATTCCAGTTGCTAAGTCTAAAATGCTCTTCACTCTGTTTCTTAAGGCAATGATATTAAAACTTTCAACTTGCTGCATTTTTCAAAACAAAAAAATATCTTCAAAACTTACCTAGCCAGGAAATTTTTTTTATTTTTTCTTATCTCAGCACTTTGTAGTCTTCTGACCAGTCTGGCACCCACCCTTCCAGTTTAATCTAGACACATTTTACTAGGTTTCACTGGCAGTGTCTTGGCTAAGACCAAAATACATAACATACACTCCTTTAGTATTCAGAAGGTCTTTTCCCCATCATGAAATTAGATTTGACATGTCTCATGCTGCCTTCGTGGTTTACAAATATGCACTAATAGCTCAGACCACGGTAAAGAGCCCTCTAAGGTATGGTTATACATTTAGTGTACAACCCACTCCAGGAGAATTCACTAATTCTTATGCACAAAGGACTGGGGATGAGTAGAGAGGAGTGGCTTAATTTTTTGGTCTACTGACTTAGTAACAACCCACTTCCCACACTGCAGTCTCAGCTGTTCTGTTCTCATTCTAGAACAACTTCTCAAGCAGTCGTTGCTGTTTAATTTGCAGAGGGCATTACAGAAAAAATTTTGTAATGAATTCTGAAGGAAACAAGGTGATGAATGACTTGCTTTTCAAGATTTTAAGGCAATTTTGAACAAAGTACCAAAACATGGAAAAGAAATCTTAAGTAACAGTTTTTGTCAAGTGTTTAGAGAACGTGARGCAATTAGAGCCTTAAACTCCTGACTTCTACTCCTGGCTCTGCCTCAGACATCCAAAAATTTCTTACACAACAGTTACTCACCATTGTAATGTCTCGCCCAGATCAAAAGTAGTTCAGAAATACAAAGAACTACTTTAAAAGACTTAGTATCTATATAACATTAACCTGAATATTCTGCCTTTTTAGTCAAAGCCTCCCTGTAAAGAACTACATTCATTTCCAGAAATGTTGAAGAAATGTTCTTGAGTTAGAAGTAAGTCAAACCCAAATATTCRTTTGCATAGCACAGTACTTATTCTTAATGAAGTATGCAGGGGGAAGACACAAAAGTCTGCAAGGCTTTAAGATGACATTTTATGCTGGTTACAGAGTTCAGCAGCTTCTGTAACCTGTAGTCAGTGCAGCACTTTGTTAATAGTCCACAAGGGAAAGATACAGGGAGTTTTGGACCAAACAAAATCCCATTATCTCTCCAACAAAAACTATACTAGAATTTGTTTTTAACTTATAATTTCCATGTCAATTGTAATGAATAATTTGGAGTACATTCTTAGCAAAATATGCAAACTACTATGTAATCACAACATTGCAGCAAACAACATAAATGAAAGAATGATCACCTTAACATCTAATTAGCTCTTCCACATAGTCAGACTCATGCTAAAGCTTCTAATTGCAGCCTAACATTTTAATGAAGATTTCAGCATTGTATAAATAAGACTGGCATAAACAAYGTTCGCTCATTTTATTTCTTCTCTCAGGTCAAGTTTATCCCACTTTCGAAGGGGTTCAGGACAGAGCCTAGAAGAGAACTTTCCTTGATGAAGAAGGTGCTTATAGGAAGTTCCCCAGAACAAATAAATCCAGTGCTAATGGTTGAAGAACTCATTAAGTCATCTACATACAATTAGATAACTTCATGTATTGAAAAGAAACTGAAATCTGCAAACTGACGTAACAGTGACAAGCAATGAAATATGGGGAAAATAGTGTCTAAAATTGTATGTTACAGACTCACATCTTGCATTTATCTGCCTGTACACACAATGAAGACCATATAGAAACAGTTTTCATTCTTGCAAACGCAAACAACAAAAAAGCAGAGTTGACACACAGCTTTGTTCCTCAGTTCTCTGCCTCTGAATTTACAAGAGGGCATTTACACATGCCAGTCCTAAGGCTGCTGCCCTAAGGCTGTCTTTTCATATCACTTCTTTTCCATAAAATAACATGTGTTGWCTAATATTTCTAAACTTCTAGCACTAGAGAGAGGCTCTGGTGTTCTAGATGAAGAACAAGTTTAGACAGTGATTCCTGCACCAGAGTTCTCAAAATTCAGGTAAATAGGAAGTAATTAAAAAATTCTCCAGAAGGTTCTACTTGCCTGAACACCTTGCATCTCTTTCAGCCAAATTAGGAAACCCATAATAGCAATTATGGATTACTGACACTGCCATAGTAAATAATCGATTCTAAACATGCCCAAAGAATAAAGACAATGGAAATCATTCACAATACGAAGGAAAATCTCGTTTGTCAATTACAAACCAATTATTACATTGGTCAATTTTGAGCACATTTGAGTAGTCCAACCACTTCAAATTGGTGGCTATGTCTTTTAATAGAAAGCAACATTACTTTTTCAGAGACAAGGGCTACTTTTGCAACAATAATGCACTTCCCAGACACATGCAAAGCAAGTTGATGGACACTGTATGACAAAAAAATATCCACACCTTTTGGCAGACAGGTGTGAAAGTGAAAAAAACCCAAAATATAAGCTGTCTTTCTGTGAATAAGAAAAGAAATAATTCACCACTGAACTTTATAAACAAAACAAAACCCCCTGATATTACATAGGTCCTGTATTCAATAWTCTAAACTCTTATCTGGGACAAGTAAAATTTCTTGTACATTTCATATTTGGAGTCTTCGGTGTTAAATTTATTAGGGATTTAAAGAATAAATTATTTTTAGTTCTTTTCCTTTAATCATGAGAGCATGGAATTTTTCTTTTTATATTCATTCACTGCTCTGCTACTTTGCTTAATCCTGCAAATCTTTATCAATGCTCAAAAGCAATTCTGTTGCAGGGTGCTTGATTTCCATAATCCCCCACAACACAGACATTCATATTTTATGTGAACTGCTTTTGGGTCCTTTGAAATTTACAACAGATAGTCCCTCACACCACACAGAACTGAGATGTAAAATAACATAAAATGAGCACCATACCATTGGTTATCTCCCATGTGGGTTTGGCTGCATTTTTGAGAGATAATCTCTGACTGTTCTTGTCTGGTGATGGTACTTGTGGTGAGGTGAGCTGAAAAGCYGCTTCTCCACTCACAGATGATTTCTGAGTCTGAATTTCAGGATCTGAAATGCAATGCAGAAGCTTATGGAGACTCATATTGTGTGCATATGGAGCATTGTACTGGGATGCAAATATCTTCCAAACAGCATGGGAATCTTGTAGGGCAGCAGGAATATGGCAATCACAAGGAAGTAAAAATTTAATATTAGGTATGGAAGAAGGGCAAACCACAGTAATTATAAAAAACAGGCTTGCAGAAGTCTTCAACATAATTAAGAACCACTGCAGCAGCTCAGTTATTTTCACAGCATGAGGAAAGAGGAGCATGTATATAAATTGTGGCTACTGCCAGCAGGTGCTGATTCCTGGCTCAAACACTCACAATACTGCAGAGAGAATGAGCATTTATTCATGCTCATACAGGAGAATAAGCCATGATTTAATAACTGCATCTTCAGTAATTAATTAGGTAGATAAATGATTAGAAAAACAAAGAATTAAGTCTTAGATTCAAAGGCACAATCATGCAAAAATTTCGGCAGTTTGAGGACTCTACATATTCTTTGCTTTATACTCTTACCATTCTCACATGTATCTTCAGTTGTTTGGAGAGCTTTTCTTTTACCTCCTTGATCTAAAGTGTCATTGCACGGTGAGAGTGATAGCTCCAATCTCTCAATATCTGGTATGGACTCAGTCGGCATTCCTGAATTCTGAAGTTGCCATGATCTATTACTTTTGCTACCCAAGGTTTTCGTTACCTTGAAAGACATTATTTCTTGATGAAAGACAAAAACAGCTTTCAAAATACTCAAAGCTAAGCACACATTTTGAATTACACYTATTTTTCAAATATATATTTCCAAATCTTTTATTAAACATCTTTTCAGAAAACTTCATGGTAGGCTCTATTCAGTGTGGTATCTTCAATCTTTACAGTCAAGTAGCAGAAAGTTTTTTTTTTTTTTTACCGAGTGAATGGAACAACCAAAGAAAAGGGAAAAAAATTAAAAAACACTATCAGAATAAAAAGACTAAAACTTGTAGTTATTCTAGACCTCAGGAGTCTTTTCTTCTTTGGAGAAAGGAATATCATTTTACATCTTGACTTTCAACTGACTTCCTACAGAAGAGTCTACTTCCTTTGGCTGGATCCTTTATTCACGGTGTTAAACCAAGAATTGTAGTCCTGATCAGATTCCAAAAACCTGCATATTCTTTGCTGGCAAACTGGGACCAGGTATTTTCCCTGGCATTGTAATTGACAGCATCACATGAGCTACTCTATGGCTGACTATCAGAGCATACTGAAATGCAATTTCTGTTTTGCTTTATAGCTCTTATCATAAGGAAAAATATTTACACACACACGGAAATTTCAGCAGTCTAAAACAAAAAATTTAGAAAAATAAGAATGATAAGAAATCACAGAGTAATTTCAGTAGAAAGAGACATCTTTAGGTCTGATGCTGAAATTAGATCAGTCTGTTTCAGTCAATTTTTTTGTCTTTGAAATTTTAGAAATTCYTCGATCTCTCTGTGCCCCTGTTCCAGTACTGAACCACTTCATTGCTACATTTAGTCAGAGCCTCCCTGCAATCTGGGCCTTTCAGGGCACCTCTCAGGAGAGGCCTGGCTTCTCCACAGCCCTATTAATTGAAAATAGCAAATAGATTCACCCTTACCCTTCTCTCCTGTGGGCTCAACAAACCCATGTCCTGTGCTGGAGCCACCCAAGCATTTTCCTTGTCCTCCACTGGATGTTACAGGATCTCTGGCAGTGGAGATCCATGACCTACCAAAGTTCTCTGGAGGCAGCCTCCAAAACAAACCTTTAGTGTAACTTCTCTGCTCGTCAATCTCTTCCTTTGCAAAAGTGTCAACAGTTTTGCTGGAATTTAACCCTTCTTACCTTTCCAGATACCTTTGCATTGGCTCTTCTGTTCGAAGATGGAGGTGGCCCAAGGACCTTTGATCCAAATGCAATATGTGATACATCCTGAGTTTTACTGCTGCATATGTTGCCTTGGCCTCTATTAACCAATCKACCTAAATTCAGAAAAATAATAGTTTAAAAAAAATTTACAGTACTTACAAAAAATAAAAAGCAGCATTTTTTCAAATCAACCAGAAGAAAATAATTATGAATACCAAACATACGTAGAAATTAYGTTCCTTTAAAGCACCACCCCTAGAAATACAGGAACAGCAAATGCACATTTTATAAAAGTGTGTCAACATAGAAGCAAGGAACTTTTGGTCTATTATAGAGGCATATTTCTAATCTTCTTGCTTTAAAGATTTGTTTAGAAGTGGGTTATTTATAAACAAAAATAAATTGGTTTGCAAGATTTCTTTAGAACTTCAATGAAAATCTAACTTCTGACAGGAAGAAAAAAGAACTCTAATTAATAAATAACACAATAAATAAATAATAACACAAAAAACTGAGGCAAGACTGTCAAGGTATCAGTCACAGCTCAGAGAACCATTTACATGTAGCTTGCTTTATGAAATTGCTGAATCTACTGTATTACCAGGGCTGAGCCCTAATATTGCAAACACAGTCTCTTGCTGTTAAAATGTTCTACCCTTTCTGCTATTTATTTCTTTTACTGCTTAAAGTGTAGATTTATTTTTATAAGTCTTTTCAAGCACAGAAATTGCCAACCAGTCTTCAAGGCAAACAAAAAGTAAACATGGAATGCAAGTGAATTTTCTGAAAAAAATTTGAAAAGGAGGGACAGTAAAATGGTTACACATTAATTTTACTATCAGGGCTGCAGAACTGCATGTAATATCTATTTTGCTCTTTTATAATTCTCCAAGACTGTCAGTGAATTCTTGTTTCCAGAGCTGATAAAAATGGCCACTTCACATTAATTTATATTTAATACTTACAATGTCCAAAGTTATTTTTTTGCTGCAACTTCAGCGTTAAATTGCTATCTCACTTTAGAGAGTTGACACCTTCATAAAGCAATAAAGTAGAAACAAAACATTTTGTCGATTCCCCTAAGCATTTTTCATAACCTTATTTCAAGATCAGCTTTATTTACAGTGTCATCAAGGAAAGGCAAAACAGACCATGCATTAGCCACCAAATACCATCATTTACTGTACTAATAAGCACAGAAGAAGCTGCTTACTGCCACTGCCTGCCTCCCTTTTTCCTGATGTGACATTTGGTTGCTGCTAACAGCTGCCATTTCACAAGATCAGATGACCTGTCTTGGTTTAACATCAATTTCTTTTTGCTGGCTACCTTGGGATGTTTTTAGCTCCAATTAGAAAAGCTGATTTGCATTAAAATCTCTCTTTACGACCACATTAATTGACTGCAATTAATTACCTACATCTACACATAACAGTGTGTTGATCACATAATGAAATAATATGTGTAATTAAAAGTGGATGACACTAAAAATAATTTGCGCTTTTGATTATCAAATAAACAAAAAGTTTAGTCGATTAAAAGAACATTTTCCAATTAAAATGTACTTAAACATACTAAAACTTCCAATTTCAAGTAGGACAACCTCTGAAATTTGAAAAACATGTCTGGAGGAACACATGCTATGTTCACAAGATGAGATTAAAAAAAAGATTAAACCTTAAACTGAAGACATTTCATCTTCATGCAGGTAAGGGATGTTCTCATTAATTACTTTACTATATATTCCTAAGGGCTATATATCTTTGTAGTCCAGATGGTAAAACCTGAGTCTTGTTTTAAATGAAGATTCATTTTTTCTGCCTAGATGCATCATTCACACTATTGTACTAATTTAAATTTTACAGTCCCTCATATTTTGACAATCCAGCCAAGAAGTATTTATTTTTGAATATAGTCACTGAGAAATTGGATTCCAGAGYTTCCTCTGATATTTCAAAGGCAAACTTATAATCTAACTTTACAACAGAACTTTGGCTTGACTACTTGTAGGGCAGTAATACTCTAAAAGTATTATTTCCTCTTTAATACTACAGAAATGGTACTTGCTTGGAAAAAAAAAAAGCCGAATGTAATTTAAAGAAGTAAATGTACGAAGGATCTTACTCTAAACAAAAATTCAAAACCCCTACTACTCATTTCAGCTGCTGTAGGACAAAGATTGCCTTTATTGATGACGTGTATTGAGAGAGAGCATAAGTTAACATCTTGAAAAAGCCATCAGCATTGGCAGTTTAGGGCAGATGATCAAATCTTTATGAGTTGCTTTTTCATMTTCTGGTAAAAGCAGAAGAAAAGACGTTGAAAAAGTATTTTTTAAAAACTTCTGATATAATCAAGGTTGTTCTCAAAGTTTATTTTTCTTTAGAGCTTCATGAGGTGGTATAGTATTAAACTTAACCAGTAGTTACTGTTCTCTGTAACCTTATTTCTTCGGTCAATACTTTGCACATGTAATTCCAAAGCATTTTAACAGAAATGGTGGAAATGATCATTCACTGAATTCAAAGACTAAAGATGAGAATCCTCAAGGCTGAGAAAGTACTAATCCCACTGGAATAAAAATCTATCTTCCTTAACTACAGCACCACTTCTAACACTGCCCACCTTGATGAAGACGTGTTGGAAACGGCTCTTTATCTCATTTGCTTGCTCAGACCCACTTCGAAGCTAGTTCCTTCTCAAAAGATGTTCTACTACTCTGTTTTAGTAGGATCATATGACTCATAAAAGGTGGCACAGATGAAGGGGAAAATGAAATACTTTCAGAAGACATTGCAACTATTATATGGGTTAAACCAAAGCTTTCGCTTTGTGTCTTGTTGAGAAGCCAATAAAAACGTAATGAAAGAGTAGAAGAAAGAGGGTGCCTACAGAGAGAGATTTCACCCGTGCATTTTTCTAAGTTCTAGCAATGAGAAGTTTATGTACTTCTCCAGATTAAGCTGAAAATAACAAACCAACATTTTAAGAAGAGTGAAATTATCAGTTCGCCATGAAGGACATGAATCAGAGCACCTCATTTTAAAATCCATTATAGCTCTCATTTTTAAGAAGGGCTTGTACATATTCCAGGATATTTACTGTTGCAAATGGATCTACAGAATAACTTCAAAAAAAAAAGAGTACAGATCAGTTATGTGTATATGCAACTGAATTTAAAAAACCAGTAATATCCTGGGCATAAGGAAATTACGTTTTTGATATGCTTAGAATTCTAATCAATGAAATTTAGTGACATATTAGTGAAAAATAACAGTTTTTTTCTACATTGATTAATTTCCTCACTGGAATTGTAGCTGATGTCTTCAAAACCCAAAAAACTGATTAAAACGTGCCCTGGTTTTCTTCAACCACAAAGAAACTTGCCAATAGCTGAAAATTTTATTTCATTCTTTACACACTTACGTGAAGACCACTACTGGTTATGGATAATTTTACAACTGCAGAGTTCCAATAATGACCAGCAAAAATCTATGTCTCTCTCTGCTGCTGTTCTTTAACAATGAKCTATCTCTTTACAAAATTGTTTTAAAGAGATAAACAGTATTTTGAATCAAAACCATAAGGACCGTAAAGACATTTGCCTTGTGAAATTCTGCTGTTGACTTTACTGCAGGTAGGAAGCAAAACATAGTTTTAAAGCAAAATAGCAGCTTTAGTAAAAAGCTCTCAATTGTCTGACCTAAGTCTAAGCAATTTCAAATCTTGGCATTTGTAGCTACAGTTCAGTTTCTACAGATTCTTGGCTTACAAATCTCATTCAGACAGACATGGCAACTTAAACATAAAAACAAACACAGGAAGTGCTACTCTAGAACAGGCCAATAATCTCTCTAACGTTCAGTTTCAAAGGCCAAACCCAAATGCTTCAGAAATAGTATGAGATAATTCAGAATAGATTTTTGAAATCATCTGCCTTCAACACAGTTCTTAGATTAAGGCTGGAAAAACTTGGAAGATAAAATTTTCTCTTCACATTTTTACTGCTGCTAAATACAACATTACCTTTACCCATATAAATTGCCAACTGATTTTGGAATAATACCAATTTCTTTACCACCTTCTTTTAGCAGTAGATTCCATATTTTAATCATATTCTGTGTAACATGGCATTTTCTTTTATGAGTTTTTAATTTTCAACTGCAACATCACATCAAATGATGTCTTGGTTTTGTGCCGTGAGATAAGAAARACAGCTTTTATTGAACTTCCTTTGTATCACTAGTTACTTTATAAATGCCCTTATGTCAATTTTTAATGTTTTCAGCATATCTCATGTGAGAGTTTTTCATTCATGCTGCTTCTCCCTGAATCACTTCTTGGTCTGTAAGATATTTTCTGAGATGGTTTAACTGATAATGCTTAAAGTATTCCAGATAATAATGCAAGACTGATTTAAAGGTTCGATATCTTTTTCATTTCATATGAATTTGAATTTCCTGCTACTTAGTTTTTTAAAACATATTAAAATCTGAACATTCTACTGAGCTGTATCTATGGTGATGATAACCTTCCTTCCTTGAGTCATTTAATTTTGAGACTTTAAAGCTTAGCTGTGGTTATCATTCCTCCCCAATGTAAAATCCTTTGCTTTTAGCAAAGCTAGATTTTACATGATATCATGTTACACATTTACCCAGCACAGTGGTCCCTAGACCACAATTTTTCAACACAGTGGCCACAAGAAATAAATACACTAAACTGAAACCTTGCTTTGCAAACTGATGTTTGCTGCATGTTACCTGCTCTGCACTGTTTTTCATGAAGAAGTACATATGGGATTGCCCATCTCAGAACTTAAAACTCTCTGAAGTCCCACTCTTTATTAAACTAGTATCTGTATCATAACAAAATTTTCTCCCTTGTTATTCACTTCTCTGTTGAGATTATTCATAACTATAATAAACAATACAGAGCCTAGAACAAAAAACTTTTGAGGTCTCCTGCTGTTAGCCTTCAGCCGTAACAATAATTTAAAATTTAATCCTCTCTTTGCTTTCTCTTAGTTTTTATCCAAGTCAACAGTTTGTATCTTAGCACATGACTGCCCAGCTTCTTTAATAAATCTCTTCTATGCAATGCTGCCAAAGTCTAAATTACATGGTTTATTATTTTGTAGCTTCCAGAAACATTCAAATAACTCCAAGACACCAATAGGACAAGATTTCCCTTTTCACAGTGTAAGCTGAGGAGACTGCATGGCCATATTGTCAGAAGAGTTTCATTGATGTGAACATACTTTATAATGAAGTGTAACRACTTCACTGTACAAGGTTTCAAAGTACATTCACATGACATACCTCAAATATTGTTATAAATCTCATGCTTGAATTAGAATTGTTCAGGCTTCATGCAGATCTCAAACTCTAGAACAGAYGTGTCTGTGTGCTTGTGGCACCACAGCTGTGCAAGAGTTGTCATGTTTCATTTTGAGACACTGGAACTCTTAACACAGACATTTCCAAAACAATCCATTGTTTGTACACATACAGTATAGATCGTATTCGCAGTATTTCAATACAACAGAATACCTGTTTCTTGCACTGGCTGTTCCCTACATTTTATTTCTGGCTTGTGAATTTTAGTTAGATTCAGCAATTGTGTAACTTGTGGCACATCAGCATTTAGCTGGCAGGTTTGAGGAATAACATCTGTGGGCTCATGTGGCCTAGATGGAACAACGCACGTACCTGGAATCAAAAAACATGGGCTTTACTTCATTCACGACACTATGGAATTAAATTTGACTTATATTATTTGGTAGATTACATATACTTTAGATCATATGGCTATAAACATTTAATAGTTTACAGTAATTTGAAACACTTGGTGCAACTGGTTGCTTTTTATTGTAAACTTTAAAATTGTATTATGTATAATTTTAGGCCAAAAATTTTGAATACAGTGAAAGAAATATACACTAATGGCTGGAACAGCCATAGAAAATCAACTTCTTTGATTTGGCAAGTGAGCAAGCAAAACAATCACAAAATCCATTTTGTTAATTTTTATTACAACTCAGCTTTAATTCTAACACTGATATAGTGATTTTCAGATAAAATGAAAAGCTGAATAYGGTATTTATATCAGTGGGGCTGAAGTAGCAAAGGAGAAGTCCCATATACGTAAATAATGAATTTTACAAGCTTTAATTCCAAATTTTGGACACCATTACTCTTTCACAATAAGCTAAAAAGCTGTCAACCTATGTATTCTTGTGACACCAGGCACTAGTCGAATGTGAGTTGATTATCTCTGCTTTCCCTTTGATAACCAATATAGATGAGTTTGTGAAAGCTGTTCTCTACGAAGAAAGGAATCCATGTCAGAACCATTCCTGATGTTACAATGCAAATTCATTCCAAATTTTAGAAGACTTGCATAGAATAAACTAATGAATATTATCCTATTTTCCAAGAAGAGGAAAACATAACCTGAAAACCAAACACGAATAGTGGACCAAGTAATGAGATTCGAATAAAAAAATTCAAGCGTCCCATGTTGTATTTCAGTAATGGACATATTTCTTCGACTATTTTTTTTTGCCAAGCCAGTACATTATTTATCACTGTCGGACAATAATTGGTGATAAAAACCCCATACATAACTTTGGGATCACTATGGAAACAAGAAACTAGGTATAGCTTAAGCATGCATGCCTCAGTATCATGAGGCAGAAAAAATGAATTATTTCCTCTTCTATCTCGATGATCTCATACAGAAATAATTTCTTTTTATATATGGTTTCTCCTTTGCATTTCCTACCATTTTAAAAATAAAAACCATACTGTATACTTGCTACTTGAAAAGAGTAACACACTCACTGCACCTTGAAATCACTACTTCCACCACACCCAGGAAGCTGAAGCAAAGAACTCGACCCTTGTCCTGRTTTCTGCTGGGAAAGATTTAATTTTCTTCCTAGTAGCTGGCACAATGCTGTGTTTTAGATTTGGGATGAGAACAGTGCTGATAACATATTGCTGTTTCAGTTGYTGTTCAGCTCCCCAAGCTGCCCTGCCAGAGAGCAGACTGGGRGRGGCACAAGAAGCTGGGAGGGGACACAGCCAGGACAGCTGACCCCAGCTGACCCAAAGAATATTCCAGACCRTATGGCAATATGCTCAGCATGTCAACTTAAGAGAGAAAGCCGACCAGGGGGACTGCTGGTGGTGGGCAATTGTTTTTCATTTCCATAATGTGTTTTTCTTGGGTTTTATTTATCTTTTTCCTTTTTTTCCTTGCCATTACAATTTATTATTATTAAAGTGTTCTTATCTCAACCCCTAAATATTCCTACTTTTACCCTTCTGATTCTTTCCCCCATCCCACTGYSGGGCAAGTGAGTGAGTGGCTGTGTGGTGCTTAGTTGCTGGCTGAGGTTAAAGCATGACAACTCTCATTACAAGTTGCAATGTCACTGTGTTCAGTGGAGCTGAACTAACTGGTTCAGTCATTCTGAGARGCAAAAAGCTTTATCAAATAGTGATTGTTATCTAAAACTTAATTAGTAATACCAAAAAACCTTACTATTGTTTTTCTGTAATTGGGTATGAAGTAYAGAATCATTTTAATTCAGCCAAACCTTCAGCTGTAACAAAAATTTAAGATGGGCCTAGAGAACAAGTCAAGAGGAGCAGCTGAGGGAACTGGGGTTGTTCAGCCTGGAGAAAAGGAGGCTGAAGGGAGGCCTTAATGCTTGTAGACAGGGGGGTGTTGGTGTCTTCTCCCAGGTAACAAGYGGCAAGACAAGACGAAATGGCCTCAAGCTGTGCTTCAAGGGGAGGTTTACATTGGATGCTACGAACAATTTCTTCATCAAAAGGGTTGTCAAGCACCRGAACAGGCTGCCCAGGGAAGTGGTGGAGTCACCATTCCTGGAGGCATTTAAAAGCTATGTGGATGTGGTTCTTGGGGACATGGGTTAGTGGTGGCCCTGGCAGTGCAGGGTTAACAGTTGGACTCAATGATCTTAAAGGTCTTTTCCAACCGAAACAATTCTATGATTCTACGAATCGTCTAGATAAGGAAATTCATAAGCATACAGAAAGTACTAATGCCCACCAGCTGTGTAATAATCATAGAATTGATAATGAAGTAATTAAAAGTGTAATATTTTACTATGCATACAGTTTATTAAAGCTGTCGACTCATTATGTTAACTACATTTTAGAATTTTGGAACTCATTTAGAATATTTAAGCACATTTCAGAAACTGTTTAGAATGGAAGAGAGAAAACAATGCACCAATGGAATTAAATTAAATGAATGCCAGTGAGAGCTCTAACTGCAGTTTCCTGCTGAGAATTTMCCATATTCTCTCTGTAGACATTTTTAATTAATTTTTTCCCCCATTTTACCAACAAAAAAATCACAGGCGTAATCACAAGGTCAGCTTAGTCTCCCCTACTGGTTTAGTGTTTCCAAAAGAAAGATACAATTTGTTACACTTAAAATACTGCTAAGCATCCCTCCTTCTGAAACCAGAACCCTTTTTTTTCAGGTATGTTCCTTAAAAGSCACAAATGAAAATCTGAATGAAATCGAAGCTGAACTATACCTAGGGTGCCTTTAAAATAAGAAAGTGCCAGCTGTGCTTTTGAAATTTCTCCTCTATTACTGCAAATACCAGTGAGGAATGAAGTTCTCTCCTTTGGAAAATGATGATTCAGGATTATGCTGCGAGTCTGGAGACTGGTAAACTCTGACCAATATCCTGATCTATTACAAAAAACCCTCTCATTTTTCAGCTCACCACCAAAATTACTTTCCCAATAAACAAGGACACATTAGGATTAATGGACGTAAGATTACAGGCGTTTATGATAGTTTCATAGCTCTCTTTCAAATAATATAGTTTTGTTACAGTTTTGTCCGGATTATTTAAAGAAGAAATCTTTCATCAGCTGCTAATGTCCCTGAAGACAACAAACAGCAAATGTTGCTGTTTTAAGTATTTCTCTTTACATTCAGACACTCTGTTCTCTGCCATAACCTGATTTCTATCAGCATAAGATACCCTCATTAAAACAAGCTCTCTACTTGATAAATCTTGCCAGAATTTCTTCAATAAAATACTTTTAAGGAATTCAGTGTTAAAACCACAGGAGTACACACATATTTAATTAGTTGCCTTAAGCCCAACACTAGCAGACTTAATATGCTGTACTACTGCTTTAATTTTCATGAAATCATGGAATCTTTCAAACTGACAATCCGATGAATAAGAAGCTTTTGATTTTACGACACAAACAGTTATGATTAAGACCAGATAGTAATTAAAACACACCATCTCCCTCAGCTGTATCCTGCGGCTTGGATTTTAAAGTGAAGATCTTTCTTAGCTTACAGTTAGCTGAAACAATGATTCCATCCAAAGACTGGAAGACAGCTCCTCTGAATATTTCACTGGTAAACGCTACCAAGTCAATACACATATTGCACCACTAGAAAAGAGAAACAATACTCTTCAGTAAAACTCATGAGCTGAGGCTAACACATCTTCTATACATATAAACACGATTGCCTTGAGGAGAAATACAGCAATTTTCATTCAATTCACAGAACTGTAATTATTTTATATGATTACTCGTGTAAAATTTAGCTGACCAATGGTTGAAGTTTTAAGGGAATATTAAAACATRATGATTGTAGATGCCTCATTTTCTTATAAAGTCAAGGTAGAAATATTAGCTTCTAATTGCCAAATAGCAAATATTTTTGAGAAAAAATGTGGTGCATACATTACTTTTCAGCTTCTAAGTCTGAAATTTTGGAGGGAAAGTAATACTTGTTTTGAAGACACCAAGCAATGGACTGAAAAATTCGGTATTTAATTATAACTTATATTTCTATTGCTGAGGTTTAAAAATAGAATAATTTGTAAGAATACAATACAGAAAGCTAGCATGTGAAAATGCAAACCATGTTCTGCTGATGGAACAAATAACTTATTATATCCTTATTCACAACCCATCATGCTGATAACTAATGATCAGCTTGTGTATACAATAAGTTGAACTATCTGAGCCATGTAAAAGATCTATCWAATCACCGAAAGCAGCATGCTCCCTTCTTTAAGCAAAAGCAGTGATAAAAAGGCAGATAACCATTTAAAGGAGACAGATATGTATTCACATATACTAAGAAATATAGATCTACTCTTTAAGGTTGGTCAAGCATTAAGGTTATTAAAATATTTTGTCATTATAAGATCAGAGCAGTTAGACAGATCTCTTTCTAATGCTTTATTATCTAAATTAAAATACATAACTGAAGTTCATCTTCTGATTGAATTTAACTTGGTGTACGTTAATGCACACTTTAATCCTGAAATACTTGTACTAGTCTGACACCAACTAACTGAAATTACACTGAAGAAAAATAATTTAATTTTAGTGGATTTTGAATTAACAGCAACTTCAGGGGTATGATCAGATATATATTCATTAAAAAAATCCAACCACTTCTTCTCACACAGCAGAAAACTTCTCCACCTTCAGTTACCACAGCTGCTTTCATCTAACCTATCTCAAAAAAAGTTATAACTTCAGAGGTTTTTGTAAAATATTATATCTCATGTCTAGCCTCAAATTCACCACTGCTTAGTATACTGTTATCTAGTTCTCTTGGTGCAAATGCATATTTTAAAATATTTGAAATCTAACTATTCTCATATCAAATTTATTTTCTACAGCAGTATTTGAGACTCCAGTCCTTACATGTTACATGGTAAGGCTTCATATCCTGTCAGCTATTACCATATGTTGTGGCTGGGCATGGGACCGGGGAATGCAGAGAAGATAATGATTATTGTTTTCTTTTCATCAGTTTGACATATAGATTGTTTTATATACGCCGTAATTTGGAAGAACCTGAAGAATGTGAAAGCAGCCATCAGCTACAGTCTACCTGCAGCTCCAGTGAATGTCATCAAAGGTCACTACAGGAGAAGGGACACGTGAGCAGGAGCATTGTAACGAAGAAGTATCAGGGACACAGAGAATTTTACAGAGGCTGGATCAACAGGAGAGATAAACACATCATAAACAGCAGTAATTTTGGAAAATGGGAACGAGTTCCTAATGTAAGAAGGAGAGAAGAGGAATAGCAGTAAGTGGTTCTGCTGCCATCTGGTAGAGGGGACATACATATCTTAAATCAGTAGGAAATGAGTTCTAAACCAAGCAATAATTTCAAAAAGTCTATAAACACACACAAACCATTTCTGATTAAAAAACGTGCTCAACCACAGTCCAAGGAATATTCCCCAGGTACCTACTATTTTGCGCTTGATCATAAACAGAGGGATTTTTGCATGCAGAGGGGTTACAGACAACTCCTTGTGGACCGTTGACAAATACAATCTTCTTTTAATATTGCCTAAATCAGTTATCCTATAAAAGAAAAGGCAGGAGAGGATGGAACAGATCTTTGTCAATTCAATAATCCAGTATCTTTGGGAAATCACAAAAAACCCCTATTCATGTGCAGAACCTTTATGTCAGTGATAGCAAATATGGAATTTGAAAATTACTTCTTTTACAAGATCAGTAATGAGATTTCTTTCTCCAATTCAAACTTGGTGGCTACATCCCTGCATATATAAAATCACTTTACATGCTAATTTTATTTCAACAGGCTCCACTCTTTGCTACATTTCCACAGCCCTTCAGACTATGAAAGAATTCAGTTTGTATGAACTGAGAACCCAGTAGCCTTTAATAATCACACATGTTTTGGCCCCTTAAGCTTGTGTTATCTTGGGGCCTGCTAACTAGAAAAACATTATTTGCTTTCTTTTCCTAAGAATGCCTCTGTCACTTTATATAGATTCTTTTCAGCTTAAAGGTAAACACAATACATTGTCTGTTTTACTTCATGAGGACATATCTTCAAACGTGAATTATAGTGCAGAAGTTTATTGCTCACTATTCAAGTCATCTCCTAATGACACCAAGGACACTGAATTTCAACATTTCTAATAAATTCAGATCACAGCCATGGTCACACAAAAAATCAGGTTTTCTTTAAAGTAACAAAGGAGGTAATTTTTATGTTCTGTTTTCTCCAAGTCTTGTGAGCTGCTGTACTGGTTTTGTCTGGTACCCAGTTAAATTTCTTCAGAGCAGCTTGGATAGTGCTATGCTTTGGATTTGTGCTGGAAACAGTGTTGGCAACTCAGGGATGTTTTCATTGCTGCTGGGCAGTGCTTACACAGAGTTGAGGCCTTTTCTGCTCCTCATCTCACCCCACCAGTGAGGAGGCTGGGGATGCATGAAGAGTTGGGAGGAGACACAGCTGGGACAGCTGATCCCAGCTGACCCAAGGGATATTCCAGACTATATGGTGTCACGCTCAGCAATAAGAACTGTGCGGAAGGAGACGAAAAATGGGAAGTTCAGAGTTATGTTGTCTTCCCAAATAGTTATTACATGGGATGAAGCCCTGGGTTCCTGGAGATCGCTGAACATGTGCCTGCCCACAGGAAGGAGCTGATGCCTTAGATTCAGTTGCATGTGCAGCTTTTGCTCTCCCTATTAAACTGTCTTTATCTCACTACAAGGGTTTTTGCACTTTTACCTTTGTACATTCTCTCCCCATCCCACTGCAGAAGGAATGAGAGCGGCTGCTGTGAGCTGCCTGCTGGGGTTAAACCACAGCAGCATCACAACCTTGACATTCCCCAGCAGTCCTACCTTAACACTCCAGAGCGCAGAGATTACTTTAAAGGCTGCAGTCTAGGAGAATATGCTTAATGTATGCGGAAACAATGATTAATTTACCTATTATTTTTGAGCAAGCCTATTTCTAACAGATGGGTATTTCTCTGTAATTAGCAGCCCCTCTGAGAAGATGACAAATAATTACAATAAACAACTTTTTGTCACTACTTAGTATTGTTAAAAGTAATTACTTATAATCATTCAAATGCTGGGTTTTACCTTACAATAGTGAGACTGCCCTGTAGATATGTTTTCTTAAATTTATTGCTGAAAACACTTTTTCATTAGTTAAGGACTGCCTGTAACTTAACTAATGAAATGTCGTCACCCAAAATTTGCAGACTAACAGCCTAAAACACTCTTAGGGTTCCTTAGGTCAACTTATAAGGGCATTAACTCTGGAACAAACTAGATATGTTAGGTATTTTTGGCAATTTGAGAGTACAGCCAAGGACAGTACAAAACATACTGCAAGTATGTAAACATCAAAAGATTCTATTAGTACAGACAATAAAAATACATAAGCAACTTCTTGTTTCCTCATAGTCATTAAGACCATCATTCAAAGCAAACTGTCCACCAGCTTTCCAGAACTTGCTGATTCTTCCCTCTCCCTTGCAGAAAACCTGATCTTTAACCTATTCATCCTCATAACATGGGTGGGCAGATCAACACAAAGTGGAAGAGTCTATTATCTGTTTCAATCTGAAAAACTGGCAGTTCCTCTTATAAATCACATGCACTCGAAAAGCAGAAATTTCACTACTGTGCCAAGGAAAAAAACATTATATCCTCACCATTGCTATTGTTTGACATGACAGATTCCAGTATCAGCTGCACCTGTATTTATGAATGGACAAATTATAGCAAGTCCTTGAAAACTGATTTCATCAGAAGACCTCCAAGTGTCTTACAGTGCTGGTATCTGGGCTTGATCTTGCTTCTGAAGAAATTTAAGCAAGATGTGAAATAACTCCCCTAAGATCACCAGCAAGTTGGCCACACAGCTAAGCCTTTGTCCCAGATCGAGGCTTAGTTCCATTCACCACTTTGCTTCCCATACAGCCTTTGGTGAAAAACCTATGGACCTAGTTTTCAGAAACTCTCCACTCAGAATCTTGGATGTTCAGAAGTGCTAAGAAATTTATGCACCAAAGAACTCTAAAATACTGGAGCAGTCATTGGTAGGAGCTCCCTAGATTTCCAAGTTACATGTAGAGCTGAGCAATTGTGTTGAAGAACCAGGAAGTTGCAATAACCTGAAGGCTGAAAAACAAATAAAAATACTATTCCTGCTGAACCTCAAACTGCATAATTCTCAATAGAGAATGTTGCTTTAAATGACACTATAACAGAGCAGTAGGAGCCTAGAATTAAGTTATGCATATCTCCAAACAACTGGCAATAAAAACGTAAGTTCACTTTATAATATCAGTTCAATACGTTTCAATTTTATTATTTATTTCTTATATGAATAGGTTTATCTCTCTCCCTCATGAAAAAAATTAGGTACCTTGGTTATAGAAAGACCACTGGTAAATGTACAGCTCAGTTACATTCCAAAATGTAACACTGAACACATTCATTTAGATAAAATTACACACATTTATATCAGACTCTGTCATTGAAGTCTAAAATAAGATCGTTGTAATGATGATAGATATGCCATAAAGAAGGGGCAAACCTTTGATACACAGATATAATCACTCCTATAGAAGTGTAATTTATTTCAGTAAATACATTTAAAACATCAAAAACATTTATATTCCACAGGCAAGAGGAGGTGAAACATTTGAACAGGCAAATTTGAAGCAAGAAGATGACCTTAAAATTCTGTAAAATAATTTATTTCCCAGGAGAAGAAAGGTAATTATTTAAGAGTAACTTTCAGACTTTTCAGTTATATTACTTATTGGAAAATAAAAATAAAGCAAGGATCTGAAGAAACTCTTTTCTGAAATAATTCAGACAATGGGAGTTAGAACATTAGATCTCTCAGTTGCAAAATGACTCAAGAGTACTTCTGGTGAAACTAAATTTTTTTTTCCTGTTATCCAAAAGCAGAACCCACATTAAACCTACAATAGCAAGAAACATCTGCAGCACACATCTTGATTTTCAAAGATGCATTAAAAAAGTCTATATGGGAGTTAATGTATTTTTATTATGTCTGTGCTTGAGTATTTATATCTAAGGGTCAGACATGTGATAGAAAAGTAATGAGACCATGTTGAGAAAAATGAGGTAGTCAACAAGAAAATCAACCTCATTTATAATAATATTCCTGTGATCAGCAGGTGCATAACTCTTCCAGCTATGGTCATTAACTGCATTCATTTCACACTTAACATCTACATTTGCAAACCATTTGAAAGTAAAATTACCTTCCAATTCAATTTTCAATTTTATTTTATATCTTCAACTTTGATTGACTATTCTCCTCACAATGGTAACTATAGTGACATTGCAAGCAAATGGCAGCAACTACCCAAGAGTACAGATAAACTCATCTGCTCAGATTACCTATTCTCTTTGCTACTGTATGTATAATAATTTATAACCATTTGCTAATGTTCAATTCAAGGCTAAAAATGAACTTAGAAAAAATGATACTGAACTGTTGAAGGGATGCTTCATTTGTCAGGATCACTTGTTCCTCAAACGAAAATGTATTTCTTCTGATAAATGACTTAACCTGGAAGTTTACCAAACACGAAAGCAGGCATTTCATTGATGTGGCTAAGCTAAGAGCAACTCCCATACAATTTAATACCAACGGAAATCTCTGTATCCCGGTCAAAATCCAGAGAGAATTCTCTGCTAATGCTTCACTATTAGGACATTAGTATCTTAGTACTTAACAATTGTAGTGCCATTTTCTCCATAAAAAGCATGTACTTCTGAAACATTAGATATTATCATTATCATCTCCATTTTAAAGACAGAAAAACAAAGGAATAGCAACTGTCAGCTGATTCGCCATACTTTCAGATTTTCAAGTTTCCTTATTCAGGAGGACCCTGTACTTCACACACATTTTATTTTATGTGCTACTTGTAAATTGGTCTTGTAGGAGACACTATGTAATTGAAGGGGGCTGCCAGTTCATCTGAAATCCAGAGCACCGTAATCTGCCCTCATAAAAACAGATGTAGTTATGTTGAAAATCAAACAAATCTCTACAAAATAAGAGATCTTGAGGACTGATGTGTCACCCAGACCTAGGGAACAAGTTGATTTGTGTACTGGAATTTCCTGTTGATAGTGTTTTTCTGGAGAGCATTAACAAGAAAACCCCACAAAGTGCCCTTAGCCACTTATCCACAAAGAGGCAGTAACACAGGTGGCAGGCACAAACCAGGAATCATCGAATCTGGTTGTTAGGATAGAAAAACTTTCATAATATAACTGGTGAATCCTGACCTCTTCCTACAAGATACTGACATATTTGCAATCAATTCTCCAAATAAAAAAAATGACCTGGTATTTTCGCTGACCAAGAATAACTTTTTGTAAAAGTTTAATTGCTCTTACAACTCCATGTGTTTCAAAATTCATTCTGGAAGTGCCCACTAATATTCATATAATACATTTTAGAAACCTCTATCAATATTTTAACGTCCTTGGTTTTGAAATAAGTTCATCTTTCTCTTATTTTCAAGTATTTAGTAAATTCCATTTTAAGGCACAGTGCTATGTTTCTCTGAAGCATGGTTAACTGTGCCAAAAAATTTAGAAAATTGTAATTCTTGAAAACAGTTTTTAGTTTTTCAGTACACAGTACTCTAATTAGTATTAATATGTGGAAAGTTTAGTGCCGACTTCTTTTCAAGCATCTAAACAAATTACCTCTCTAATGCAGTTATTTATGCCTGCAGCTAGTTATGTTGGCTCTTTTTTTTAGTTTATTGGCTGTTATTCTTTCTGCTTTGTTATTCTTTCCATGGATTTTCTATTCTAAGGAGACAATCCATCCTTTCACCCATCCTTTTCAGACAAAGAAGGTTACGTTTGCACCTGCTAATGTAACAGTCCTCTTAAGTACAGCCATATTTCTCACACTTAAACCATTTATTCTAATTACTGAAAATTGCTAAGAAGTTTGCCCTTCAGAAAGACAAAACTAACTTTCTTGCCAACACAATTTACTTTATTTGGCATATGAAAATCTTGACTAACAAACCCTACCAACCAAATACAAACACGAAGCAGTTTACTCCATGTCACTTATATTGATCCACCAAACAAAGTACACATACTTAGTACTTTTCTTGCCTCTGAAGTCCTAGGAGATGGTAATTTATTCTGAAATATCACCAGGACATCACCTAACATCTTGATAAGATTTATTCTATTCATTTAATAGCATATTTTATGATAGGTTAAAACAGCCTCATTACCTAGAATTTAAAACTTAGCAAAATAAAGCATCTCTCTGATCAGTTCCAATAGATCCAAGATACATTGAAGGTAAAGTGATACTGCCGGAAAAAATTCCCTTCAGGGCATTGCTGCAACTTATGCAGCAATACTGCAACACAGAAAGATAATGTTCTTGCTCCCGGACTGAAGTGACTCTGGGACAAAGGGGGACTGTGCAGACTGGACACAATGTTTCCCCAGCCTACTAAACCACAGGAACTGCGTTGTACTAAATTAAGCCTGCCTGTAACTACATTTACAAAACAGCAATTACACTCGCTGGGTAAACTACAACTGCATCACAAATTCTCTAACATCAGCCTCAGAGGATCCAAGAGCCTGATGAAGGAAATATTCCTTTTTGTGACAGCTGTTGACTTCACTGTACAAATTTTATCTAATTTGAGCTTGGCAGACTGATGAGTATGCTGTGGTTTGTGGGAAAGCAATATGCTATTTCTGAAACATGTCTGAGAATGTATTTCTGTTCATAATTGTTTCTCTGGTCTTTCAATAAATGGTAATGCTGGATAACCTGTCCATTAGCAGGCTCAAAGTGATCAGACCAAAGGAGACTGATGTATGGAAGGAGAAGAGGCCCTTTTCCTCACTCTTCTCTCCTTGCCCAAACGATTTTCACCGCCCCCAACACTCTTAAGTCACCTTCTCAGCAGCTCTCCTCTGCTTTCATACCTGTTCTGCCTTCCCACACTGATTCCTCCTGCCTTGGCTCCTGGTCTGCAGATGCAAACTGTGGCTGAATAACACCTGGAAGGCTTTATTATATCACCAGAAGGATGCACACTGGAAAATACTGGTTTAAGGCATTAACTCATCAAATGCTAGAAATTAAAAATATTTGCAGAAAAAAGGTAACAAATTTGTCCTGACTAGGGGGAAATAAAATACCTGTTTTCTTTCAGAGCAAGTGGCTAATCTAACTACCAACATAACTTTAAACTATTTTGTTATCAGTTCTGAAAAAACTGAACTTTTTTTTTTACGTCTGCAAGCAGGACATCCTGTTCATAGGATACCTTTATACCTCTTTTTGGATATCTGTTTCCTAAATTACCACCCATGCTGTGTCAAAGTGATGACTGGGAGAGTTATTAAAAATGTTTGCTTTCAAATATATGAGTTAATCTGCTTTGTAAATTATGGAATTTAAAATACCCTAGTACTTTTAAGAATGTTTCTGTATTTCCCTCCTGCTTCACAAAAAGTTCAAGGAACATATGTCATGCTACTAAACACCAGAATTTCAAACAACCTCTCAGCTAAATCTATTCAATAAAGTTTACCTTCAGCCTCTTCTAAACTCTTCAAATAATGTCAGATATACATGACAGAATTAGCATCTATGTCCTGCTTTGAATTTTAAGAGGTTGGTCGAAGTTTTGCAAGACTAACCAAGATTCATATTGTTCTGTATCTGAAAACATGCTGGGTGTTTAGGTTAACATGAATAATTTATGATATCTCTGTCAGCAAAGCTAAAATGATGACTGATTATGATAGCATCTAATTCACATAATTCGAACTGTTACAGTATCTATGAATAAATTAGCTACGCCTGTAAAACCTACTATGTTGTGGTTATTAAAAATATCAAAGTAATAAACTTATATTTATAGAAAAAATTGTTTCAAAACAGGAAATACGGTACCAAAATACATATTCTACTGCACTGTTCACACACCTTCACAAGCACAACCTCTTTAAGAGTACAGAGATTTTAACCCCTTTTCCCCTACGGATTCCCCTGTACGTAATTAGCTGAACATCGACAGAAAACTTCTTAGACTTTATCAGGTATGTTCCAGAGTTTGAAGCTCTCACAGAGTTTGCATTAGTTCAGAATACAAGAGCTGAACAGTGGGATAGTAATGGAGCAAACTTGTTGATACGCACTTTGCCAGCTGAGCAAAAGGTTGAAACATCCTGAAGCATTAAGAAATTAAGAGGCATAGATACCATTAGAGTGAATGAGCAATCATGCTGTGATCCTCAGCATATTCAGGCTGGAAAGATGGTCCATATGGTACTGAGTGATTCTAGAAGTGGCCACACAGCAGAGCCCCTTGGCATATTAATACCGAGCACCAAGCCTGCGCTTCGGAGCAGGACTCGAGTGAGAAGCTTTCACTGACAATGGGCATGTTTGCTGTGCAAGTTTTCATGTCACAGAGGTGAGAGGATCTTTTAAGAGACCTCAGACCTCCCCATCTTTACAAACTATGCCACATGTGATTTACAGTTGTTTATCATCCAAAGATTTAAACAAGTAGTTTGAAGCACCATGATCTGGCCATCACTGAGAGAGGCAGTGTGACTTCAGTGCTGCAGCAGTAAGTACCACACTTGAACTGGGGAAAAAAAGATGGAGTAACTACAGAGACTCATACAAGACCACAAAATATTTCAGAAAATATTTCAGAGAAATTGAGCATCTCATCCTTGTTCTTATGTCAGACCAGTCTGCTCTTTTTTTTGAGGCTATGGTGCAACTTCAAGGTCTGTCTCCTCACATCACCAGCTCTACTCATTTGCTGTAAAATCATAAGAAGCTGTACTACTTCCACGTGATACCCAACACTGAGAAAAACCATATCAGAAATAAATTATGACCATGACTTGCATTACAGTACTTTAAGAATAAATGTTTGAGTGCTTGTCAAAATGCCAAGCAGAAGTACTAACACCCACATGTCCATATACTGGTAATTAAAGCAAAAATACCAACACAAGCCAGATGCTGTTTCCTTTTACATGCAAATATTTTTTCAAATTGAGTTACCTCTGCTTTTTCAGAAAGGTAGCAAAATCCATAATACTGAAGATTTAACAACTGGCTACTGCATTTCCAGCAGACAGCTATATTCAGCATTACTAATAGCTTTGCTATTATTTGCTCCAAAGAGGCTGCATAAATTACACATTCTCTGCCTTAGCTGTGATTTTATTATGCTTCACCAAATTTTTCATCCACAATCTATTTTACACATTTTTATGCAGATCAATACATTGATTGTTAATGCGGTGGTATTCATCTAATCATGCCACATAAAAAAGTATCTAAAATTCTACYTAAATTTCCTCCAAAGAAAAGATAAACTGGCTGATATAGACAGTAGTTTGCACATTTCAGTATTTATGACAGGAATCTCGCATGACTGGTTGATAGCAGCAAGTTAGAAGGTTTAGCTCAGCTGATGCCAGCAGTGATGGATGGCCTTGAAGAAATTCTTGTTTGCTGACCAGATCAATCACTGAACAGAATGCAAAAGAGGATGAGACTCAAACTAAATTCCTATTTCCATCTCTGTGCCGAATTGGAGAGACAGAAATGTAACATAAAGCATTGTGCTCAGCTATTACAAAACTTGTCAGTGTTTTTTACATAAAGTAAATTTCCTGGCTTGGTATGCTATCAATTTTCACTTGAAGCTGCTCAAAGATTCAGTAGTAAATAGTCAGATTATGTAAGAAACCATCTTTGACCATTGAACTTCAGGAAAGCAAAAACACAATCAACATTTTGTCTGCAAACAAGCAAGAGATTTCGTTCAAAACATCTGAAATGAAGGGAACCGAACGGCAGTCACATGAAGCAAGAAGGACTTGTCTTAATTATTTACTCGATTATCCTAAATTTGCTAGGATAAAATAATGCACTGTCTAGTCTGCAAGTCTTGAAGGACTTTATGGGTACATGAGTAAGTTACAGTTGATTTCAAATACAAAACTTAGTATTAAAACTGTTTTTAAAGAAGTTTTATTAACTTTTTCATATGGTTGCATGAAATGGGGAACAGTTGAGACTGTACTTTTAAGACATAAACACATTCATTCAAAGTAACCAGAGCTACTTAAAGAATTAGTGAACTTATGGAATTACCAGAATGAGCATGATTTTATTATAACACAAGTAATGAAACAACAACCCTTTTGTAAAAAGTACATGGAAGTGTATTGAGATTACTTCATCCATATAGACACTGAAATCACTGCACATAAGAGAAGAAGAGAAAATTAGGATTTGTACCAGGTTCTATGATAATAATGATTCAGAATTAGGAAAGCTGAAAAAAGAGAAAATATATAATGTATATAATTTATATTATATACATTATATAGCAATATAGTGTATGTTACATAAAAAAACACATAGCAAATACAAAATACATGTATTTAAATCTACAGAAGTACATAAGAATATTACAAGAACACATATTTGCTTCTGTAAGACGGACATAGTAATGATGGGAACAGGAAGCAGAGAGAAAAGATGAAGAAAATGTAGTCTAAATATAAGCTGGAAAGAGAAAAGGCAAATAAAGGTGGGAGAGGTGATAGAAAATGTTTATAGAAAAAAAAAAGCAAGCAATGAGAAAAATAAAATTAGTAGAAGTGGAAAAGAGGTTCTTGTTAAGAAGGTGGCAAGTACCCAAAAGAATCAAACTCAACATGACACAAAAGAAAAATCTGAAATCCTGCACCTTGCATTAAGCCTCTGCCCCCTGCCTACAGAATGTCCATGAGAAGCAAATCTTGGTTTGATATTTGGTTTCTGTTTCCTGCATGACATATCCTGTTTGTTTTGTGCCTTGGTCCCTTTAAATGCAAACTTACAGAAAGACAAACAAAAATAAAATCCTTCTTTGACTTTATACAGTTTAACTGCACATCGTTCATCCCATCTTTTCTTGCAGGGCTCCTAATGGCCTAATAATTCTTTTGTTAATCCAAGTCTTAGATATTCTACTGGCTACAAAGCTGAGTCAGTTGTGCTGGTTATATATAAACTAGGGGAGAAATGTTGTCCAAAGCCTGACAATTGCCCAAATTTAAAACTCTATTAAATCATTCTGCACTGAACTAATAAAAAAGTCTGTTTCAGCTGCATCTCTCTTTCTTTACAGTGTGGAAGTAATTAGACCAGTTGAGCCCTCCATTTTTTGTTGTAGATTTTTAGCATTTGTTTGGTCGTGTTTTACTCCCTCAGTTATTAGAATATGTATTTCTTTTTGCCCTGAACCAAAGGGCCCTCTCTTATGACTTATTCATAGGTCTCTTATGAATTTTCAGGCAGTCCTCATGCGCCAGTATTTTCATGTTTGGTAAATTTGTGTCTCATTTCTTCAGATTTTTCACCATCTTCATTCAGGACTTTCAGAGTTTGTTCTGTCTTCAAAGGAATGTCAGTATTTAAAACATCCAAGAAATTATGATCTCATTAGCTTAATTACTTCTTATTGACTTGACAAGTCACCATGCTTTAATGCAAAATATGCCACCACAATTAATGACTGCAATCAAGCATTCACTTTAAGTATTCAAGGAAATTTATGCATCTTACAGTAACTCAGTGGAGAAGTCTTTTCCCAATGGCACAAAAATCTGAAGTGTCAGAAATTGCTGGATCAGTCCCACTAGAAACAGGAAAAAAAAATTAAATGTGTGCTGTGTGCATGCAGATGCACATTTCACTATCCAGCATTTCAGTTTTGTACCATACTACTATGCTCCTGCAACACCATTTCCCAAGGTTCACACAACATATGAGCACCAGAAAAACCTGAAGAAATCCAATTCAAACTGCAATAAAAGTGTTGTTTTAAAAGTCCCATCTGTGGCTTTGGTGGAATTCTCATGAAAGCAAAAGGAACCTTTTTTTTAGCTTACAATTTTTGTGTTCCAAGAGCATCGAGACAACAAACATCCCATAAGAATTATAAAATGAAGTAATACTTTCCCATCAAGATTATCTTATAGTCATATTAAAATTGCTCTCATGTTTGTGACAATGTACACCTTGTTAAACAACTTCAAAAAACTCTCAGATAAGAATGCAAATCAGATCATGACAATGCTGCTCAGTGGAGGTTTCTGACTTTTAGAACAATAGCAAAGGAGCTTGACTGAGGGAACAAACAAAAAAATTCAGGTAGCTCCCTATCAAGGGAAAACAGTACAAAGCTGTCTGAATTGAACCATCTGTTGTTTTCTTAGATATTCCATCAGGGAGGTTACAGGCTGCTGTTCATTGACTTCACAGGACTCATCAGCAACACTGGCTCCTCTTCTAACGAATGACAAATCAGAACTTTCTTCTTTTGAGTGCCAAACGACACTTTAAAACTTCAAATTAGATTTGCATATATAGTGTCTTTTATTTTGAAAGAGTATACAAAGTTACAGTGCAACTGGGAGATCATATAATTGATAAATTAAATACTTGACGTACATGCACCTCAAGAGAAGAAGAGACCAAGACAGAAGGAAACAGAATGGTAGCAGATGGAAATCTGACTGCAGTATTGCAGCACTAGCTAAAGTAAATTTAAAACTAAACTATTTTTAGCACTGATTACCCACAACATTAATTCTCAATCCTCATTTTAATGTTTAGCAAAAGTTAGCAATTTTTTTAATTGTTTACCGTTATTTGCTATAGTAGTTTATTGCAACATTGTAAATAAATTAGTTGGATTTCTGAAAAACATACATTAGAATAATATTTATTTTAATGAAGATAATAGCCAATTTCTTTTAAGAAAATAAGATTAATCTTCAAGGCTTTACTGCATGACTAGCCCATACAATTTATTCTTTCTCTTTTTTTGGTGTTTATTTGAAAAAGCTTGTGTGTAATTGTATACCCTGCATGAGAAGTATACTAGAAGATTCCCATTCCATTTGTTTAAAATCACCATCTCAACTTTTGTTCAAAAGCAAGCAGTTAATTCTAAACCAGCTCAATTCACTCCTACAAGCCTTGTAAGGTACAATACTCTGTCATGGAGTTTAAGGCATGTGGTGATTGCTGTATGCCCCAAAAAACAGACTGCTTGGATTCCGGTGTATTCTGGTGCAATCCTGGGAAAACACTCCATCCTATCCATAAAAGACTGATTACACAAACACAGCTGAAATTTGGGTATAACTTTCTTGTACAGCTAGTACTTATTTGATACACAAAAGGACAAATTCTTTAAAAAGTAAAATAAGAAAGGGGACAGGAACCTATTTCACATTCATTAGTGCTAGTAGAATTAGTGACTTTAGTAAGTGTTGAATGGAGTCAAAGGTTATTATCAGACATTGGTCTGCAGCAGGATCAGGCACACAAGTGAACCTGGCAGCACCTGGACAACATTTAGGATCTTCTCTACAGCACTTTAATATGGCATTTCTAGAAGTTTTACTTATTTGTAACTGACCTGCTAAAAAGTTAATGAAAAAACCCACTTTTCCTATGCTGAATAATGCCTGAACTAAGGGAGAATAATGTAAGTTTTACATTCCAATATAAGACTGATGTAATAATCAGAACAACATCACAGGCATTTAATTCTTTGATACTCACAAGTTTGTCTACTTTCCTTTGGTAACTGCATTTTGTTGATTAGACTGTTTCCTTCTAGCACAAAAACAAAACCTTTTAGTTCTTTGTCATATTCCTACAAAAAGGAACAGCAAACAAACATAAGCATCCTGATAGAATTCTCCCCCTGAAAACCAACCATGCTACTAATATGCAAAGCTATTTTTAAAAAAAATCAGAAATGGCAGATGGCACTGCAAGTATGACTAGTTCAAATTTGATGGCAATAATATAAACCATAAAAGTATGTCCTTTCCTTGCATGTTTTATGAACAAATAATGCTGACAAACAGGACTCACGACTCAATGAGCAAGGCTCAATTCATTAGTTATCAGAATACCAAAATTACTTTCTAAATATTCAAACCATAAAATTACACTGTGACCAACTCAGTCTGCAAACAGGCATACAGAACTAATTTAAGTAGTCATTTAGTCTGTCATAATGACAGAACTGCAAGTGACAACTCCACTGTAAGGTCAAAGCCCTCATTACCTTCTAATTTTAAGCTTCATTCACATTTTTCCAGTTTATACCCCAAGGTTTTATAGATTTCTTTAAAAACTTACTTTTGATATAGCTGATGGACTACCAAAAATCTTCCATTTTGCTCCTGGGTTCTTGCCTTGAGCACTGAATATTTCAACAAACCGGCCACCCTATGATAAAAAGGTTTAAGGATACATCATCCAACCAAATGTTCAGCACTGCTTATCAATGGCCAAGATGTGAACATGAGAATCCCTCTCTGTATCATGCTGTTACCACAGACAGTGTTACTGATCAGTCAGACAGCACAATATCAGTAACAGCTTCTAGACTACTATATTATTAATTATTTGCTTCAATATTTTTCCATTTGATGTCACATTTTTTTGTGATGTCTGATGTACTCAGCCTACAGTTTGCTAAGCATTTTTCAGCAGCATGGTTGACCTAATCAATCATTACAACTCTGCCATTCCCTTCTCATTTCTAGTTGCCTCCACTCCCCAATTCTCTTTATGCTCAGCTGCCCAAGCAATTGTACGTAAGTCAGAATGAGCAAGAGGGGCAAGCAAAAGAAATGCTCCCCATATTATATTTTCAGAGAACATCAACTCTGCACTGTACATGAATTAGGTATTTTCCTCTGCCCACACACACCTGACAGCTCCAGTCACATGGCTGATCCCAGTGACTGGACGTAGTAAGTTCTAAGGAGATTCAAAATGGCATTCCACAAACTGCACTCAAAAGATTTTTTAAACTTATAATGGATGACTTTTTTTTAAAACATGGTATCCTATCAATTTACAAGTGACCTGATCTATTTAAGGACTACAGGATCAACCTCTCAAAAAATTAAAAAAGATTTTTAATGCCAAGCTGTATGTGCTTGCAGCAAATTTTTAACAAGTGGCTTTTTCTTCCATCTTTACAAATACATTTTGTTAACAGCACAGCCCTCGAGTAGGCCCTGATTTGAGGTTAAACTGAACAGGACATGGAAAAGTACTGGACGTGACACGAGAAAGTGTCAAACGCACACTGATGCAAGAAGCTGACAAAAGTTACTTAGTGCTGTGGAGGGTGGTTGGATCTCATGGGGGCCCCAGTGGCGTCAGGCAAGAAACTGCCAAACTCCACAATCAACTGGAGGGGAGTATGTGGCATCTTTGGGGAGCACAATCTTGCAAAGCCAACAGCTGCTAGGCATCAGAAATTCCATGAAAAGCTGAGACAGCCTAGGGAACAGCATCAGAAATACCAATTTTAGGTACAGAAGTAGCACATTTGGGACCAGTGGGGAAAAAGTAGTTGGGGTGGGTTTCTCTCTTGGGATGGGACTAGTGCAGAGAAAGGGAGGCAAAGTGTGGTGAAAAGGAAGGCCAGGAAATAGTAAAAGAGATACAGAAGTTTCCAAATGATGTGACTGCTGTGGTCACAGCCCTGTGCTGCACCAAGAGAATAAACTGACCCCTTTTTCAGACCCCCTTAAGAGTTGGGTCTCCTTCCATGACTGGGTGGAAGCAGATGTGCCCTCCCCAGCCCACAAGGGTAAAGACAAAAAGCCACTGGCAAACCCACCTTGGTGCCCATTCTAGACCTGAGAGCATCAGCAGCTACCCACTATTTCATAACACTTCTATAAAAATTCTGAATAATGAAACACTTCAAAACACTCCTGTAACTGGACTTTCTGCCTTTCAGAAATAGCTATTTTAATCGAGCTCTCTCAGAGGTGAAACAAAAATGGGTAAAAAATAAAATTATTTCTGTTTTACCTGATAGTGATTTTTGAACATTTTTCCAGCTTTCATAGGCAGAAAATAATTTTAGCTTCTCAATCAGTAAAGACACTTGCAAGCTATGCTGAAAAACAAACAAACAACTTTACAGAGGACTTGACATGAAAAAAATCCTATTATAAAACTCCAGCCATATTTTAAAATATGTGAATACTATTATAAAGTACTTTTCTGAGTATGAATGTATTTCAACTGCATCAGAGTGCTACTGCAAAAGAATTAAGACCAAAATAATATTGACACTGTCTCAGAAAATATTCTCTTTATGCATGAAGTACTCTTATATTCCAAGTAAAACTATGTCAGTCGTTATTTTTAACCAACGAAGACTTTCTCATTCTCTAAAAATGCTTAAAAATCGTCTTTAATATATATTTTTTATTATTTTTTGTTATCAAGCGCTCACTGGAAAACATTAGAATCCACTAAAAAGGAGCTTAACATTGAATCTAGAAAAAGAGAATCATGGAACAGCTGCAATAGAAACCTCTCCATCTAGAGATATTTGGCAGAGACTTCCGAGATAAGTTATCTTCTTTCACATTCAGCATTCTTCTTTGAGGATGATTAGTGTAAGACTCACACCAAGCACTTCAGTTATTTGAGGGCTGCTCAAGTCRCTGTGAATTAAGAGATGGCTGCAGTTATAGAATCAGAACAGTGGAAAGTGAAGGGACTGATACTGGAAGCCTCCCACGTTCCTCTTTGATCAGGCTGAGTGTCTGCAGGCTCACTTGAAGTCAACAGAAAGTGAAGAGACCCTGAACATTAAAGGAAGTTGTCAATCTCCAAAGACAGGTAGAATCAGTCACAAGAGACAACATGCACCTTCACTGAGAACTGAAAGTGCTCCTCAACTCGCAGAAAAATCCTTCCACAAGACTATGTCTGGATTGACTTGATATACTTTGTTCTGTTTGTGTTCAGTTCAGGCAGAAACAACTTAGGAATTAAATTATTTTTAATTACTGGATATTTTTTCAGACTGCAACCAGTTTCTTAACAAATAGAAACAATACGCTGATCATAATGAACAGTTTAGCTCTCACAACCAAAAAGTAACAAAGTTTAAAAAAAATTATAAAAATATCTACGGCTGTAAATGAACTAGAAATTCAGTGACAATATGCATGAGTTCATAAAGAATGAATCCATTTAAAGGATTAGAGCAGCATTCTATCAGAAAAACTAAATAATCATTCATTTATGAAAACATGATGAAATCTATTGATATTTATCCACAAATATTTTAATCAGCAACAATTAAATATTAAAGTTGCCTGTAAATAAAATAAAAATGGAAAAACAATCAGATATTGTAAATTTATCCCACGTTGTTGCCAGAAATGAGTTTCTTTTAAAGGCAGAAAAAATATTGCAAGTGACATTGCAATACATCTTTGCTCATATATTGCTTAATCATAACTTAGCAATTTTCATTAAGTTACTACAAATGAAGACTAGAAATCACCTTTGCTATTAAGATTGGTAGCTACTGAAACATTAAGTGAGTGCCATATTTGTCATATAATTACTGAGGCAATGTTAAGAAGTGCTTTCATTATACATCAAGTATTATTGTTTTTAATTATAGTAACCCACTCTTAAAAGAGAGAACAGTCTGGAAAATTGATAGTTGCGGCATTTTTTCCCTTTTCATCTTTCCTCTTCCCAGTCCCTCCAGAAATTCTAAAAATCAAGAGTACTTAAGATTCAGAGGGACTATTTAAAAAAAATCAACAGCAATTTGGAATTCAAGTCCTCAATTTTTTGCTTAGTTATCAAATAAATAGATATTTTATGACATTAGAATGCCATCAATTAATAGTTCTCTCATTTTTCAGTCACAGATCAAACTTATTTTTGTATTGCCCTGAACCATCTACTTTAGTATGTCTGTCCAACTGGAAATACAGGCTTAAAGTGTCAGTCAATGACAAACAATCCAGAATGCAATTTATAAAGTTAAGCAACAATGACAGATATTTATCTTTGAATAGATTCCTATCAGGATTTACCTTGTGATGCCTTGGTTTGTGCAGTGACTTTGAGCATTCGTTTCACCATGTTTCTTACATCCACAATAAAGTAGCAGTGTCCAAAGTGCTCTCTGTTTCTTCCATTCACACAAACCACCGAGGACTCTGCAAAAATATCTCCATCCTATGGCAGCTGCTTATGTATATTTAAATAATATTTGGTGTTTATGTAGCCCCAGGGTTCCAACAATTGGTCCTTTGAAAGTAACAAGCAAAAGAGTATTTCACAAACAACAAATGCAAACAGACCTTCATGCTTTCTTAATCTAATTAGTGCTAAGCACTGTTCTAATTCCAGGAGAGACAGGGATGGACAGACTCGCACAGATTTAAAACCCTTCATAGTTATGCTTAGCTCCTTGACTTAAAAGGTACTATTTACACAAGTATATGAATACATATTTCTGATCAATATCCCAGTGTTCAAAAACCTGTGTTTATTTAGGATTTGCTATCCCAAAGTCAAAATCATGAAGCAAAATAAAGTGAATTTGCACATAGTACTAATTTGCATTGAAAAATGACACGAATGCACTATTTTTGGCAGGGCACACAGGCTTAGACCCAAGACTGTTCATACATATAACTCAGCATCACGGGCCCAAAGCCAGAGCTGATTTATGGTGGCTGGGACACGCCAGGGAAAGCAGTTCATCACTGATGAAGGGTTTTAGTATCTCCCAGACAAATGAATTCCACATATTAAATATTTAAAGCTGAGTTTGTAACACCGCTATATATTTTCTCAAAATACAAGTTAGCATAATAAATGGTCAGAAAGACCATTAATAAGCTATAGCAAGACTACTGGCGCTCCAATGCGCGAAGCGGCGCGGCCTTTATGCTCAACGCGCAGAATTAAGGAGAAAAATAACTTAAAATCGAGACTCTCCCTTTATAAAAATTCGACGGCAAAACGCTTTGAAAGCAGACCCACGACCTGCAGCCCCGCGGCCCCGCTTCCCTGCGCCGCTACAGCGGCACGGCCGCGGCCCGCCGCCCCTCCGACACCGCCGGGACCGGGGTTGGGATCGCGGTCGGGGTCGGGGTCGGGGTCGGGGTCGGGGTCGGGGCCGGGGCCGGGGTCGGGGCCGCTGAGGCCGGGGAGGTCCGGTCCGGTCCGGCCCCGCCGGGTCTCACCTGTGTGAGGGTGGCGGGGCCGTTGAACATGGCGGCGCGGGCGGCGCGGGGCGGGGCGGCCCCTGAGGGCCGGTACCTGCCCGGGGTCCGGCGGCGGCGGCGCCTCAGGGTGCGGGGCGTGCCGGGGAGCGGCCGAGGCTGCGCTGCCCGCGGCTCCCGGGCCCGCACCGAGTGACTCCCGCCTGGCCGGGGCTGTGGCCGAGCCTGTGCTGGCCCCTCGCAGGGGGGCTGAGCGTGTGTGAAATGACGCCGTGTGTCGCCCCGGGCCCGTGCAGGGGTCTCAAATGCAAATGTCGCTGACATCTCAGCTCATGAAATGAGTTTGCCATTTTCCCTTTAAGGCTTCATTCTCTAAAGTGTTTTGGTTTTTTTTGGTTTTTTTTTTTTTTTTTTTTTTTTTTTTTGAGAAGGATGAAGGATGAGCCGCAGCAGCCACATCAAAGTCCTTGGTTTTTAAGGAATTAGAATGGCCTCGCAGGTCTGGCATTTTTTCCCTAAGAGGAGGAAGCGAGAAGGACATCCCCATTAGTTTAACACCACTGACAAGAACGAGCAAACACTTCCCGATGGCTTCAAAAACCTCTGGGAACAAGGTTATGGGGAACCAATTTGATCCTGGGTTTTATAATGAGGTATTAGTCAAAGAAGATCTTCCCTTGAAGTGACTGCTTTTTTGATCACAGCATTTCTTCAGGAAACTTTGTAGCCTTTTCACAGAAAAGTAGTAGTTTCACAGAAAAGTAGGAATACCATTTTCTTCCTCAAACTATGTCTTAATATTTCTACAAAGAGCAATTATTAAGAACCTTATAACCCATCACGGCATAATGAAATACCTGAACTGGAAGGGCTGAGCCACCGATGTGGCTCAGCCCACCATTGCTCTGCTCACCTTCCTCACTTTTCCTCCTGAAAGGCACCGTCCTGGTTTTGCCAAGGAAGGGAACGAGTTAAATCAATTTTAGGATGTATTTAGCTTTCTCTTTTTTAGGATTTTACCTTAGGATTTTTAAAGAAATCCAGTGTAGTTTTATCATGCACTGGATTACACTGATTAGTGTTCTTGGGTATTGGAGATAAGGAAAACAATAATGCTAAAGGAGAGCTACAGGTTATTAAATAAAAACAGTTGATAGAACAAGGACAGAAGAGAGATGATGATAGCAAAAGAAAGGTTAAAACAATATTCTGGAGTTCTGTAGCCAACAGAAACTACATAGCTCATTACATACGGTTTAACCTGAAGTCATCTTGAAATTAATTACACTGTATCTAAAAACCCTGAATCCTTTGTGACAGGAGTTATCCCAAGGCCTCAGTAGTTTAGAAATTCCAGTTAAAAATTGAGATTCAGGCTGAAGAACCTAAAGTTGTAAAGGTATATGAAGCAGCCATCTGTGAGTGTAACGTGTAAGAAGCTACCTGCCTGCTCGGGGCAAAACTTGGCTGCCCGAGTCCCCTCTTTGCCAGCTGCCACAGGAAACTGGTTTTAGACATACAGGTGAGGGGATTTTTTTTTCCCCAGTTTCTTCCAGTTTTACAGACAAAACCCCCAATCATATGACTCAAACATTGCAGGTAATGTAAGACTAGCAAGGAACCTTGTGTCGTTAAATTTGGTCCATCCCTAGCCTGAGCACATCATACTTCCATGGTCTGTTTTGGAGTTATGGCAATGTGGCCACTGTGAAAGTAATGAGGAGACAATCAAGATGTTTGTTATAATGACTCCTTTAAGACTGCATCTATAGATCAGCTGCTGTTGATATCTGAGCTGTTGGGTTATGCACTTTTCTTTGGCTAAATTTTTGAAGCCTCTGTGCAGTGAACATCAACTAAAGCCCTGGAAAGGCTGATGAGTGTTCAGCAAGTGCTTAGGTAATAATTTGGGAAAAGCTGTAAGATCTCATATACATTTATCTTCACCCCTTACATGTTACAACATATTTCAGTGAAGAGATTTCTACTGTGTCTTGGACTAGGAAAATGGAACACATGAACATCCCTTCTTCTCGTAAATGACCTAAGCATAAGGTGTGGTTAGGTCTCCTGTCTTAAATTAAAATACTGAGAAGTTAGTAGAATCACGCTGGGAAATGAATTGATTTAATTTAGGAGAGTATTCAATGTGCACTAGGTATCTGATGTGTGATATTAAATCCAGCCATTTTTACAGGCCTCCTACTGACATAGCTTGGGTTTTTATCCATAGGAATAGTTCCCTAATTTCCTTCATCCTTTCCTGACTATGCCTTAACGGATACCATTGCTCACACTTGCAGCCTGCCAGTTCATGTATGGCAAGAGGCCTTCCTTCCCTCTGTGTAAAGCTCCATTTCAGCTCTAATGATCATTTGCCACCCTTTTCTGTACAGTATTGTTCTGAATTGGTTTGGTTTGTGCTTTTTCAGACTGTCAGTTCATGTAGTCTGGAGATCTCTTGTCTTTCTAGTCCATACTGTATTTTGTAAAATGCCATGTTATGTCTTGAGATTTATATAAATTTTAAATAATAGTTAAACTAAGAAAGCAGGCACTCAGGCATCCAATGAAATTTTCTGTAGTTCCTTCTTGCTGTGCAGGGAAGGGAGACACGATGTGTGTTGCTTCCTGCTTAGCCTTCACTTGGGAACAGCTGCCATGGAGCCAGGGCATGCTTGCCGCAGTGCCAGGCCACTCTCCATTTCCTTTGAACATTCCTCCTCAGCCACTGACCTTCCTAGGAGTATGTTTGCTAAGATTACATCATGCATGGTAATTTAACTGTGTGGTCACCATTGTACCCACTACTGTTTGTGGATCTCTGAACAATTTCCAGCAGAATACTTCCTCCTTCAGCTGTGTACATGAATTCTGAATTTTTTTTCATTTTTATTTGTACCTTGGTCTTTTGATAGAAATACTGCTCAAATAAATAAAATAGTGGAATTCATTAGTTAGTATGACTGTCTGTTTGATCTTCTAGAACAAAATAATTTCTGTGAGAGATGCATGTAATCTCTCTATCAACTTAAGACTTTTCTTCCGGAAGGATGGAGTAACACCCTTGATTCAGAAAACACAGTGATCTGGAGAAGACAGTTCCTGGGTAAATATATTAAAATTGAGAATTGGTTCACAACCTATTTATCAAAGCCCCACAAATACTTCATCAATAGGGACTCTGTAAGAATCCTTGTTTGAGGATTGTGGACAGTTATGACAAGACACAGTTGGGCCAATGTCTGTGGTGTGTACTTCCGACCTTAGACTTTCACTAAGTTTCCTCTCACTGATATGTAGTACTGATGCTCAAACTTGGAAGGTGACTCCAGGAGGGCCATGGTCAAAGGAATAGTTAAGGGGATGGACACAGCTGCAGGAGGAATGGGAAAGCTGTGAAGGCATTCCTTCTGCATCTGTCTATTCTTTACACCACACTGCACAGTGCAGAGTTGAGAGCAAAAACAAACCTCTACCATCAGACTAATTCTGTTGACAAAGCATGAAAAAAATCATAGTCTTTCTGGAAAATAAATATGTTGCACCACTCCAGAAAGCATTGAGTCCTCAGATAGTAATACTTGAAAGTGAAAAATTCCCTGCTTGCGTCTTGTCAGGCTTTGCAGGAATCCACCCATGTGACCAGTTGGCCACATTTCAGTTCCGAGCAGGCATTTAAACCCTTAAAATCATGAAGATGTGTTTAATGGGGATACCTGACTAGTTAGCCAGCATTCATGGGTGTAGAAAGACAACCAACACAGGGCTAAAAAGAGTATTAATTTGTTCGTCTTTTTTGCTTTGTTTCATTTAATTTGAGGCAACTGGTATCTGTTCACAGATAACATAAATGTGGTAACATCTGAAGAAAGGCAGTGAATTTCTTTAACTGAAAGATCCATCAGCTTTATGCAGTGTATGTGCTAATGTCCTTCATTCCTTCAGAATAGTTCATTAAAGCTATGTAATAACAAGGAAAGCATACAAGAAGAGTGAAAACCTGCCCTGGTTTGCTTTAGTATTGAAGCAACCTGTGCTTAAGTTTGTCAAGTTATGTTAGAGTGAAAAACGTTCTCTTTGCACCAGCTATTGTGCTTTACAGTAGTTACAGTTTTCAAACACCCCACGCTATACCAATCTTTTGGTTGTTTCATTTCAGCTTTGCAGTGTAGAAGGAGATTTTGTCTAATGCCTTTTATAGTTTGGTCATGCTTCTTTGATTCAGAGAATTTTTGAATAGGATTAAAGAAAAACAGCCTCTGGATGACTGGTGGGAACTCTAAATAGCATAACCACTCTTCTCTGTCCAGTAAATCCATTAAATGATAAACTATTGATTTTTATAACACAATTAAGGTGCCAATGATTTCTTAAGAAATCGTTGTACATTTTCTGTATTATGCACTCAGCACATTATCTATTGTAAATCGGAGGACAGTGTTCTCAGTCTGGAATGAAACCATCTCGCTGCTATTCTCAGAATGAAACCATCTCCACACTAGTCCGGTGCTGCAGAGAGTTTTGCCTCTGAAATGTACTGATGGTCTTTATCAGATTGATTGTGATGTGTCTACACAGAAAAATTTTGACCACTCTAATTTACTATTATTGGGACATTCTTAAGGCAGATAGTTTGTAGTGCCTAAAAAGTTTTAGTAACTTGACAGACAAGAATAAAAACTGGAATTTCACAAGCAGCCTCATGATTTGGCGTTAAAATGGATGGCTATCTGCACTCACAGAGGAATTTCTTCATCTCTCCGTCACATAGTTTGTACAGTGAACAAGAATGCCGTAGAGTATTTCCTTTGGAGCAACATAAAGTACTAGAAAGCAAAATATTGGTTGCGATGGGTCAAAATGGACTCTTCTACTCCGACATTTCCTGTGTTCTTTTGTGCTGAGACAGGATAAACAGAGCCTTTATTTGTTCTGATAACTGTGGGGCTTTTTTTCATTTCTTTCCACTTTTGATTTTATTTTCACTGACAAGATAGAAAAAGAAGTCAATATATAGTTTGATGTTGCTCATCCAACTTGTCAGATTTTTGTTTAGTGTTTCGATACTGTTTTTTTCATTCAGTTATTGTTCACATTGTTAGGGTTTAAGGTTTCTCACAGTATGCACTGCATATAAATGCCTCTGTTGTATTATCTTTTAAATTAACCTTTTAAAATTAATGTTGGGTTTTTCAGAAATACAAGTACTTTCTAATAAAATTCTTTGCACATTTGGAATACAAATAAACCTACAAACCCAAATACAAATTTTGAGAAACAAAGAGCATCTGCAGTTTTCAATGAATTCCTTTGGACTGAGCCACTGGTTTCCATCCAGCTTTCTTCATTTTGGCTCTTACAAAATTGTTTTCTGAAAAAAAGTCTTCACAAAGACAGATATCCTGCAGATTTGTGTCCTGAGTTCCTCCTGTCCGACAACCTCAACTTCCTCTGTCTCTTGTGACTCCCTTAAAACAACAACCCCACTTGTCTTTCCTTTTTCTTCTATAGTATTTTCACATTTCTACATCTCTGGTCACTTATCTTGTATCTCAACCGGTTTCTGTTTTCCTAAAACTCTTCCCATGGTGCAGAGTTCCCAGATGTCCAAAGTCCTTCATGTGCTTTTTCTGCTCAGCAGTGAGAAAGGAAAGTGTGCGCTGTGGTGTGTCCAACAGGAGCTGTGCTGAGTGGGCAGCCAGGGAGCGCATGTCAGCCTGGCTGCTGCCAAAGGAAATGACTACTGACTTAATTTCTTCCCACCTTTCACTAATGGCAGCATCAATAACATCTGTTCTACACCCTGCTGTTGATTCTCATAAACCTTTCAGGAGCTTAATATCTTAGGATATTCCATATGAAGTAAGACTAAAAAATGTCACCAATTTTGAGAGGAAGATTTGGAGTATTTGACCTAATGTCTTACATTTCTGTGTAATACACTGTGTTCTGGAAGCTTACTGTGTATGGTCTTTTGTTTGTATCTTTGATGGGAAATGTAAATCAATATTTACTGTGTCGTGACTGAGTAGTTCATTGTCAAACACCTCAACATTGGTAGAGGTTAAAGCTGTGTTCCTCTTTCACATACAGACAGCTCTTGTTTTCTGTTGTAAGCAGAGTGAAAAGGATGGGAGCCATGTGTTAGATGATTTCTTACTAGGTTTGTTTTTAACAAGTTAAAACAAATGTTTCTATATATTTCTGAGAGGGAGCTGACAAATTCGTCTGTCATGAGGGGAGCATGGACAAATCTAAACCTACAAAAATGAATGTGATATTCTTTTTATGCATTTATGTGCTCGCTTGCAAAGACTTTGTACCAGGCAATCTGACATAAATACATTGCACCCTTCCAAAACATGAATTCTGTATGACTTTAACTGATTCCTCTTAAAGGATAAAACTTGAATTACTCYAACTTTCATTTTAAATTAATGAACCAAATTCTGGGAGTTGTCTGTGGAGGAGCAGCCAGCCTCACAGAGGATAATTTGTGGAGTGGTACATTTATTTACTTCTTACCAAGATGAATTGCTAAGGTGAAAGCACATGATGCTTTTGTGTGCACTGATGGTCCGAATTTTCACAGAACTCTGCTGATATAGTTTGAATGCTTTCATCATTAGGTCTTATGAATAAAGCCAGATGTATAGTAACTGGAGACAAATAGACTTCAGGGAATTGCTAAAATAGGAAGAGTTTTCCAGTCTCTTCAATTTCTGTTGTGTTATCCCCAGCTTCTGTAGAAGTTTGGGATACAAATCAAACTGGCATAGTTCAGGAGTCCTGCACACCAGTGCCATCATGATGATGTGAAATCCTGTGTTTATTGGCTCAGTTTTTCATGAATGTCATGAACCTAGGAAAAGAGATCATGTTTTTGCCTTGTCCCTTCCCTGACTGAACTTTCTGTTCCTTTTGGAACTTACTGCTAAAGGTGTAACTTTCCACCACAGGCTACTACAGAATATGCTGCACCTTGACACAACATGAATCTAAAGACAGGCAAGATGGCAAGGTTCTGTGCCCCTGGGTAGCTGCTGAGATAATTAGGGATACTCTGGTCCAACTGATGATGGAATTTGGTTCAGCCTGGCAGGGGCAAACACTGGCACTGATGTCACATTTGCCACTAATAGAGGTTTGGGTTATGAGCAATGAAGGTGAACTGTGCTGGATAAAATATACAGCACCTGGCACTTCTGCAAAGAATCTTTCAGCAACTTGTCCTTTTGGCCACTACTCAGCACTGATTTGATGGAATACATTGAGGATAAATCCATAAGGACATCGTTGATAAGATAACTCATTTTCTATATGGGAAAATGCAATTTGACTCCTCTAGCTGGACTGTAGTTGTGTATGTGATTTGGCATCTCCTAGGAAAATTAGAGATAAAGCTCATCAGAAAGAAAGTTGCAGAGCAAGTAAAGAATCATGCAAAGGTTTGAGAACTACAGGAGACACTGGAAAATTTTAGTTGAAGGAGTAGGTTACAGTACAATTTTTAAGGACTGGTCTTCTGACTAATTTTTTTGGTATTTTTGTTCATATCACTTTCCCAATAAGGAGATGTCTACGTGTGAAATATGCAGAGGAAAGAACTCTGAATAGGAGGAGCCTGTCAGATAGGAAGAAGTGAATGAACTTAGGGCCTGGAGTAGTCAAAATCAGATGAAATTCAGTGCTGTGTGGTGCAAGGTCATGCATTTGGAGACTAATAAGTTGCAAGCTCATGTATGGGAAATGACTGAGGAAGCAAAAGAAGTGCTGAAGCTAAAGAGCTGTGTTGGCAAAAGGACAAATGAGTATAAAGCAATCATAAATACAATTAAATTTGGAAGCTAGAAGGATATTTTTAGTTGTCGATGAAGTAAAATTCTGGAATAGTTTTCCCATGAGGAGGTGTAGGGGCAAAAAAGAATTAAATTAAAATAGGGGAGATTTAGATAAGACATTAGGAAGAAGTTCTTTACTCAGAGGGTGGTGAGACACTGGAACAGGTTGCTCAGAGAAATTGTGGATACCCCATCCATGGAAGTGTTCAAGACCAGGTTGGATGGAGACCTGAGCAACCTGATCTAGTGGAAGGTGTCCCTGCCCGTGGCAGGGAAGTTGGAACAAGATGATTTTTAAGGTCTCTTCCAACTCAAACCGTTTTATGATTCTGTGATAGCAAGTCCTGCTTATTCCTCAAACCTTACATGTAGCTTCTACTACTAATTCTTTATTTAATATAAGTCAAACCAACTAAACAACTTTTTTTTGCAAAGGCACCCTGACACATGCAGTGACAAGTTTGTGAGACATCTGTTTGGTCTGAGGAGGAGCTGGGTATTCGAGAGTAATTGATTAATGGATTCACAGTGTTTCTTGTAGTTGTGCCACCACTGCAAAATGAGAGTGAAGGAACAAAAAATGCTTTGCATCTGTCAAGGCCAACATGCCAATGTGTGGAGATCACAGCAGGGGGAACAGGGCTAGCCAGTACAAAATACTTCTTTGCTCTTGTATCCTTTTGAAAGATTCTTTTCATGTTTCAGTCCTGTGCAAAAGCCAGACCCTCATTTGTGGCTGCATATGAAGGTGACATAAAGGCTGTCTTTTATGCCGCAAGTACCCTGAAGCCATCCAGCTTCTGCTGCAATTCCTAGCGAAAGCTCACCTCCCCTCAGTGCTCTGCCAGTGTCTGTAGAGGCTGTGCTGACAGCTTGGGACTGCAGCACATTTGGGGTGCTTTGGAAATGTCCTCTTTCTCGCCAGTGACTGGCTAATGGGCTTTAGGGCTGCTTGAAGCCATTAGAACAGTGAATGGCAGCTGGCGAGCAAAGCGGGATCAGGCTCAGTGGGGGAGAGGGGTTTTTATATAGCCTTGGGTGATTGAAAGGAGAATGAGGCTTCTGTCTCCTGTGGCTTCTGTGCAAGGTGCTGCAAATCCTGTCAGCATTTTCCCCAAAGGATGAGTAGGAATGCCTTGGGGGAATACTCTAAGGGTCAGTCAACAAAGTCAATTGCCTTTCAGGCCATATTTTGGATGGTTGTATGGGGCCATTGGCACTGAGCTTAAAGAGATCTCTGTAAAGAGCTACAGAAACGAGGCATTTTGCACTGGCTTTTCCTGCTTTTCCTGCTGCGATCCCTATACACTGGCACTGCAGCCACGGCAGATGCATGGCATTTCTGCTCCCTCATTTTCAGTCCATGACTGTGATATCCACTACATCAGACACTGAGCACCCGTTATGCTCACTCTCTCAAATCCACTCAGTTCTTTCTCTCAGTAAATATGTTGTAGAGATTCTGGCTTGTTTGTGGTATTTTTTTGTTTCTCGGTTTATAAATTTATATTCAGGATGTCTAGCTTTGCATTGTTTGAATTACTGACAATTAAGCTAATCCACAACTTTGCACACTACTTTTATTCACTTGTATGTTCCATGGTGTCCCCTGCAATCTGCCCGTGGTGACTTTATCAGAGGTCTGTGACCTTCTGGATGTGCAGAGGAAGGATCCTTCACCCTTCACACTCTGGTCCCCAACAGAGGACTCAAAGTAAATGTGAGTTCGTGAGGGTCTGCCTATGTTGTGTCTCACTAGCTCCTGATTTACTCACTGTATTTCCCAACTTCTGGCCTCAGCAACACTTATAAGCTACAACATTGTTTCAATATGTGCCCCTACTATTGTCCCAGATTTTGTGCCACGATTACATTCATGTTGTATAGGTGTTTGTCTTCTAGAGTCCGAAACAACTAATTTGCTTCCTATTTACACAAGGTAATGATTTTGTTATCTGTCATCAGCAAACAAACAAAATTATCTTCTTTTCTAAGTATTTTTTGAGTCTTACCTTGCAAAGGTAACATATAGATGCAGTGAAAATTTTGTACTTAAGAAAAATCCCCACATAGTGCACCTTTATAGGATTGTTGCCATCACTTGTTTTGCAGATGCATGCTGATGATTTGCAGATGCCTCAGTTTTCATGGCTGCTGCATCTGACTGGGTATCAGTACATGAATTATACATTTTCTTGTAGTAGTGATGTATTAATTTCACACTAGAATCTGTAAAGATATTATATTTACAGATAAAGCATAATTTCTCACACTTCCAGAAATGAACATTAATTCTTTCTACTTCATAAAGAATCCAAAAGGACTTGTTGCGTTTCATAAGGAGAAATATAAATCTGGCTTCTATATTGAAGATGTAGTCCATTAACATATCAGTATAGTTTTACAATTTTTTTTCATGATTTTATATTAATACAGAACTCTGCAATGTCAGTTTTTTCTTTACAGAAATATGGGATGTATTTACTTAAGGAAACCATCCCAGAGCTCTCCACTGCTTCACATCATCCCTTTAGACTGGGTTCTTCCAGGTGAAAATAACTGCATAACTGTGAAATATTCTGATATTTTTCATTTGTCTCAAGTTGAGGATGAACGGTAATCCATCTTGTTTGATGAGGAGTTTTATGAGAAGGATGCATTTACATAAATATACCGTTGCCATTTTACTGCATCCTGCTAGGTTTTTCCTTTTCTTAGACAATGAGCTGAAGTGACAAAAGCGATATACATATTAAATATCATCCTATGATAGCACATGACACATTTCTGACACTTGAATCATTCCTTATAAGCCACCTATCATATAATCTGAGTGTATGACTGAGCACTGGTCAAATGGCATCCCCAGTGCTCGGCATCTTTAAATCCTGGAGATTTTGATTTCTCCTTTTAAGCAGCTCTGCTCTCTAGTGTGATAAGTAGCACTGCATTGCCCTGTTTAGCTGGTATGGGTAATCAACTATTAACAAGAGTGATTTGTAGTTATTTTGGTGGAGTAAAAGCTTTGAGTTTGATTTATATTAATTTTTTTGGACATAAAATTTCCAACGTGTGCTCTCTGAACAGCTCCCAGAAGTCTCTGAATCTCCACCTTAATTGTAAATCTAAAAATATTAATTTCAGTACAAATTAAAAGTATCCAAATGTTCAGAATGGACAGATTTGTTTGCTGTTTATTGCTTTCTAATTTCAATAATCCATTTAGGGATCAGAATAGCAGTGTCACCTTATGATTTACGTGGTCAGTGACCCTCTGTGAATATCCAGTAAGGGATTCCTGAAGTGGGCAAGTTGCAATGATCTGGACAAAAAATTGACCTTTTTTTGTAAACTGGTGGCTATGGTAATGAGGATTGGTTTGTAAAAGAAGAGAGTTCATGCTCATGGCCAAAATTATTTGTAAAAATATCTCCCTTGCAAACAGGTAAATTCATCTCTGTCCTGGCTGGTTGTGATACTCCATTGCAGAAAGCATCCATCATATCTCTGCCACAGCCACCAGTGTGTGCTCCTTTGAATGGTAGACTAAGCCCATTAGACCTTTGTACTTTCTTTTTGGCTAATTTACCCAGCAAATTTCATTATCAAATATACATTGCAGTAATACCTCCTGGAAACTATTACCTCCTTGTCGCTTGTTGACACATTTATAAGTACATAAAGACCTTTCAGTAAGTCAGAATCTTTTCAGGGAAATGGAATTTACTTAATGTGATGGTTATACGAGCATGGAGATAGAGAGCTCCATGTATTAATCAGTTCATTGCTGCTGTTGCTTCAAAAATAATTAATCTGTCAGATGAATGTTTTCTACTCATGAAATCAAATGCTTTTTTTTTTGTTGTTGTGCTGAGGTATCTGTCCCTAATATAAACATAGATATCATTTTCTACAATACTTGACAAGGAAACCTTCATTCTTTTCATACACGTGTGGCATATCACTTGTCAGATATTTGCACTTGTTTTTGGTTCAACACAATCATACTCCTTAAACTTCATTTCTCTCAGCAAAAGCTTTAAGAGAAAGGTCTGTTCTACCCACATCTCTTACAAAGATGTTGCACTTTATGCATAAAGCTGTTTCAAGTACAGAACAACTTTCTTGGCCCTGCTGATTTTAGTGTAATAGTGTATGTCTTTCCACACCAGAAAAGCTGTCCATGTGGATTTCCAGAAGCACTAATGGTGATTCTATAGTTACGGTCTGCACTTGGGTTTAAATGAAGAATTCAGCATTTATCTTATACAGAAAATACAGTAAATCTTCAAGTGTGATATTTTATCTGGATACCCATTAAAATAAATCCATCATTATTTTAGGAATTAACATGAAATGAGAATGGATTTTTAATAAAATTTAGTGCCTAGTTTCAGACTTTTTTTGCCAGGCAGAGTACTTGGAACTTCTCAAGCTGCATAAAGTTAATGAATTTTTACTTCTTGGATACATCTGAATTTTTGTTTAGAATAAATTATGATTTTCCACTTTGTTCCTTGTGCTTGTTGAAGTGTAAATATGTTGAGGATATTATTCTGTAATATCCTCTTCTATAAAGAAGCTCCATCTTTCCTCATGGTTGGTGACTTACTGCTCTTGCTGGTATTAAAGTAGGAGGTGCCTCTCAGCTGATGTTTTGGAGAAGGAAGGCTCTACATTGAGAGTGGTAATTGGAGGACAGGTGAAGAAGGCATGGTTGTCCCTTAAATATGATGAAAAAAATCCAGATAAAAATAGTCTTTTGTAGACATGTCGTGTGGAGACACTGGGAAAGTTGTGTAAAGCTTCTCCAGAGAAGATGGGTACAGCTGAAAAAGAACTCAACAATCTGTTAATTGAGTTGGGATTAAATGAAGGACAGAACAGATGTTTCTTCACATGCTTTGATGTTTCTAATGACACAGAGTGATCTACTGGAGATCTCTGTCACATTAATAAAAACATACACTAGTCCCCGTCAGAAAAGGCAGTGGCTGAGTGGAGATATGCAGGTGCAGAAGTAGGTTAAGGAAATGAAACTTATGTCCTCTGTTCAGGATTTCCATTTTCACTGGAGGGATTTAACAATSGGATGTTTTGTAAACCATCCTCTACATATGTGTTTAAGCTTGTGTAAATAAAAATTTCTTATATGAAATGAAACAAAAAGAAACTAAATTTTTTTATCAACAAATTTTCTCTGATCATGTACTTTAAAGACACCTATGACCTACAATATATTTAATATTCAATACAGTTCTAATACTTGCTGGCATTAATTTTTTTATCACTACTCTGTGTAAAATAATGTTAGGATTCTCATTTAATTTATATTAATAACACTAATTGTACTAGTATAAATGTATATATTAAAATGATTCATGAATCTATGTTGAGACAAGTAGGTTTTTGTTGGATTAAGTTAAAAAGGGCTGTAGAATTAATTTCATTGGAGTCAGGTCATGGCACTGTCATCATAAAACTGCTTAAGAAAACTAATTGCTGGGTGATACGTAGGTGAAGTTATGAACASTTTGGAGGAAAATAGTGTCCTAGAAATCTCACTGAGGGTCTGAAGTCTTTACAGAACATAAGCCCTGTGAAAGGACAATGCCTCTGATGGTGGGCAAAGCTTTGTTCACATTTAAGACTGATAAAACGCATGAATCCAGTCCCCCCAGCTCAGGAATGCTGTTACACTCAGTGCATATGCAGTTCTCTGTGGGCCTTTCATTCTTCCCCACTCAAAGCATTGTCCCTCTGGGTGAGTTTTGCCTCAACACATCTTGACTTTGACTCATGACAGCAGTTTTATGTAGCTAAAAATCTGGTTCCAAAGATCATTTATTCAACTGGCTTGGCTTACCAGCCTGTTTTCCCTTCCTGAGTATTTAAGAAGATTTTTTAGCCTTTGAGGGGAAGAGGAKGGAGTCTGACATAGCTGGCAGAGTTGCTGGCTGTGTGGGATGGGAATGGCAATTGAGTATGTCTATGCCAGTCCTCCCTGGCATCGGCTCTGTTTGGTCACTGCATTCTTGTGGCTGTGTGTCAGCACTTAGCCAAACAGAACTTTGAGCTATTATTAAAATGAAGAATGCAAATGTTCTCTATAATTCTGGATACAGTTTTGCTTCCATAACTATCAGTGGGAAATTTCCTACTGAAAGGAATCTAGCTGATTGTATACAAAACACTTTCTGTACTCTAGAAAAGCTAAGCTTTAATAAGAAGTATTTTTATAAATCCTGACACTTTTTTCCTATTAATTTCTAATTGTAGAAAATAGATTTTTTTGCCTCATGTAGTCCAAAGAAATGTAAGGATGTGGAGAAATATTCCRAAACACACTTTCCACCACATTCGTTTACTACTGCTAGGGCTTTGTAATGGGTKGTAATTTTACATTTTTATTTAATGTGTTGTTATCTATATTTTAAAAAATCTTAAAGTGAATACAGAAATCAATCAGATCCTGTAATCCATTCATGTGTGACTGCTGTGTTCAGTAAGGCTCTGTGGCAAAACTGAATCACTTTATTCAGCATTCAGTCCTACGTTAGATATTAGTAATTCCAGAATGCTTTGCTCCCTTAAATAGTCCTCTTAGCAGGGTGTGTTTGCCATTCTCACTCCTTTTTTGTTGTCACCAAAGCGTGCACATCTATGGTCCCATGTTTGAAAATAATAGATGACATAAAATGTGTAAAGGATTGTTTCTGTCAGTCATTATTTATGCAGATTGGGTTGCCTGTAATGGTTTGCAGAAGAACTTCAGGATTTGTCTCCTAAAATTCTGCTTTTTGAACAATCCAACACAGCACCTCCTTTTTCTTAGATATGTGATCATTTGCAGATTGCTTTACGACCAATCTCCCTGCCTGCTCCATTGCCTCCYCACTGATCCTCAAGTTGTTCCAAACCTTCCTGTCTGAAAGATGGAAAGCTGAAACGAGAACAAGTGGGTCTGGCAGGAAGTCATATCCCATSTTGCCGGGGCAGGGCAATTCTCATAACAAAAATTTTGCATTTTGCATGTTGGCCAACTGACACATGGTACAGCTGCGGAGCTGTGGGGTCTACCTGGCTGTCAGGGAGAAGAAGAATAGAGCAGCTGACACCTCTAGAGCTTTATTCAAGCTGTCCACRTATGCTGACAGGTAGCAGTGACATATGCTTTTTTGCTGTCAAAATTCGGGCTTAGCTCTACAATCATAGTGCTAAAAAAATATCTATTATACATTCAGATTCTGGATGCCAATTCTATGATTCAGTGTGGCAAATGTGAGATGAAGATCAGTAAGAGTTTGACTTTTGTTTACTATCTTTTCTACGGGAGAAAATGATTTATTTAAATGTCAAAAACTCAAATTCTGCCTCCACAGATAATTTACGCATGTCTTTAGAGATGAAAAATGGAACCAAACTACATGTCCTCTTTGCTCTACTAGAAACTGATGAAATAAAATTGCAAAATAGSCCTCATCACCACCAGAGAAATTATTAATAACTGGTTAGGCTGAAAGCAAAGATGTGATTGGATGGCAAGGAATTCAAATTTTGTTCTCAGGCTCCAGAGTTAACATTAATTCATTAGGGTTGCATATTTTTACTGAAATTTGGGAGTTCTGACACTGCTAACAGTTTAAATAGTTTTTTACTCATTAGTACTGTAATTTTAATATACATTCATTAATTGAATTGCTAAATGCAATGSTACTAATTCCTCATGACACCTGTTCTGCAGAAACTGAAATTAAAGTTAACATCAGAAAAGTAAGAGCAGGTTTGATTTTTATTAAAGTGCCAGCCATAGAAATAGGGATGGATGGGGCTGAAATAAGTGGGTGTAGAGCTGGAACTAAAGGACAGTAACACAAGATGACATTCTTAGCTGCAGTGGGGAGGAAAATGGTTCTGGCTGAAAGCTTACAAAGAGAGCAAAAAGTTATTCTTGCTTGTTCCACCAGGCAGCTGCTGGCACTCCCAAGCAGCTAAGAAAATCTTACTGCGCTGGGAGTTTTCCTGTCTTTCTCTAGTCACAAGTTTTGTGGTTACAATGCAGAGACAAAAGATCTTGTTACATTTTCTCTAATTTATTAACTGGGGTGGCCCTCTAGGGTACTTTCCATCCCTTATGGTAGCTGTAATCAGGAGACATTGCAGAAGGACAGGCTGTTCTAGTATTGCTTTTTTCATAATAATAATTTTTGTGATTATTAATGACAATGAATTAATAGTAATGCAACTACTCGTGTGAGCCCACAACCTGGCGAGTGCTCTGAGCAGAAGCTGTTGATGGCCATTCATCCTGCTTTAGTGTCCCCCACTGGAACAGTCAACATTTTGTTTGCCATCCAGCATGTCCTGTATGGCCTACCATACCTTCTGGGGAGGGTTTCTATAGCAGAGAGAGCAGCAATCGGCTCATTCACAGTTTTTGACATTAGACTTTCCCATTTTGTTTTTCCACACTAACCTGGGTAGCTGCCTAGCTGCTTTGGCACGGGGGCTCTTTGTGGAGTAGTTTTGTGCTGTGTGGCGTTGAGGAATACATTCAGTGCAGGTAGCTGGGGGTGCAGCTGCAGGTTGGGCTCTGGGCGGCAGGAACCTGAGGCAAGAGACTGGGAACTGTGGGACCAGACACTCAGAGACACGGCAGGAGCTGATGACCCCAGACTTTCACATGCTTAGTCTGAAAGGGTATAAAAGCCCATGGTTTCCTTGGTTTGGGGTCCCTCCTTGGAGGCTTGAGCTCGAGCTGTTATTTTGTTGTTGCGCCATGATTAAATTCTTTTAAGGACTGAGACATCTGAGATTCTGCAGATGGGAAGATGGGAAACCTTGGGTCGAGCAGGCAAGGAAAGCTTGTCTGATTGTGTGTGTGGGTGTGTAGCTGTGAAGGGGCCCTGGTCCCAGCTCAGGTGGTGGGAATGTGGCTGCCAGAGTGGCTCCTGGCCCGTCACCCAGGGAAGTTTCCTTTACAGTGGTTGACCATCTGTCAGTCAGAAGCATATATTGATTCAAGCCCTTCCAGAGCTCAGCGATCTACCTGCCAGTCTCTCACAGACGAAGTTGTAGATGCATACGAGAGAACTTGAACTTAGTTCCTGAGACACAGCTCTGATGATTTTTAATTTCATGCCTGATACACAGAGCAAAAAGCAAACTGTTTTGGCTGAAAATCACTTCTTCTGTGTCTGCTCTCCGTGCGAGGTCACAGTTTTGTTCCGTCTCATGTGTGCATTTACATCTCTTGGATTAAGAATGTCAGAATTGAGGAATATGTAGGAAATGTTGGTTGACATTGGGTCAGATGGTGATACAATTCCAGCAACAAACTATTCTTTTGGTTTTCCTCACACATGTCCACCCATGCAACATGAAACAATGGTAGCTGGAAAAAGTGGACTTGAAATAAATGGAGAGAAGATAAAGGAATGTGTGTAAGATACAGAATGCAAGAAATAAATTTTTGGTGGTGAAATGTAAGTGCTGTGTTGACTACAATTAAACCAGTACATACACACATGCATACTGTATATAGATATTGTTGCATATGCATGTGTCTATATATAGTGACAGGACAAAAATAATGTGGACCTTGCAAGTGAGTGAATAGATGAATGCATGGATTTAAGCTTGGGTTTGGGAAAGTACATAGCACATGTTAACAGAGAACTGGGAAAATCTAGATGGCAAGATACTGGAGGGTATAGGCATGATTCTGTTGCCTTTATTCAAATTTCCTTCTGGCCAGTAATAACTGTGCCCCTCCATAATTAATATTACTTATAAAAATTGTGATTTTAGATATTTTCTGGCTAGTTTTCTGTTCTCTTTCCTCTTTGGAATTCGGCAGAAAGTGCATATACATGAAACAGTTGTCTGTGTCCCTGAAGACCATCCATTTCAGTCAAAACTCCATGTTCTGCAAAGCCAGCCTTAGCAATAATGTGTTCCTCAGCCAAGCCCTTTTGCCATTGAAGGGTTAACCCTACACCAAGATCACCCAGTTGCTTTCCTCAGCCAGCTGATTTTCACTCACTGGTGCCACAGGGAAGGACACCATTCCCTGCTCCTGGCACTTCTCTGCTTTGGGCAGCTGGTGGTGATGTAGCGGTATTTGGATATTTGTAAATAGCAACAAATATCGGAGAGGAGTTAAAAGTAGCAGCAGTGCTCAAGTCTAAAACCTCCTTTTGCTGTCACTGAGATGTAACTATGGTAACTTTTTGCTACAGTGCCTTCATCTGGGTGATAAAGATAGACAATTTTTGGGCACCTCATTCCTTCCATTTTAGGGATGATTTGCAAAGTCCAATGCAGAAGCACTGAGTCATTAAAAAATCGTTGAAAGGGTGTTCTAGTTTTGCCTCAGCAGCTGCCTTTCAGGCTGTACACATTCAAGCTTGTCACTCTAGCTTCTAGAGCTATTACTGATTGATCCCTGTATCATTTCTCCCTGTAGTTTCTGATTCACTCTGTAGTTACAGAGGAGATTTTATTAAAGGTTGTTTTTCTTGCAGAGGAGTTTTTATTAAAGGCTGTTTTTCTTGCCCCCTCTAAAGGAAGGTCCTTCCAAAGACAGAATTGTTGGCACATGTGAATTGTCTAATGCTGAACTGATAGATGAGCTGTCATCAGGGTACAAACCTGTGACTGTTAGAACAAAGGTTGGCAAATTCAAATGGGAAATAAAGTGCATTTTTTTAACAGCAAGGGAAATTAATAATTGAAACAACTCACCTATGGATCCAGTCAGGAACAGATGTCTTCCTAAAAGCTGTGCCCCAGTTCAACAAGATGTTATTGAGCTCCATGCAGGAATCCACTGGTGAAATTCTCTGGGCTACATTTGGCAGAAGTCAAGAGCAGAGGATCCAATGGTATCTCCTGAATCAATAAAGCAAAACCAAACTGCCTCTGAAGGAGCAGCAAACAGCTTTTCTCTGCAGATCAGGCTTCAGAGCAGGGAAATGTAGCATTTGACAAGTGTGCTGTATATGGTAATTAAATTGCTTCTATGCTTATTTACAACTTTCTACTTCCTCTTCTCAACTGCATTTTTCATCTTATATTTTCTCCCTTCCTATTCTCTGCTCTTTTATCACTTTCTATTCCAAAGCCTTCAAATTGGAGCTGAACTTTTGAACCATACATGGAGTTTGTTTATCTTTAATCACCAACACACACTGACTACTCTACCACATGACACTTTTAGAGAAGACATCCCAAAATTGCAATATAAGGAGGGAATGGACAACCTTTAGGATTAAAACTGCTTAAAACATCTCAGGGAAAGAAATTATAGCAACAAATCACAATGATTTAACTCATTTACTGGTGGCAGCCAAGGGCATGTGCTAACAATTGCAGCATTTGTATTGAAGGAAGGTGGGCAGAGTTTGAACTGCTGGCAGTGGTTCAGGTGAATTTCGACTTATGAGTGAGGTCCTGTCTTCCTGCAGGGAATGGGAACAGTTACCTTCTGCTGGAGCCTTGGCCTCTACTGACCAAAACACAGTTCAGCCTGCACAAGTGCAGACTAATGCAGGTGCTCAAGCAGTAGGACCTCATTTACATTTTGCTATTTTCTGATGTGAACTTAGCAACAAACTTGGAGGGTCTCTTCAGGGCATTCTGCCATGGGTTTTATGCATCGTCAGTGTGTGCTTTCTCCTGCTTGTTTGTACCCATTCTTCTGTTGTCTCACATGACAAACCAGTCTGTAAGCTTCTCACAGTAGGTACTGTCTGTTCTGTCTTTCTAATATATGGGACTTGTAATGCCTAACTGGAAGTCCTGAGTGTTATGATGACAATTTCAAAAACACTCCAGTTACTTTAGCAGTGATTAACTGTGCCAGGCTATTGATACCAAGTTAACCATATTTGCATCCTGAATCTTTCAAATAACAAGCTGAAGCAGAATGGCCTGAAATTTCCCCATCTGAAAATTATCAGCTTTTAATGTATTTTTTAATTAAATGGGATAATTTCATTCACCTGAAAGGCTTCAGGTTGTCCAGTTATAAACCTCCCTGCTCTATTTTTCTGTATATAATAATTATTTATGAGATATTATTTATAATATTCTTATTTATTTTTTATGGCAATCAGAGCACCATAGATCACATCTTATTATACAGCCCTTGTTTCCTTGGCATGGGAATGTGCATAGGGAGTGTGTCCTGTGTGCTCTCAACACACACAATGGAAATGCCAGCACTTACCAGCTCTTATCCCACAAGACTTGCTGCAAAGTTGGTGCTGGTCACGATTCAGCAGCGTCATGGAGGTACCTAAGTCTGGCACAGGAACGGGTCTGTGAGAGTCATTAGGCTTTCTAAATGAACTGTTCTTGGTATGGATGAGCAAGAGTCTTCTAATTTGGCCAATGGCCAGGACCCAGAGACCAGGGAGCCGGAAGAGTTTGCCTCCAACATCTGTTTCCAGTGTGTCTATCTAACTCTCAATTTATCAACCCTTCACACTGTCAAGTAAAAAAAATGCATAAAATAATTGGATTGCATATTAAGACTCTTGAGAGAGTTGCTTATTGACCTTCTTCTACTCCAGTGAACTTAGCTGTGAAAAATTGGGTAAAAAGCAGGGACTTGCTGAAAGCGAGATATTACATCTGAGCAGGGCACTCTTGGATAAGCAGAAATTACTGTGTAAATAACAAAATGTGAAGAAATAAGATCCAAATTGAAGTGTGGAAATTGTGGACTGCAGAAGTGATTGCTTTTATAAATACTTTTAAATGCATATTTGCACTCTGAGTTTCAGTATAAATTGTAATGAAGTGCCTTTAGGTTCAGATGTGAATAAGGCCAAATGTTATGTGGGGAGAAAAAAAAACCCTTTGAAAAAACAGTCTTCCAACTGAAAATAACTGTGTTTTACCTCCCTAAACATAGCAGGATTGGTTCTGAATATCACAGTATTCTTCCGTCTGTTTCTTGTGCTAAACATTTGCTTTAACCTTTTGGACCAGACCTTCCTTGTCATTCATGCTTGATATAAACTAAAGCTACACAAAAAATAGTGGATTCTAAAAATCTCATACATTCTGTCTGTAATTATCCTGGTGGCATGGTGTGACCTGCTGATTCAATTCTTATTGAGATGAATATGAGCTGTTAGTAGACCAAGGTTCAGTGAATACATTAAATCTTGAGACCTCAATCAATTACCTGGTTCCTCATGGCACTGTTTAGGATGTCTGGAAAATAAAAGTATCAGAGGTGATTAGAAAATACCTCCTTGGATGTAAAACGTCTCTGAAAAGTTGAATATTGATTTTAGATGCACTGTTCCTGGTGACTTACTAAGTTTGACTTGTTTTTGTCTGTTAAAAGCGAAAGCAGAGTGTTGCACTCTTTTCCACTGTCAGTGTGCTAGGGAGGGACTTGCTAAGGTGTGACACTGATACAGCCTGCTTTGGTGGCTGTACTGTGTTACTAACACACAGCAGCCTTGTCCAAATTGGAGCAGAACACCTTTTTTTTCCTGCCAGAATCCACTTTGCAAGCGGGGCACAGGATGAAGGTGAGGAAGCTGCCACTTCCCAGCAAGCAGCTTCAGAATAGAGACAGAAAAGGAAGAGCAGTCACTTTGGTCTAAATTTAAAAGGCAATGCTGTAACCTCCTCACAGAATTGGTCAAGTGGCTTTTGTGCTATTTCCTCTCTCAGCTGTCTGACCCAATGGTAGAAAGGGTTTTCTTAGCATGTAAGTATGTTCCCACTCTGTACACTGCCATGACCATCATGATTGGTCCTATTAGGGAGCAGAGGGGCACACAGCAACCTATGAACGAACTGTTCTTCTTGTGTTCTCCTTGTCTTGTTTCAGTCATTTGACTCATTTTTTCACATCAGCTTCTTCCTGTGTACTTTCCTATACGTGTATAGTACATGAAGTCTTTCTCACTCCCACCCACTTTTCCTTCTTTCCTGGTGGGAGCTGTTCTGCTAATGATACAATCAGGGAATACTGTGGAGAGACAAAGGGTGAAATTTGCATCATCTGCTGAGCCTGTTAAACTCTCAATGTTCCATTTCATTAAATTTGTATGGCTGTGCTGGAAGAGCAAAGGACTATTCCCATATCTAGGGACCAACTCACCTCCTAGAAAGGTCTTTAGTTGGCATATACTGGGAAATTTCTAGTGCTAATGTGGATGCCAGCCTAGGAAGGCACATGGAGAGATAGACCAATTGGACTGAGAGTTGTGGGTTTTGTTTGTGAGGGTTTGTGTGTTTTGTTAACTGGAGTGTGGAATTATATCTAATTATTTGGCAATTCACTAAGTCTTTCATGTTAGAACAAGTGCCAAGGTTCCTTTTATTTTGTGTTCTCACTCAACTTAGCAGATTTTCATATCTTGTAGATGTTGAAGTCATAAAAGCATATTGCTATATACTGAGGACCATAGTATTTTAACAGGACAAGTGTCTTGGCTGGGATCACTTGGCAAAATTGGGAACAGAACTTGCCTTCTGCCTTTCAGCATGGTGCTCCGTCCATCCATCACTGCCTCTGACAGACCAGTGAGCTGGCTGGATGAGACCTGAATTCCTGCTTCTCAGGCCTATACCTCAGTGCAACTTCTCCTAATCTGGTGGGAATTCTGATAAAGAGTCAAATAATTATCTTCTTTTATAAGAAAAAAAAAAGGTATGCAATAAGATAGAAGCTACTCTTATATGCAATGCTTTCATTAGAAATATTTACATTTTGAAAGTGACTTCTTGTTCAGATTTCAGTATATAATTTACAAAGATGCAACTGAACTGCCTTTCCTCTGGAAAACATTTTATCTGGATGTACCATGCTAATATGATCAGTCATATGCTGTACATCTCTTCTCCTTCTCTTCCTACATATAAATTATTCAGAACTATTATAGCTAAAACTGTGAGTAGATGATTTTATTTCTGTCTTCTGAAATGCTAGAAAGGATTTGGTTTAAAATGAAAGGGATGACATTCTTGTGAGGTACTGGGAAAGCAGGAATCAATTGTGACTGGCAGCCTTACTCCGGGAGAAATGGAAAAAATGGTTAAAAATATCTCTTCTAGTTAAAAATATTAGCAGACTTAATATAAAATATTGAAGCCTACACAGCTTAGTCTTTAGAACTTCCTATCAAATATAACAATAAGCACATCAAAGTTTATGGAACCATTTCCTAACATAACTCTATCTCAACTCCCTTACGTGAGATGCTGTCAATTTGGCTTTGTAGGAGAAATTTAACCTCTTGCAATAACCCAAACATTTAGATCTTCTCACCTGAAAACACTTGATTTAACCTTCTGTAATCAAGGAATTAATGATTTCTCTTGCGTACAAATAAACCATTCTGTGACATCACAGTCTGTAATTCCCTCAGATCCACAGGCTTTGCTACCTGCCTTGGCCTGCAGTTCCCAGGAGCAGCTGGACTGAGGAGCAGATATCAACCAAGTGCCTTGAGGTGTTTGTGACTGCAGAGGAGCTGGGCTCTTTGTGCCTCGGGATGAAATTTGAAGCTTTTTGTGCTGGGCTGCTTTGTGCAAGCTTTCTCCTTCATTCTAGTGGAACACGAGGTTAAGGTAGGTTTAGCCTCTTATTTGTGTTTTCTTCCAAACTATTTATAGCAAGCTTTACTATCTTTTACACGGCAAAACAGTCCTTTTCTTTGACAGAAGCTGAAGTTGTGCACCCTGTAGCCCCTACACACAGCTTGCTTTCTGGGGTTTTTGCCCGCTGGAAGACTACAGCCCTACAGAAACATGGGCCATTTTGTCTTGATTCAGCTGCATCTGAATCTGGGCTGGGCTGCAAAACGTGTAATTTTTTGTTTTAGTGATCCTGAGGAAGTAACTGTAGAATGCTTCTGTGATTCCTGTTTTGTCCCTGAGACACAATCTTTGTCCTCTGTGAGAGCTTATATGCTCTTAATGTGATCCATGGTGATGTGGCCAATGGTGTTATTCCCAAATCCTACTCTAAACACCACATACCTAATGTTTTCTAGATAAATGATCTCTTAGGCTTCTTTCAACCCAAACTATTGAATAATTCTATGACAAGGTTTTATGCTTTATGCCAAGTGGATTATAGGAAATGGTGATGAAATGAGATGGGGATGTTGTTTTGTAGTGCTTATTTGAATGACTCTGGGTTGGAATTTGTCAAACCAGCAAGGAGCAGCCTATGAACTTTAGGAAAATTGTTCAATAAAATCTACTAGCTCAGGTTGGTGCTATGTGGTACTGTAGGATGGCTGTCCTAACTAGTGATGGTCCTGGTCATAAAATTTGTGTTTGGATTCAGTACAGCCTGAGCTTCAGAGCTGCTTCATTTTCATGTGAATCCATATCTTTGTGACAACATGGGACACTTGTAGAGTCATGTATAGGTGTAATTTTCAATTTATTTTTGTTCTTTCTCTTAAAAGTCTGATTCCAAATCTTTTAGCCTTTGCCTCATCTTTGTATGCACTTATGCTGAAAACAGAAGTGCTGTTTCTAGCAAAAATCACAAGTTTTTACAAAGTTGTATCTGCAAGAAGTTTCTTCCTGTTATTTTGTTTATTGCAAAGAAAGAAATTAATTCTGTGGTGACATATAATTTGTCCTCATTAGCAGGAAACAGAATTTTTATGACTCAAAAGCTATTTGTTAGTCTAACATACCAGCCTAAAATTTTAGCCACCACTGATTGTGCATTGTTGACTTGACAGCAGAAGTAACCATAACTTAGACTTAATGAATGCTTTCATGCAGTATGCACAGTCCTCCAAGAGTCCTTATTTCATACTATTTAATGCTGTGCTGAACAGTTGAGTTTGATAAAGGCTGAAACAGTCAGAATTATGCTTTCATTTGAATTTTAATTTTTAAAGGGGGAAGGCAGATGGTATTGTTTTACAGAGAGAATAGCCCAGCATGTCCTGCCATACTAAAAGTCTCTTTGAGCCCATCTGATGCAGGTCTCTGAGTTTTTTCTCTGCTGGTTTCCTTAGCTTACTCATCGCCTTCAAATTGCATATATTAGCTTCCTATCAGAATAACTTGCAGGCATGGAAATCGGCCATGTCCTGTGAAGGTCACTGGAAAATTCATTCCCAAATAGGCAGCTTTTGTATAGCATTGATGCTCTTCTTGGTGCCAAAGCCTTAACTTTACAAATGGACATGAGTTCAAAGGCAAATGCTAATTCAAAGCAGCAGCATGTCTTTGGAAGTACAGTCTCCTTGATCTAGTGTCCAGGAACAAATTATATTTAAGTCACTCCCACTGTAGGTTGATAACTTCTCTGACCAAAAGTTAAAGCATATTCCTAAGGCCATTGTCCAAACGCTCCTTCAACATTGACAGGCTTGGGGCATCAACCACCTCCCTTGGAAACCTGTCCCAGTGTTTGACCACCCTCTTGGGAAAGAAATAATCATGATCACAAGTAAAACAGAATGATCCAATAATTCTCTTTTTCTTTGACAACATCCCCATTTTTTTTCCTATGTGGCATCTGCCAGTAAGGCCCCTTGCCTCAGTCTCAGTGGATACCAATCTGCCTTTTATAGATCTTCTCTTCAGAGTTCTTTTAGCCTTCATAGGAAGATGCCATCTGACTCTTCCCACCTGTGGTTTCCTGGCTCAAACATCTGTTTTAAAAGCTGTTGTAATCTCAGTATAGATTTGCCTCAAAAGAGACAAAACTCCTCTCTCATAAATCTTTCCTGATGCTTCCACATCCTTGTTTTTCCCCAAAAGCTTAGGCAGCAATATCTGTTATTTTCTCAGCTCAACCTTGTAGATAGAAGTTCAAAGCTATTGATGTTGGCACAGATCGGTTTCAATGGTATGAGTAGAAAACCCCCAGAAAACAAACAACCCTCAAAAAAACCTGCCAAAAAAGGGGTACTTTGTTTCAAGTTTGGTGAATTCCATGCAAGTAGAAAAAAACCCCAACCCAAACAAACAGCACAAGACCAAAACCTAGATCTGATTCAAAAGCGTTGGCTACCATCATTAGCTGTGCCACAAAAAGGCAGGGACTCAAAATCTCATTCCTTGCAATACTATCAAAGGTGATAAGGAATCAATTCTTTGAGACTGAAGCCACATTTTAAAACTTACTGTGAAGAGTTAATGGACAGTCAGAGATGAACTTCGCGGTGTTGTGGGAAGTGGAGAGCGAGCAGGCCAATAACTAATTCTGTCATGACTGACAGTGGAAGGGGGTGAGTGAGGGAGATCTAGGAGCACGAGGCTGCAGCCAAGAGAAAAGCTTTCTGCCTTCAAGACAAATTTGTACGCTGCAGTGCACATTGCTGGGAGGTGCTTGGTGATCTTAGAGTAGACTAGAGAGTGATGGATATGCCAAAGCAGTAGACAATTTGTTTTCTTTGCTGCTAGAAGACTTCTCCTAATGCTTAACTCTTCCTTGGTGAGGAACTACAAGCCAGTGCCTGTCATTTTGGGGATTCTGGTGATGGGAATAGTTGTGATAGAGGGCACCAAGACAAGGACCTGGGCTGAAGTTAACCCAGAAAATACAAATGCAGGAGAAGAGTTAGAGTTGAAGTATTATATCCAGATTTCTTACATTGCTAACCCCAGTAGACCTGCTGGTGCAGCATAGAGGAGCAGACAAATTTCAGTACAATAAAGTAACATTCAGTGTAAGAAAAAGTATTAAGTACCGACCATTTTTATTTTTTTGTATAACTGCTACTTAATATTGCGAGCATTCTCAATGCAAAGGTCTTGCCCCTCAGGAATTGTTGTGAGTTGAGTCCCTGTTGAAAGCTGAGTATACGGATGATGGCTCTCTTCAAAGTGATGCGAGATTTATTTAAATGTACATCTTGTTCCTGAAACAAAAATGGTCTCAAAGTTAAATGTATCATGTCTCCCCGCAATTCCAATGTACACCTTGACTTCTGCTTCAATTGCTGACTCTGGTGAGAGAGATTAAAGTGGACAGAGAGCCTCCTACACTTTGGAAGAGCTGCTCTTCTTTCTTTCCTGCTCTCCAAAAAGAAACTTCACTGGAAAACCTAACAAAGGTATAATCCATCTCCAAATCAAAAAGTACGCCTATCCTGTAAAAATGTGTTAAATTATGTGTAACAGTGCCACCTGCTGAATCCCTGCCTAACACCTTTCTTCTCAAAGGGAATGTGAGCCTTAATGAAATGAAGTTGGTTTTGATTAAGGCACAGACACACACCCTGGCTGTTTCTCATATAGAACACAGGGTACGATGTGGTTTAAAATACTAAATTAAATATTCATCTTTGGAGCATAAAATTGGTTTCATTAAGTGTATCATAATGCAAAGGCAAAATACAGTCCTTGGAAATTATACCAAAAATGAGTTCATCTGTTGTTAAACCAGCCTGATGCATTTTTCACTATTATTAGTACTGAGACGTAAAAAAAAAAAAAATTTGAATTGTGCTGCTAGTAGTAACTTGTCTAGAAGATGCCAATGTTCTCAAGTTGCAGACAAAGAGAGATTCCCTGCTGAATTTCTAAATTTAGAAATACTTGAATCTACCAAGAACACTGTCAAATGAGTCTAAACTCAGTGAGACAGGCAGTCATTTTGTGGAAGTGAGCGAATGCCTTCACTGCATTCAGCAGTTTGATACAACAGCCCCCTTGCTGCCTAAAAACAGCTCACTTTTTGGAAGCCATTATAGCCTGACTTCTGCCCACCTTCTTAATAATTGATGTGTCTTTAAATGTTCCTGTTCATTTTAATGGAATGCTGATGCAGGACAGTGCTGTTGAGAGTCAGYGTAGCTGAAATGAGCTCCTGCTCCGAAGGAACATCCTGTGTGATGCCAGATGCTTGTGAGTTTGAGCAACCTCAGTGACACCACCTGGGTTAGGCTGGTGTATGCAGTCCTGCAGCATTTGCATGTTATCAGGCTGGTTTTTGCATCATATCATTTATGGAAACACCTTTCTGTTGTGTTTAAAAGCTATACACACCTTTGCCTCTTTTCTACCTGGTGCAGTGTGACCCTGAAGGGGCTGKTTTGCTTGATGACCATCCTGCTCAGGTGACTTTCCTCTGCTACCTGCACAGTTTTGCAAATGCCAAGACCGGTGTCCACTTTGGTCACAAGTAGAACTCTAATACCTTTGGGAACTAAATCCAACATGTAAAACTGTGACATTCTGTGTACTTCTGGCATTAGCTGGCAGGAAATGTTGTGCCAAAGAGCTTGCTGTGAAGCTGTCTTAATTGGGAAAGTGGAAGAGAACATAATGTAATGGACAGGACTCATGTAAAAGCATCTAGCAGTAAAATGCAGGATGCATACCTTCCCTTTTCCACATCCCTACATCTGTCTGAAGAAGAACAAAAAATATAAAGCTCTCAGCACACGGCAAATACAGCTTTGTTTAATTAGAAAACTGGATCCGCATATTTTGGGCACCAAATTGAGAAATGTGAGACCTTACCTGGCTGTCACAGGTAAAATGCACAAGTATTTTTCTTCTTGCTGCCCCTGGCACTGACGTTAGGGCTGTGATTGTATATAGAGATGCATTCTTGTGTTTCCATTTCCAGTGTGAGCTCTGTGGTATTGGCCTCAGTGTTTCTAAGCAAGGAAAAAGGGACGTTAACAGCCATGTAAATGAAACTGGACACATGCTTAACAAAATGCGACAGCAAAGTAAAGCCACTGACTTTGTTCCATCAAAAGATACAAATTTTCCATCCTCCAGCGTAACATTCAAAGCGCCAGCATTCTCAGAGCTGTTTTCGCTCTGTGATGTTCTCTAACAGTCAATTTGTTTAAAGGGGAAAAAAGGATGGCATTGCAAATGCAGCAAATAAAACCTAGCAGTGCTGCAGCATGAAATTCTAGCAGATATCCTACTGCTGGAGTCAGGCTTCCAAAAAACAGCCATTCATACTGGCTCTGGATGGCAGCAGTGGCACAGAACAGAGAACCTGTTTTCTTCCATCAAGGAGTACAGGCAGAGATGGAAACACTCTTGTATTTTGTCACCTGTGCTCAATACCTGTGTGCTGAAATATCTGATAAAAACTTCAGAGGCATCTTGAGAACCGTGTACCATGAAATAGATACTGCTGGCTTCAGCTTGGGCTCAGCTCAAAACCCTAGATGAACACAAAGGATTTCTCTATATTTGTCATAATAAAGATGGTCTCTAGCAGCTCTGCATTCACAGCTGCAAGGAAGCCATAAGCTTCTGCGCATTTAATAGTCACACTGGCATGTTAAACTACTTTTTAAAACCCAGACTGATTCTAGTGAGTTCCTCAGACAAACCTTTTGCCTAAATGTCTCCCAAAAGGAGCTCTGGAGTCTGTACTGAGCAGTAACTGTGTTAATCAAAGTGCTGAAAGCAATATAAGAAACATTGCCTATCTAAAGAATAGGGCAACGCAGGTTCTCTACCCTTTTTCAGCCTAAGTGAGAACTGGAGAGTAGGACTGAGTAGCAGATTAGCATAGCATCCTCCAGGTTTAACTGTAAGAAGAAGAATTTTCTAAGGGTACACTGAGGTTGTTAACACTTGGCAGCTTCTGCCTATTTGCTGTGAGTGAGAATGAGGAATCAGAGGATGTTTTGAGTTGAGAGGTGTCTTAAAGGTCTTCTAGTTCCAAGCCCCTGCCATGGGCAGGCACATCTTCCACTAAATGAGCTTGCTCAAAGCTCCATCCAATCTGGCTTCAAACACTGAATTCTCTGTGCAATGTAGTCCAGTGCCTTGGACGGAGCTGTTCCCTTGACAGGAGAAACGAGTGTTGAGAAGGTTTTGGATAAAGCCTGAGGAATAACAAGCCAAAGGCTGAGGTCCGCGTGGTCTTGTTTCTGAGATACCAATAAAACCACACTCTGGAAGAAAGGTGAACACAAACGTTTTTWAAGAGAACCATGACTTGAGGTAGTAGAGCTAAAGAAACTATTTACAATGGCAAAACCTGTCCTCATCCTACGAGCCAAAGGCATTTGAGGTGTTGCTGTTGCTTGGTAATCTCCATGGGAAGCAGGAAGAGCAAACCACTTCTGTTTGATGAATTTGAAACGTGTGGTGAAGAATGAACGAGTGGAATCCACTGTAATCCTTTGGTAGTGCTGTCGTGAGTCCAAATGCACAAAACACAGTGGGAGAATAAAACACCTTAAAAAAGGATTTTAAATCTCTTTCTAGGCACACTTTTCTTGGGAACACCTATGGAAGAASAAAATGCTATGCTTCTCTGAGTAAAAAGTTGAAATTCTTCTCTTTTTGCTGCTGAACATTTCCTTCTTCTGCCTCTTCTCAGTCATTAGGTGCTGGGTCTTAAATTTACCCTGTCTCCTGGGAGGAAAAAATATCCATGTTCTACAGAAAGAAGGACTTACTTCTTTGATAGATTTACTTTAAAAAGGAATGGGGAAGAGACTTGCAACAGATTTGAAGTGTTAAAAATAACCATGGACAGGATGTAGGTGATGTCAGTTATGTAGCTTTCCTCAATACAAGTACAGAGCTGAGAGGGATGAGGTGGCACAGGAACAAGGTGCTATGGAGGTGATCGTGAAGCTGAGGGTGTGKTTTCAATCCTTGCCATTTGTTGAGCTATTTGACCTCTGGCTTGACCTTGAGTACTTTGTCTGCAAAGCTGGTATCAGGTTTGGAATTGGACAATATTTTATGTACTTGGAAGGTGTACTTGGTGAAAATGGAACTTACGGTGGCAAAGACTTTGAATTTGGAAATCCATCAGTTTTTATTGAAAGGATTTTTTTTTTTAATGGGGAAAATTAAATGAAATTTTGTGTGTTTCTGAATATTTCTCTTACAATTAGCAAAATCTAACCTCTAAGAAAATTCCCAAGAAAATCAGAGGAAAATTACTATTACCACAATGTAGAGAAAAATCCTTATTCCGTCAAAAGCAATCATTGCTCATTTTGAGTGTGTTTAGATTCATTGCATGAGAATAGGGAGCAGAGGTCCCAGCTGAGCCCATGACCCCTGGGATGGAGCACTGGGGATGTGTGTACTGCAAGGCTGTTCCTTTCCGGGAGAACTCCAGATGACGCCAGCAAGGGTTTTTTCCAGCTGTGCAGGCCCAGAAAKAGTGGGGCAGAGTTATTGAACAGGSAAATACTTCAGAGGAACAGCGAGGCTTGTTGTTCCTGCCTTGGGATAGGGAATGGGTTTGATGAACCTGGGGCATTTTCCTGCCCTTTCTTGTGTGATTTTTTTAGGCTGGGGGTTCCAAGGCTCCCGTAACGCAGACTGTAGGTGGGACTGAAATTTTCTGTTGGTTTGTTGTTCTCTTATGTTTTTTAGCAGTTTTTGGGATTTTCAGAATTGGGAGGGAAGCTTTCTAAAGGCACCAGCAGTGCTGCCTGTGAGTTATTCTTGGCCTTTTGCACACAAACTGTGATTTGTATTTGTTCTCTTTAGCACCTATGGGGGTAACCCACACCAGCCACGGGGCTGTGCTGGTCATTCACCTTTCTGATCTTTTGTCAAAATACATTTAGTGAGAACAGTGGGGTGTGAGGAGAACCTGAGGAGTCTTCCAGCTGGTCGGTGTCAAAGGGGAGAGAGACCATTGTTGAAGTCCTCYATCACAGTCAGTGCAAAAGGGAGAATGAACAGTTTACCAAGAAGCTGTGGTGTTAAACCTCAAGAGATGAGCTCTGAGAGTGCAAAATTCTCTTACTGAATTGATAAAATAGTAAATGAAAGGGGAAGCAAAATTTTATTGAAATTAACATGAAGTCCCTTTAATCATTAAGCTTAATCCTCAGTAGAAAAGGACTCCAAAATTGATTCAAAATCTCAGTACAACCATCCTCTCTAATGTGAAACAGAGATTCAAGTAAATGAATGATTTGCTTAAAAAATTCTGACTAATCTTGAGAACATTAAAATTAATATAAATGTGTGATCTCAAGTTCTATCCRTTTTTGGATCCCATTTCAGTAAGTGCATATAATTTGGAATGGGACCTAAGCCATTTTGTGTGTGAGTGTACAGGGAATGCATTCCAGTACCTTTAATCAGAATGTCAAAGGGGGATCAGTTTCGCTGTTTCTCATAAGGCATGGAAATATCATCTGAGATGAACTGGAATAGAAAGAAAACATACCACAGAGTGGAAAATGCAACACTTTTTTTGAGGATATGAGATCATTTAAGAAGCTATTTCCATGGGAGAAACAACACACGTAAGGCTGTGAGAGCTCCTGGCCGTGTGTTCATGTTGTAACACTTAAATATTGCCTACATGTCTGAAATTCTATCAAGGAATTATGCTGTGGATTCCAGGATCCACTGGGATAAGAAACACAATCTCCCTATATTCYTGGCTTTGTGGAGGAATGATTTCTGCCTCCCTCCCTCCCTCCAATGAGCATCTCTTTGGACAATTCCTTGCATCGGCTAAGGAATTTTGAGGGGGAGGCAATCTGAGCCATAATTTTTGAGTGCTAGATAGCMTTCAAAGCTCAGTTTATTTTACATTCTGCAAGAAAAAGGGAGTTAATTGCTCAGTTTAGAGATGACATGGCATTTCCCGCTGAACCTCAATTTAATCTGCTACACGTACTTATTAAGATACTGTCATCATAGGGTTAAAGGTGATATGAGGGCACTGTATCATCTTAAATATTAAGTAAATTTTGTATAACAGAGATCATTACCTTTCACAGATGCCTGCCCTGTCAGCCCAGTGCTTTTAGTTAGACTTAAGTATTTAGCCTTTGGAAAAAGCAGATGTGTCACAGGCAGAGAGGGAGGGGTATGCGTCCCATCTGTGCCTGCAGCACCCAGGAACACATGGGTGCTCTGATGGTTTAGGGCTGGAGGTGGAGAAATCTAAAGAACTCAAGTATGTCTGCTCAACTGGGAGAAAAATAAATTCTTCGTTAGCTCTGGGAGATGATCAGCCCCTGAAATGGAAGAGCTGATTGCAATAATTTTTCTAAAGTTGAGCGGAGTACTGAGGAAAATAAAGAGCTGCTCTTGCTTGCTGTACCTTGTGGCTAAAGGGCCTGCCCAGACACATTCATGGATTTGCTCCTTCCCTTCCATTTCCCRGCCGAGTAGTGGGTTCAAACCCTGTTCTTTAGTAAGACCCCTGGTGTTTTATGATGCCAACAATGGTAACTTCATTGCTTCCTTGGATGCAGGAGTTGTTCTGGTCCTGCCATGGCTTCTCCCCTCTGCCTGCATCCTGCCAGCCTTCTGAATCCTGCCCTGCCAGCTAGGAACTCATGTCACACTATGCAGATTTCCTGTAGCTGAGATTCTCATGTGTATTKGTGTGCTTTTGGAGGTAGATGAGTAGCATGGTAAATAAAGCAGGAAGTGCTTCTTTTCACAAAATTAACTATTTCTCTTTGCCTTTGTACTTTTTTGAAAACTACATACATACTGACATAAACTGCTGTCACCTGAAGTAAAAGCACTTACTGAAGCTTGTAAGGGATTTTACACATCCTTCTGCAAGCCTAAGAAATAGACATCTGCTAGGATAGGGTTAGAGAAAATGATACTAAATAGTGGGAATCTTGCAGAACTTGGGGAAAGTCTGGAAGATGATGCTGGGGGCTTCTGAGTCCTGAGGTTGCTCTGAATTGAGGGGCAGAGAGGGTATTTAAAATTGCAGCCCAGGCTGCCAGATATGGACAAGTTCCACTGAAGAAGAGAATTGAGTGTCAACCTGGACTCGTGCAGGTTGTGGTGAGTGAATATGCCATACTTGGAAAAGGTGCTAGGCCAACAAGCTGAGAGGATAGAATGTCCTTTCTTTGCAGCACAGACACAGCAGAGCTGTTGCAATGCCAGCTTCCCCATAATACCCAGTGACCAATTATATTGCTGCTAAACCAAGCTACAGTAAAATCTGTGTCACGCTTAAATTGCTGTAACAAAAATGTGCAGTCAACTGTATCAGAAACCTTTGCTAGATCAATAAATAAGGCTCCATAAATGTGGACAATATCCAGAGAAATCACGGTATCATTCCCAATGCATACAGCCATGCTGCAGTAGTTAGTCTGAGTGTGGTCCTGCATCCAGAATGAACAGCAGTTGCTTAACTGGTGTATAAATCTGCTGTGAACACATGGCTGTGTGGGTGACTCTTAAATGAAGAATGGCCAGGATAGATTTGACCTTTTGTGTAATTTTGTGAACCTGGAGGATAACTGCTTGTCATGTAGCTTCTTTCTGGTTCAGTCTGAGGGTAGAATTTGTGCTTTCATGACTGATGAGATGCAGAGCGTGACTGTCGCGTATGAAGGGCTCACAGGCAGCAGCTGCCTCTGTCCGTCAGCACCAACTCACCCATGCCAGACCAGCAAGATTTTCCCAGTATTTTTTCTGTTCTGAATTGTTACTTCCTGCCCCATAAATTACTTGCACTAACACTTCAGATGGTTTTGACTACCTTTTATTGTGGAGATTGGAGTTAAGTAATATTGTGTTGGTTTTGTCTGGTTGGGGTTAATTTTCTTCCCAGTGACAGGTAAGGGCTGTGTTTTGGATTTGTGCTGAACACAGTGATGATCATAGAGGTGTTTTTGTTACTGCTGAGCAGGGCTTACACAGAGCCAAGGCCTTTTTCTGCTTTCCATACTCCCAAGGTGGCAAGGAAGTTGGGGGTGCATGGGAGGTTGGGAGGAGACACAGCCAGGACAGGTGACCCCAAATGACCAAAGGGATATTCCTGACCATGTGACATCCTGCTCAATATACAGAGTGCAGGAAAGAAGGAGGAAGGGGGGGACATTTGGAGTGATGGTGTTTGTCTTCGAAAGTCACCATTACCTGTGATGGGGCCCTGCTCTCCTGGAGATGGCTAAACACCTGCCTGCCCATGGGAAGCAGTGAACTAATTCCTCGTTTCACTTTGCTTGTGTGCATGTTTTTTGCTTTCTCTATTAAACTGTCTTTATCTCAACCCATGAGTTTTCTGGCTTTTACCCTTCCAATTCTCTCCCAATCCGACTTTTGGGGGAGCGAGTGAGTGGCTGTGTGGTGCTTGGCTGCTGGCTGGGGTTAAACCATGACAATTATGAACTCAAAATCACTGGAAATCAGTTTGAATTGTTTATCAGACATATTTATAATCCTGYTTTCATGATGTTTTTTCATTGCAGGGTAACTTTTGAGGGAGGGAGAGTTTAGTGGTTAATCATTATTATGAAGAAATTGTAAGTGATGTGTACCAGTTGCAATTCTGACTTTGTAAAATCAGCTATGAGGGCCAGTCTAAGAGAGTCCTGCTGTAGGTAATGACAGTTGCATCTCCTCCATCGATTTTGTGAAGTGTGGGCTCTGCAGAAGGGATCTCATCTAGTATTTTCTGTATTTGTGAACTTGCAGCAGTATGTTCCTTCCCTTTCCTCATGCCTGTGCCTGATTCACGTTGCACAGGCATTGGTCACAGCTGCAGTTACAATGTCAATCTTCTTCATCAAAGCCTATGGATGTGTGTGTACCCTGATCTAATACTTTTGTTGGCCTGAATGACATGTGCTGTTTATTCAGCTGAGGATTCCGGAGCTCCCCATCCTCGCTGTTGTATCCTCTTCAGGGTGTGTAAGTTCCTGGTCATTGTGTACCTGGTATAAACTGCAGCTCTCTGGGCATTGTGAAACAAACAAGAGATGTAGGTGAATTCCACAAAATACAAATATGATATTATGTGAATTTTACACCATCTGCCTTCTTAATGCTGCCACTTTCTACCTAATAAAATACATTTGGATCTGAGAAGAAGAGCATCTCACCTAGTGCATTCTAGCTCCAGAAAATGGAGCAAAGGGCAGGCAGAGTCAAGATCAACAGCTGGAGCTGAGATTGTGCATGTGATATTTAACCTTCACATGAGTGGCAAGGWCTGGGGTACATGGTGACAGAAAATGGGCTAGTGGTAAATCCAGTAAATGGATTTAGTATTTTTGTCGAAAATGTTTGTATGGGTGATTTAACACTACAGTTACCCAAATTTGTCCTGGCCAGGGGCTTGCCACTGAAGCAATTAATTGAATGAGATGGGCATGGTAACAGGGATCCTTGCTGTTCTTCACTAGGGCTGTGTATGTACATGTGACAAATAAATTGCTGGTGACTGGCAGGGATTGCAGTAAAAGGTGGCATGCCCCCTAGCCAGAGGCAGGCTTTGGAGGCAATTAATCAAATGAGTTGGGCAGAGATATGTGACACCTGTCCCAGATAGCTCTGCAAATACACATGCAATTAATGATCTTGATGAAAGGAAGAAGAGATAATTTAAAGTAAGGTGTTCTCTAAATAGCTAGAAACGCTTAGTAGAAAATTTCTGCTTTAGCTACAAAGGAGTCCCAGCACTTTCAAACATCTGCATTTCCAGGTAATTCAGTGGATGCCCGTATGAAGAAGGAAACACAAAGAATTTTCAGTGTCCTAAAATTCCCTCAGCTTGAAAGCTGTTTGCACAAACAATGTGCATGCACGTGTTCAAGTATTGTAGCTCAACTGCCAAATTTAACATAAAGATAGCAGAAATTCGCAAACATTGTAGAGTGCTCTTATAAACATCTTTGCTATCAGGTACTAGCTAATGTAACCCAAGAGTTTGCAAATGTACTTTGCTCTATTGACAGCAGGTGTTTTAGAGCTTTTTAGGTCATGACACCTTTTTACAATCTAAAGGAATATTGGTCTAACCATAGTATTCACCAAATTTATGCTGGATTGCACCTTTGCGTGGCAAGCATTAATTTCTAATGGTGATCTTGAGATTTAAAAAAAAAATTWAAAAAATTGTAGCAATAAYATTTTTTCCCCACAGAGATTTAGCTAATCAGCTCTTTTTTCTCTTGTTGCCTCTTGCTCCCTGCCCTTTTCCTGTAGGAAATCACACTTGTTATTCCACCCTAAAACTACTTCTCCATCATAAGGATATCCTTGAATCACTACTGACTTAACCAAAAGTCTTCCAATGCAAACAGTTAACTATGAAGGCTGATGATATTCACTTTTCCCTGSATATCCTAACACAAGGTCAGGACTTTGTTCTTTTAGGAGTTTCACATAAAGATGATTACCCTCATACAGAACATTGACAATCTTGATTTGTGACATTTGTCTACTTCTTTTTCATACTGGAAGACTAGTCTGTCCATCTCATGTAACTTTGTTCTCCAGTGGATGCATCATAAGTTTGTTTTTGATCCTACCCATCAAAATGAGTTATTTGGGAATGTTGCCCTCAGGTTTCTCTTCTACTGCTGTAGCATCACAGGCATTGCTCAGCAAAGAGTATCCCTGATGCAGACTTCTGGAGACTTCCTTAGCTCTACTTTCGTAGCTGGATTTTGTGAATTCTGCAGAGCTCTTTTCCCAAATATCCCTACCTTGCTGAAACGGACARGAATTGGTACTTAGCCTTTATTAACCCAAGTTTAACATGTCATCAATTATCTGAAGAAGCACTTAAGATTTTTTTTTTCCCCAGACTTGTCATGGCAAGCCATGGACTTTTAAGATAAAGCAAAAGGATAATGGCAGCTTAAATGATGGGCAAACTGGTTGACAAGCACAATGGGAGATGATCTTTAGTATGTACATTAACAGCTTGCCATTTCAGAGAACTCCTTTTAGTTGAATTGAGTGGTACTATTGTTCTCTTTGCAGTTTCATTCCCACAGCAGGGAGAATACAAGAAAAGGAAGAGCAGGACCCTGCAGATGACGGAGTCTGATCAGTTAATTTCAACAGCAACTGAAAAGGAATCTTTTCATCTCCTCATAAGCCTCTGTCCATCGCTTGCAGGGTCCCAAAGAAAGAAAGAGCGCATAACAGCAGGGTACCCTGAAGCCCCCACCACTCCCACAAGGTCAAACTCATTACCTGCTCTATTGCCACTTCTGAACTGTGCCTGTCAAGAAAAGGTGAACAGAGATCTGTTAATTTTTTTCACCCCACCCTAAGTGAAACATAAAAGCAGCAATAGAAAAGTCTTAAGGAGAAACAGGATGATGATACAGAGATTCTTTTGCACAGAAGAGAAACAGCCTGTATTTAATGTGTTCACAGACATAGAAATTATTTGTAGGCTGGTTATCAATCCTCCCAGTAGTCTGCTGGAACCTGCAGATATGAGGTAACTGCTGGAGTCGTCAGTGCCTTGAGTCAAAGAAGAATGAATGCATTGCTGTCAAATGATCCTTCTTTATTTTTATTTTTTGACCCAGCTTTATTATTCRTGTGCAATCAAAAGAAAAGGACAACTGGATGGGAATGAGAATCTAACTCCAAAAAAAGTCATCTGTCTGAAACACAGAGACTTAGTCAATAGAGCAGGGTTGTCTTTTCCAGAGAGCAGCTTGAAGAGAAGATTCAGATTGGGATTGCATTTCATATTTCTTGTAGGTTTCTCACCAGGCCTGTTCTGTATGTCKTTCAGTATGCAGGTGTTAATTAAATCAGTTTAATTCCATTCATTACATCTCTATCGGAATTGGTCCAATATCCTCTAATAACACTCAACCTGCTAATTGTTTCCCAGTGAAAATAGAGATGGGTCAGTCTGAACCTATAGGACTTTATTATTGATTACCTGGAAGTTAGATGGATGGTCTTTGCTTAGTTCTTAATGAATTAATCTGCATTAGTGATGAGGAAAAGTAGAAATAGTTTTGATTTTAGTCTTACTGAAACTGGGGACATGTCTTAAATTTTGCAAACCAGCAATGGATAAATGAGAAGTCTCCAGCTCAGTAGAGTTCACCACAGGCTTCAGAATACTAATTTTGTTCTTCATTTTGCTTTTGCTTAGAATGGAGCCTGAATCTACAAGCACTTTTCTTTTTCTTTCATCTCTAACCTTAAAATTGCTCAATATCAGTTTTGCAGTAAAGGACAACGCAAAGCTGGAATTTGGGCTTCCCCCTTGTAAGCCATATTTGAATTTGCTGTAAATCAACATGACTGCTTGGTTGGCAATAAGGTAGGATTTTTGTACCGACATAATGTGCCGTGATAGAAAAGGACATAAATAAAACAGAGTTCTCAGAGGAGTACCTTTAGGGACAAAAATATTCTCCCTAAAATTTAGAACCCCCCTAATTCCACAGTGCTGTTGTTTTCCTTAAAAAAGGGACAATTCTTCTCAGCTTGTGCAATTCTGTAGCAGTAATTATAAGCACTAATCTTAAAAGACATTTCATGGAGTGGACATGTATGTGCACGTGCACACATCTGTGTATCTGTATGTACAAACAGCTAGATTTTGAATTTAGCTTTTGGAGATATATGAAAGTSGCATGTGGTGTTGCCTCCTGCTTTATAGCAGCCCTTGGTTAAAAAGATATGAGGGTAGTGATTGTAAAACCATCATGTTACAAACATTAGTTAATGCTTCTGTCAGTCAGTTCTCTCTGGTGTGCAGTAGTCTCACATCAGAAGGCATTAATCTTACACTGGCTGATAGACAGAAATGCAGCATTGCTCTTCTGTTAAATCAAAACGTGCCCAGTCCTTTGCAGAAATGCATTCCACCCGTGCCAGTAAGTGGCTCTGCTTTTTTGGCAACATGCTGTGCTCTTGCCTTCTCGTAAAAGATTCTGACTTGTTACTAATGTACATAAATTTCTGGCTTTCGACACTGGAAAATAGTGCAGGTCACTCTAGCACCTATCAGGACCCCAAATCTCCTAAAATAGTCCCCAAAACCAAAAGGACTTTAGGGCATCTAGCTGTACTAAATAGTAAAAATCAACAGTGAAAGCCACAGTTCTGTGCTGAAAGTCCAGTTCTATTCCTGCTTCCCTTTGCTGTCCTTGCAGCCTCTGTGAGCTCACAGCTCTGCTTCAGTCTCATCCCCTGTATCTGTTTATATATGTCAATATACACATATGTATGTGTATACGTGCCTATATCTTCTTGTATATTTTTCCTTTTGTTGTTCTAGCTCTTGTCTTTAGAACCTTTTTACCTTGTTTTGTGAGATCTTCTAAGGAAGTTTCTTTGCTTATTGTCAACCTTGGTTGCTTCCACAGCTTCTCACTGCCATGCCCTTGTTTTGTTTCCAATTCTTGTTTGTCTTTGTTCTCTAGACTGCTTTCGCTGTGGATGCTTTAGCATGCTTGCTATTAGGCTTTTATCTTCTTGAAATGTCAAACTCACTGCACCATGTATTTTCTATTTTGTCCCACAATTGTAAGGCCTTTGGAGTGGGGGGTGATATTTATTCTGTTTACACGGTACCTCATACAAAGGGTTACCAACTTAATTGGCTTCTAAGCAGCATCATGTTCTCTGTGATATTTAGTATTAAATTATCATTATGTACAGGTCATTGTCTTGCAAGTTACCTTTTTGTTTTTAAAATATATAACTATTTTTGTTTTGGATTGATAAAGCTTTAGCCAACTACAAATGTATAGGCAGGAAGTAAGGCCAGTTGCTTCCTCCACAGTGCTGTTGTGCCCTATTTATTGATTGGGTCCCATACAAAGCCAGATAGCAACACAATTCACTTCTCCCTCTTCTTTGCACATTGAACCCATCCTTTGCTAATCACTGACCTTAGGTGTAGTACTGAGCTTGTTTCCTGCCTATGAATTGTGCCAGCATTGCTATACTTATTAATCTATATATACCAGTTTTATATAGTACAGTCTCAAAAGTGTTCCTGGACCCTGTGTTTCCAGTACCTTGTATTTCTAACTTCAGTCCCAACAGCTTTTCATTGCTGTGCTCACAAAAGTTTTGCTGAGCATGACCTCCCCTTTAAAAGTCTTCTTGGACTATTTGCTGCACGGCCTGTCTGAATAGTCTTCTGTTCTTTGCCTTATCACTGAGCTTAGGATCTCTGCCTGTACTACAGCTCTGTAGTTTCCTAGTTTGGCCCTTAATTCTGTTTTCAGCATGGATGCGATGTAAGCTTTCCCCAAATGCTTTGCCCTATTGAAAAATAATTGCAGTTTTCTAGGGCGGTGTACAAACCAGTGCTGTTAAGAATAGTGATGTTACAAAGGCTTTGAGCTATATAATGCTATGGATTTTTTTTTGTCAGAGAAGTTCTTTTCACTGAGGGTCCCACCCCAAGCTGAGTTTTCTGCAGTTCAGTGTGAGAGAAGAGCTCACAGTTCTGTGAAATTCAGAGGGATTTGAGCTACTGCTAGTTTTGAAAGAGAAGGTGCCAAAAAGGGGTGCAATAGAAACCCTAAAGCACATAAAACTGCTTCCACAGTGTTTGGGTTTTTTTTTAATCTCTCCTTGCTTTACAATTCCAGATACAGAATATCCTTTGTGACTTCCCTTGGACTGAATTCTTATTTTTTGACTGCTCTGATGCTGTTCTCAGTTGCAAAAATATGACATGCTGCCCCACTAGTAGATGCATATTTGGTTCCTGTGCAGTTTTCTGTTCCTCCCTGCTATTCATGAGCATAAAGGAATAAGTTTTTAACCTTAGTGGTACTAATTGTATCTCCTGATCAGTCTTTTTAAAAACTACAACCCTTCTCAAGGACAGTCCTGCCTCTGGGCAGACTCATMTATTGATGCTTCTGCGTTAGGACTGTTTTAAATCCTTGCACTCTTCATCTGAGACATCTCTTGGTATCTGGAGGAAGCAAAAAAAAACCCCCCAAACCCTTTGTATTGCCCTTGCACATTTGGAATATGCCTTGTTGCTTTAGATCTCCAGGAAATGTAGTGTTCCAGTAGCTGAAAACCACGGAAAAGCAGGACTTTAGGCCTTCTGTGGGAGGCTGATGTGGGAGTGTGGAGCAGGAGAATATTGAGAAAATACTTTAAAAAATTCCAACCAAATGTTAACTATCCCTCATATCGATTTGATGCCATTGGTGCTCCCTTTCCCTGCTGTGTTCTCTTGCTACTTGTCCTCCGAGAGGTGGAATTTATCACCTTGCAGGCAGATGGGGCATTTGGCAGAAGCGGGATCCAGATGTAAAGCTTTGGAAAGTTCCCAATAGCAGCATCTGGGCTCGGCTCTGGCTTGTTGCCTGAATTCTTTGTGAACTCGGAACAGCTGGCCGTGGAACTGCCTCTGGGGTTATCCCGGGGGTGGTTGCTACAGATCTGGCTGTGAAATCATATTCTCCTGACATAGCTCTCCACTCGGAGGAAATGTACCCATACGTTTACATGCAGAAATCTTTTTGTAGCTCAGACTTCAAATGTACTGTATAAAATATGAGCATGTATCTTTTTGTACCCACAAGATGAGTAATCTGGAAACTGCATGAGGAATAAGGTGGTGTGTGTGTGTGGATTCGTGTCAATGCATTTCTGTGTGTGTGAATATGGATGATTGTTAGCAGGTTCTGTACTACTCTGACTGCTTGGACTCCAAGTCGATGGGCATATGCCAGCAGAATATTTGGCTAAATATCTTTTCATTTCATGTAGCAGCAGAACACTGTAGGTTTTGGGCATGTTGCCTCCTGTCCGTTTTACTTAAAACACAGCCTCGCGCAGTTGAATCGTGTTGCCTTCATTATGTGAAACTTAGTTCTGTGCACAGGTCTGATAAAGACTAATTTTTCAGGCTTAAATGGCTCCTAATTCAGTGTCAGACCCTCTTTGCAGTGGGGATATTCACTACTGGATAGATTTCAGTGCAGTCAAAAGAAAACAAATGTGCATTGAGTTGGTGTTTTATAAAGTTCACGACAGCTGCCTAAATCATGAAAGGGAAATTCTCTGTTTTTTGTTTATGGTAAATCATTGAGTATAATACACTTGAAATATTGGGTCAGAAATACATGTATATCACCTATGCAGATATATTTCAAATATTTATCCCTCTGTGTGTATTGCATAATACATTTACAATTAAACAGTCAGACTTGTGAATTTTGGTGCTTCAGGATGAAAAAAGAAATATATTTTTTGACATAAATAGTCTTTTTTTATAAAACCGTTGTAAACCCCTATTTGGATTGTCTTCCATTGGACTGACTTCTTATTAATATGTTAGAAAGAAAGGCCTAATGTTGAATTTGACTACTTCAATGCATACCTTTGGGTACATCCATGCTGTTTTTATACATACTTACATGTGAAACTGGAAGAATGGAATAACTATTTGGGGTGGAAAGTGTTTGAAAATGAATAGATAGAATTTTTACACCTGATTTCTACTAACACATTGGCAGGTTGTTTTTCATTGCCGTCTCTACTGGAAGTTTACTTAAATCAAGACTGGTTGGTCTTACAAAGTGATCTGGTCCATCTGGCTCACTCTGTACTCGTAACCTACCAAGAATTTAGTAATCGTTTTCTTTGTGATGAATTGAAATATACAAATGATATAGGCAAGATAAGGAATTTTGCTTTTTGGCATGTTTTTCTTATTTCCTTGGATCAAATTTGAATATGAGAATGGGGACCAGTTTAATTTCTTGAGGTCATCCCTGCTAAAGCACCTCTCTTGGTGTTTTMGTGCTGCAGGTGCTGGTAAGTGCTGTCCACTGAAGTATTCTGTCTCTGACATCGTAGAGTAAGTAGTCTGTGTAGTTGCTCATAGTGCAGATTCCCTGCCATCGTCTCCTTTCAGCAGCTCAGCTGTTAGCAGAGAATTTTTGCATCTGGGGGAACACATCTGTTCTGCTCTCTCCTTTTAACATTGAAGATGCTGCTCTCCCCAGCTCTTGGTGTGCTGGGGGAGTTTGGTGCAGAAAGTCAGAGGAATCAGACAGCACTGGAGCTGTACCTTCTGCATGACCTCTGCCRGTCAGGTCAGGTTAGCAATTGCTGCATTACACACAGCAAGCACTGATGCCCCTGTTGTGACTTTCTCTCTTTGTAATTACTGAGATCCATCTCTTTCCATTACCTAATATTGAAAGAGCAGTACCCATGGAAAGGTATTTATATCATGTGGAACAGAGATAATGGGGGAATCATAAAGGAGAGCAGTATTTTCTCTATTTCAGGCTACKTTTTTGCGACTTTTGTATTCCTTTAGGTATAAAAAAAGTAATAGTATTTACTTTTTTTAAATTTTAGATCTGTAGCAGGTGSTGAGGAAAGACAGGATGATATAAAGCATTTTACTTCTCATGATGGAGTTTGGGGCCACACGATGTTCACTGCTCTCAAGTTTCTATGACATGATTTACTCCCACAGAACTACTGTCCCTGAGAGGGTGATTGCTGCACTGATACACCTAAATCTACAACTGCTTGGTAGAGTTCAGGACAGGTGCTGAGCAGTAAGTCCTGCYGTTGTCCTAATGACCAGTAGCTTCCTAAAATCAGTTGGTAGTTGGGAAAATATGTTTAAAAAATTTTAAGACCAGTAGTCTTACATGAATACCTGAGTAGTCTTGGCTCATCAGATATAAAGTCTCATAAGTACAGAGCAGAAATTGCTTGAATACATTTAAAAGCCAAAGTACTATCCGGACCTGCTTGGCTTCTCACTCTCTATTGTAGGAAAAGTGGGTTTTCTGGCACCCTCTTGTGATGTTTGCTGGAGAAAAAGGTAGAATCTATAGCAAAACCCTTTGCCTCTTAAGCTCAAGCAGTGAATCTGTTAGCGAGCAGGAGGTGTGAGCTGCTATCAGACAGATCTGCTACTACAATGGAGTGTAAGCTAAAATGTAAAAKTCTCATGTTATAATGCCATTTAGTCTGTCACTTGCAATCTGCCTTTTAAGAACACTTCTGGGTCACCAACTTGTTCTGAACTTACAATTTCAGAACGACCATGGAATTTTGTGCAAAACCCTCTTGGATAAGACAAGATCTGTCTGTTCAGTTTCCTGGGTGCAGCAGGAATAGATGATTATTAAAAAGGTATTTAGAAAATGATAGAAAAAAAGTAATGTCTTCTTTCTCTCTGAGTGTAGTAGTGTTTTATAAGGAACTTCTCCCTTTAACAGTCATTGTGGTTTTGGTGGTACTCTGAATAATAAAAATTCACTTTTCCACAGTCCCAAATGACAAGGAAAACTGTTTCATCAGCAATATATCTTCAAAATTGCATTTAGCAAATAAAAGTGTGATGGACTTTAAATATAAATAAGACCCATCCCTTGGATCTTCTTTTAACCACAAACCTTCAAAGAAATTATATTTTTACTCCCAGCAAATTACCTAGGAGAAAAAAAATGACAAGAGTAATCTATTTTTTTCACAGCTGGTCGGTTGGCCAGAGTTTCTCATCAAGGAGTACATGCTGTTTGCTCCCCAGATGGACAGGCTGGATGAGTAACAAATCCACAGAGCCTGGGACACAAGGTAGAAATTATACTGCCTGTGCTTTTAATCTTGCACAGCTCTGCTCATTGGTAATTGCAGGTGGCCCATATCCAAATGAGACTCTACTGGGACAATACCCTATATCTTGTCAAAATGAGTCCCATTAAAGCCTCAACTGGAATTAGGCCAAAATATTGAAATAATTATGGGAAACTTATTTTTTAGAAGTTGAAGCCATATAATGGTGGCAATTAGACATTTAAGCACCATCAATCGTAACTGCAGTTTTAGTTTCTTCTGCTTGGTCCATTTTGTCTGTCTGACTCAGTGCTACAATGAGAGGTACTGAGCGAAAAATACATGAGAATGTGACTAYGGTCACTGTGTGTCTCTTGTTCTGGGGTGTCTGTACAGTGCTGGAGCAGCAGTGTTTGAACAGTGCCTGGTGAATTCCCTGAGGCTTGGACAAGAAATGCTGCCTGTACACTGCCACACAGATATTTGGGTCACATCTTGCTCATCTTGCTTTCCCTTTCATTTAAAGCATGTTTGCTGCTGTCCTCATTCTGCCCAGGGGTACTTCTACTTTATCAATCAAAAGGCATGGAGATTTAGGAGCCTTTATTGTGAGAGTCTGATGAGAGAGTCTGAATTGCAAAGTGATTCCAYACATAGGCCCTGAACTGTTTCCTTGGGGACACCAACATCCCCCGCTCCTCCTACAGTCTAGATGCTGAAGACCTGAATTTTCTTCTTCCTGTGCTTTTGAGCTGCCATACCAGAGCAGAAACCTCTCAAAGGTACACTAAACTGCTATTGGGCATGTTTGAAAGTGATATGTCTAATTTCTAAAGAAAGCCTCGAGGCAAAAAGCTTCTCTTACTCTGATGTAATCCTGCCGACTYCTAAATCATTATACTTTTAAACCAGGCATGTAAACAGCAGAATCCAGACTCATTACTGTAAGACTTGGAGGGCTGCTGTCAGGGATGCCATGGTAACTGGAGTTCTCTGCTCCCCCATCATTTCATGGGAGCTGTGGGGCTGGAGCAGAGCAGTGSCCAGTCCAGTCTGGTGCTTATCTCCTCCAGAGAGAGTGCTGGGAGAGGTCTGGTCTTTCAGYATGGCTCAGTGTGCCTATTGAAAGCAGATGTGCTCTCTCTTGCTCCCTCTGTTTAAATCTCACATCTGCAAATCAGGCTGGAGTGTAAACTTGGTGCTGACTGCGTGGATTAGAAGTGAGATGTTCATAGTTGTTGTAGGTGAAACCTCCTCAGACCTCTTTTCTTCTGCTCTTCCYCTCTGGCTGGTCTGGCCCTGATGTACGTGTGAGGAGGATGTGTGGACAYGGGTAGGAAAAGGTCAGATTTGGAAAACATGTACTCAAATTAATTTATTTGGTTTTTAAGTCCTCTACTGAACAGCGATGTTGCAATGCCTCCCTGTTTTATCTGGTGTCTGGAAACTTCCTGGTATGGATACCCAGTGGGCTCATGCAGTGTCCTTGAGACACAGCTAGGACCAGAAGGAATCTCTCTGCACYGCCCTTTATTTCCCCTCATAATGAGTGAAGCTGAATTCCTGCTGTGGCATTACTTCAAGATCCCATGTCCACTCCTGTCCTCTTTGCTCTTTCTAAGGATCTTACAGAATTAAGCAGRCTAAGGTGGATACAGCCCTTTTCCCTGTAAATAACGGGCCATTGGCTGCATTCCTTGGTGATATATCTCAGCGTGTATTTTGACAGAGCAGTTACACAGTACCTAAGTCCTGGGCCATCAGACTGCAATCTGTCTTGGAACAGTTTTGCTGATAGTTCCACAGCAGATGCGTGTGTGGGCTGATTTCTTGTAAGCCCTGTAGACTACTTTATCTTCAGCAACCTCCTCAAACCTCAAGGTAATTTAGATAAAGCATTTGTGCCCTTGCTCAACTTCATGGTCAATATTTAAGTGCTTTGCCGTTATAAAGACACCTTGTTAACAAGCACACGCCATACACYGTCTGCCGGAGTGCGCATTTGTTGGCAATTTTTCTCCTCCATGAGAAAGTAACATAAGACTGTATGCAAACAACAGCATCAGTGAGCAGCATGTTTATATCAATGTGGGCAGAGAGGCTAAACCTGAACAAGCTACAGATGAAAAATACAGTGTAATTTCTTGTGTAGCTGAAAAAATAGCGAAAAGTTGTTTGGTTTTTCTTTTTCTGTGTTTGTGTATGTGTTGTTTTTTTTTTTCTTTTCCCCATCTCTTACTGTAGAGAAAAAAAATTAGTATTTCCTGGGTTCCAAGTCTAGAAGGGTCTACTTAATCTCCTGCATAGTATTATCTAGGGAGTTCCTTCAAGCAATTTTCTGTGCATCTATTTTAGGTATTTTTGCTATATTTGTACATGAAAGTGAGTTGGAGGGTCAAGTCTAATACTTAGAGCATCTAAACTCAGTCTCTAAGAAAAGTACATGTCTGTTCAAGAACCTACCAATGCTGCTGTAGCAGCAACAGACATGGTTTGATGTCTTTCACAGCACGAGGGGCAATGTCCCTTCGTATGTCTATGGTTCACATGGTTGTTTTGGGTCTACTTTGGTGGGAGAAAAGAAAAATCTTCCTAAACAGGTGCCACTGCCTGAAATAATACACTCCCTTCACCACAGATGTAATAGCTGTATGATTAAACTTTTGATCTGTAAAATAATTGTTGAAGGTTAACATCTTTTTGTTTGGTTTATGCCTGCTCTGTCCTGGCTTTGGCAGCAGGAAGTGTAAGTGCTGTTAGTCCCCCAGACTCTGAAATGACAAGGCCAGTTGGAATTCTGGAATGCCAGGTGACTCTCCTGTACTGCTGGTTTATCAGAAGGAAACTGAGCACCAAGAATTTGGACAGTAACAATTCAAGCTCCTTTATGTTGTAAGAAGCAGATGACAAGAAGCCAAATCAAGTTTCCTGAAGGGACAGGTTTGTTACTGACCTCAGTGAGCTTAGGGTAAAATATGTTCCAAAATAGGTAGACTGCTGTTTTTGCTGTCACTCTCCTGAGCAGAGGCAAAGCTCAGCTCAAGCATGGAGAACTGTTTGATGAACACCACAGCAGCTCAGTGCTCCCCATTGCTGTGCATGAATGGCTTTAGGAGCCTGACTGTCTGSCTGCCATTAAAAAAAAAATAAATCTGTATTTGGCCTTTCTCTTCTTTCAGGCCAACTTGGAGCAGTGGTTTCTTATGGTTGTTCCAGCAGCCCTGAATGCAGATCCACTCTGTGTTACCCAGAATTCAGCTCCTAAAGGAAACTCTTCACAACACACAACTTTCAGAACYTTGAATGGGATGTGACTCATGGGTATGTGGCACCTACCACCCAGACATCCTGATGAGCCTACAGCATGTCAATGTTTTCTCATTGTTCAGAACCACCATGCCAGCAAGTGCCCAGAGAGATTTCTTCTTCCACTGGGTCATTTCTTTTGTCATCCTGGGCTGCAGTAATCGGGTCAGACCAGGCTGAACTTTGTGCATTTGCGTGAGAGAGAGGAGCCTTTACTGCGTGGTTTCAGTATTATTTCAGAGTTGATTTAATTAGCCCTTCTCATTTTTAGCTCATGCAGGAAGCATTCTTTTTTTCTTACCCACTTAGCCAGAAACATCATGGGCAGTTTTATGGGCTTGCTACAAAAAATATCTTAGCAGCAGMCTTGAACATTCTATGACAGCAGTGTCTGTGGCACTTCTATGTGGCTACACCTGCCAAGGCAGCCGGCTTCTCCCGRGAGAATTGGGGTCAGACATTGCCCCTTCCTAATGGTGAGCAAATAGGGGCCTTAATGTGAACATATTTGGGCTGAGATATAAAAGAAGGAAACAAGCTGTTCATGTATTGGTTGTAACATATGCCAAAGGTGTGAGAAAAATAATTGCAGCTTAATTTATTGGGATATTGATACATCTGGTGGGGATAGTGAATAGCAGAGGATTGTCACTGATGTGTAATCAGCCACACTAGAAGCCAAATGCTGGTAAAGGCTCAAGCAAAATGTGATGGAATCTAGAGCTGCATCTTGGATCCCATGGCAAAGCCATGGCCTGGTCCAGAATTCAATGCCAAACTTCTTTTGGCTTCAAGAAATTTGGAATCTGAAGGCTGGAAATTAACGGAATATTTACATAAGGCTGGCTTTCAGTTTTCCATCAAAAATGCAGCATGAGGGAATTAGCAAGCTGATGAGAAGACAGATCATGAAGTGCAACACTTCGGTAGCATCTTGACCATGGCAAAAATGTTTTAAATCTGTGCATGCTTGCACATGGAAATATACATTGGACTTGTCTCCACGACAGGAGAGAAATACTAATTGCAACTTATTTATGTAACTTCTATTATTTATTGGACAGTGGTGCATTTTATCATCAGCAAATCTCCTCTGCTCTTCTAAGCCAGTTTTAGCAGGAGAGGGATGTTGCTACAGCTGTCAAAAAGCTATAGGAAGAACAATTTCAGGACAGGCTGAGATTCCTTAAACACAATGCTTTTCTTTGCAGCTCAGTTTCTCCTGAACTTAAGTTTATACTTTTCTTTCAAGAGCCTTGACTTCCTTGAAAGCTTGTTCCACCTGAGGAGAGATGTCCCTGCCTTAGTGTCAGCTTTGATTCAGAAGGTAATACTGCATGGATCCAGGAAACTGTGGCCTTTCCCACCGGTTGGCCATCTATCATTTCATTACAGGAAGGTTACCAAATTGATGTGTCCTGGCTAATTCTTCCAAAGCGGCTGTGGAGCTATCCAGTGTCTCACCAGGCAACGGTGCACGCTGTCTCAGTTGATAATGCTCTGTGATACCATTAGCAGATGGCAGAACATGACCTACCTGTGAAATCTGACCCACAGGGATCTTCTAACAGTGCCTATTTTCTCGGGGAATGTCTTGAGACATACTTTTATCTTTCTGGTCCAGCATTGCAACTGTGTTGAATTTTTCATAGAAATACAGGAAGGTATCCCAGTGCTGGTATCCAGCCTTGTAACTGCTAGTGACTAGCTAAGAAATGAAGATTTGCTGTTAATATTARTTCTCACCATTTCTTCAAATGAGGCTATAATGAAATTTGATATATAATTTTTTTTAAGTAGCGGCACAGGAGCTATTTTAGATTTAACAACTGAGGTATCTTTGCTTCTTATATTTTTCATTAATCTTGATGTGCTTAATTAGTTGCTGTTCCTCAGTGGAAATGTTTGACTAGAGTAGAATGAGACTAATGAAATCTCTCATGTTGCTACTGCTGAAAAGGACTAAGTGGTAAAAGGACATCAAGCCCGGCTAAATACCATGTTGTTCACAGCTTAGCCCTGTGTGGCAATGTTTGCATATATAAAAAAATAAAATAAAAGTGCTTGAAGATAAAAGCACAGAGTAACATGCTTTCATAATTTTCTGCTGTCCCATTCCACAGGAAATGATTCTTTAATTGTGACCCTTAGTTTGTAGGGCAGGTATAGGGAACCTATGTACAAGCTGGAAGTCTGTGCATAAAAAGACCCAATGGGACAAGTTGATCTCTGTTTTGAAAGCCCAGCATGGAGCTTTGCAAATACCAGCATACCCAGACCAAAATGTGTTAAATCCCAACCCTAACGACAGGTAAAATAGGCTACACATTTGAAATTAGAAGCAAAARAGATAGAATTATGTTTGAGATACAACTACATAGCTGGGTAAAGTCTGAACTCTGAGGGAAAACATAAATCTATTGCTAGCAGTGAGATCGCCCACATCTGCAGTGGGATTTGGACAAAGTCCTATGTTTCCTTACTTTTGTCTGAGAACAGTATTTAAAAATTTTATTTTGCTTGTTYAGACGTCTGCATCCATGGCTTCCTTCATGCTTAGCCACAGTATGGCAGTTATCATGGCACAGTATAAGGGCTTACACTGAATAGTGGCTTATTTTTTGACCAGATTCAATCTCTGTTCATTGTTTGGAAGCAAGAAATAGCATTTATCTTCTCCCCAGCATTTGGCATTAGTGGTCACTATTGCAGAACTGCTTCCATGCTGTGATAACAGTATAACAGATAGTATCATCTATGTGTCTTCAGAAGAATAGGAAATAATGAGGCAGATTCACTTCTGTTCCGGTTCCATTGAAGTTGGAGAAATTATATCAGCAGGAAGTTTGGCCTCCTGCATGTTAATTGAGCTCTTTTCAGCTCAGTGCTTTGTCTTAGTTTAATTTTTAAATTATAGCCATAAATTGTGCCTAACAATGCTATATCACGGCCTGCACTACTGCCAAGCACAGCCTTTCAGACACAGTTCTTGTTGCAGCAGAGCTGCTTGTGAGGACCCTTGGACTGGTTATTGAGTAAAACACGTGGTTTGCAACCAGCACAGTTCCCTGCTCACTCTGTRTAACACATTTCAGTGCCTGATGAGACTTGTACCTCTTAAATTAAGAGTAATGTGGCAGAAGGACGGGGAGCATGTGTCCGCCTAAGGAGGCCCAGGACTTGTCTCAGTGTGAAGACTYCGTGTCCTCGGGCAGGTGTCTTCAAGGGAGATTCATTGCCCCAAGGGACCTGGTAACAGATGCGAAGAGGTTTTGGTTTGGATTGGTTTCTCCAGAGATGGCTGCCAGCCTGGGCTGATCTGTCTGTCTTAGTCTGTTTTCCTTTTCTCACAAGCAAGAAAAACAGCTGGGAAGGAAAAAGGGAGGTGGCATGGCTAGAGGCTCCCAGGTACGGAGCAGCTGCTGTGCGATGTTGGCAGTAATGGGGGGAAAAAYGGCTCGCTGAATTAGATGTGAACTTTGGTGCCTAATGTTCAACCCAATGCTTATGAAACACTCCACAGCTCCAGGACTAAAAAGCCTCATTTCTTTTGTGTGCGTGTGTTTGAGAATGTGTCTGTTTATTTAATTTATCTGGCTTTAATTTTACCTAACTTCATCGAATCAATCTTACATTATTGTAGTCTCTTCTTGTAAGTGATCTATTTTTCACTAGGTTGCTCACTATTTTTACTGTATGTACAGCCTGAAAGCTGAAATAGATGATATCACAGTAATTGTTTTTTAGGTTTGTAATAATTCATGAGCATTGCCTACAAAGCAGATTTTGGATGGTCTTCAGGGGTAAACACATTAAAGCCAGGYACTTGTAATCTCCTTTACAACATATTAGCATAATAACATCCTGTAAAATAAGCATCTTCGTAATCTAAGAACATCTGATGTTGGTCCATTAACTGCCTTCCTCTTTGGCTCAAACTGCCATCTCTCCTCAGGTCTCCATATCTGGGCATCATTTAGTGTTATAGCTGAGGAATTTCCTGCTGTTTTATAGAAGTGACCAAGTTTAAACAATGTACTAGGGGTTTGATTCTTTTCCTTTAAAAGTGCATTATGCCCCATGTGAATAGGAAATCACCTTGAAACAGGTTCCTGTATGCCAAAACCTAATAGAATTACTTCTTGAAACCCTTCATTTTGTCATTAGCAATTGTTATTTCTTCTTACACCAAGTAATTAGGTAGTACATGAGAAAAATGTAATTCTTCCTTCATTTATTTATTGAWGTATCAAGGGTTACATTTGGAAATGGTATTATGGTACGCATCTGTGTCTATTCAAATTAGAAAGGTTTTAATGATACCTCAAGAATTAGAGAGGCAATTGCTTAACTAAACTGAGGGAATTCCTACAAATGAAGGCATTATGTTTATACGAGATTTGTTTAATCTGTGAATTGTTGCATAATTAGTTACATTATGCAGACAGACATTAGATATCCTTGCTTCCAACTCTTTGTCAGTATGCTGTCATCAAGCTACAAAGAGCTCTGACTAACTGCTCTTCATTGAATATCATAATTACTGCTTTATAGGTAATGTCCAGCTCTGGCACTGTGTGAAATTACTGTCCTGAGAGATTCTGAAAGCTTAAAAGTTGCATGCATTAAAAAGTCCAAACAAAGTATCCATTTTAAATAGAGAGTTATTAAGATTTCACTTTCCTATTCTGTAGTTTTAATTACTGATACATAAGCCATATAATGGGTAACGTGGAGGGAGCAATCTGACAGTTCCTAATTGGTTTTTTTTTTTGTCTTGGTACAAGCTTACCTTGTTGGCTTTATTATATGGAAATATAATCATTACCCTATGAAGAGATGCTTGTTTCCCATATGGCTCACTTCCCTGTACCTGGCAATTGGTATTACATTCTAAGGATATCATCACATTTGTTGAGAAGCGTCAAGTGAAGGTTTCAGAAAGTCTTACTCTCTTCTTCAGTGGTGGTTCTTTCCTACATTTGCCAGCCATGCTAAAAGACAAGACCACCACMGTTCATGAAACCTCTTGTAGTTCATCTGCATGCCAGAACTATGGTTCAGGAGAAGCTAAGGCAAAAATTCGTGTTTCCCAAGATGTAAGCTGTGGGATGTTAGGACATCAGCCACCAATATAAACTCATTCAAAACTGTAGAAAAGTCAACATTTCCACATAGTGTGAGGTGAGCGCATGGGAGTTTCCTAGGTTTTAGATCCACTGCTGCAATTGGGTGCTAGTCTAGGATTTTGACAATGAAATAAAAATGGTGTATACATGTGGATCCATGTTTTGGCTTTTTAAACTGTCTTCCATCTCAAAGACTGCAGAGAGAYGTTAGGAGGGCTTTGGGTTTGGTTTTTTTTTGATGCCTGTGTGCACCTTTTGGAAAAATGTTCAACCTCTACTTTAAAAGGAGCAGAACTGTCCTGAGAATTTGTGATGAGAGAGTGCAGGAAATGTGATTGCTGGGCACAGAGCTGACCTGCTGAAATGGCTGCTCGCAAGAGGCTGGTGCTTTTCAAGTATGTTGACATCAGTGAATGTCTGGGTTCTTGGCAATGTAGACTCTTTGCCTTTAAGTAAATGCGTTTGAGGATAGATTAGTTTGCAAGCACTTGAATTGATTTAATATGTGTTTACTCTTCAGATATTCACTGTGGCTGTTTACCTCGGCAAGATAAATATTTAAAATTGCATTTGAACCTCACATTAACATTTATGTTCGTGTCATTATAGTTTTCTTTTGTGAATGAGATTTACCTATSAGTCTTAAAGTTGTAATAAGAATGAGTCTATTTTTGTAATTTTCAGCTTTAGACGATAGTCTGCCATAGGGTTGAATTAATTTTGTGGTATGTTTACTGCTCATTCATCATCAGAGTCACAGCAATGAAGCAGTCATCAGGTGAGAAARGCATTGGTATTTTGTGAGCAGTGCCAGAATGACAAGCCTTGCAGTGGAAATCCACACACAGCACAGTGCAGCCACCTATTCCTGGACAGGGAACACGTATCAGGGAGCTGAACAAAGGGTCTCCAGGGCCAAAAGCATGACAGCTGAATAAGAAACTGGATACAGGCATTTATTTCATTCTGGAGCTTGTCACTAGAAGGGAAAGGACTCAGGTTATGGCCATAGTTTTCAGTCTCCAGTAACTCATTTGCYAGGAGCAGAGTGCAGAATTTCTTTGTTTCACCCATAGCTGCCTAAGTAGTGGCTTTGTCATGGTTCTTGTGTGTGCCAGGTTTGTGTCAGTGAAGGGGAAGTGAAGGGGATTCCTTTGCTGTGTCTGTGTGTCCTGATGTCTGAAAATAGTGCCAGTAACTAGAGTAGTAGAACARGTTCTTTCCAAGAAGGTATTATCCTCCAGTCACTGTTTTTTCAACTTTGCATTATGTTCAGAAGTCCATCTGACAGGAGCTGGGTCACTGAAGAGTTTAGTTTTCCCCAGGTTCTCTCTTACTGAAGAAATCTGAGATTCCCTTGTGTCCAAACTAGATCTTTCTTTCTCTATTCTCTAAGGACTGATATGGATTCATATTTGGTTGGACTCCAGAGTTTGTGATAAAATGCTTAGGCATAAATCTGAGTTTCTGTACTTTGTGGAGAGTTTTTGCAAATRTTTCAGATCTTTTCCACTGCATATGCAGCTAATAGCACTATTGCAAAAATTTTAAATTTTGCAGTTCAGATAGTGCTAAATTCTATCAAGTGAGCAGCATGGCTCCTGCATTAGTAGGAGCTGGCTGATTACAGAAAATTGCRCTAAAAGTCAAATACCAAGATATGCAGTCAAGGCTCTTCTGGTTTTGTAAAGRATAAAGACTCTCATCTTTCTTCCTAATTTCTCATTTAACAATGGAAAATTATTATGGATTTCTGCAAATACATTTTTTTCCCTCCCCCTAAGAATTGAGAACGTAATTATGTAGCTGAAAAAATCTAAGCAAATAATGAAGCAGATTCCAGCTAGAACACATTACAGGGTAGTCAGTGGCCTGGTGTGGCTGGAAATCAATGCAGGATGTGGTCACCTTCCAAATATTCATTAGTTGGGTTTGTACACTTTGATACACATACTAAATCATATTCTGTGTTTTCTCCAGCACAGAGCACATCCCTGGTATCTCGTAAAGGACAGCAAAGAGTGATGGCAGAGATTTCTCTGCAAAGCACTTTTCACGTTGAGCTTGGTATCGCCCGTGTGATACAATCTCAATACGCTGTTGTGCCTCTTCACAACATGGATCAAACACTGTATCTTGAGTGAGGACAGATAATTGTTGTTCCTTTTTGAGAGATAAAAAGAGATGGTTTAAGGCTGGACTTTTGGCATCACAGAGATCACTTGTATAACCAGGTTTTATTTTTTTATCGCTCTTTTTCTGAAAGGCTATGCAAGTGATACACCTTGATCAAAAACTGATTGCCACCCAGATGTTTTAGGAAGGAGATAAGCCTTCATTTTGCTGTATGCTTCTTATTTCATAAAAAGAATAAAAGAATATATTCAGAACAGTAGATAAAGATACATTTACAAGAGGAGCTGCTGCTTGGACTGAGTAAAATGATCTTGTTTGATCTTTATTTCGGAGTGTGCGATGAAGCTTTTAGAGATGGCTGCCTTTTCCAGCACCGATTGAAGAACAGAACTGTCATTCTTCCCCTTGCTGCTGCTTCTGTGGGAAGGAGTTGCCTGTATGAGGAGGAACTTGCCAGTGTAGTTGGAATTGGTAGGATCAGGCTATGTGGCTGTCAGAAGCACGGGCATTGTCCTGCCCACAGTGTGCAGACGTCTCAGGTGACGATTTCCCTCCATTGACATTACTAAGAAAGGGATCTGGAGTTGATCCATTAAATCTGTGCATATAAATCTTAACGTTGACGTAAAGACACTATTCTGGAAAGCGTCTGCAAGCAGGCAACAATCAAGTCCAGGACGAGAGCAATGACACAATTAAAGTAAAGCATGTGCTTATGATATTGCTGTGAACAAAGCCAGAGCTGAATGCTGCTACTCCACTTGCCTGGGTTTGAACTAGAGTAAATAAACAGCAGATGAAGTGTTAGCCACATTCCACTTCTGGGTTTTTAGTGGGTCATTAAATCCTACTTGTCCATGCTGTCCTGCTTATAGATACAATTGTACTGGTAGGATGGCAAAGAAGGAAAAAATAAACAACTCTCTTCACAGCTTATCTCTAACTGGTTTGCCAGCTAGCTCAGGATGATGCTTCAGTGTAGATTGTTTGATATTTTGGTGATATTTGGAGAATGATGGTAATGTTGTGCGACCACAGAACTGGCCAAGAGCACTCTTGTCTTCCACAGATAAAGAATAAGCCTGGTCAGATCAAAATCAATTGCAGTAGATAGAAGTGCAGCAAATATTACTATATCCATAACATTTGCACAGTAATGAGTGTTGTGGCTCACGAATTCTGAATTATTTTTAGTCCTCAATTTCTTGAAAAACTAAGGAAAAGTCAGTAAGAAATGCCAATGTCTTGCAATGTGTGAGCACTGAATTTTAATTCTCTGCTGAGAATATTCATTAAAGCTTTCTGTAAGCCAAGTACTTTGTAAAACAATATTTTTAATTTCATTGTTTTTCTCCCCAGATATGTAACAYTTTGGCTGTCTCCAAAACACATTCAGAAGAGGTTACTATGTCTGGACTTAACTGTATTTATATTCTTTGCTCATCTGTCCTGCAGCAAAATGCACATAAAAGTTAATTTTAGAATAATACTATAATATTCATGGGGTTGCTGTAGGAACTTTGAATAATACAATCTATGTATACTCTAGTTGCAGAATAGAAATATAGAAACTTCATGCAGAATATAAAAGCAACTTTGTATATTGATTTTAGCTACAAAGACCTGTAATGTAATAATATGGTGGGCTGTTGTGAAAATGAATATAAAATCTAGCCCAATTATCCAGATATACAGCACTGAAGGATCTGGTTAAAGGGCTAAGAGAACAAATGGTAAAATTTATCTTGGGGTGTACCAATATAACATTAAAGAAGATATCTCTGTCAAATGGGGAAAGGCACTGACAAGTAAAATATTTTCATGGCAGTGTGTATTGGAAAAGAATGCCAAATTAGATTGTGTTCTGACTCCACTGGTAATATATTTTATACTTTCTAGACCTTTGATTCCCAGCTGATACACCATGTTCAGTGAGATGCTTTTAGCACTGACCTTTCWACAAATACAATTCTGCTAAAATTCACATTTTATACAATACAAACATGCGTTTATTGCTATTAATTCCTAAAACAGTGTATAGAGAATATGAAAAAGATGAACTCTATTCTGGGTGAAATGAGAGAAATCACGCAGACAAGGCTGGAGTGGTTATTGCTTTATATCACAAGATTTATTGTACAGTTCTCAACACAGTGTATGTTAAACAAAATTAGTATTAGTGAATCAGTGATGGCAGGCAAATGTGGCATAATTATGAACTGCAAATGGTAGCACAGTCCTTTGTTACTTACGCATTTAAGTCATTAATAATAAAAGTCATACCCTGAGATGTGGGCGCTGAAAGTACTTTAGGAAATTATAGAACATAATTACATCTTCTCTCCTTTCGGGTATTTTTTTTCCTGCCTGATTTGAATGTTCTATTAGTTTTAGCTCTTTACAGACCCTAAATATTAGTAGTGCTTTGATCCTTAGCCAACTCTCATAAAGTACAGTGGTCTAGATCCTCCATTCGTGACAACTAGAGCAACTTCATGGATTTTCATCATCTTTCCCATCCTGCAAGACTGCGTTTCTTTGTACTCACTGAGTAGCTGCCAGAATATAAGACTTGCCATTGAGCTGGACCTGGAAAAAATATTGAACTTTGTGGGTTTTTTCATTTCTACGAAGTTCATGGTAGAAGTGACTGTATGGGAAATGTTAATACTCTGGGGAAGACACCACAGGGCAAGAGTTTGTCATTTTGCATTTTCATTCCTGAGCTGGAGAGAGCAGAAGGTGACCCAGAGGGCTGCCTGGGGGAAGGTGTCCCTTGATGTAAGTCAACATGACAGACTGGGGTTGCTCAGGCATACTCTGTTTCCTGCCCTGTGATTTTTTGTTGGACTGTGTCCTTGCAGGGCAGGTAACAGCATTCCATGGTGGCACAGGCACCTCTGCTTTTCTTAGCCAGGTGACCATCCAACACGAGAGGGGTTTTGAACACTCGCATTTAACTGTAGAGTGGGGAAGGGACTCTCAGCTGTGTGGGGGAAGAAAGTGTGGTGCAAAGAGGAGACTGAGTGAGTGGTGGGTGTGCAAACACGGTTCCAGCTGTGGGAGGGGCTGACCTGTGAGAGCAGTACTGCTGTGCCCTCGGGGCATTATTCAGGAGGCAGAACTGATAAACAAATGTCCTGTTACTGTATGTGACAGCTGAACCTGGCTATAGAAAGGGAGTGAGGAGATGAATATAAACCCCCCATTGTGCTAAACAGTAGCAAAAGATATTACAAGGGMCCAAAATGCTTGGATGGGATGCAGATAACATGAACTGATGACAACCAGTAGTTGTGTTTGTTGGTGAGTTGACGTGTGGCCCTGCAGGGTGTTTACCACAGGGCCAGTTCAGCATGAGCAATGTGTGGAGTGGGGGAAGTTGTGACCTGCTTGAACAAATGCTCTCTTTGGGGTTCACTGGAGGTTCAGAACGACTTCTGTCTGAAGGGCAATGTCCTTACCTCAGTGAAGCCACTGGCCAAACTCCCATTTTCCCAGATGTCTCTCTAGATGACAACCAGAAAAAAGGACTTCAGGCTTCAGTTCTCTGCTGGAGCCACAAGTTATTTTGTGAAGATCATCTGGCACCGATATTTTCTCCCTCCACCTGACATGCCCTTAGAGTCTACAGCCTGCTAGAGAGAAGCTGCTTGAGGTGCTATGCACAGTTCAGCCAATTTTGGGCTGGTGATGTGGAGCCTAAGAACACAAGATGTCTTGATTTTYGGCTGAGTATTCCTGGCACACCCCTTTCATCCTGCTCATGCACAGTTGCACAACTGAAATGGAGCCTTAAGGGGAATGCCATGTGAGAAAAGCAGTAACACTAAGACCGACATGCTTTTTATTTTAATATATTTAAATTTTCAGTGGAGACTTGTTCACAGCAATGACTTAAAACTCGGTTTCRTGTAGCTCTTCTCCTTGGCTCCATGAAGTTTTCAGTCTGAACAGCTTTGTCCAGTATGCAAAGAAATTGTCTTTTCTTCTGAGATCTGCTTTAAGCAAGGTTTATTTTGTACCAATTTTACATTTCCTTAGTGATTAGTTGAAACAATTTTATTAACTTACATTGAATGGGTTTTAAATGCAAATTGAGCACTTTAGCAAAATTACCAAACAGCCAAATTACATCAGAATTAGGCCAGATAAATGAGAACAGTAAATGGATGGGGAGATCATCACCTGTGAAATAATAAATTAAAAGAGCATCAAAACCCACTTTGATTGTTGTATAACAATAAGATAATGACAGTTTATCATTCAGGTAAAACCATTAGCTCATTCCAAAGTGCTTCTGTATGTTCTCCAATATAGTACGTGAATTGCTAGCACAGGGAGCTGAAGACAGCACATGAATCTGTCAGGATAAAAGTATGTGATAGAAAGTTAATCTGTGCACAAAGAGATTATTTACTGTTTCCCTGCTGTCAGTTTTGAAACAGGTTAATTTTCCAGAAGCTCCCAACTGGAACAGTGCCAAGAGTCTTCAAATCTTTAAACTGACCTTGGGAACAAGTACAAAATCTTACATGTCTAGGCCTTGATCCTGCTTTCATGTCTCTTTTTATTTGGATTACTGTCCAAGTATAGAGGTCACTTGAAACTACAGGTCCCTGGTGCCTGTGAGGATTGGAACTAATATATTCTATCGCAGGGCATAATTAGACATGAAAGGCTAATTTGACTGTTTGGAGGTTAGTCTAGGTTAACCATTGTGGTTTAGGGAATATTCAATATAATGGGTGGAGGCTTATGTCAAATAACATTTTTCAGATAACAGTAACACTGAAAAGTCATAATAAAGTCTAACTGGTAGGTAGTTTTAAGGAAGAACACTGTAACTGTAGTGTGAAAGATCTACCATATGATGTGGTCCCTCCGTGCAGAGATAAAGCAATACAGGTATTGACTGGAGCCTGCAGTCAAATGGAGGCAGTGGTGCAACAATTTTCATTTGAAAATAAGATATTGAATATATCCAAAAAGACCTAAATCTGCACTGAAGAAAAGATCTCTTACCTTCTAGCCAGAGATAAAAGAACAGAATGCTTTGAAGTAGTATTAAAATGAGTAAATAAATCCTAAAGCCCCGGCATAGCTGGAGGTTATTTTTACTGACTGGGGTGTCCATTGGATGGACTGCATAGGCTGAGGATTATCACAGTCTTGTCCTGTTACAGTGATGGGACATACTGTTTATGTGTATTTATATAAAAATTACATATATGCAGATTTTTTCCATATGTTGCTAGAAGGACAGATCTTTAGAACTCTGGAATTACTCTGAAAAGCCAAAGTGTCCAGGAGTTTTGAAGGCACTTGATTTGAGGACTTGTTGATGCCTAATATCTGAATCACCAGACTGGAAAAAAAGGTCCTCTCAGTAAGCTTTGGAGTTCAGAAAACTGGGGCAGTACTGATCTATTTTCAGACATAACAGGAGATACAGCAAGGACTGCTATAAGAAAGCATAATGATGAGATTAATATTTTGCCACATTTTACTTCATTTTAAAATACAGTATAATAAAACCTGCTCCCTGTGAAAGAAGAATGCAAATGAGTTTGGAGTGCATTAGCACACTGCTTTGCATACTAGGGGACTATATTATTTATATGGATTGAATTCACCCAAAGATTGTTTTGAATGTACATAGGAATTGAACTATAGTACAGCTCAATTAAATTGAAACCTGGGAGGGCAGTAACCCTGTTGGAAGATTACACTGCCCTTCACTACACCTCAAAGACCAAAACAAAGAAACCCTTCCAAAGATATGCTGGTCATAGGGATAAAGTGCTTAAGCAAGGCATCCAATGTGCAAGCTTGAGATTAGCAGGTCTTTATCTTTATCTGAAATAATTTCATAGAGGGAATCCCAGCCCCGAGTGAGAGCCAAAGTGCTGTGTGCCAGCCTGGGGGCAGGATTGTCATTAGCCGTGGTCCTTATCTGTACTCCGCTGGTGCTGGCCGAGTCCAGAGGTCAGCCTGCCCCTTGGAATTTAAAGATTCCATTTTAATTAGGTTTAATCTCGTGCTACCATAGATCCAGCTGTATAAATTATTTCAAAGGCAGAAAGCTTTTTCTCAGTAATTAATGACGGGTTTGTTAGCGGCCGCAACAGCCCGAGGCTTCACTTTCCTTGCGTAGTGCTGTAACCGTCTCATGATTACCTAATATAACACCCAGCCTTCCTGGCATTATAAAATTATAATCGATGGTTTGTACCAGCAGCACTTGAAGGGCTGATACAGCAGCAGTGYTGGATGTATTTACTGTCACAGAGAAAATAGCCTGGGGAGGAGAGAGCAGCCGCCTGTTGAGTTTTCACTGCTCAGGAAATGTTGTGAGTTACTGAGATCATCGAGGCTAACCAATTTTATGTCCAGTATTAGTGTTTCACCACACCTCAGAGATCAGAGATAGTTCGAGTAGACAGAACACCCAGGTGGTAGTGGTAATAATAAAGAGTCCTACACAAAAGCCTTTCACCTTCTTTCTTCCATTGTCTGCTTGGTAAGGGAATACTGTTCTGTTAAGTGTCCTGTGGATGTTCCTGTGGAGGACTTGCTGTCCTCCTAAATCATCATAATACCAGAGGTCAGATCCTTAACTGAAGCCTTCTCCTCCATCAGGCGTTAGAGAGTCTCTCTTGYGGGATCTAATCGAAGGAGCTCAGGTTTCTGAAATGATAGAGAAAYRCAGTTCATCTGTCAAAGCTCAGCGGTGAAAGTTATACTGCAGCAGCCCACAGGTCTTTGAACATTGTACCAGGTATTTGATGTTTTTACACCTTGGTCTTACTTAGCTTTTTGATTGCAACTAAACTGGAGCCTGTTCCCTAGAGCTTGAAGCCTCTGCTCTCCACGCTCACTGGCAATACTAAAATGACACCCAGACTTCCAGGTGCCTGCAATTAACAGCTTTTTGCTCATTTCAGATAAAAATAAACAATAATCAATTCTTGCATTTTAATTTCTTATTCTGAATAGTAGAAAAATCAAAGTTCTTTTGTATTTGTGTCCAGGAATATCACGATAGGGRCAGCAGGAGGGCACTGTATGGCTTTGTACTCTTGAGGTTTTTTGTAGCCCTTTGCACTGAAGGGCCAGACTAAGATTATCTCAGCGCTTTCAGGGAATCCTAAGACAGGGTAGGAGCTATCATCCATGGAAATMAAAAATGGAGTATGAAGAAAGGAAAGGAAGGGGAGTGAGGCYGGCATCTCTCAAGGTTAATGTAAAAAGCTCAGCCTGATGTGACATCAGTGAATTGTGTGGGGGTTTTTTTCTGTGGTGTTGCTCCTCATCCCATGTCGCACAGGAAGCTTTGTGAGGAAGCTGGGTAGGGCTTTGCCAAGATACTGCATTGTGTGGTGACAGAATCACACTTTCTGCTGGTCTTGTGAAGCCCTTAGTGATGACTTTTCTTTTGAAAGGGAAAAAGAAGAAAAAATATCTGCCAAGACATCTTTTATAAATAGATCCTTTAGGCCTGATTTTTTTTCATCTTCTCACTGGCAGTAGAGAGATATCTGATCTTATGTATGTTTGTAGATGTTTCATAAATGTGAAAAGCAGTAGAAAGTGAAAAGTGAAACCCAGTGTTAATACTGTGATTCTGCAGTGTGCCATGAACATGTTTTAAGTGTCTTTGCCTACACAGTTGTAAAATTCAGCTTTAGGGGTCTGGTTGTGGAGACTACCAAAGCTGTCATGTAATTTTCACCTGTACGTGGAAATTTGATTTATCAGCTCTACATTGCAAAGACTTTGGAGACCTAAAAATTCGCGGAATCCATAAAATGCTGTGATCTGTTGGTTACAATGGCAGTTTTGGCAGCCTGCTCTGTGACTCCTGAGGCACCGAGGAACTGGTGTAGCTGCATATTGCTTCATGCCATTAGGTGAATTACAGAGAAGATTTCAAAAGGTGAAAATCCTGAGCCTTTGGAGCCTTTGCCATCTGCATTTTCTTCCTGCCCCTGCTGTGTGCTGGGATGCAGGTACACAGGCACGGCCAGTGGCCTGACCTTCCTTTGCTCACGGGCTCTGGAAATGAATGTGAATGACTCAGTGTCTGTCTGAGAGAATGAATCCCACTCCCATGGTTTCAGCTGGAAGTTATGCTTTTAAAAACTTGATGGCCCTTAAAGAGCAACTCCTTTTACATTTAAATTTTGCCACCCCATGCATCTTACTTTCAGGATGATTCAGGCTGCTTCAGGAGTAAATGAGGGGTGCGTGAGAACAAGCCATAAGAATTATGTTATCCTGATCTTTTGCTCCTGACAACCTTGCTGATGTGCAGTGAAATATAAAGGGTTTAGAGCATAATTCACTGTTAGACGTTAAAGAGAAAAAGTTCAGCTATTCATAAATTAATATTAAATCTGTTTTCTGCAGCCAGTGTAAGGCTGGTGATGACTCACTTGCCTGTACTTWGTAAAGAGCAATGCTCTCTAAAGAATCACATCCCATCGTTTCTGCTGACAGCTATTAAGAAAAATATTTAAAATACCTCTTAAAATTGTATATGTAATTCTTGGTGAAGTGACATTACATTCTTTTCATTCAGTCATCACCCTGTGCTAGGACTGGAGTTTGTGACACACTAATTAGCTCTGATTTAGAGCAACCATTACTTTTGGAGTTAATGGTTAGCGAACGTTGTCTAATATTATTACATAACCATTAATATGACTGAGGTCAAAAATGAGTTAAGTAAAAATGGGAGGAAAGCTAACATGGCAGTTTGGAAATACAAATAGGATTTTGAGTTTCCCAGCACTAAGTCAAATAAAACATCTGCACCATCCATCTTTAGAAAATAAAACTTGAAGATGGACAATTTCTGATGTATTAAAAGGTTCAGTTAAGGGTGAAATTCATTCCTTTGCAGACAGACAGCTCCTGCTCTGTGCAKGATGCATGCTTTATGTTGCCCTAGTCCTCGGTATTATGTAGCATGTGGGAGTGAATTTTTCCTAAGGAGTTTGAGTCTTGAAAGTCAAACCTTTCAGGGAAGGGAGGATCTGCCCTGCCTCTCCTGAGTGGGTCTGTCAGAGACCCTTCTGKCTCGGGACAGTTTAAACAGTAGTGGGTATCCACTGACTGGTTTCTCCAGCCTGCAGGCTCATGTGGAAACTGATGTTGCTGAGTTATGCCAGGGCTCCTGGGTGAAACAAAGACCTGTTTGAAGTCATAACTTTGCTTTTCTTTCTCTTTTTTTTTGCTGCCTTGTGTTCCTGAGAGCTGCTGTGAAAGTGTGCTATTGCTGCACCTTCTGCCTGCCCCACTCCTGGGACTGGAGCAAAGAGGCAGAGGGTGACATTTGCTGGCTAGGAGATATTCTATGGACACTGGATCGCTGTGGGCAGAACTGCCTAAGGGGGCTAGAAGAAAGGTCCTTACAGAGGGCCAAAAGACTGGTGCTGGGCAGGGAGAAGGTAGAGAAAATGCTGAGACCAATTTGAAGAACCAAATTGGTGTTTTCATTTTCCTTTATATGCAGCGAATTGTCTGAGACCCGAAGCCAGGACACAGAAAGTTGTCTCTCTCCTATGTCCCTCACCTGCACAGGCTGCAACTGAAAGGGCAGAAAAAATCAGCCAGCCTGAGCGAGTACACCAAACACCCCTGTCCCTCTYAGATCACCACTGAAAAGCAGGGCAGCATGGAATAAAGGGGGCACTCCTTCCAGAAAGATCCAATAATGCTTTGGCGAAAAAAGRATTTAAAATGTTCTTTTAATAATAAGTTTTGTTGATTGCTTTGCTCTCTATTTATGAGGGATATTTTGCCRGCAGGGAAGCTCTTTGCTCGTCTGGGTTCATCTAAGAAGATTAAGCTCCAAAAGTTCATGACTAAAAAGCTGATCTGTGTTCATCTGTATTCCTCACCTTGAACATGTAATCTGATGAGTGGTTTTGGTATAAATATATAGATGGGTTTTGACTTGGCTGAACTAAGCTCAAGACTTATCTCCAACTAGCAGGAGGTGGAAACACTGCTGGGATGGTGTGTTTGTCAGCAGGAGTAGTAAACTGTTTGTGTGCCAGYACAGTGACATTTTGTAGTGTTTGTCTCTGTAGTCTTATGCAGAGGAGGAGAACAGTGCTCGTGGAACAGGAGCCACTACAGGAAAATCTTTGGTGGCTACACCAGCAGTTCAGTTCAAGAGGAAGCTGGCACAGGGATTTCTGAGAGCCATTGCCTCACATGCCTGATGTCAGCTCTCTGCCCCACTGTGCTTGTGCTGGCTGGGCATGGAACAGGGCATAAGGAGCTATTTGCACCTGCATTTGCTGGTTGGACAGTGCGCGTTGGGCTGTGCCTTGGGAAGAGGCTGCAGGATTGTCCTTGTAGGTTGTCAGTTCAGTTCTGTTCCCCCTGTGCATCGCCCCTGGCTCAGAGGGGAAGCAGGCACTGGGTTAATCCAGGCTGGCCATCTACCTCTGCCTGGTCAAGCTCCTTTATTTTCCCTGTGAACCCCTTATTCCTGGTCACTGAGCACTCAGTTGTTACCTTTCCCTGCACTTGCCTTTTGAGGACTAGCAAAAACGGGCAAAGGGAAGAAGAGAAGTACCTTACCTCTAAAATCTGACCCTACCACCATGCAGGTTCTTCACTATGCACGAACCTGTGAGGCACAATTAACTGTGTTTAAAAAGTTACCCAGCATCAATTCCTAAAGGCTCTGTGATCCAAAAGGAATATGTGCTTTCTAGGTTCCAGCAGTGCTCTCATTTTCTGTATAAATATTCAAACAGGTTTGTTACAAAAAATTATCTCTAAAATACTGGTAAAATTTTGATTACTATGAAGCTTTACAAGGGATTTTGAGTTAACCACCCAAACTAATTAAGTGAAATTATCCTAATTTGTTTATTATGTTAATGATCTGAATTAATTTATAGTAATTTAGCATGTATTACTAAAGATTTATTATGTTTCCCACCAAATGACTTAAGAGCTATAAATCCCATGGTTAACTGTAATTAGTAGAGACATATTTATCGAAAGGGATAATTACATCTGATAAAAGTTCTTCAGTTAGGCTTAATTAAAACAGATTATTCCCCCATAAATGAAAAGTAAATATGGTAATTACTGGATAGATATTCATTGCAAAAATGAATATCTCAGCATTTTAATTTTCTAAAGGGGTGGGTAACTGAACTAAATAACTGATTGTTTCTCAATAAAGTGTAATTAACAATCCCTAAGAAACAGATATTTTTTATAGGAGTAAACATTTTGCTAGCTAATGACAAAAGAGTAGAGACTAGTCAGAAAAATCAACCATTAACTATTTTTTTTTTTGAGTGAAATRTTGCTGCTTTGAACTAATGAAAAGCATGCGAGGAAAATTATATTTTCTTACAATAAGACTGCTTCTGGTTTATCTAAGTAGCAGGACTGAGGAAAAAACATGCAAGTTTTGCTGCTGATAATATGGACTATAGTTTCTTAGATGTACATCAAATTTACAGTAGTTTCTGATGCTAACAATTTATTTAATACACATCACTGCACATGAGATTAGATTGTAAATCTGTTTTTTCATAATTTATTAGTACACTGTGTTAAAAGCACTTTCTGCAGGGCTGTCACTTGTAAATCAGATTCAAAAGAGGGGTCAGAGCTGAGAGCAGCAAAAATGTAAACATGCAAAACCAGATCCTTTTCTTGGCTGAAATTACTTATTAAAAATACTTGGAGACATGGGGGAATAAGTGGGCTCTAACTGCTTGATTCACAGTTGGCTGGGTTTAAAAGAGTGGAAACAGAGACATTTGAACTCAGATCATTGCCACAGAATGTGGCTCTCTGCTGAAGAATTAAGACAGTGTTTTGGCTGGAGGAAGGGATGGTTTTCCCTGTAGTACTTCAATTTTCCAACCTTATTAATATGCTACATGAATTGGCTGCAATTTGGCGTGTCAGTGAGAGCTGCTGCTGTGTCTCCTGGGATTTGYAATTGTGGTGGTACACACAATGAAGGATATAAAATTTTGGGACTGTGTCTATGAAGTACTTTGAAAGGTTTTGAAGATGGAAATACGTGGGTAAGCTCAGGCAGCTGACAACTGTGGTTGCCCAAGTCTTCTGGGACCATACTCCAGGGTCTAGCARGGAACGTCCCAGGAAAATGCTGACGAGCAGAGTGGCTGGAGAGGAGTGGGGGTTCACTGCAATGCAACACTACAGAGTTTAAGACTCATTTCAGGTGTGCCTTGTTCATGTGCCCAGAAGGTTTGGAAGGAACTGGGTGGTATTTCGGTGAAGAGTRTGTGTGCTAAGAAATGAGATTTTGGTGATGTGATGCACACTATTTATGAATTTGTATGGAGTTGTCTCAGTAACTCATACTAAAACAGGCACTGACATTTAGAATATGTCAAAACCCTTTTTCATAGGTGGCTGAAGCCCCCTCTCCTCCTGCAGGTGCTGCCAGGCCCACAATGGGGGCTCAGACCTGTGATGTGGCAGCAGCTTCACTTCAGTGCAGCATCCTCATGTACACTTCCCCGCAGTCATTAAATAAAACATTTGACTTTGGAGTTTCTTTGGAGTTGCATGGCCACACTGCACCAAGAAAACCTTTTCAACCTCTTGTTCCAAAGAAGCATTTCTCATGGAAAGGTGTGACCCGAATTTCAAGGTTAAACAAAAAAAAAAATAAATTGAATAATCCATACAGTGAAGCCAGGACTATTTTCTTTTGGCCAAATGAAATGCTCTGGATCAATTCAAAATGAATTTTGCAGAAATCTCCCAACAAGTATTTCAGGTTGAGCAAGACAAGTSCCTTCCATCTCCTTAACATGTTTTTCATTGATCACTTCCACACAGACAGCACAGGGTGAAAGTCAGGACTGGGGTCAAGAGGTGCACCTTGAAGCCCTTGGAAGGAAGGAAACAAACAGGTTAGGCTCATTTACTGAAAGAAGCTGATTTCTACAGCTGCTGTTTAAGAACATATTTCATTTTTTGCAAAAAAAAAAAACAACCCTGTGCACAGGAGGAGGGTAGAAATATTTGAAATCTCAGAGAATAAAAGGTTTCTTTCTATTTTAAAATGAAATTAACTGGAGCAAAATAACAAACTAGACTAATATGCCATATTCTTGGCAAATACAATTGCACAGACCTTGTGTTTATCTGCTTTTTAGACAATTCACATTGTACGTACCTGTAACAATTTGACATAGAGCTGACAGTAAGTAATGAACATTATTAACAGCAAAAGATGAAGAGATATTTAATCCAAACTGAGTGAAAACTCCAGCATACATTCATTATTACTTGCCACTCGAGCTAGGAGCATTTCAGCAAGTTTGTGTAATATAACACAACTTGTTTACCTTGAAAACCCCATGAACATGCAAATGGGGAAGGTTTGTGCTTCTGCTTTTGCATCTAGAAGAGAGCAAAAGKAAACAGTTTGCCTGGACTGCTCCTCATCTTTCCTAACTTGTGAGAAATTATTCAAGAGGATATTTTTCAAGTAATATGTCTTGGTTTTGCTATGGATTGCAGACCATTGCAAGTAACTCGGGACCTTTTGAAATGCTGGTTTTGATGAAGTTCCCTTTAGTGAATTGAGCTAGGGCACTGAAAATACTGCTTAAATTCCAGTGCTGTTGGAAATGCTGTGATATGAATCTCAAGACTGAATTATGGTGGTGCATTTTGAGTTTACAATGCAATTKGATCACTGTCCTTAGAGATCATCAAGACTAGGAGGTTTTCCAGCAGGGCTGCACTGTACCCCTGCTCYTCCACTGACATCAGTCCTGGTCCTTGGGAGCTCAGTAGACATTGCTCTGTGTCATTTGACTCCCTGCTCGTGTTAGAGAGAGTTACTCTGGAAGGGATTTGTGTAAAGTGAAGGAAAAATTGCAAGCTGAAGACATCAAACCTGACTGTGTCTCAAACAAGCCTGGTGATACAACAYGAAACAGAGCCTGGGTTGAGACTAAAAAAGGCTGTATAATGGCAGCTGTGATTTCTTCAGAGCAAAGAGAGAGCTGGTGCGTACTGTATGAAGCAGCTGAAGAACCTGATTGTTGTGGTTCAGTGTTGGTGGATTCTTGGAGTTTAATTTGGACTAAACCATGGTAGGATCTGGTTTACTTTAAATAGCACAGAAGAGTTTATATCTTCATTTCGACAGGCTATTTTCCATGTTTTCTCTGCTGTGTGACCTGGGTGATGAAGACATACCAATGAATTTCTTTTTTTCAAAATCAGATGAATTTTATTTACTATTCTTTCATTTTTCCCATACTGAATGGCAATAACAAAACATCTCAGAATGGTGATTTGGAGATAATCAATACCTGTGCATAGATATTCTTGTGTTTCCTCGTCAAGACTTTCATGTCTTGACATTGAGTTTCATCTGCCCTTCTATCACCCCATTGTTTTATGTGTGAGATACCTCACAGACAGTTTAGGTTCTGAGTGTCTGGAAGAGTTTTGTATATTCAGTGAAATTTGTGGCTTGAGGATTCCCATCAGTTTTCCTGTCACCTGTGGATGGAGTGAGCAATCCCACGGCACAGATGGTTCCTTCCTGAGCTGGATTTGCTGCCTCTGGTCCTGTTAGTGGGCTCGGGAATGCCATTGTGTCTTATCCCAGTACCTCTGAAGCTCTTTAAGAGCTTCTCATGAGGAATATGATTCCTATTTGGGTCATCTTTTCTGAAGTGGAAGTACAATATTTCACCTAGGTCATTCCTCCACTTTATTTGTGAGGCAAGATTTCTGTCAACAGCCATGTTGGTGCATTCTCACAGTATTGTGTTTATTTAAGGGCCTGCTAATTCTGTTCTTTGTTGCAGTTTTATCCAGCCAGTCAGATTTAATGGACCTAGCCCTTTCTGTCTTCTGAAAAGCCTGCTAAAAATTGCTGTCATTTTTTTTCATTTCTTCCTGTCTTTAATGCTGAGCTGAACATAAGCGATAGGGTACATGCCACAGTAAGTGCTCTGGCAATTTCATATCCAGGACTGTGTTGGTGCCGGTAACTTGTTACTAGTAATTTTATTCATTTATTCTGAAACTTCTCTTACTGACATTTCAGTTTGACACAATTTCTCAGACATATTTCCTATGCAGAAAAGGAAAAAAAAAACACCTGACAAAACCCCACAAAAACCCRCTCTGATATCTGAACATCCTTAATCTCTTCCATCAAGAAAGCTGATGCAAGGAATGTAGTTATGGTTGGATTTCTCCCCCTTTTTTTCTTTTTTTTTTTTTCATTTTTTTAAATTTATTTTTGCAATGGTTTTATCTTCCTTCAATCTTTCTTTAATAGCTTCATTTCTTATCAGCCCTGCAGACTCTTTGGTAGGATTTCTTTTTGAGTTGTTGAAAAATTTTTTTGCTATTTACTTTTTAGGTCTTTGGCATGTTGATTTGTTTTTGTGCGTTTGATTGTTTTTTTGCCTGCCTTCTTAAACTTCCTATCTGACATGTCTGAATTGAACTTTTAAACAAGCATCTCTTATTAGCCCTTTTTCTTTATTTTTTTTCCTGTTTGACCACATCAACCTTTATTTGATCTTTTAGAAAGAATAAGTAGGAAGTGTTTCTTCTGAACATCTCCTATGGTTTATTAAATAGTTCCCATGCCGCCTAGAAATGCCTTGCCCTTTTATCTGCAATTTCTTAGTTGCCTAATAATAATCCTTTTTAGGCAGCTCTTGTTTTTAGAGTTAAGCACTGCTGTAGATCCAATCTTCCTTTTCGCATCACTCAATTACATTGTAAAGAATATTGCTCTGATCCTCCTACACACATTTGTTATTTCAGCTCAGAGGAATCTTCCAGAATAAACACTTTCATCACAAGTATTTTCTCAGCCGGGTGCTGGCTGTTTGCTCCCCCTGATCTCACATATGGAACAAGCACCTTTTCTGGGGTGTCCAGCATCCTGTCCCCTTGTAGGTTTACTTTTGCCCCCTGGACTTCCYTCCTGCCCCTCTTGGCCTTGCTGCTGCCCCAGCTGGCCATCACTGCAAACTCCTCTTCTSCGCATGTTCCCATGTCCAACTGTAAGACGTATTTGTTACTATTTATTACTTATGTATAGTGTGCTTATATCATTAACCTTTTACCAAAAAGTAGGGAATGTTTGAAATATGTCTTGGAGAGGAGAGCCMAAGGTGTACTGGCTGCTTCCTGTGTGGAGAAATCTGGGAGGTGTTAGGAATAGCGTTTTCTTTAGAATTCTATTTAAAAGCACACAAAGCTTGGGCTTTTATCTAAGAAAGGGAAAGAAAGCTCCTCTTTTCCTGAGCGACTCTACTTGTAAATGAAAAGAGCTTACTCTAATCCCTGCAGCAAGTGGTGATGAAAACCAAGAAATCCAACAAGAAAAGGCCTTTTTCTGCAGCAGCACAGGAATYCTTGGGCCACTTAATTATTCCTTTCTTCAGCAGCTTAAATTACAAAATCTCTTGAATATTCTTGACCTATAGTGGAAGAATATGACTACTCATCCTCAGTATTACATTTCCTTATGGAATGCCCCATCCTCTGACAGCAAAAGGGTCATTGTAAGAGACTTAATAGTGCCTGAAGGTTTAATAACCTCTGAGGGGAAAAACAGCTTGAAGACAATGATCGTTCAAAGCCAGAGCATTTTCTTTGACATATTGTGCCAGGCAAGACTGGACTATGGCTGTTATTGAATTACTACTATATAGGAAGCAGCAATGAATTGATCTTGTGAATTTATTTCTCAGAAAATGTTTTAATTTCAGTGTATGTTTTCCTTCCTGTTTGGTACAAAGAAAAGCTTCCTGAAACTTTCTTGGAAATRTAACTTAAAACATCATTTTAGAAATTGAGGGGATGTTGGAACTTCTTATTTCTTTTGTGACATGTTAGTAATAAATCATAATTAGGTACGCATAATGTCATCTTACAAGATATCGTATTCCTGTTAATTAGGACCATTTAATTCTTTAATTTCTCTGTGAGATATCAGAACTGATTTAATTTTGGAAAAACAAAAGCCTAAGACTGTCCAGACATGATTGGTAAATGTGAATGGTTCTCTTCTCTCAAGGCAATGCTTTGTGTTTGTGAAGTGTTGATATGTGTTCCAGTGTTTGTGAGGTTGTTCTTTGCACACCTCATAAACTCTGGTAGCACAAAGTTTGAGTGATGACTTTCGAACAGAGCATTTTGGGTTGTAATGCCAAAAATATGGTGTTTTCTATAGCTTGGTGGTTTTTTTGTAGTGGTTGTGAAAGCCGTGGGATTGCCCCAGATTGTGTGCCCAAATTTGTAAGTCACCTTCAKCAACCTGGGTCCCACTCAAGTTACACTAACCTGGCTTCAGGACAGAAATCAATCTAAATGCAAATCTGATTTCTTTAAACTGTGTTTCTCTCATTAATTTCCTCTTTTCCCTTGCTTTTGCACACACACCTGCTCCTTTGCACACATGCAGACAACAGTCTAGTACATGCAGCTAAAGAATAAGCCAATCACTCTCTGTGTCTGGAGGAAAATAGAGAGATTGTTTATTTCCGTACGTAATTACTCCTTATTAAAGGAGCAACAGAACTTTTGACAGGACAAATGATTTTCTTGCGTAAGTAGTAAGAGAAAGTGACAGGCACACATAGGGAAGGAATGGGAACACAGCACAATAACAAACTCTTCAGTGAAGAGGATAGGTAGTTTTTGTGGATTTTTTTTTTCTACAGTGATATAGGTGATACTGCCAATGTTCAAGAGATAGAAAAGGGATATAGAATAAGCCTCTATAAGCAAGAAAACTCTTCCATGTCATGATGATAATACCGTGGGGAAATCCTGCAAACCAAAATGAACAGAACAACCAGTTAATACCCACTCTAGGCTGGTATATCCTGGAAAGCAAAGGGACATCAAAGTCTCTGGTTGATGGCACTGCGAGGCTCCAAGTTGATCAGGATCAAAGACATGGTGTATCTATTCACAGTAGTAGAAAGTCCTACTGTAAAGAGGTAATGCTCTCYGTGGATGGACTGGGATGGAAATACTGAGTGGCTGAACGCAGGGAAATGCCTTCACTGCTCAGCAGCTGTGAGCTGAGCGGAGGGAGGCTCTGTGTCTTTACCAAAAACTGAACAGCAGAGCCAGAAGCTGAGCAATGCCTTCCTGTGTGTTAAGGCCATGCCCACAGAGCCATTCCCCACCTCTGGCCCAGAGATCCAGTGGTGCCAACCTGTTTTCAATGTAAGAAAATGACTAACCAAACTCTGCAGAAATTGCAGCTGGATGAATGTGGACTTGAAAGAATGAACCACTTTTCCCCTCCTTTTTCTAAGAACCAAGAGGACTGAAAATGTCAGCTTTGCTAAGYTGATTTAGGAGAAATCTTGAATTCTTTGTCTGACAAATAAGAAGCAAACTGAGATAAAGTCAGAGAGCAGGTAGGGAATGCATAGCAGAATGCATAACAGAAATGCAGGAACAAACAGTGATTTACTGAGGGCTGTTACAACAAAGYGACTTACCAATTCATAAATTCACAGTAAGCTTGCTTTTGTATTATCTCTGTTATCACCAGTCCTTAGGACTGATAAGGCACAGCACAAGTAATCTCCAGTCCTTTCAGTCTCTGTCACCTGAGTCACAGAGTTCCCTTCTTTATGCTCGTGCTTCACTTTTCCTCCTCTGCAGATGTTTGCTGACTGTTCCTGCCTTTCTGTCCATCATTGAGGCACTGAGCTGAGCAGAGGGGAAATGGGAATGGGCTGTAAGTTGCTCCTGCAGCTCAGCGCAGCCCCCAGCCCCTCTTGCCTCACCCCATGGCACTGGCTCAGGGCAGACCATGCACACAGCTAGGGGACAGGCACATTTTTCCTCCAGTCCATGCTGGAAGAAAAGGGCTGCAAAGACAATGCCCTCCCTCTGATTTCACCTCTCAGGCCTTGCAAGCGCTGCTGAGCCACAAAGTGCAGTGTGAAGTTCCTTTGCTGTTTCACATGAAATCAATTTTTTAAAGCAGACCAATTACAGGAATGTTTACAACGTTCCTCCACTGTATTAAACATTAAACATTCAACAGCTCTCCTCATGAGCAGACTGGAATCCAGTGCTATACATGCTGGGAGGGGTCACTGACACATGCCAAAGAGGTCCTTCAGGAATCAGTGCAGAGCAAGCAGCAGGGAATGCAACTGGCTGGAGGCCCTGCCAGGAGGTGCAGCCTGCTGAGCGAGGGATCCTTGGCATCCCACAGACAGGGCTCCCCGAGGATGCACAAGAGAGTGCAAAAATTCATTAAGAACCCAAGCCATGTTCTGCTTTCCTCCATGCTCTGCCTGGAGTGACCTGTGGAGAGAGGCACGTGCAATTGCTTAGCGCAATAAAATAGCAAGCAGCCTGYCATCGTATGAACTGCCTTGTGCTCTCCTGTTGTGTGACTGGGTGTGAATTCGAGATGTGCTGGGGATTTCTGTACCTTTTTTGAAGTGTTGGTCATGACAGAGAGCGGCTGTAATGTGAGGCTTAAAAGCAAAGTGTCTGTGCTGCATTGTCTTGTGGAAAGGGGAGCAGTGCTGCTCAGTGTCCCTGTGACTGGCTGGAACTGGATAGGAGCTGTACCCATCCAGCACCTATGATATTTTAGACCTTTCTTGGGTAAAGTTTAGCACCTGAATGCTGAGCCACCCGAGAAGGGAATCAATTAGGGCCAAAGGAATGAAAGTCACATCTGCTTGGCTGTCCCTGGTGTCACCATGAGTCTGCAAGCTAATTTATCTTCCAGCTTGTTGACCAGCTTGCAGCACACTCACAGTGCAGCTGTACTGACCCAGGGCCAAGCAGAAGAGGGGCTGGGTGGGTGCTGTGTGCAGGCAGCCCCTGCTCGACTCTGCAGGGCTGCCCGGCTGTACGTAGGCTGAGGACTCGGGCTGAGTTAGTGCCAGCGACGCTGAGACTAAGATCTGGGTCGGAGCTCTCCAAGGTACTGAGCTGCTTCCCGTGGAACATCAGGAGTGAGGCGACATCCGGGAACAATCATTACTGAAGCACAGTTTGGCTTTGTCTTGGTGGCAAACCCAAATCTGAGGGATGAGCACAGGACAGTGTCCAGCCCCTACCTATGTCCAAAGTGTTACTCTGGTTTGGTCTCACACTGACACTGAAATAATTGCTACAATTATAAATCAACTCTTTTATAACACCATGCTGACTATTTACACGGTGCCGAGACAAGCCTTTCTCTTAAAYTCTCGTGCTGCTTTTGAGTAAGATGAATCTTTCCTGCTGTTTGCACGTGTTGGCAAAAGCAAACACATCATCACCTTTAATTCAGAACAGACAGGTTTAGTCATAGTTGAATTTTACACCAGTGCAATTTTATGAATTTCCATCCAGTTACTGAAGATTTGTACCTGCTGAAATGGAAAAATGCCTACTTGATGTGTAGATTAAGGCTTGGGAGCAAGGAGCACAGAAATGTGAAGCAGAAGCTGTTTCATGGGARAGGAATAGAAACGAGAAAGAAGAAGAATTATCCTGCTTTAACCTAATGTTGTTAATCTATATTGCCCATTATAATCTCGAGTGTCCTGCTTAGTGAAGTATGCAATCTGTAGTGCTGGTTCCTGCACAAGCAGTGTATCTAATATAAAGGACCGGCTCAACATCCATCATAATAATTACCGTGTCATAATTTTCTGCCCTTCCTACCTCTGTTGCAAAGAGATAGAAGAGGCCTTTCAAGTGTTTGAGAATTTTTGCTAAAAATTTCTCATTTCTTTTTTTAATATGGAAATCTGTATTTCTGCCCTATTTATTTTGCAGGTTTGACCTGAAATAATGAAATATACTTCACTGGGGGATGTAGGAACTTAATTTGAATATCTGAAAGCGTGTCTATTTAATTTAATATCTGAATTTGCTCTGCCTCACTGAACGGGAGCACTAGGCATATTAGAAGTTTCATTTGAAAAATGCTCCCCACAAAAATCCTTAATTCGATGATCCACAAGTTCACAGACTGCTTGACTCTAAAGTTATATATGAAGAGGTTACATATGATCATTGCAGTTCAGAGTAGTTAAAATTCAATCTCTTCTTGAGTGTTTTGTATGGAAGGAGGTGCGAGCAACGAGTGCTCCCCCACCTGTGAGACAGTACCACTCAAAGCTGGTGTTTTGGGCCCAAACTCATGCAAATGTGCTCGCACCACCTTCTTGGCTTGATATTTTTGTTTACATTGTTAATTCCCATAGCTGTGGAACACAGCTTGGAAGTGTGATGTGCATGAAACCAGCCTGATCAACATGCACGGGGCTGAGCTGCGCATCCCAACCGCTGCCTGCAGCTGCATCCGTGCGGGAAGGGTTGGGCAGCAGCTCCTGCCAGCACACCCACCCTGGTTACATCTCACCCAGGCAGGATGAGTCTGTGGGGGCAGCAGAATGTAGGGCTGGTGCTGCTCCTGCAGGAGTACCCGATGCCCAGGGCTCTCAGCACTGCACCCTCAGTGCCTTTGTGCTTTGTCCAGGTGTTTTCCTACAGCAGCAGCCCCCATGCATGTTTGTAATGTCACTGAGAAGTGATACTTTGCTCTGGTTTCTCTGATGTTTAGGGGCATCATCACAATTAAAGGGTGTTGTTACAGGAAAGGCTGCAGAATGCAAACCCATGATTTGTGTCTGAGTCTGGGATGCCTTGGTGAAGCTCAAAACCAGCTGGTGGGACCTGAGCCAGGACACAGGGCAGTAGATTCAAAGACCCTAAACTGTATCAAAATCGAGTGGTGCTTTTTGGAGATTAAGAAGGCTTGCACTTTTACTTCAGTACTTCAGTAAGGAAAGTCCACATAAAGGGTTTTATTACAGAAAAATAAAATTCCATCACTGAAAAGCAATAAAGATTTCTTTGTAAATATACTGTAGTGTTACTGAAGAAAATACAAAGTCTCAGTTCCACAAAGGGATCCACTTGACAGAAAATGTAATTGGGATCAAGACCTGAACTGACCTGTTCTATACTCTGGTTGTGTGCTTGGTTTTGTTTATATACTTCAGTTTTATTTTTAATTATAGAAACATTTTCTGCCTCTAGGTGTTTTTAAAATTGCATCTTTTGATGTGTGGGTGCAGAAAAAACAAAGAATAGCTTTGGAGTCTGCTCAGGAAACACAGCTAATGTACTACGCTGTTGAAAGAAAAGATAGTGGAGAGTGACGAAAACACCAAATCTTTCCATTAAGTTTGTGCAGTTTACTGAAAATTTCTTTGGTTTTAAGAATTAGCATCTTTTGCTCTTTGTGCACTTTTTTTTCCTGTATGCTATTGCATGCAGGAGCTCTGGAAACATATGCTATGTGCCCACCTTTACCCATGTGAGTTGTCTTACTAAAAGCTGAGTAGATCATAGGTACAGTTTCATTTTTCTCTTAAGTCTGTAAACGTTTGCAGGGTGGCTGTGGGGGGACCATGTGCCTGCCCAGGCAGCATTCTGTCACTGCACAAAGTGTGCTTCCTGCTAAACACATAAAGACATTATCTTTCATTTCTCTCAGCTACACTAACCTTAACACGTAAAAAAAAAAAAAATCAAACAGGAATGTGATATTTAACTTGATGACATCTCTCTTAGAGGTATAAAAATGGATAAGCTTGTATATGAGCCCTGAACATCCCACTGTGGGATGAGCTGCCATCCTGCAATACAACCTGGGAGAGGTTTTTCTACCACAGAGGAAAATTCAGCAGCCTCCGTAGCAAACGTTGAGCTCAGCTGCAGCTGTCATTAAAACTAAATTCTTGTACATCTGAATATTGAAAACCTTTTAAACTCACCTAATATTATTCTATTACTGGAACAAATCTAACAGTAAATTGGAAAAAAAAATAGGTACCTTCTAAAAAATATGCCTTCCCCATCCATTTTCAGCTTCAGCATTATGTAAAGATGACAGTTATCAGCTATGTAGAAGAGCAGCTATATTAAATGTTAAATAACCTTTAACAGCACCAAATATTTAATCATAAAAATTAAATTGACAGTGGTGTGGTTCACCTAGTATCCCCTCGAAAGCCTGACAGCATCATTTCTCATATATATTGATAAGTACAAGACATCCATAAAATCGTAGGCTCTGTAGCTGCCTATTTATGAGAGGCTATCTAAAACTCATTCATTGCAGGTAATATCAGTAAGTCAATTCAGCTTAGTCTGATAGCTCATAACTTTTCAGACTGTTGTATTTACTGAGCCATAGACTATCCTTTCTTCAAGTGTACTTGAGAAAATGACTTGTACTATAAGACTATTTCTTCTCAAAGTATAATTAAGTGCTTTAAAATGAACTCCAAAACTGCAAATTCAAAACAGTATTAGACCTAGGTAATAATATAAAAAATATTGCTTTAATAATGCTTTGAATGTTGCACGGAGCATTGGCAGTATTTTTCTGACTGTAGTAACCCACCCAGAAAATCATCAGTGGGAGCTTGGCGCCGGGCTGAGGCATGTTTCACAGGGTGGCAGAGGTGCCTGCAACGGAGCTATTGAAGTTCCACTTATAAATGGAAGAAATTCCTCAGAACGTGACGTCTGAGGCCGTGGGTGGAGAATCAGCATTGCAAGGAGCAGCAGAGGGGACAGACCGCTCCATTTGGTGGGTGTGATAATGCCTGCCCAAATTCAGACCTCCAAGCAGTCAGAGCAAGTCTGTGGCTTTGATGGTGTTGACTGCCTGTAGCAGTTGCTGACTTGTGGAGTTTACTGTAGAGTTTGGTCCTGGTCCTGTTAAAATAGGAGTACAATATTGTGCTTCTAGAGCAATCCCTTACTGTGGGAAACTCTTATTTCATGTCTGATGTTCTGGCAGCACAGCAGAGATGTACACAATAGAAATTCACAAGTAAAACTGTCCTGTAAATGTTCTGGTGGTGCTTTATTTAAATTGGCTTGGACAGACTGTTTTTATTTGCAATTAGGGAATGGGATTAAATAGCCATAGAAAAACTCCAATTGACTCTAATAATCTTTTCGCCGAGGATCAGAGCTATGTATAGAATTTGCTTGTAAATAAACAGAATTGACAGGAGACTTGTAAATATTAGCAATTATTAAAGTGAGTCAAATAAAATCACAAGTGCCCAGAACAGAATTTGGGCAATGATGTTTCCAGTTGGGGGCCCTCCCTTTGCTTTCTTGTATTGCTTTTTCCCCTCATTCACCTGAATTTTCTGGCATTGTCTGGGGATGAAGCTAAAACTAGAGAGAGGCTTTATTTCCCTTTCTGTTAGCGGTGGTCAGATTTGCTCAGCAATCACTTCTGTCCATAATTCAAGCAGTGAATTGCTGTTTTGGAGGACTTCAGGGTGGAGAATTGTGTTACCAAGCTGTTTCATTATTTTTAAATTTCTGTTTCACTGCTTTCTGGCTTCTGATGTTTAGACAGAATTAGGTTTTAGTACTGCAAACATTTCCCCTGGAGCCTGAGCTGCCAAGGAGAAGCTGCCTGCTCCTGCTCCATGGGCAGAGAGAGGAGACGCCTCCAGCTACAGGGGGCCAGACCCTCTTTTGGGTTGTGTGAGCAAGTGACATTGGTGTCCTTGGAAACTGAAGGGCTGCTAAATTCCCTGCTCCCAAGGGACTGAGAGCTGGGGCTGGAGACTAAAGCTCTTTACAAACATGGGAAAAATAGCAGGAGGTAGGTTGGGGAAACAGAGAGAGAGAGATGGTGAAGAATGTCAGAGAGAATACTTGTGGTGATTCTGCCCAGAGCAGGATGGGTGTGAAGTCTGGAAGAGGGCTACYAGCCTGTCCAGAAAGTTTTAAGTAATTCAGATGTGAGAGCAGCAATCAGAAGATGGAGCAGTGCTTTTAGCCACGGAACCACAGCCCAGCAGTCTCCTTCAGAGACATTTTGGTCTGCACAGGAATGACTCACTTCTCCTGCAAAAASGAGAGGATTTGGAGTGTGGATGGGTTTTCATTTTTTCTTGTTCCTGGCATAGAAGAACTGATGGCAGCAAACTTGTTATCTGACGACAAAGGTATTTACAGCAGCACATCAGCCTCAGCTGGCCTGGCGTGTCTGGAGCCACAGCCTTGCCCACCACACAGAACAACCTCTGACAGACAAGCACCAGCAGTAGTTGACCTGCAAGAGATCAGTGATGGGTACTCAGATGGRGGGCCTCTGTCAGCCTGGTACGTACCAGGACTGAATGGTGTCATCATCTGCCTCGTGCCACAAAATTCTAGCAGGAGCAATTGCCATCCTAACAAGCAGGGGGAAAAAAAAAAGCCCTGGACTTGAAGGTTAGAGGAAGACAGACAAATATATGAGATTTGGATGCCCAGATGTGTACAAGGGCTGTGACAGCCAGGACCAGAGCAGCTGAAAGGTATTCTGTACAGTGGTTCCTCACTGGAAGTGGTCAAATGGGAATATCAGGTTTTCTGCCAGGAAACTTCAATGTGAATTGGCTTCAAGTTGGGTACATTCGAAAAAGACATTATTTTTTTTCTGGCTATCCCACCATGTTCTGTCACAGGGTCCCACAGCTGGAGCTGGAGGCCCCATGGGTGTCCCTTTGCCCAGAGAGGCTATTGCTCCTGTCACTGCCTGCGGGACTTGCTGTGTGTTACGGGAGCCCACAGGCAGCATCTGTGCTGTGGAGTCCAAGAAGGGAAGGAGATTCCTTCCCACATTCAATACATTTTTTTGGTCTTAATTTAGTAGAAAAGTGCAAATTCTGAAATTTTTCACAGCACCACTGCCTTCATTTGGAGTTAGAGTTGTGGCATAACATAACTGCACATGGTAACTCTATAATAAACTTGAGTTSTCATATCATGCTAATCATGATCCCAAAATACTTTGCTGAAGAGGAAGGCTACTGACTCTATCCCCATTTTGTAGATGTAAGAATGATGACAAAGAGAGATACATCGATTTAACCTGCAGATAAATTGATTTAGTGAGACTGAGCTAAAAATGGTCACAGTCCCATCATCTCTGCAAACTTGAAAGCACAATGCACCAGATGAGCAAGAGCCAGGTGTACCTAACACATCCACCAAACACTTGAGATGTTTGTCTTTCCCTRGGGCAGGGATGTCACTTGCTGACACCGCTGGTGACACAGGCAGGCGTCTCTCATAGCTCTGCACTGAGTCTGTGGCAGCTTGTCCTGGATATTGCTGTACAACAGCCTCCCCTCCTTGGAGTTTGATAGCTCTTGTGCTTTGTACACAGACTTCATCTTTCAGAGCAAGCTCTCTTTGGGGTTGCAGGTGCCCTGTGTGGCTGGTGAGTGGCCAGCTCTCTGACAGCAGTGTGGAGCTCGGCCAGGTCACGCTGCTAATGCTGCTGCCTGAGTGCAAAGTGTTTGGGGATCTCTCCTGGCCACAGGGGTTGAGATCTTGTTTATATCCTCTGAAAGGCAGTAGCTGTGGCAGCACCAGTGTGCTCGGTCAGGGTGAGCTCAGGCAGACCTGTGTCATCCGAATTGTCACACTGAGACCTGACTTCATCTCCACATASAGAACAACCTTTTTCTGTTAACAGGTCAGTGGAAGTGAGAGACACTTGGATTTAAAATGACTGAGTTTAGGAAAAAATACTGTTGTTGAAAGCTGTGGGTGTGTTAGAATGAGAATGGGTAGCAGGAATGTGCTCAGTTCAGTGAGGGCTTCTCCAGGGAGAGGGTGTCGGAGCTCCTGCTTGCAGCTGAAGGCCTGGGCAGGTGAGTGCAACCCAAACACGTCATGTTTTGAGTAAACACCCAAACTTCGGGAAGTTGAAGTGTCTGCAACAGTGCTGTGCATGAGGTGAAGTATTTCCACAACCTGGAACCAACTATTTTTATTTCAGTCTTTCTGCATAGTTAACCATGGTRCTGTTACTGCTTCTGCAGCATCCATGTTCCAAACAGTAATAGGATTAATTGTTTTCTAAGCTGGTAGCACATCTCTTAACATATGCAGTATGCAGGAGGCAGGCAATAAATAACTAAAAGAAGCCTATGGASCAGTGGCTCCCGCTGAGGATTTTACCGAGCACATAGAGAAATTGATTCTGTTAAACTTCGCTTGCTGAAGTGGAAAGTTAAAGAAGAGAGAAAAAATGCTAAGAAATAGAGTAGTGCACAGGACTGTCATCTTCATTTTAGGATTCTCTCTATAAAATACGCACATCAGAGGCTTGGAAAGGCTTCCTAAGGAAAAGGAGTTTTGGTACAATGTCTCAGGGGCAGAGGGAACCACAGCACCTGACATGCTGTTTAAGAGGATGAGGGAAATGCTTTAAAAAAGAATTGCTGTCTGTTCCAGATCCTGGTTCAGGGTCCACGTGCAGTCTTTTCTCAGTTAACACTTCTGATGAAATCAGCAGGATGCCAAATGGAAAATGAAATGTCTGCAGGCTGTGAAATTTGGCCCTCGCTAGACTGAGGCACTGATCTGGAGACTGGCAGCGCTTGGGCAGATGGTTGTCCCCACAGACACCTCATCATCTCCAGCAGAACCCTGGCAGTCTCTGGGAAAATCCCCTGACTTGTCACACTGGAGAATGAGTGAAAGGACCAGAMAGGTCCTTAATGGCCTGAAAATCAATTAATCAAAGAACTAATCTTTCAGTTGCTTCTTTCCAAGGGTGCTCCCTTCTCCTTTCCTAATGAGAGCTGTTACAAACAGGCTTTTATCCAATATGTAGTTCACGCTCTCTGTGTGCCCCTTGTTGCTCTATAGGGAGACCTCTTCAAGGTACRAGCTTTGATGCATGGAGTGTGTGCCAGAATCATGGCTGGACATTTGCAGGTGTATTTTAAGGATGTATACCGAATTAATCTCAACCTCAGCCATCCTAAATAGAGGGAAATATGTTGTTTATTTTTTCTAACTGTGTTTTTAAAGTGGGCAATAATAGCAGTCATTCACAGCTATGATATGTTCCTGGAGCTGCCAGAAGGGCTTTTCTACTAAAATGAAAAGCAGTGAAATGGAAGATCCCCTGCTGCAAACATGCGCATAATTTGCTGTGCTCAAATGACTGATCCCCTTGATTTCCTGGGCCCTGTTCCCAACTCTGGGATAGAAGGAGCACCCTTTAAATGTTCTCTCTTCCTCTTCCTCCCTGAGGTATTGCCTTGCAGTTAYTGTGCCTGATTTGTAGCTCATCAGATGAGGGATAGGAACAATCACAGAATATGCTGAGCTGGAAGGGACCCATTGGGACCATCGAGTCCAGCTCCYGGCCCTGCACAGCACCATCCCAAGAGCCACACCATGTGCYTCAGAGCATTGTCCAAAYGCCTCTTGAAATCTGTCAGGCTTGGTGCTGTGACCACTTCTCTGGGGAGTCTGTTCCAGTGCCCAATCACCCTCTGGGTGAAGAACCTTTTTCTATTATCTAATCTAAACCTCCCCTGACACAAATTCAGGCCATTCCCTCGGGTCTTGATGATCTGGTGAATTGTCTGCTCAGGCTCCAGTGTAGTTCACTCCTCCACTGCTAATTGCTGGGTGCCCTTGGTCAGTCCATGTCCCTGCAAAGGTGTCCCCACAGCTGGCTGCAGACAGACCCTCTGCACACTGACTGGCTGCCCATGAGACAGCTCCTGTCTGGGAGCCACTGGCACGGTGCTGTGCCAGGGAAAGGGGCTCTGCTGAGCAGCTGGGCACGGCCCAAGCACAGCAGCATGTTCGTGGCTTCCAGGCACAAACACATCCCCACAGCCAGCACAGGCAGGGCAGCACGTGTCTGCCTGCACCTATCCATGTAGGCTGGACCCTTAATCTCCCTGTGTCTCGGCTCTGTCAAAGGGGTCTAATGGCCCACTGCATCATAGAGGTAGTAGGGGATAAAAACCTATTAATCATTGCACACTGCTGAGACAGACGGGCTTCATTCCCAGAAGAAGTACATATATAGACCATGATCATCTAAAGCTAACATTGCAACACTGGTATCTGTGATTTACATAAACTGGTCCCTGAAACTACAGCTGGATGGAGCAATAGAAGAGTTTCTGGGCTATTAAGTGTTTAATTTGGCAGATACAATTCAGTCATGAAATGATCTGCTCTCCTGAAGGGACAAAATTGGAGGGTTTGCATTGCTTGATGTGTAATACAAGAACAGGAAGGGTTACTGTTAAAAATAAATGGGGTCCCTGACTGGAGACGTGTCTGGAAGGTCTCCTAAATGCGGAAAGCTTTGGCTGCTTTAATCTGTGATCTGGCTAATTTCAAGGAAAATCCTCCCCTTACTACAGAACATACTGGAAAATTGTGTCTCACATTGTAAAGGAAGAGATTTATCTTGGAAAGGTATTAAAAGCTTCTGTTCCACAGTTGTCATCTGGGAAGATACAGTATTGATTGACCCTGGAGTTGGGTTTGATAGGTTGCATTGGTGATTACAGTATTGATTTGTTTCACAGGCTGTGTTTGTTCCGTGCACAGCTCTCTTGCAGCAAGAATTAGTCCAACTTGCCACTTGCTGCATGTTTTTCAGGAGAGGCATTAGGCAGAATTCATTTTTCACCAGACAGTCTCACAGAGTAATTAACTGAAAGGAGGCTGGTGAGAATTCCTGAATTACCCAGGGAACACAGCAGCCAGAGTTTTTTTCAGGCATGTGTAAATAAAGAAATTTGCATTCTCCAAATATTTAAAGCAAATACTGTATTCGAAGGGAAATGTGTAATTTTAAAAAGCGCAGAAATATAATAACAGCTGCAAGCAGTTTCAAAGACTGGCTGCCACAACTAGTGCAGGAGGGAAATCCGCAGAGTAGCTGCTGAGCTGCCCCTTGGAACGCTGTGAGGCAGGAAGAGGAAGTTCTCTGTAACTTCCCATGTCAACTCACACCCTGGCCTGAGATTTGCAGATGGCTTGTCTTGCCTTGTCTTGATCTGCCTTTATCAGCACCATTGCCTGGGACCTGAAGAGCTGATGTTTGATGCAGGGATGTGCAGAGGAGTTGGTCTGAAACCAGAAGTCGTTCTTTGCAAGTTGTGCAATGCATGCAAGCTGCTCATGGCATGCAGGATCCAAGTGAGGGCTCCACAGCTGGAAGGTGAGAGCCATAAAGGTGATCACAGGGCTGGAGCACCCCTCCTATGGACGCAGTCTGGGAGAGTTGGGGTCTCTCAGCATGGAGAAGAAAAGGCTGCAGGGAGATCTTAGAGCACCTTCCAGTACCTAAAAAGGCTACAAGAGAAGACTTTTTACAAGGGAATGGAGTGATAGGACAAAGGGTCCTAYGGTCCAAATGGCTTTAAACCGAAATAGTGTGGATTTAGATWAAATATTAGGAAGAAATTATTCGTTGTGAGGATGATGAGGCTGGAACAGGTTGCCCAGCACAGCTGTGGATGCGCCATACCTGGAAGTGTTCAAGGCCAGGTTGGATGGGGTTTGGAGCAACCTGGTCTAGTGGAAGATGTCTCTGCCCATGGCAGGAGCGTTGGAACCAGATGATCTTTAAAAACCCCTTCTAACCCAAACCATTCTGACTTTATGATGATTCTGTGAAGGTCCTGAACATTGCCTGGAGGCACAAGAGATGCTTCTGTAATGACCACTTATGTCCCTGAAGGGGTGACTTTGCTGTCCCATGGTCGGGGAGAGGTACCTGTCACTAGATGACATCATAGGCTTCTGTAGAAGAGAAGTTTTGCACATGAATTTTAAACTCAGGCTCTTAGTCATCCCATCTGGTATGGTACTAATTAAAAAAGTGAGACATTTCTAGGCCTACTGTGTAATTTGGGAAGAAATAAACGTATGCAGCATGTGAGACAGTGTCGCATGGTGTTGCTGTTGCACTGAACCAAGTTTTCATTGGTACAGGATACCATAATTAATTGCTATGCTAATTGTTATACTCCAGAGTACATCTAGAGTCCTTGGGTTTTTTCCCACTGGTAAAACTAAAGGTGAAAATGACTTATCCTCATTTGCTTGACTTTTTCCTGCCTGGAAAGAATTAAGAAAGACAAAGAAATTAGAACCTCAGAAGTGAAAGTTACACTTTGAACAATGTAATGCAGAAAAACGTAAAGAAAGTGCTGCTTTTCCGTGCTAAGACTGTATGGTGCGTGCATGTGTAGGTAGGCATAATCTGGGGAGCAGGAAGGCACTGAAAATGCCTAAAATTTAGCAAAATGAAGAAAAAAACTCTTTAATTTTAAAGCACTTTCTCCCCTTTAATAGCTGACAAGATGAATGGGACAGGAAAACAATTCAGTTGCTAGCTTTCATCACAAATATTTCTGTGGGGAAAATCCCTACATTCAAACAATTGTGCCTTTTGCACAGGGATTAGTTTTAAATTTAACACACAATTTATAATTATTAATCCATGTAATTTTTTGTCTTCAGTGTTCAAAGTATAATGCTTTCTGTGAATTTTTAAAGGAGTCATGCTATAAATTCATAATGAAGATTGTTAACGTCAATAAAGGGCCACTTCCCTCTCTGTTCTGCTAATTCCGGTTAGAAGGAGACTGGGATTAAGGARTCCCCTAATGTTGAAGGTGTTGCCAGAGGGTCGTGAGCAATTTGCTTCTGTGCCAGATGGATCTGTACATGCTGGGAAATGGAACTCATTAGTGGTGTCTAGTTTTCCCTTTGGAAATTTCTATTCCTTTTGTAATAAATAGTTGRCATTTTGCTGGAAAAGTAAAACGAAATAGACATCTGAAATCTGGAGGTGTTTGTTTGTCTGCAAAAATTCTCAGATCAGTTGGGRAAAAAAAAAMCAACCCAAACCCAAAAAAACTGAATTGTGATTGGATACCTGAGAAAAATAAAGACAAATACATTAAAGAAGGACCAACCATCAGTGAGAATTTTAATGYTGAAACCTCTACTTCTTTCTGAGAGAAAGCTTCTTGCTGAATGTGCTGAAATGCAGTGTGGCTGAGACAGGCAGCATTGTCTCCTTGCAGGGAGCTCAGCATTTGACTGAGGGCTGTCCTGGTGTCCAGCGGGGATGCAGATGTAGGTCATGTCCACTCTTCCAGAGAGATTCTGTACTTTCCAGTGGCCATAGAAGAAATCTAATCCCAAGATAGAAACGTTCCCAATGTGGGAGGTGTCTGTCTTATACAGACCTATACAGACTGTTTCCTATAGAGAACTTGTATAGAAGAAGGCAAATGGCTCATAGTTTTTACATAAACCAATTTGCTGCAGCATCTCCTTTGGGTACCTCAGTGCATCTCTGCTCTCAATATATTGACCATCTACACAGTCTGGTGTTCAGTCACCCAGCTGCCAGGACAAATGCCCAATTTACGGACAGACACAGCTATTGCATCTCGCTATCCATGACAATGTGCTTCATAAGAGAGAGCTTTTATTGTTCTGGGAGAGGAACTGTATTTTAATGAAGGTCACCCCTATGTGAGGTGAAACTGCTGTGCAGCATCTCTCCAACCCAGAAATCAATTCATATCGCTGCTTTCCAGGGCAGAGGCAACTTTGGCTTGAAATTCATTCTCCAAATCTTTCAATCAGGCTTTCCTGATCATTATAATACGTGGATATCTGCTGTGTCATGGCTGTATGATCATTAAATTGGGGGAAAAACCTCTACTGTATGTATGTTGACAAGCAATTTATTCATTGCGAAATAGTGAAGCATTGAGTATCCATTCCGTGTCAGTTGGAGGGCACTGTGCTATATTTGTTGCCATCATCATTATAAAGGTTACAAATGATCTACCTGGAGCTCAGCATATATCTTCTAGGATGAAGTGTCAACACAAAGATAATGGGGGTGAATTTAGAGTACAGCTTTAGGTATGCTTGCTGCTTTGCTCTGTAAGTCAATTGATGTTGGTTGGAAACCGCACAAAAAGTAGTGGAGGCAAAGTCTGTTTCAGTAATCTCCCTTTGAGCATTTTTGTTTGGAGGCTGATTGTTTGTCCTGCCTGATGCTGACAGCAGCTAAGTACAGTAAAAGTGATCTTTTCTTTTTTTTAAGAATTTTTTTTTGGTCCAAATCTTCTTTTGTGTTGTTGTCATGAGGAAGTACATGGAAGGAATAATCAGGAGACCAGATGGCATTTTGAATAGTGGGCCTATTCAGATGTTTTCAAATCTCTAATTGGTCATTGGCTTTAAATGTTAATATGCTTCTCTAGTAAATCATTTCTATTCTCTCTTTTTTTGATGTTTGCAAAGAATTATGAAAGAATTAGATATATTACTAAGAACGGTACCAAAAAATCAGCATTCAAGCAACGGTGCTGAGTAGTGGCTGTGAGCTCCAGCAAATCTGAATAGGATGATTGTCATTCAAACTGATTAACAAGTGACAGGCTGAAAAGAAATGCAGGGATGTGTTTTGTGTTGTTACAAACTGGTGAAACTATGCTGATTAACACCAGCAGAGAATGCAGGTTGATGTCTGTCATTATACCCTTGCTTCGCACGGCATGGCTTGCCTGGAGGAGGATGCATCCGGAGCGTCTCCTGCAGCACAGCACAAGAGAACTTGTACCAAAGGGTTTGGGTCAAAACAGATGCATCTGAACTTTCAAAAGACTTGTGTGGCATGAGATGGTAGATGAAATGCTGTGATTTTTTACTCATTTAACATGCTGAGTTCAGTAGGAAGGCACAGCGAGAAGGCAAGTCAGGATACATTCCCAAGGTGTGCTCCCTCAGTGTGTTAGCTGAGCATGGGTTATGTGGTGGCAGCCATCTGGTTCATCCACATTTAAAATGTTAGAGGTGCTGGAGGAGGAAGTGATGCCACAGAGCAGGGCATGGACCTTGCTGAGATACAGCATTTCTGCCTGAGAGAAAGTGGCAGACACGAAGCTGTGCTCCACTCGGAAGATAAAAGTGAGGAAGAAAAGGAAGCCAACCAAAGGATGACAAGGGAAATCAAGCTGACATTACTCAGGAAAATTGTTCAAAGTTGCTGTTTCTTTCTAGGAATACATTCCTGGGGAACTTTTTGGTGAAATGCTGTCTCTGTACCGTGCTGAACTCTTCTGTAAAGAAATATGTAGTAATGTTTCTGTCTAGGGACATTATGAGACACAAAAGAAGGAATTACAGAAACTGAGACAAAAAAGGCCTTGGAAAAGCAACAGGGACAGGTGCTATACCAAGGTACAGAGTGGAGTAGGGTCTGCCTTGGTGGCTGGGTAAGAGGGGCTTCCTGACTATATGATGGCTTCTGGACTGCATGTGGCATTTCATGCTATAGATTAGTGGACATGACAGTGTTTGATCAAAGGTTGGACTCAATCACCCTGGCAGTCTTTTCCAACCTTAATGATTCTACGATTCTGAGTCAAGTAAAATACCAAACATAAAATTGGTAACTGTATATTTAAATATATATTCATGTCCACATTTGAATGTGGAGAGAAACGCGTGCAGTACCTCAGAGAAGGATGGTGGGTGCTGACATTGCCCTAAACAGAGCAGATTGATGGAACAGCATTAACACAGCTCTGAGGAGATGCAGCAGATCCAGGGTTAGGTTACAGTTTACAGCTGAGGAAAAGTGAAGGAGCGGAAGACCAGGCAGGAGTTTGTCAAGCTTACCTGGCCAGGGCTCTGTCTTTGAGTTTGATATGTGTGTCCATCACTGAGGTTTCTGACTGCTGGCTGTTCCAGACACATTGGGACAGCAAGGTCCTCAGTGGACTTTAGAAAAGCTTTGACACATGGTGAATGTACAAGTAGTAAAGGGGAGATGGCCATCTAGGAGGTGCTGCCTGTACAGCAAGGAAAATAAAACTTTGTAGTGCTTGCATTTTTCAGCTTCTTTTCTTCAGCAAGAAACCCTTGTCTTGTGTTGGCCACAGCAATCTCCAGTCACTCACTGCCAAGGTGTATGGAGCACTTTGGTGACGGGGTTGAACATTTCTACACATTCAAATGTTACTGAGCATGTGAGTCAACAATATAGTTGCTTTAAAGAAGCAGAAATACGTCGTATGCTCTTGTTAAAGCAGCTTGTTCAGAGACATTTGGATCCACAGGGGTTCTTTGCACTTTTCATGATGCAGTTGACAAAATAAGATCAAGCTATACTAAGAAACAGCATCAACTCCGAAAAAAACCATCATCACTATATGTGAAGCACAGATGGTGCTTTTGGTACTTGGTATTATAGCTGTTTTTAAGTTTATTGGAAAAAAATATGGATTTTTAAATCTTACACCTGCATGCTGAGAGGAAGCATATGCAGAGACTCACTGAATCCCTTGGTGTATTCTGAGYAGATCGTTACATGCTTGGAGATGGAGGTTTCTGTTCTCCCTCACCCTGAGCAGTATTTAATTCTGCAATGGTTCTGCTGAAGTCAGAGTTAGGCACAGTGGAGGATGAAAAGGACATATGGTTCCTGTCCTGTGTTAGTGGTCTCGTTGCAAAGATAAAAAGCATGTACAGTTTTTATTTTCATGTGCCGCATGCATATCCTTGTGCATGCACAGACACACCTGCACCCAAATGTGCATGACTGTATTTGATGCATTTTTGTACAGAGGTGTCAGCAGGGTAAACAGAGCAGCCTACAGGGATTAGATCAGAAAGACTCCTAAGAACAGCTTCTTTGCAAGAGTAACAGATCAAAGCTAGCTGGATGTTTAAATACAACTCCATGCAAATATCAGGGAGTGACTGTCCCATCACTGCCTCTGTGCCTTCTGTCGGTATTTTCCATGCTGCTGAGCTGGTACCTCACCTCATTTTCTGCAATCACGGCATGTATGTTTTCCTTTGATATATATTCCTAGGGAAGCTGTGCCCCCAATTTGTCGCTGGTCCTCTCAGACACTTTCGGAATGATAATGTTGCTTTTTTCCCATCCTTTTCGTTGTATTCCTTTGCCTGTTTCTATGTTTCTTTCCAAATCTTGTGCCTTCTGGAACGTCCTTATGTTTCATGGAAGGGAAGCTCAGAGTTGTACTCTACACCCCAAAAGTTAGATCTTCTTAGGCAGGGCCTCACTTTTTGCATGCAGAGAGGTGTGAACTTCTGCACTGTAATTTAGATGTGAAATTATCCCTTGGTCCAAGTGGATGGATGTGTGTGTACACATAACTTTGTCAGGGTACTCTCTTCTCTCTTTCTACTCTTACCAGGCTTCCTCTATGATGCTCAGATAGCTAAGCTAACTTAGAGCTGGGTTCAGCTCTGTGATCCACCACAAGCTTCTTGGGACTCCCTCTGCCTTTGCTCCCAGCTGGAGAATAAGGTCACTTCTCTAGGAGTCACAACTCCTAGAAGTCACAACTCCTAGGAGTGCTGTAAGAATAAACTCACTGAGACTTGTGACCCTGTGGGGAGACCCCCATGAGTACAGTCATACAGGCAGGTTGCTCACTGGACTCCTGTCTGCATGGAAACTTTCCCATTCCTTGGTATTCTTGCTGCAATCATGCCAGAGCCTGTGAAGAACATGATTCTCTCTCACAGCTCATCCTCCTCAGCTTTGCTTGCAATGTGAAAGATGCATTTTGGAAACTTGATTTTACCCACATTAAGGCAAAAATTCTTATTTTGAGGCACAGCAAATACTCTGGCTTCACCCACCACCAAGATAATGCAAGAGAATCGAAGATCCTTCTTTCACCATAAGTGCCTGCTCCTTGTGAGACATACAGTTTTCAACTTCCCTTCTCAAGAATGCAGTGGGAGGCCAAAGCCGATTTTTCAAGTTTTTACCTGTTTTGCGAGCTTTTAGATGTCTTTTTGACACCATGAACTAAAGGGCAGAAATATCAAATAGGAACTCTTCCCCCATGCTAGAATGTCACATTCTTTCCTCCTTGGGCTGTGTGATCTGCAGGCAGGGTGTTTGCATAGTGAGTGCCATGTCAAGTCAAGGTTAAAACAGGATTATTTATTCCTTTTTCTAGCTTAGGATCAAAGTACAGTGCACATTGTATGGAAATCACATTTGAAACAGCTGAGTTCAATTACCTTCTCAAATAATTGTCAGAAACATGCAGCTGCTTTTGAGGTGGAGGGTATTACTTACAGTAAAACCTGACCTTGGACATACTCCCATGGCCCTCTGATTTCAATGCATGGCTCTTCAGGCAGAATATAAATCCTGCTGAGGGTCAAATCCAAGCTGCTGAGTAGCAGCATCAGTCAGTCATGGGCTGGATACTGCCAGCTAATCAGACAACCTGCCACTAGGATCTTGGAAAAAGGACTTGCGCCAAGCGTGCCTGACTGTAGTTTGCTGCTGTACTTTGGCTTGTATGTGCTGGCCAGGATATATCCTGAGGGTATGGCAGTCCAGCTCTGCTTATTCCCAAATCCAAGCTTCTCGTGAGGGCAGAGAATGTTTTCAAGCACTGGGTGCCTTTGGCCGTGCTGCCGGCGTCGAGGGGAGCAGGCGTGGGGGACCCCTGCTAGCACTGCTGCAGACGCATTGCCGGTGCCTCCAGGCTTATGTCTCAGTTCCAGAACTGCACTTCTCTATTTGTTCCTGCCAACGACAACTTTTGAACTTCCCTGATGCCAGTTCCAAGTGGGTGGAGAGGTGGCAAAAGAAGCTGCTTTGATTTAAGTGAGTGAGGGGGCAGTGCTACTCTGTCTGYCTGATTATTTATCTCCCTAGTTACACGCAGCACTTGCTTTCTCCGGAGTGATTCAAGCATATCATAACCTCTTGCTTTAGCTCTTTTATCATGCTGGTTTGCTGCTACAGTTTAGTCAGAAATCTGTCTTGGCCTCTGCAGAGCAGAGGATGTMATCTCGTTTTATTGCGATTTGATGTGCCTCCCCCATGTTTTTTCAAGTTTCCTGTTTATCRTGCAGAAGGTTCTAAGAACTGCACTCTGGATGCTTTTGGGCTGGGCAGAATAGGCTCTGTCAGTAGTAAAAGCCTCCCACCAATGTCATGGGGAGATAAATGGGTGTGAGGACAGGTGCTCAGCAGGCTTGCTGCGTCCTGGAGTGTGCTGTCTCTGGGAATGCAAGGAGCATCTCACTGGGCTCAGGGATTCTCAGAGAGGTTTTAACCAAATCACCCATTGATTGCAGCACGAGCAGYAGAAGACTGGTGTGTTTTCTCCAGTCTCCTGCTATGCTATGGATCCATTCACACTTACAAACGCCAGAAGTGATATATGTGAGATCTGAGCTCAGATTCTGGGTTGGTGGGAATCCTGGAATCAGTCACAGTCTGAATTTTGCACAGTTACAGTGAAGCCCATTTACTTCTCTCCTCCTCAGATACAATTGCATTCCCATACCTGGTACCTCTTGTTACTCTCCAACATATTTTGCCATGTGTAGGAGATTGCCTCACCACCTCCTCTGAGTATTTTTGGAATTGTCTGAAGGAATGGGGGATACAGCATCTCCTGGAAGGTCCTTTTGGAGATGATGTCTAATGAGAGTGTATGATGTACAAGGTAAAAGAAAGAACATGTGGGTTAGGCTGTGGTTGAGTCTTTGGGAATGAGTCAATGGCATAGAGAGGGGAGGATCCCCTAAGTGTCTAGCCAAYGAGAGTTTTGGAAGCATTTGTGTGTGTGTGGAGAGGGACACCCAGCAGAGATGGTAAGCACTCATATGGTGTGGCAATTCCTCCAGAGACAATGTACCCAGAGCTGGAGTTTCACTACAACTCCCAAGCTGAGGGTTGAGAAGAGTTGTTTTCTCCCTCTTTGTGCATCTCAAACTTTAGGAAGAAGAATTGATTTAATTTCATCTCATCTCATCCTGATTAATGAAAAGTCATTTCTGCTAGTTGTGGGCAGAAAAAATAATCTTTGACTATTTTGTAACTTTGCAGATATATGTAGGTGTGTGGCAGGAAGTTCTATAATTCTAGAAATTATGACAAGACATCCATAAAGATGAGGCTGAAACCCTATGCAGCAGCATTGTAGCTTAAAGCAGTGTTATTTAATACCTATTAATGGAACTGCTGAAGCATAAATACTCTCAGATCAAACAGATTTTGTTAACTCCTTTGTGCTGGCAGTTTTGGAGTGGGATGGMAGATGATTCACCACTGTCTGGCAGGATGGTTTTCCTTCCATTCAGTACAAGAGTTGGTGTCATGGGGGCGAGAGCCAGACTGCCAGGAGGAAGAGGAATTGCAGGAGCACATGCACAGGCAGGAGCCTTTTACAGGCTAAGCCCTGGTGTCCCCAGGGCCGCAGAGAAACTGCACTTGGAGCTGTGATTGCAACACAGATCTTCTCAGAATAATTTTTGTTCATCATATTTAACAGGGAGGGAATTCAGCCTTCCTATAAGGGATGCTGGGGGTGTGGGCACTGCAGTCCTTGCCTTGGTATTGCCACCCCCTTTGGCAGAGGGAGCAGAGCAGGGTCACCCCCGTGCACACCCAGGGGCTGCATGCGACCTGTTTAATGGCCAGCCTTTAACGGGGCACTGCTGGGCTTTCCAAGGAGACTCTGGAGAGAAAAATACCACCAAGGGGTGATCCAGTCTGGTCAAGATCAGGACCATTTCTTGGGGTTCCCAAATCTTCTCAGGTATTCTGAAGACCGTAGAGCTAACAGCTGAATCACTGCCTCGGTTAAGTGTCTCTGAAATCCTTTTATTCTAGTTTCATTCTATTTACTCATGGGTTCAAAGATCTGGAGTACAGCTCCTGCACAGCATGGGACTGGCATATAAATAACTACTATTTAAAAGGAAGAACAATGCATGTTGGATAATTTGCATGCAAATTTTTAAGTAGTTATGGGACACAAGCATATCTTTTAATGTCATCCTTTGAAACACAGGATTAAAAGAAATATATAAGTTGAATTTTCTAGAGAATAACATGATTCCAGGAGTTAAGACTTAAAGAACAATTGTTAACATGAAATCGATAATAAATGAGAGTGAGCAATTTTATAATCCATTTGCTTCTGGGTCATGCCTACACAAGAAAAGTAGTCAAATTGTTCTGGAGACTGATTTAATTAAAATTGGTACAAAATCCCTGTGTGGACTCTAAGATAGGTTAGGTTTGCGTTGTGCTGTGAAATGTGATTCTTAGCGTGTATAGACAGGGCACAGATTGCTAATTATAATAAGTGATGAAGCTGCACCAGATCAGGTTTCTGCCCAAGCTCCTAAGGCATGCACCAAAATCTGTGCTCTGTCCTCTGCTGCCAAGCCAGCCACTTGAATGTAAGAGTCACACTTCAATGATCTTTAAGAATCACTGAAATAAAAACAGTGACAAAGAGCAGCTAAAATACGTTCATCATGGAGTTGGAGCTTGCTGTAGGACCAGGCCTTCAGCTTTGTCAGTGGCAGCTCAGCAAGAGTTTTCACATCATGCTGCAGCCAAATAGGAACTTTGTTTATCTCTCACGTCTGTTCACTCAGCCTTTTAATTAGTTACCAGCTCTCCTCATGGTGAGGAGTTGGTGCCTGATGTTATTGAGGTGCTTATTGGACCGTTCATGTTTATGCACTTGCATTCTTTTTATATCGAATTTCAAGCTGTCACGAGTCATAGTAAGGAATTAAATGTCATGTAAAGAAGAAATGTGAACCATTGATCAAGATGTGCTGTCCCACCAGGCTATGCTGGCTCTGGGTCTGAACCCCAGACAGATGAGGACATGTCCTGTTACACTGAAAAAAAAATATTTATCAAAGTCTCCATACAGAGAACCACTCAGCAACTTCTTACCTGCTCCCTCTCTGCAGCAGTGCTGAAGCTGGGCCTGCCATCACTCCACACCCATGGCAGAGAACAAGGCAGGACCAAAGAATGATAAACAAATTTAAAATTCATCTTGATATAATCAAGGAATATATTTCTAACTTGAGAATGAAGACAAAGATAAGGAACAAGCAAGACACAATCGATTTCCCCCTATAAACTTGTCCCACCCGAGGGARCAGATCTTCCCACAATGTAAATCAGCACAGCTCCACTGACTGGAGAGAACAGTTGTAATTTATCCTGCCTGAAGGTCTGCACAGAAAGTGCTTGAAGTTCTTGCAATTCACTGGGGACTTGTGACACTGAGAGCAGGCGTTTGACTCCGCTGTCCTCTGCAGCAAGTGGCAGCACAGGCAACTTATAATTACAAACACTTGATAAATCCCCTTCAGAGAGACTGAGGGGCTTGGTAAGATGTTTGAGTCAGTGGTGGCTGATTTCACTTCTTGTAAGAAAGCCATATTGCTGCGATTTCAATCTCGGCACAAAGGCACCATGCAGCAACACTGTGGAAGAGGTTCTGGGGGTTCAGCCAAGCATTCAAGTATTTTCAAGGATCATCTTTGCCTTGTGGAGATCAGTGGGTTCCTTTCCAGTGAGCTCAAAAGCCTGGGGGAAACAAAACCAACCTATTTCAAGCCATTTTTTGCGAGAACAATATCTCTCCACAACACCTGACACCTTATGCAGCTGGTAAATACCATTCCCTATCAGCTACCTAATCTTTTTTTATCGGTATTTGGCCACCTACACCTGACCACCAAATTTCCACTCTGTTTGCCTCTGCTGACATTTATGTAACAAAGARCTTCTAACTGTTCATTTATCAGCACAAGAAAGCTGAGCACAGGGGGGGACAAATATGATGGGCACCRTAGAGCAGCACTCAGAGCTCTGCTGCTAGCTGTGTATCCAGACTCTGTAATAGTTATGTTGAGCCATTGCTCACAAGAAAATGCTACCAGGTGCTTGGAATGATTTAACTCTCTTGTTCCTGGGACAAAAGTGGATACTCTCATATACTAACTCCTTTCTCTGCTGGATGTCTCATTATTGTTAAAGATTTCATAATACTGTGATATAAAGGCAACACAGAGCTTTGGGCATGGTCTTTTCTGTCAGGCATATCTAGGGATCACTTGCATTTTCCTGTAATTAGCAACCAGTGCACACAGGAATGGAGCTGGTAGTCTCTTCTTTCTCATCTTTCTACCTCCAGACYACGGGTAGGGATTTCTGAACAGGAACAGGAGAGAGGAAGAGGAGAAGGACCTGCCTGCAAAGCTCAGCTTTCTGGACTTGCCCTGTTCTTCCTTCTGCTCTCCAGAGTCCAGATTTCCCAGGCAGCTGTGTATATGCTCATCGTGCTGGTTGGTGTGCACCACAGGGAATGCCATTGGATTGTGGTCTTCAGTTGTTCTGCTGATGGGCTTGTGTGAGGTCTTGCATCAACAATCACACAGACCTTGTCCCCCTGTGTACCTGAGAGTCACATTGTGGGAAAGCACCACGGTCACTTCTCACTTGATGTCTGGTAGCACTGGAATGTGGCTTTTGGTTGCAGTTCCTGCCAGCTTCAAGTCACTAAAGAATTTAAAGTAGTTGAACAAAGACTGCTATCCCCTGGGAACAGAGCTGCCTGAGAGCCAGCTGACACTGAGGGGTTTAACCTTGACTTCAATATCTGCAGAAACACAGGACCTTTCCGAGTTTATAAATCTGGAAAAGTGGTCAACAGGATTACCTTGTCTTTTACACTTGTGATGGAGAGCAAGGCTTTATAATGACACATCCATGTCTAGTTAGAGCTGATTTTTATTGAAGACGAAAATAATTTGGCTAAGAGGTTGTTAGAGCAAAATGCATAAGAAAAAAAAAATTACTGAAAACAATAACAAGGTCCCTGAACTGTCTTGAATTGTGCAATTGAGGTTCTCAAGTACTGTCAAATCATCTCTGCATAAGGCTGAACTGCTGACATTTGTTTAATTACAAGACATTTAGGAAACGGAGCAACATTCCTAACTGCTTCTATATGCTTGCACTATGGCTCTTGTACAGTATCTTCACTCAGTTTGAATAAATTTTCATTAAAATGGTGAGAAAATAAATAATTTTGCAACTATTGGACAGAGGGATCGCACTGTGCTTATGCTTTACATAGGATTTTGGAGTACTTGCTGCTCACCTTTCTGTAGTAAAAATTTGTTGCTGAGAAAAAGCCATTTTTCCCGTGAAGAGGAGCCCTGCAGAAACACCCTGAAATTGTGGTTCAGTTCAGATAACACATTTCAGTAACCTCAATTCTTCCCTCACAGTAGCAAATCAACTTATCCAGGCACTGATGTTTGAAGGTTGTGTTAGGATTTCCTGTATTGTTTTCAGGGTGTTTTTCTGGTTATCCACGATTAAAAATTTAGCAGACTTGCCCAGCTGTGGGTTAGTGAAGCATGAACTTTTTATGAAGCTTTTTAGAAGCTGAGGTACACTAAAAATGCTGTCCATTTTCTTGGTGTTCCTGAGGCAGGAGTTTGGAACAGCGGAAAGCCTTGCTTGTTTCGGAGTTCTTGGAGAATTCCAGTTTCCTAAGGGTGTGGCACCGTTTCTCAGATATGCCAGGGCAGGCAAAGTGAGACAGGTGCAAATGAAGTGATTTCGACATCATTGCAGTCATTGATCACTCTGCAAACCCTCAGGAAGGATGGGGAACGGGATGTGGAATCTGCTGCTGAGTGAGTGGCAGAGTGTGGCTGTGCCTCTGCAGGAATCAAAGATCAGAACAAGCAGTGAAAGCTAATCCATAAGATGATTCATGCGATAAGAACTTATCAGGATGATGAAGTATGTGAGGTCTGTGTGGTCTGTTGCAATTAATGCTCTGTGAATAAGCACAGCAGATCATGGGTGTTGGTATTCACACTGTGCTCTGTGGCACACACGTGTCAGAGCTACTGGCAGCCTGGAGGATTCAGCAATAATCAATGACTTCCAACTGGTTGGCCCTAAGCATTAGCACTTGGTGAGCCAGAACGCCTTCTAAATAATTAAAAGGATTTGAAAACAGGCATCATAGAACTACGAGATTTGTTCTTCAGGGTCATGTGGTTTTAACATGCCTGGATATTTTATCAGCTTGTGGACACTGCCGTTTTACATACCTTGTATCAGCCTTCACATTCCCCACTGGGAAGTCTTGCGCRTTTTAACACATTTGCCATCAGACTGGAAGGAACAAACCAAGGCCATTTCAGGCAGACCTCAGAGATACTATAATTTGAAATTGCGGCTCAGAGCTGGGAAAGGGCAAAGAATTTTGCAGTAAAATACCGATTCCGCAGAGAAGTCTAAAAGCAGGGTTTGGAAACTGCAACAGCTAAGAGGATTTTTTTTTCAAACAGCAATAAAGTACTTGGAGTATCTGTGTAACTTTTGTGAGGAAAATCTGTCCCTGGAAGCTGCTGCAGTTGTCTTTGAATGAGTTATTGTCTCTTAGCAAGCTTTAGGGTGTTGTTGAGAACCTTCCTTGCAAGGCTCGAGGGATGAAGACAGCAGTGTTAAGGACTGCACTGCAATCATCCTTACGAGACCTGGCACTGGGGCACAGGAGGGCAGTGACAGCCTGTGTTTGCTGGGTCCAGAGCTGTTGTCCTTGTTTCCTATAATTTCCAACATAATGAGCATCTTAGTGTCAGGTAAGTTTTAAAAAGAGATGCTCTATTAAAAACAAATAGTCACTGCCAGCAGGGTTGCAAGCTGGGACTACTAAAAGATGATCTGATGAGGATAGTTAACTGCAAATGGGATGTGGATTTCACTCTAATAGTTTATCAACAGGAGCTTTCTGAAAAGCTTTTCAGTGTGCTGCCAAATCCAGCTTCCAAAGCAAGGAAAGTAATACCAGTCAACTGTTGTTAACATCAGTGGTTTCTTGTTAATTTTATGTCACCTGAAAAAAAATCACTGGAAAATACAAAGCATTGTTTAAGCCTTGCTTTGTGTCTCTTGATTCAGATGCTCCTTTGTTATAAATATATTTTCCTTCTCAAAGTCCTCAAGCTCTCATAACAGACTATATAGGATGTATTATGCACTTCATATACATCCAGAAGATACTTCTGCTGTTAAAAGAAAAATATAATTTCAAAAATGTATATGTGTGCCGGGGTTTGTACTTCCTGAAAGAAGAGAAAAACCTATAAGGAAAACAATAATCGCTTACGTTGCTCAAGCAATTATTTTGTCTGCCTTCTATTTTATTTTGAGCTCCCATTTAAGCAGCCCTATAAGTCTTGTAGCACTGATATCTACTCTTTGGTCATAATGTTTCCCTGCTGCCTAGTTAAAGTAAGGAGAAAAGAAGCCTCGTGTTCCATATGTTTATTGAGGGAATTTTTTGTGTGTGCAGTTCACATAAAATTGCATCCATTTGGCTCAGGATCCACAGTGTAATTCCATTAACAAAGCAACACTCTACCTTTTGTGTGTGCTGTTATCCTTAAAGCCTATTCCCGTCATTGTGTCTCCCATAAAAATAGAAGTTTTGCAGGTGATTTAGTTTAGTTCATTTCCAGCTCTGTTCTATTTTCTTTCTTTGTAGACCAAATAACTTTGCAGAAAATATTTGATAGAATCATTTTCATTTTTCTGTTCAAGATAAAACTTGTACTGAAAGTAAAATGCATTTATTTGGTCAAATTTTTCACTTACATAAAGTGGGAAGTTTATTTTTTTTCTGCTTTATTTCACTGTGTTCCTCCCTCCACCTTTGAGATACTCTTTTCTGTAGCATGTGAAGAACATATGTGGCATCGTGTGCCATTTTTGTACAGCACCAAGGGCTCCCAGTGCATCTGGGGTGCATAAAGCTCTTGATTCAGCCTGAAATTGTGTGTTCTTCCAAAACAGGGACAAACTATGACTTCGCTCCTGTCTTAGCAAGCTTTGAGCTCAGTTTTCCCGAGTGCCTCAGAATCAGCAGCTCTTCTAAAGCCAGTGGCCACTGCTCCTGGCTGAGCTTGTTGAGTTTCATGTGTCACTGTGCTGTTGCTTCACAAGGACATCCCTGAGGAAGCTCTCCAGAATTTGGGATATCTAGAAATTACATAATCAAGGTAAAGCATTCCTCCCTGGCAGATGTACCCCAGCAAGAGTCTTTCAAGGACACTCTACAGGACTGTTGGGGTTTAACAAATGGGACTAAGGTCTCCAATCCAAGGCCTTGACCAGAAACCCCAGAGCAAGGCAAACTTGTTTGCCCTCTGGTTTACAAAAAGCCTGTCAGTGTCAAGGCTGTTCATTGCCTGATGTACAGGCAAAAATGGTCTTGTGGCTTTTACTCTCCAGCCATCTGCTCACAGCCCTCTGGCATCTCTCTGATGGCACAGGCCATCCTTTCTTCTTGTGCTTTCCACTGCGCCTTGCACAGTGAATTCTCGGCCACAGAAAAGCAAGAGTCGTATAAACGATGGCAATAAGGTGCCTCACTGAGCCTGCCTGTTTGTGCCTTCTCTCATAAAGCTTGTGGTTTCTTAGGAGCAAGGAGGAAACTGGAGGGAAACCAAGGAAGATTGAAAAAAAAAAAAGATTTTACTGCTCTGAAGTGTGGGCTGAGAATCTGCCTGGAATGTGAGAATATGTGGAAGTACATGCAGACATCTAAATGAGACTCTTTAGTGTGATGAGAGCAGCCCACCAGCTCCCATGCATTGCACATACACTTGTTTTTTCAAGTGAAACTGGAAATAAGTGGCTGGTTTTCCCCCTCCAAGTTAAACAGACTGCTGGGCTCGTGCTTCACTGCTGGCCCGGGAAGGTCATGAGAGACTTTCCTCACCCTTTCCATGCGCTGCTGTATTACTCACTCTGGCAGGGTGCAGAGAGTGCCCCTTTTTAGAAACAGCATCACTGGACATTTGCTGAGGCATATTGCCAGATTTAATAATTGATGGGCAGGAGAAGATCCTGTGTCTCCATCTTCTGACCTCACGGAACACTGAAATATGGCAAATAACAATGCACACATGACCCCATGGAGGTGATTTGTGCAATTTTCCATTGTCTCCCTCTCCCTTGTGCTCTTCCTCTTTTTCTAACCTTTTCATACCCATTTTTTTCCTGTTCAGCCTGTTTGTGCACAAAAAAAGCCTCTTCACCTGGCTTTTAGAGTATATAACTTCAGTTTTAGGATACATTCCTATTTCCAGGTACAAAATTAAGATACTGCTAAGTGTCATCATACATAATGATATAATAGTATATCCCTTTGTCTGAAATGTGCTTTTAGGTATTACCTTGGTCAGTAATTTAATTGAATTGGATAGTGACAACACACTGACATTGTTAAGGTTAATGACCCAATGATTTACAAGACAAGGCACATTTACTGGCAAATGGATTTTAGTAATTGTTCTACTGAACAATGAGAATAACAATTTGTACATTGATCCACAAAGTCCTACAGCAAAGCCTCTGTTCTTACTTTGCCAGTGCCCCTGTCCATAAATTCAGCATTGCTCAGACAATGTTTTCTTGGCCGTGCTGTATTTTAGCTGCATTGCACTGAATATCAAATTATTTCCTTTAATGTGATCCAGCTTGCCCTGGATGTGTGGGACAGTGCTGGTATGGAGGCAGCAAGACCGGGAGAATGTGACCTGTCCAGGCAGGGCAGTGTTTGTCTTGGCTGGGTTGGTCTAAGGGTTTCTCCAGTTGGTGGTTGCACCTCTTTGACACACATTTAATATCTGTTCCAGTAGATTTGGATTGTTCTGTTTCCTCTGCCATAATGCTGTGGGAGGCCATGCCAAATGGGGTAGGAGAAATCTGGTTTAGTCAGAGCTCTTATCTGTATTAAATAACTCTGTAATCTCATATAACACAAAGCAGAAGTGTCTGTTCTCCTTGAACTGTTGCTTAGAAATTGCTCAAAGTACTTTCTGATAATTCTTTGCTAGTTAAATTACAGAGGTTTTTTTTGCCTTCCTTTTTTCTTTCTTTTTTTACATTTTGGTTTCTTCCTTTGAAGCCCATAACCAATTCATTAATTTTGCTAAAATATTTTAAATATTATGGCAAGGGTAACTTTACTGGAGCCTGGAATTTTGTGAATGTTCAAGATCAATCAGAAAAGGTGACACGAAGTCTTCAGCCAGAGCCTTTAAACTCCTTGATATAAATTGTCTGTATTGCTAGTTAAAGATGATGATTGTAAGAGATGGTGTTTAACATCCTTATTCATTAATTAGTACTGGAAAATGCAGTATTTAATCATCATCGATCTGTCATAAGGCTCCATCACTGGCATTAGCTGAACAGAACAGAAGTGTTTATTGAACACAGTTCTTTCTTACAGTATTATTGACAATGTTATAATTTCCATAGTGGTAATGGACCAGTAGCTGTTGGTTAGATACTCTTTGTTACAACACAGTTTATAAACTTCATTTTATTGTCCTTAGCTTTATTGACCATTGATTTTTTCAGTTGTCCTTTTGCTTCCCTTATTAATTTTGTGTCATTCCTGGCTTCTAGTGTGTTGCTGCCAATTTTCTCTCTTTTGCATTTGACATTTATTGGCAGTTCCCCCATTAAAACTACTTTCACTCCCCCATCATGCCACAATAAGATTGTTTGTTCAGGGTATTATTGTAATTATCAGCCCTGTGTTCTTCATTACAATGCATGTTACACACATGAGTAAGATTGCAAGACTTCCAACCTTCAGTACAATATTCAATAGAGCTCAGGTCTCAGGCCTCTCTCTGGAGGGTCTTAGCAATATTTTAAAATAAATAAATACCTCTGGTTTTATCATCAACAGTAAAAAGAGAAAATGAAGAAAAAAATGTAATTTTAAAATTATTCTGTGATAGTGTGAACTAAATGGAAATAACTGGATTCTTTTAGTTTAAAGAAGAATATGCTACCTGTAGTCATCCAGTACAGTGACAGTGGTGCTACGTTGGTGAAATTTAGACAGGTCCAGAGGTTTTTTATTTCTCTCAATGGGCCCACAGCCTGCAGTTCAGGAGATAGGAGTGTTAAAGTTTGGATGGGGATTATTTCCTTGGTTTGCTAAATGCTGTCTGTAATTTCAAACATATCATTGAGACCTTTAGAGGTACCCAAAGGAGTGGGAAGAATGCCACTGTGGAAAATGCATTCTCTCCCTTGTCAAACTGATACTTTTGGGTTTAGTTCTTAGTGAAATAAAGAAACAAACAGTAAGAAAGAACAAGCTGTAGATATTAAGAGAGTAACAGAGTGATGAATAAGGACTTTGGCCTTTTAAAATACCAGTCATAGAGAGGTCAATGAAGACTTTGAAGTAAAATAAGACCTTGAAACTGTGTTTACAAACCAGAAGAGGAAGAGAAACGAGACAAAAATAAGCTTAAGAAGAGAATAAACAGTGCAAAGAGAAGCTGGAAGGATATATTAGCTTAACCTCTGTGTCAAGTGTTTGGCTTACTTTGTAATAAGAAGCTGTGCTGTATGTAAAACTCCTACAGATTTCCTCATTTTCTATTGCACAGGCTTTTGCAGGTGAAATATTCAATGAAACCATCTATAACTTTTCTGATTGCATTTTAAACATTTATRTTGCTAGCCTCGGTATCTAATAAACCTGAAACTTTAAATGGAACATGGCTTATTAAATCATGTCTTTTCCATCAGTCTCATCAGTGGAGGGGTACTGATAATATTAACGTTGAATGGGGCCCTGCCAGCATTGCAGTCCCTTTTGTGCTGAACTCTAGTCCTTCTGCCCTGATGGATGGTTATTTGGGAACTCCTGTCTCCAGTTGTTTTCATACAGCACTTACATGGACATTAGTTTACACTCTTGTTTTTCCAACAGTCTTACTGAAAACCATGGGTTAAAGGCTTTATCCAGAGGTGCAAACAATAAGCTCTACRTATGGTTATTATTATAATTACCTGCCCAAGCTATTATAATAGGATGTGTTACCACCTGAACATTAGATTGAAGGGTATGGTGAGTGTTCTACAGAGGTTGTCAATGTAAAATAAAACAATTGGGAAAAAATGATAAATGCTACCAATTAAAGGAAAMAATAAAAAGTACAAAATTTCATATAAAATTTCATAATTGATGGGCATTTAAAAACCTTAAAGAACACAATCAGGAATAAGTTTGCAGATTCTTTTCAATTTGAAGTCTTCATATTAGTTATGAGATCACTGTAAGCAAACATTTGTCTTCATAGAATCGCAGGGAAGTGAAAACTGGGCTAAGTGTTACAGGATAAAAGAATTACAGCAATAATGTAAAAGAGGAATCTAATCAAAAATGTTAATTTTTTTGCAGCTGGGTTGTTTACATTTCCAGATTTCAAGATATTTTAATGTAGGATTAGGCATAGCATAGAAAGTAAAGCAAATTCAACTTGGTCCTAGGTCTGGATCGCGACCAATCCTGTTGGTTTGCAGTGGTCCGTCCTGGGGAGACAAAAAAGGCCATCCCTTTTCTTCATCTGAATTTTTGCATAAAACATTTAGCCAGTATGGAGTGTCCTGTGAAGATTTGATACAAAACCATACGTGACATCACGTTTTTGCTCAAACTATATTCATGTTCCTTTTAGGTTCAGTACCAGTGCGTTGCTTTTGTCCTCCCTGCGGCGCTGGTGTCAGAGAACACCACACGAGCCTGGGGATTGTTTTTAGCACGTGGGATGTGGCAGATATGAGACATTTGGATCTATATCTCTAAGGTCTTTTTACAAAGTGTTAGGAAGGATGAAGTGACAAGGTCTCAACACAGTCTGACCAGGGCTGAATCAGGGGCTAATGGCTAAACAGGAAAGTAGAATATCTGCGTAGAAGGCAACTGCAGGCAACAGCACCAGAGCAGCAGAATGCTTGAGGAAGCTGCAGATGGAGAGCAGGTCTGGTCAGCAGAGACTTCAGAGAGGGGGATTTCGGGGCAGTTTGTGTTTGGTTTGAATAAGAAGAGGAGAAAGATAAGGTCAAATGTGAGAGAGAGCACCGAGGCAGTCCCTGAAGGAGAAAGCAGAAATGTTAGAGAGCAGCATTACCATTGGCTCTGCTTAGCAGGAAGTGATGTGTCCATGGGATAAAGGAGGCAGAGGCACTGTAGGAAGGGTGGAATGCGAGGAAAGAAATGGTGTGGACATATTTTGCCTTTTTGCTTCATAGAAAYTGGTCAGCAAGAGCATGTGAGCTGCAAGCAGTGCACGGGCTGGAGTTTTACTGCTRGTGGTCTGTTGAGCAAAATGCTGTTGCTGTTAACGCAGCTGCGTGTGCCGGTGGGAAACAGGCTGGAGAAGGAGGCAGAGGCAGCTATAGCTATAGGTTTTGTGGACACAACAATACCCAGTGAGCAGATGTTGTTCCTGAGCACTCAGCAGTGCAGCAGCAGGCCTGGATTTTGTGCAAGTCTGACAAAACCCGAGTGCAATGGGTGGGTTGCTGCTGTTGTTCTTGGAGTCTGATGAGTTCCCCTTCACAGGCACAAACCAGCTTCATTCTTCCTGCTTGATAATTTTCTCTCTTTGCCCCAATAATCAGTTCACAGTTTCTATTGCTGTTTTTTTTGGTCTTGTCAGCAAGCAGTGTAAATCAAGAGATCTGCACTAGGTCGATTTCGAATTAGTGAGTTTGACAAATGTTTTCATTTGAGAAGACATGCTGCCTCATTGGGCTTGATTTAGCAGGAAAACATTAGAGTGACAACGCTGGATTTAACTTTAGTTATCAACACTTTCAGCCTACATTGGTCTAAGTAATTGTCCTGTTTATACCCTGACAGGTTAAAATAATGTATTCTAGAATGAGAGTGCTTCCACAGAAGATGAAAAGCAGCCTAAGAGGGTTATCAACTGTTGCTATCTGTGACAAGCAGTGTGAGCTAGATGTATGGATAAATTGCTATTGCTCCAGAGGTTATTCCTATTATCAGGAGACATATAAGAACCCCTAACAAAGCATTAATACAGTACAGCTACTAAAAAAGCTCATCTGTCCTACCCAAGCTCTGAATTAATGGCACATTCCAGGGTTTTCTTGATGCTGCACTGACAAGTGGTGATAGACCTTTAAATAAAACAAGAGCCCTACTAGGCTTTTGGAAAGTCAGGCAACTGTGAGGATTTAAAAGCTAATCTTTAAGAAAATAAATAAATAAACAAACATATTTATCTGAGATCTAAACACTGTTAGGAATGATGCTTTTGGACTCCTCTTTACACAGAATCAAATAAGGTTGTGCAGATGGAATCTTGGCAAAGTTGGTAATTGCTGATAAAATTTTCTGTCCAGAGAAAAGAAGTTTGGTGTTTTTTTCAGTAAGTGTTCTTGGAATCAAATAAAGCAATTGTTTAAACATGAATTGCTAAGTTTCTTTTCCATCTGGAAGGTGCTACTGAAATACTGAGAARTGGAACTCAGTGGAACTTACACAAAGGAATTGAGCACCTGCAGTGGGCTTGGTGCAAGTGGGTTCCACAGACTTTGGACCCTTCRTGCCATTCAGTGGGTCACTTGTGTCAATGCAGTTGGCTGGGAAATTTTTAAGAGGGGTTGACTCACTCATAGATTAGTTCATCTATAAAAGGAATAGCATAGAAATGTCTTTAGCAGCACAAACATGCTTCTCTGGAGTCATGCAGAGGAATTGTAATTGCATGTGCAGAAAAGACGGGAAATTTTTGTGYTATTTTTTATGAGAAGCTCTGTAGAACTTTATTTACCTTACTTGTGCTTGTGCTTGTTCCCCAACATCACAGGGATCATTTTCAGCAGCGCTCAGTGGGACCAAGCAAACAAGGGATGGGAGTGTGCATTTTCCATACCAGATATAAYGATGGAAGTTAAATATTGATGGGCTAATTTCAAATGGGAGTTGCGTGTGATAATAAGAGGTCTAAAGCTGAAGGAAAGATTGCTGCAGGCTGCTTGGTTCTTCCAGGGGGAACTGGGATTGAGAACTGAAAAGCTCTGCCAAGTAGAAGAGGGCAGTGCTGTGTTAACAGCAGAAACACAAGCTGAGAGCTTCATGAAGGCTTGTAATAGGCTCACAGTGACTGGAGGTTTGAGAAGGAAAGGGGAAAGAGGAGATTGTGCAACTACAACAACAACTACAGCTCATAAACAAAAGGGAAGATAGTCCTAAAATACCGAATAGCCATACGAGTAGAAGGTGTGGAACTGTCCCTTTTGGGAGCAGTGCTGTAGCTTTATCCAGCTTTGTCTAACCAGTCCCTTAACATAAGCAAAAAATCTCCACATCAGCTCATATACTCACCTCCCAGAAGAGAAAACCCATTTAGTTTGATTATTGCTGGAGCCCTACTTTGCAGTAATCAGAATACAAAGCTCTTTCCCTGCTGTAAACTGACTGCCTTTCTGAYACCCTTTACAACAAAGGAACCTTACACACGTAATTGTGTGATTATTTTGACATCTTTGCAAATGGTCTTGCTCTAGGTGAAGTCCTGGGAAGGCAGAGGGCTTGGACAGAAGCAGAGCTGATGCACCTGCTTCCCAGTGCAGGAGGTGGTCCTAACCTGCAGAAGAATAAAAATGGTAAATGGTAAATCGTGAGAATAACATCAGTAGGCRTCATAATTTTGTTTTCTTCCTTCCTTCTTTTAAACTTGAAATAAAAATGTAGAAGGGAGTAAAATCTTTGCTTTGGGGAGCAAGGGTCACTGCTGGCCAGGGCTGCTCATCACGTCTCRTCTGGGAAGGTGAGTGGTGAAAAASCAGCTGGGAAGCTGAGAGTGCAKGGGTTTGAACAYACGATGTGCTCAGGCCATGGTGGTTAGAGGGGCACCTTCCCCCTCAGAGTAGAGCCTTCATTCTGAAGAGATCAACCTGCAGAGACCGGGAGGGAAGAGGAACACCACACCAGTTCTTGCTCGCACAGGGAATTGGGAGCTGGCAGAGGTGGGATGTGTTTACCGAGGCTTACAGAAAACATGTTCATTTTATTTCTGCATTTTTCATATCTGGCTTGAACTGTAACATTTTGCAATGCAAGGCCTGGCCTTGTTTGTTACAGACGGCCAAGATGGGCCTATTTAAGTATGTTTTCTGGCAAACACAAAAAACTTGGGTCAGGTATCAGGATCAGTGTTGATTTTAAAWGGCTGTCATGGGGAACCTGGTATTGAAGAGGGGAGGGAGTGTGAATAGGTCGGCTACACCCTGCATCCTTCTTGGAAGCTGCTCGTTGTTAGCCTGGTGTTTATTCATGAGGAGACCAGCATTTCCAGGAGGCACAGGTTATAAATATTTAGCAYTGACCGTGCAGAAGGAAAATATTGTTGAAACAATGTCTTCATTTGTCAGAGGAAAAACAGGGACTAATTTTTTTGAGAGAGATCATAGTTAACTGCTCTCTGTGAACAGTTTCTCTAAAGATTTTGGACAGACGGATGCTCATGCAGCCAGAGGAGTGRATGCCAATTGAGAGGAACATGCATCCATTTATAAAGCCAGGGAAATCATTCTGTCAGGCAGGATATAGGTACACAAATTAGGCAGCTATCAAAATTACATCCTCTCTTCAACAGCAACTGACTCTCAAGAATAGACTATGGACAGGAATAACTAAAGATCTCAGCAGGCTGTAATTTAACTCTGACAGGCAGCTACTGTAGTAGTCACCTGCTAATAATAATGACAGGCAGATTTGCCCTACTGCCCTTCAAATTCCCTTCTGTCCTGTCACTGGAAAATTTCAGCCTGCAATTCCTCTGCACAGAAACCTCCCAGAGAATCCCTGAAACATTGATGAGAAGACTGGGGAATGACTGCAGGGCTCTGCCCCGTGGAAGGGGCTTCTTGGCCCACGAAAAATTACCTTATTTCAAAGTAAATGCCAAGATGGACTCTTTGGTGAGAAGTCTGCAATTGCCAGAAGAAATTCTTACGCAGAGAAGAGCATATAACATAAATAGGGAAGGTGGATGAAGGCAGGTGGGGAAGGGAGGCACTGGTGAACAAAGGGTCACGCTCACTTTGGAGCAAATCCAGGAGGATGCTGCTCTTTGTCCCACACCCAAACCCACTGCTCTTTATCTGACACCTTCCCTGATGTCCACAGACTTCACCCAGGGGTGTCACAGTGCAGCCCTGAGCTACTGAGTCTCCTGCTTTGCTCTGAAGATTCCTACCGCCCTCTATAATCGAAAACATTGTGTTATTTCCCAAGCAAATGGGATTGGACTTAAAAGCATAATAAATGAAAAATATTCCTCAGAATGTTTTGAAGTCAAAGGCTTGATATTGAGTAATATCAAAAATTGTGACCGTAAGCATTTGCTTTCTTTCAGAATTCTCAGTTTCACACTGGAAGATGAAAAGTCTGTACTCAAAAACCATTTTGTACTTAGTATTCTTAGCCATGGTTTTTGGCTTTTGACATTTAGAAGTAAAGTTGAAAGTTGCTGATGAAAATTTAAGTTATTGCCCTCTAACTTTTGACAGCATTTTCCATGGACCCTGCTATGCCCAAACTATTTTCTACGCAGCCCATTCTTTGAAATTCAGTCACTTTTGCTTTTTCCTCATAAACATGTATGAGTCTGTGTCTGGCCTTTGGTAAAATAAGAATAAGACCTATTCCCAGTTTAAATCTTCCTAACATCCAAATTTCTTACTAAGCTTCTACTGCTGCTGAATTTAATCTACTGTGAATTATCAGAGTTCAGCTCCTAGTATAAAGTAGGTTTGACCTCTGGCTGTGCAGTTTTCTTTATTATCATTTTCATGTGTTTGTTCATGGACATTTTATTGTCCAAAAATTCTTGATGGCTGGATCAGGATCTCTCACCTTATAAGCACTGGTTTCTGGCAATTGAAAGTTCTGAACAGCTTATTACTTTGCAATTAAATAAAATAAGTTTCATTTTAATCCTTATTATTTTCTTCATTATGAAATGTTCATCTTCCTGGAAAATACTGGAGCTGTAGGGAGTTTCGGAAATGGGTTGGAAGTTTGTGTTCTTGCATTGTCCTTTCTCTAACCTCTGCTGAACTGCTGTTTTGTAACTTTTAACAAGTACAGTAAATGACAAATGATATCCCTCGAGGTTTATTCATTCCTATTCTCATATACCACCATTTAACTTGATTGATTTCAGCACCGTCTCCAGCTCCCAGAAAAGCTCACCAACTGATTCCTCAAGGGAAAGAGCCACCCTGTAGGATGTTTTTAGGGCCACAGTTCACAAGACAGGCCCCATCACCAGGGCTTCAGGCATGGGTTAAGTAGGCAGTTGCCTAAAGTTGGCACCTGCCTGGGAAATGAAATAGGAACCAAGTGGTGGCTATGGCTGGGCATCTTTGTGCTCAGCCACGTTTCTGTGCCTGTCCCTGCCTTCTCCCTGCTTGGTGAGTGCAGATCCCCCCTTTTGCAGCCCCTTTCTCAGCTGCCTTCTTACTCCATCCTCTCTGTAGCAGAACCACCCCTYTGAGGATGATTTCTAGTGGTGCAACTGAGGCAACACAGAGAATAGGAAATAACAGAGCAAGAACTGGATTTTCCATGGGAAGGTGTAGAGCGGGACTATTCATAYGGCAGTTTTCCATCCAGGCCAGATCTCATCAGGCTCCCAGACTCTASTGCACTCCTGCAGGAGATCCTCCTCCCTTCTTGCCATTCCCACAGTTTCTGAAAGCAGCACAAGTCCTGCTGCACCCCTTGGCTGTCCAAGTTCCAGAGAGCTGGAACTGCCTCTGGTTTAAGATGATGGTGATAAAATTGCCTGCAGGATGCATAAAAAAGGGTTGAGTTTGATAGCAACCCTTTTGTAACTGCAATGTCCTGGACCATAAGARGAGAATGTTTTATGGACACTGCTGGTGTGGGTTGTATGGCTGTAGGATGGGAATGGTGCTTTTTTAAGAGGGGTGAGCCTTGGACTTCCATCTTTTAATAGACTGATGTGCTGCTTTGAAAAAAGCACTTGCATCTTCAATGGGATACAAAAAGCAGAAGTGAATTTTTAACTGAGGGTTATATTGCTCAGTAGACCCTCTATGACTTCTTGTTCTGCCACTCTTCAACCTCAGTGTTTGCAGTATTTCTGCAGTCACCCTGACTGTGCTCAGGCAAGGATTTGGAGGGAGCTGCTGGAGGGGTAATGTTTGCTTTGGAAGAAACATATACTTTCAAAATAAGTTTCTCTCCCTGATTTTAAGACTTCTAAATAATTATTTTCTTTCACACATACCCACCCACACACTCTCCACTCCCTGTAGCATTCCTGCTTGAATTTATTTTCTGTGGAAGAGAGAGAGACTTTTCAGGTCTAAGAATATTGCCTTGGAAATTGGTACATTTGCAATCAGGACTAAAGAGATTATTGTCACTTTTCAATCCCTCATTCTGGGGGAAAATTCTGTCCTTTGCAGAGATGGAGCTGCTATGGCTCATTGTGCCTCTGCCATGAGTCCACCATCCAGCTGTGTAAGGAAGCCTTTAGCTTTTGGAACCCATCCAGCCTAACCTTTGACGCTTGGATTTGAGGTGAAGATCCTAGAACGAGGTTGATGTTTCAGCCCCTATTCTCTTTGCCGTAGTCACAGTTTCCCTGGTGCTCTGTGGGTCTGAGTGCAGGAAATCTTCCTACAGCAATGCCACAACCGTCTCTGTGTTCCCTGCCTTTCCAAACGTAAGTTCTTCTCTTTTGGCACTAAGAGGGAAAGAATCTAAARAGAGAGATAGGAAACCACAAGACTGATCCTAGAAGGTGTCTCATCAGAYAACCAAGCTGCAGTGAGGTCTTTTTAATGTGAGCTGGAAAACACACTGAAAATACTTTATTAAGCATCGATTCACATGATGAGAGTTTGCCACTATCCTTCACCATGTCCCACCCTATATTCCTGACAGGCAGCAGGTTACTGGAAAATCCAAAAACTTAAGGGAAGTATGAGATGGCTGGGATGTTCCAAAAGCCTTGAAAAGCTGTGCGAACAAGCAATGCCCTTCCATGCCCTCCTAAGAACATGTGGTATAAAAAATATATATAAAATCTCATAATGTATAAAACTGTGTTGAATTAATGTAAACTATGATCATTCTTTCAATGTTTGTTCTTTAAAAGATGTTCAGAGAGCAATTTTAAAAAAATAATTTGTGCCTTAAAAAATTCACTTGCCCTGTGAGTAGCCTGAGTCTTATTTCACAGCAGGGAACAGAAAAAGGCATCAAAGTTTGCACTGGAAATAAGATTCATTTTTTTAACTATGAGTGTAATTAATAATTGAAACACCTTAAAGGAAGAAGTGGCAGATTTTCCACCAGTGGGTTGTTTAAATCAATAGGGGATGTCTCCTAAAGACTCACAAAGTAAAATGCCAGTCCTTGTTCTGTTAGAAAGCAAATCAGAGAAAAAAAATAAAGTATCTCTTTTGTCCTTGATCCTCTATAAGGTCTATAAACATCTGCTTTCTCCATCTGAATACATTTGCAGAACAGTGAAAACTTTTTTGTAAAACAAAATATTGTAAAATATTATAGTTCTGTGTTAACCCAAAGATTCCAGAGTTTCAAAAGCATTTTCTTTAGCTCTCTGTATCTTCCCTACTTATRTACATTTTCCCCTTACACAAAATTCTTTTTATAACTAAGTCTTTTATATTGTTCTTTTGTGCCCTTTCTACACTGTAATCATTTCTTCATCATCATTCTCTCGTTGCTATGTGATGTTCCACTTCCCATGTGTTTTTCTTTGCTGTAGCTGTTAGCATCGTTTTAACTCTTCACTTTCTGCACTTGCCAGATAGGCTGGAATTGCTCAAATAACAAGAAGGATTCATTGTTAAACACTGAATGAATTGCAATTGCACTTAGAGCTGCAAAGAACAACTGAGCTCACATGGACAGGTTAATTTGGTTTAACTTAGTCGCTCCTTCCTGAAACAGCCCCTTTCCTCTCAGAGGGCTGCAGTGCAGTGCTCCATCAGAATTCYAGTGGGAATTACTTGGCTCAGCTTAGACAAGGCTGATGACGGCACACTGGCAGCAGGGCTTTGACTTTGCATTTCAGAACTCACTCTGTGAAATGCATTCAACAAAATATGACGATATCTGAAGCTTATTACTTGGAAAAGCCAATGAAGTGATAAATTTTCAGCTGCTTGATCTGTGARTTGCAACTGGGTTAAACCCCTTATTCCCGAGAAAGTTTCCGAGAAACTCAGTTTTGAATTTTCTGATCATTGAAGAGTTTGCAGGGGAAGGAACCCTCCTAGCAGGCTCTGGGTGGCTGCAGCTGTGGGGTGCTCACTGCCAGGACCTTTCACTGTGCAGTCTGGGCACATCTGGGATCACTATTTCCCTGCAGGTAGTCAGGGACTTCCATCACATCCCTTGCCAGTCACACTGCYGGTTAGCACCTATCCAACTGTAGCTGACCTAACAGCCATGATGTACACTAAGTAGCCTGCATGAWTCGAAATGTATTCCTTCTCTATTTGTCTCCCTGGAACAGCCTCATCGTTTTCTACACCAGCTGGGAGCATGGAGCAGGCCAGACTTGCTCTCAGCCATGTGCTTGTCTCCTTCCTTGTTTGGAAGAGGATGCCACCCTAGTGCCTCACAGTTTGAGCCCCCTGCTCTACACCCCTGAGCACTCTCAATAGTGCAATAGTGTGTTCAATTTGCACAGGCCAGGCAGAGCTCTAGTACAAAATCAAGCCTGCAGTTAGAAAAGCCTGCAAAGGAATATCGTTCAAAATGTGGGGGCTACTCAAGATATAGTTGAATTCCTAGAGGAAAAATCAAAAACCAGCATCAGCCTATGCATCTCTGAAAGCCTGCTCACCACATGCCTTTTCTTGGTAGATCTCAGAAAACCCTCCTGAGTTGCAATTGTGACAGACAAACTGCCTGTCCTTAAGAGCATCCTCCAAACTTCCACCATATCAGCTTCACGCTAATTGCTTTACTGATGTGCACTTAGGCTAATGAATGTTAATATTGCAAAGCAGTCCTGTTGCACTCGGAAGATTGGTTTGAAAACCTGTGCCTTAGAAACCGAGTGCAGCATCCACCTGCCCTGCCTGCAGGAACAGAGCACCAGCTGTGCTCGGGGGGTGTCTGAGGCTTCCTGTGTCCTTCCCAGGCACTGGAGAATTTTAGAAACCCTAAAACTCTTGTGACGTTGCACTCCATTGGAAATGTAGCCTAGAAAAAGCAGTGCTGAGGACATGAAGAAAGTGGAACACTCGGGATACCCAAAGGCATCTGCACTGACCGCTGTGACCAGTATGGCATAAGGAAACAAAGGGTCTGTGATGCTGAGAGCCATTTTATCAGCTAATTATCAGCTTATTTTTTTATCAGCTATGTTTGGGGAAGGGCAGATCACACCCCAATTACCTATGGGAAATTTTATTGTGACAAACAGCTCTGTGCTCAGCTCCTGCTGGGTCGGGAGGGGCTCTATTCAGAGTACTATCCATTTCATTTAGTTACTTAAAAGGGGACCTAAGCTCTTCTATCAGCATGGGTCATCCCTATTCAAACAGCACCTCTTTGACTTGCTAGTCCTTTTTTAACTTTCCCCCTGCAGGGCTCCCTTTTTCTTGGAGTCTTTTTTCCTAGTTTGCTTTTTCCAGCGCTTGCTTTTTATATGAGGGAGAGCAGCCTAGCAGATGCTGTTTTATAACTGGCTGTGGTCTGTCTCTTCAGCTGGTGAGTACTGCTGAGCTTCATTCTTACTGTTACAGGGAGTCAATGCAAGCTTTGAGCAGTTGCTTTTGCTTGGAAAACAGAGAATACCGTGTTAGTTTTACTGGCATAAGCACRCTTCAGTGCTCCTCTATAATCCCATCATCTTGCAGCCTGTCTTCTGTGTACAGAGACTGCATGTTCCTTACTCTAGTGGGTGACCTCAGACCTGTGTGTCTGCTGCTGATAATGTACCTTCCCTTTGCTTGCTTAGTGTGAATTACCTGGGAATAATTGGCCCAACAGTTGCTTGGCGGTGGAAGTGCCTGTTGTTGCAGGACTTCTTTAGCAAACTCTGACAGCACCAGAGCTGCAGTGCAAATGATTCCACTGCTGCTGAATTTCTTCCTGTAAGAGAGATGTACGAATGCTCTGTGTTTTGCATTGCCCTGGCCTGTTAAAATAGCTGCAGAAGTATGCTCTGGCTTTGTCCATCTCACTCTAAGTCCACTCTTTCCATGTATTCATTCACAGAGAGGCTTCTGAAAGTGCTGGATGTAAGATTCACAGTTCAGGCCATATGTCCCAGCTGCTTCTTGCTCACCATACAAAGGTTCCAGTAGTTGTGAGCACTTCTGAACAGCCTAATCAAAGTACACATCAACCTGTAGGGGAACAATTTTGTGTTTAGTTGGTGGGGCAGGTTCTGGAAGTCACACTTGGCTYCCATTGTTATTTCTTTTGTAAGTTGATTTTCTTTGTTCAAAAAACGATTTTAAATCTCAACTTCCTGGAAATTTTTGTTTGCAGTAATTTCCCTCAAACACATATTGTCCCAGCAGCAACTGTGTTTGTTTTGTTCAGAAACATTGCTGAAAGTGAGGGTGTGGACACTGAGATAGAGCAGGGCAGCACACAGAGATGGCTGAGGCTGGGTCCCAGTGTATGGTCATAGCTAATGTACCAGAACAGGTCAAATTAGGCCTCCTTCTCTACTGTGTTTAAATACAACTTGCAATATTTCCCCACCATTTTCAGGCATTATTAGCACTTGCTGTATAAAGTATTAAACAGGCACTCTCCATTTATCCACATTAATGATTCAGTGCAAACTCCTGCCTTCCCATTAATATCCACTAACCTCATTCAGTGATAAAACTTGATTTAGTCTCCAAATTACCTCAGCACAAAATTTCTTGGAGCAGCAATGCCTAATAGTTCAGGGCTACGTGAGCTGTTGTGATAGCCAAATAACAACAGTGGCAGCATCTTTTTTTGAGACCCGGCGGAAAAAAGAATCAATCGAGAACATAAAGAGAGACACAAATAAATTGCTAAACAGTATAATCCAATGATACCATACATCTCAGAAATGAGTGCCTCAAAAATCAATAAAAACTGAAAAGGGAAGAATTGTAGTTGTCCAGATGCAGGTATGTTGAAGAAGCTGCAGGTGAAGGTGCCAGCGAGGTGAGTGCCAGGCTCTGGGAATGGGGAGGGAGATTGGCTCTGGAAAAAGGGCATAGTACAGCATGGAAAAGGTGATACTATCTGCACTGGAGGAGATAGAATAGGAGAGGGAGTGAAGTTCTCTGGGATTTGAGGGGCACCACTGCACCACCATTTTGCATTTTGATGGCCTTCTTCCACTCTGAGGCAGAGATGGGAACAGCACAGGCTGCTCAGTGCCTGGGCTCTTGTCTGGGCTTTGCTTGGGTGGGAGGGTGAGGCTGGGTTTGGGGCATCTCTACCCACAGACATTCATGTTGCTGTTCCTAGGCTCTGTTCATAGTGCTGTGGATCCTTATCCTCCAGAGTTACTGCTGGGACACCCCTTCCATGAGCCTGTGCTGGAGTCTGCGTGAGGCACCGGCACTCGGTGCGAGCTGTAGATGAAGTAGATGCTGCTAGAGGTCACTGCTTTTTGGGTTTGTTGTGAAGAGCCCGACTTTCCAGCCTTGCACAGTGCCCTGATCCAGCTCCCCAAGGACAAGTTTGAAGCTAATATAATGTGGATTTTATTTTCTCCCTTAGTTGTTCTTCCCTGGATTTCCTCGCGGGCTGGTGGGTGCAGGTTTTGGCGCTATGACTGCTGAGTGTGGGGCGCTCAGGGACCCATCAGGCTTTAATTTTTGTTCTGGTTAAATTCCCAGTCTTCTTCCAGAGCAGGAGGAAACCCAGGCTGCAGTGCTTGCTGGCTCAGATTTGTTTTCTACCCTGCATGCTCCTCTTATTGCTCCCTTTGGAGTGTGCTGGCAGCAGATCAAGCATGGCCTGTCCTCTTGGTTTGCAGCAGCCTGCTGTCTCCAAAGGTTTGTGAGAACGGTAGGGCCCTTGCCTCACTCTGGTAGCCATTCCTCCATGTATCCTGTTTGAGCTGCGTGCGTTTCAAAAGAAACACGGAATAAAAGAGGATAATAAAAAAAGGGAAAAAGGCAGAAATAAGCAGAAAAAGAAAGGCAAGGTAGACACATGCCAGTCACCTGGCAAGGGAAGGAGGAACCACATAATCCAGGGAGTGCCTTCGACAGTCTGAGCCCAGTGATCCTGCTGAATTGAGTCTGCTGTGTCCCAAATGGCATAATTTAAAATCATTTGCTGCAGTTTTAGGCAAGAATTATTAAATGAATATTAATCAGTCATTAAATTCCGTGAAACTGCTTCTTCATTCTGGGCTGAATGAGGCCATTTAGCTGAGGTGCACTCAGCATGTTAATGTCTCTGTGAGCGGGTTCCTTCCCCCCAGAGCCAGCGCTGCTCTCAGCCCCGGTAATGGTGGCAGTTCTCGCACCAGGCAGGCACCTCTGGGGCTGGACACTGGCTGTTTTCAATTCCTACACCACTGAATGACTGCAGTTTGATGAAACACCAGCCCAGCCTCGACTCCAAGTCCACTGGTACCCGCACTGAAACCAGTACATTCTCTTCTAGTTAGGAAAGATTTGATTGAAATATTTTCCTTCTTCCCTTTCTGTATGCCCCAATCCAGTGCATGTCTCACCTTGCTCTTGGTGCATTCAGTTCCCAGTCTCGATTCCTGTGGCAGAAAAATCCCTTTCCCTGAGCTCCTGAGACATGCAGGAGTTGAGATATTGAGGGGGAAACTGCACACATCTTAATGGTGTCTGTATTTTTGCTGCCAAGACACCAAAACCATTGATCATGAAGGAGCAGATGTTAACGGTTATTTGGAAAATAACCCCTTTGGAAGAAGATCTCTCTGGCATGACCTGTGCCCTCTGCTTTTGATCCACCCAGCACCATGTCTGCTCTCTCCATTTGTAGGAGGCAGAAGGTCACTTGTGAGGGGCATGGGGTGGGTAGTGCTGGCTATGACCCCATGTCCACAGGCTGCCCACCCAAAGCCCTCTGAACTCTCCCTTTGCAACTTCTGGTGATTTCTTGGCCCTGGAGAAACATAATAGACCTGAGCTTTTTAGAGGACAATACTGATTGACTGGTGATCACTCAACCAAATTCATCACCTTTCTAGAGCTACTGCAGTCCTCCAATTCTTCTTTTTGTGCGTGACATCTCCTTTTCCCACATGTAACAGTAAAGCTGGGGAAAAAAGGGGAACTCTGGATGAATTGTTCCAACCCTCATTCTCTCTCCAGGCTCTGGCAATTGTGGATAAGCAGCAAATGCTAGTTAAAATCCAGTGAGATGTGCAGATCTAGGACAAGCTGTGGAAGACCCTGATTGGACAGATCATTACAGAACTCACCTAGCACTCACTGGTTATCTCAGAAGGTGTGTGTTGGTGGTATTGGGGGGCTTGGTTTTTTTCTTGCTGTTTTACAATAAGCAGGGCAAGGAACAAGGCTCAAAACTTTTTAGCATGTGTCAGATGCATACGTGTACATGTGAATTTTATCTAAGGATAAAGTGGTGAATTTTCACGAGCCTAATATTCCTGCCTCGCCAGGAATCTCCAGGTGTTTTGCATGGAGAACAATTACCCTTGTCCTAGTTCTGCAGGTTTTAAAAGGTAGAGCGCTTATAATATGTTTTTAAACTAAAGAAGTCTCTTTTAGGTATGTTTCACTGAGGTTTTTTTCCTTATCAGCCCTTGTTTTTAATGATACATAGAGAAAATAAATCAGAAGGAAACCACTGAGCTCGTGCAGGCAAAAAAATTAACACATTCTCTTGCTCTCAGGTCTAAAAAATRATGAATCATTAAATCTTGAAGTCACATTGACATTACCAAATGGGTTTGAAATCAGCTTGGATCTGAGAAGCTATAGAAAACCTGCCAAGTGACAAACGGTTGCTGATGGTGATGTAAGAAATTGGAAACATCTATTAAACAGGTGCAGCTTTCCATTTCCTAAAAGTTATTGGCTGGAGCAGTGCAGTGCTTCCCCTGGCTGGCACCTGCTCTGGGGGAAAGGCTGCAGGCAAAACTACTTAACTAGGAACATCACAATCACTAAAGCACCATGGTATCCATTGCTCCTGGTTTCTTTATTTTGTTGCAGCAGCAGAAGGCATCAATTCACCTTCTGGGTGGGGAAAGGGATACAGATACCAGCTTGGAATGTGTGCTGAGGTTTGTGACAATGCTCAGCTTCCTTCAGCTTGGACCAGGCGCTGTGTGGCACTAACTAACCTTGTGCTCATACATGGACACAGCAGACGTTGCTTTGGTATCCTGCTTTCCAGCCAGGAACAAGGAAGGGGTTATTTTCAATTTAACCCTTGCTCTTGTCAAATTGCTGAACACCAGCATTTCTTAGTGGCTGTGTTGAAGCTCAGCCTCTGACACAGGGGTGCCTTATTCATTGGAGGGGTGTCCAAGGCAAGGGAGGGCTGTCATGTCTGTGTCTCTCATGCAGATGAGGTGGAGCCATGACCTGTCTTGAGCATCCCCATATTCTGGTGTGGTTTGTGCCTGCTGCTTGGTGCAGTTCAGTGCCATTGCGTGCACTTCTCTGTGACCCTTCAGCTGTGGGAGTGTCCTGTGAGCAGGTTGAGGACAGGAGGCCTCAGTGCCTGCCAAACAGGCTTCTGTGTGTGGTTGTTCTGCCCTGTGGTGGAGTTTTAAGAAATACAGCTGAAATCCTTCACCTGGGTGATGCATTCGCGTGAGATCCTGTGCATCGCTTAAGCCAGCAAAGCAGAACCACGCTGGGGCTGGATCGGTTGGAGGACAACTTCATTGATGTGCTTTCCATGCTCCATCCCCTGGGATGGTCTGCCCAGGTGGGAGCTCCTCCAGCTAGCACATTAAACGTGCTGCTCTGCTGACTGCAGCTATTATGGCCTTCTCGTGGCAGCTGACAGCTCTTCATGCGAGATAGTYTAGTTTGACCTTCTCTTTTGGAAACTGATTGCCAGGTTAGTTGTCCTTTTCTGCCCATTTGAGAGGGTAATGTGAGAAATGAGAACTGACAGTGCATTTTAAGTGCAAGCCCTGACAGAAATTGGGTATCCACACATCTTTGTGGAACAGCTCCAGCTCGGAGCAGAAAGAGGAGCACTGCTGTAATACTGACCTGGCTCTCGGGCTCTGCTTTTCAGAGGGAAATATACTGCACCAGAAAGTTAAGTCAGCAAAGCTTCTTATGACCCAAATTCTAAAGGGAAAACCTGAGGCAAATGATTGCTGGGAAAAGAGGTTCATCAAAGGCAGAGAAATACAATATTCTCTGTAAGAAAACCTATGTAAAATATAATAGAGGAAACATTTTGCTGATTCTGGTCCCTGGGCAGTGGAGCATTAGTTGCCAGGCTCCAGCTCGTGTGCTCCTGCTGTGCTGGAAGAATATTCCCTTGAGTAAAGCAATAAATGATCCCTTTTCAGAGGAGAGTGCTGTCTGGCCATATCCTGCTGGATTCTGGAATCCAGGAGCTGAAGTGTGTTAAAAGGCATTAAAAATACMTGAAATACTCTCCTTTATGCTCTTTTTCTCCACATAACTTCAATGGCTGTTGCAGAGATGATATGTGATACTGAATGCACTAAGAAGTGGGAGAGGGCACATACGTGTAACTTCTTTTTTTCTTTTGGAAGCTAAAATTGACTCCAATTGCAAAATGGATTGACTAGGAAAACATATAAGCAATAACCTCATAACTTAAGAGCACAGGGTGTAATATGGTTTTAGGAAACTTCTCTTGCTGAAAGGTCTTTGCTGAAGGCTGCCAGAACTTCTTTCCACTGATCTAGATATGATTTCATTTATTTTCTTCCCTGACCTCTGCTGGCTGCCAAAGCAAAAATTGATCATTGTTTTCCTTTCTTTTTCACTGTGCTGGTTTGGCCTCGAGTGGAGTTAATATTCTTCATAGTAGCTGGCATGGGGTTGTGCCTTGGATTAGTGCTGGAAACAGTGTTGGTAACTCAGAGACGCTTTTGTTCCTGCTAGGCAGAGCTTACACAGAGCCAAGGCCTTTTCTGCGCCTCACCCCCCAGTGAGGAGGTTGAGGGGTGAGTGGCTGGGGTTAAACCACGACAGGCACTAAGGCAACATCAGGCATGGTATTGTCCTGCTGGTTGGTTGCATCCTGTTTGAGTAGTTTAAGTACCATGTGCTGTACTTGTCTTAATTGTTTTGTGCTCATCAGCAGACTCTGCCGATGGCATTTTTCCCATCTGGTCCAAGCTGTGACTTCAGATTTTTCTTCTTGCCCCTTTTGTTGTGCTAGAGGACAGGAAAAGGTGAATTACGGACTATGAGCTGTAGATACACTCACTTTTGGGGAAATTTCAAGACATTGGAATTCTTTCAATGAAAAAACCCCACACTTTTAAAACGAAAGCCAAGTGTTTTTCTTTAGGAAAGCACATAGCATTTTAGCACCTTCTAAAATATTTTTCTTTTTGATGAAACAATGTTGTTCAGAGAAACTGAACTTTTCTTATGTAAAAGTGTTTCTCTTCGTAATGCCACCCATTGAACTTGTGCAGTATTTATGACTGACCACTGTGTTTTCTGAGGACATCCTCTCGAACTCCTTTATCACCTTTGGTTATGCTGAACTAAGACACAGGAGGGTGAAGGGCAGAAGCATTTATCAGGTTTTTCTTTATAACTTTGCAAGATTTATTGATTTCATACAAAAATAGGCTTTGATTATTATCTTTCTAAAGCAATTGAATTTGCATTATTCCAGCTTGGGGATATGGTTTAAATTTACTTGTCTTTCTCATATCATACACTGTGTGTCTTCTGGTGCGTGCTTTCAAGTTTTAAAGTTTGATTTATTGTAATTTATTACCTAGAAGGTGTTCTTAAATTACTGCTTCAATAATATAATCTACTAAAAACTCTGTGGTTTTATCACATCATACCTGTATTTGACAGCAAATTGATCTGACAGTATTATTCCATGTTTTTGACAGGCTTATTTGAGATCCTTAAATCCCAGTTCCCTCTTTGTTTCATTACCGTAACATTGCTGGCATAGCCTCGTGATCAATTATCCACTTAGGAAGACCCAAACGTCTGCCAGTTTGGTTTCCAGAGAGGTATTCACTTCAGCATCTGTTAAATACGTTCATTTTTTCACAGCTTAAAAGAAGATTTCCTGCCCTGCTCTTGCTGGCGAGTGTCACAGCGATGCTCTGACAGGCTCTGCTGGGACTCACCCTCTGGGCAGGCCTGGTGGCAGTGGGAACCCTGGCAAGGGGCACAGAGATCTCTCCTCATGCCAAAATATTACTTTTTTTTTTGGTGGAAGCTGCAGAAAGGGCCACTCGCCCAGCACTGCTCTGGCTTCTGGGGAAAGCAGCACAGATTTGCTTGCATTTAGCTCTGACTAGACTCAGTTTGGGAGGTGGACTTAGTCCTCCCCTTGCAAACTGGGCACCACGGTGTGGCCAGTGTCCCTGGGGGAAGGAGTCGAACTCTGTGGCCGCTGGACCTCTCTGTCCTAGGATGAGGAGCACCTCTGGTTATCTGCCAGGGTGCCCTTGTCACATCATCTGCCTGCCCAGGCCAGGGCTTCGTCTCTCCTTGCCTCTCAAGCTGCTCCCAACCTTCTGCCCAGCATCACTGAGGTAGGAGCCTGGACTAAAAACTGAAAAATCTGGGATGTCTGTTTTGGTGAAGCACATATGGCTTCAGATACAAGCTCTGCCCTGCTGCAGTCAGTGCTTACACCAGGCTGAAGCACCTTGTGGAGTTGTCTCTCCACATGGATTACACAGGCAGGACTTTGCTGGCAAGGATGTGCTTGTTGTTATTAATAATTCATTTTTGGGGAATGAAAAATGTAAATTTTTCACAAATAGGTACCCTACAAAAGGGATAATAAGCTATTTTATCACTGCTAGGCAGTCTCAGGGGCTATATAACTATTTTGATAGTTGAACTTTTCTCCTGGTGTTTTTGCCTATGTCATTAATTTGCACAGATAGCTTGTGTACAGGGTTATGCTCTTGTTCATGATGCTCACATTGCTGGATCATTATTATACACTTTTAATGTAATAAGGAAAAATCTTTCAGCCATAAAAGAAAAAAATCTTACAAAGTGAGTTTGCCTTCCAGTGAGAAACATGCTGTTGGCAACACATTTAATGTAACACCTAGAGAGTTTGATAATCACTGTGTGTCTGTGATATTAGCATTCACATTGCTTATGGCATTTGGATCAACAACAGGGAAAAAACTATCTTTTCTCAGACTAAAAGTTTAAAAACTTAGAGTTTTATGTAAAACGATCAAGTCAGGACCCTCTTGTTTTGTTGCAGCATCCTGTGAGTTTTTTGAGCTCCATGTGGGCCTTTTAGCTCCTGGAGCAGCATGTGTGACACGTGGTGATTTGAGTTATGCTACACAGATAAGCATGGCAAACTGCCAGGGGGATTCACATATGGAGAAGCAAAGCCTTCAGAGGAGGAGTGCAACCTGTGTATTTTGTAAAGAGGAGAATGTTGCTTTAACAAACATGGATACTTCTCTACTGATGCAATGTGAGCATCAAGCTCTAGCTCTTGGCTGTGAAGTCATCTAGAGATCAACTAAATCCAGAGTGACTTTGCTGCTTGAAATAAAAGGAGGATTTGAGCCAAGAAACATGGCATGTTTCTTTACCAGCCCTGAATTTACTGTGCTGAATTGGGTTGGTTTAGTCAGTTTTCTTCCTAGTAGGAAGGGATATTCCAAGGCCACATGGCATCATGCTCAGCATATAGAGCTGGGGGAAGAAGTAGGGGGGTGAGGTTCGGAGCAATGGTGTTTGTCTTCCTAAGTCACTGTTACATGTGATGGAGCCCTGCTTTCCTGGGGATGGCTGAACACCTGCCTGCCCACAAGAAGTGGGTAGTGAATACCTTGTTTTGCTTTGCTTGTGTGCAGCTTTTGTTTGACCCATTAAACTGTCTCAATTTCAACACATGAATTTTCTTTTATCCCTCYGATTCTCTCCCCTGTCCCGCTGAGGAGGAGCGAGTGAGCAGCTGTGTGGGGTTGAGCTCCTGGCTGGTGTTAAACCATGATATCTACTAATGTGGGAGATGAAACTTGTTTTTATTTTAGTTTGAAACTAAAATGCAGCTTCACATCCTAAAGGGTGCTTCCATCAGATTGCATTTGCCAGCAGAGCCTGACTTGAAAGTTAGTGAGAAGAGAGTGGTGAGCACCACACACCTGACAACTTGGTATAATGACATGTGACTTCAGCTTGTGTTTCTCTTTAGGAGATGACTAATGAGTCTTTGTCCTGTAGAAGACATTAAAATACAATTACATTATGTTAGATCAGCTCTCACAAATGCTAAATTGCAGAGTGGTAGGCAGTGGATTTTCTGCAGTGCATTCCAGTCAAACTCCTCCTGATGCAAACATATGTGATAGTTCACCATGTGGACAGAAATGTATGCACTTTTGTATTTTACAAGGCAGATTTTTCTCATGTTTTTACAGGTTTTCCTAGCTCTGGTAAAGTCTCTAATGAAATTCCAGTCCGGTAGTTGACTCATTAAGCTTTCCCTCAATCCATCACTGTAAAACTGATTATCAAGATGTTGTCTTTTGGTGTTATCAATCTTGAGTGACTTTTTTGGAGATTGATGCACATCCGTTCTTATGACTGCCTCAGATGATATCTGCTATTTATCTTGATCTCCTTTTATTTAGTGTTTTAACTTAGAAGGTTATACTGCCTTTTTTGATTGAATTTTAATGATGAGGTCTTGACTACAAGACAGACCTTCCACAGCTTTCAGACACGTTTTACAAAATAGTGTCCTCAGGCTTTCCTTGCTGACACATTTCCAGATTGTCTTTTCCATGCAGTCCCACAGGGGGTTTGCTCCACTCTGTGTGTGCTTCTATTCAGGTGGATGTGCTGCAGCAGTACAGCCAGCTTTAAAGAAAATTGGGGATAGGGAATTACTCCACAGTATAAAATAATTATTTGCCAGCTTCCCTGCGGCTGTTAATGGGTCTGCAAGGGGCAAATTCAAGTTAAAAGGAAAGTAGGAAAAGCAAGACATGGTTCTGTCAGCAATATAATTGTAAATAGACCAACATGTCAGTGAAATGCCAGGTCAGTTGTGGTCAGTAAAGTCGTGCTCTGGTTAAGCACAGACAAAACCAAGCAAAGAAAAGCGAGGAGAAAGAGAAACAAGGGAGGAAAAAAAGCTTAGGAATGGTAGTGGCAGCAGCATCAGAGACCAGAGATGGGATAGTTTAGGGCACAACTGAAGCCACACCACTTGGGGGATGTTTTTGAGAATGGACTCTGAAAACCCTCTGAACAGCAGCATGGCAAAGCTTGGCATTAAGGGATGGAAGTGGCTTGTCCCTTAGTGTGTTCTTCACTATGTATGTCTGACCTGTTACACATCCCTTTCAAGTCCATTCACTTTTAGGACCTATACCTCTTGTATTTGAAAGGACTGTAACCCAGTCTCTGTTTTACAGGACTTAAGGACAGTTTTCTAATTAGAATAATTAAAACTCTAATTTTACCCTTTAAATTTTTTTTTTTTTTCCCAGCAGCACCTTGCATCTTGGGTAGCTTTTGTTAAGGATGCTGCTGTGAAGCCCAGCCTTGAAATAAAGCTGCCAGTCTCTTTCAGGAGAAACATACTGATGCAATCCTGGAGTTCCTGCTGGTTGTCTGGTTCCTGCTGGCATGGGGTCAGGCAGCTGCCTTCGGTGCAGGGGAGCTGTGTCTAGCTACAGCAATCTCGGGAGCTGATATTTTTGTCTGCATCATTTAGTCTCTTGCTGGGGGTTCCTGTTCATCCCCAGGGAGTCAGACCACTCCGTGGAGACTTGGGAAGTGCTCACTGCTTGTCTGTGCTGCAGGACACCACAAGGGCTGCATCTTCACAAATGGACCCTTCTGCATTTGTTCAGGCTCATGGCAGGGCTCTTAAAATGGGCAGAAAATGAGGTGTGTTCAGGTCGGTATTTGACAAGCACTTAAAGCAGTGTCCATATTTGCCCCCCGTCCCCCCACTGGACACAGCCACACGAGCAGGCATTTGTAACACACTTTCATGGGGCTGTGTTCAGGGCTTCTGCCTGTTCCCAGCTGTACTTCAGTATTCAACAGGGATTGTAAATCAGATGATGCATTTTAATGTAGTATAATAGATTTCTGGTGAAGAAAGAGCTTTCTTCTCTGTGCCTCCTTGGTGGAGTTATTTGCATTTTTTCACTGTGTCTGCACGTGCACCAGTAGTTCTGGAGATTAACCTTAATCTCTGATTGAAAGCAAAGCAAAGTGACATTAGCTTGTAAAATGGATTCTGTGAGAGATACATTTAATGATTTTCTTTTTTTTTCCTTCAGTAGTCAAAGGTAAACTGCTGCTAGCAATGTTCTTGGACCCGGATTTCCTTTTATTTTTTCTCTTTTTTTTTTTCCTTCCCTCTTAAAAGCTTTACCATTCAAAGACATGAAGTTTTAGAGAGCTTTTGGATCTAATTCACAGATGGTGCATAGTTCCCAAGTGCATCCTTTATGATAAGGAATCAGTTTCTTTGAAAGTATTTTCTCAATAAGCAGGTTCAATTCATTCTCTGTGGCTGCTGCCTGAGCAAGAAACTACTTCTTGTTGGAGATGAGGAAGAAGAAAACATCTAATAGAGAAGCTGGGTACTTTGTGACATCTGTTTGTCCAGAGATAGTAAGTTTCTTGGAAAGCCTCATATCTTGCCAGGTCACACAATTGTGCAGCTGTTCTGGGTGGCAATAAATGTGTCTTTAGCTTTCAAAACAAGAATCATATTATTTCCCCACTTTTTTTTTTCTTTCAATGACTATGTGTGTAGATATACAGCATCTTGATCTTGCCCTCTGTTAGTCTCCCTCCTTGGGGGTCACTCCATCAGGCCTCTGGGTCAAACTCCAATTGTGCTGTAATATTTAATTCCAGAACACCAAACCCACCCTCTGCATCACACAAACTGTGCACTGTCCTCGCGATGGCCACCCCTGGAGGGCAGCTGGAGCACCGGATCTCAGCTCCTGGTTTTGCAGTGCTGTGAGAGCAGGAGACAGAGCTGATGGGCCGGAGGGATCCCTTGCCAAGTGCAGATGTGCTCCGGAGCAGACCCTCAGTGGGCAGGCAGCCACTCTGGAAACTCTCACAAAATGCTAAATCCAGTGGAAGTTATTTTTTCATAACTCTGCTGAAGAAATAAAGCTCAAGGCAATGTTTAATCTGTCAAATACTTACTGGAGGACTACAAGTTCATGTTCGTTATACTCTGGCAGAGCCCAGCTACTGGGAAAAGGCATCTGCTTGAGCAGAGGTGGGGAGGGGATGCTGTCCCCAGGGCCTGTCCCTTTCTGCTGTGTGTTACCAAAGCACTGAAGTGGAGTGTTTGCAGGTCCAGTCAGGAACTCCTTCTCCTTGGCTATTGGCAGTGCCTGGTCCCAAGATGCAGCTCAGCCATAAAGCTACTGGGGCAATTTGAGATAAACTGGTTTTAGTTGCCTGATGATACTGACCCCATAGTGTGGGTAAATGCTTTTGGTGGCTGCAGTTGGTAGGACCGTGCTGTGTTTTTGTTCCCAGTGCTGGTTCTTCAGGGATAGTCCAGTTCTGTTGAYGTCTGCAGCTCAGGCTGCAGTATGCACTGCTACGGTGGCATTATCCTCTTACATTCACTCTGCTCTCCATATCTTGTTTTTCCAGCTGTTTTTCAGAAGCCAGCTAAGTGTTTCTCCATGGTTTGCAACCATGTTCAGAACACGAGGAAATTCCACCTTTAGGTTTTGCAGCCAGTCCAGTATCTGTGTTTTATAATTTCCCCTTTTTATTGTTGCCTGTTTCCAAATGTCATTGGAAACAGCCTTTAGTGYCTCTTTCCATAGCCTATCCTTATAAAGATCTCCCATTAAATTTTGTGTCAGTTCAAGAGGAGGAARGAACGTGGCCTTACCTTAGCCATGTGCTATAAACATTTGTTATGTGCCTGCTGCAGTTCACCTCCTTGGCCAGGCTGTGCTCTCCCTTGGCTTTCTAGTTACTTAAACGAGTGCGGTTTGGGGACCTTGTGCTGCCCCGTGTCGGTGACTGTCAGGGTGAATCACACTGGCTGCTCGTACAGCCCCAGTGACAGGCTGTGACAGCCATCCTGGAGGTACCGTTTGTCAGAGGCTGTGGTGCTGTGTCTGAGGAAAGGGCCTGGCACCTGACAGAACAGTTGCCTCTGTCTCTTCCTCCAGCACAAATGCTTTGGAGCCACAGAACTGTCCATAGCAGACTGTGGCAGTGCCAGCTCCTGCCTGCTTTTGGGGATGTCTTCACTGCCAGAGTAAACATTTTTTATAGCCTTCCTTGTAAGGATCTTCAGCGTTTTAGGGCAAAGTCCCATTTTTYTTTAAGTTCTTTGAATGATGAGGGCACTACTTTGGTTATATTCCATCACTGTTGCCTTCCTTCCTGCCTTCCATCCTCCCTTTCTCTTTTTCTTCTTTTTCCCCCCCTCTTTAACTTCACTTTCTCTAAAGAAGTTTAGTGACAAATTTGTAGTGACTGTTTAATATTGCTCACAAACTGACAGCATTAGAAAGCTCCTTCCCCCCTTCTCACCCCAATACTTCCAGGAGTCCCTGCACCCCCGGTGCAGTGTTGCCTCTGTGCTGCAGAGGAGGTGATCCAACCTCCGTGCACAGTCTCACTTTCTTCCTGCTCAGTCTCCGGGTGCAGCAACTATTATGGTTTACTAGACACTGTTATGTGCAGAGAAACTTCAAGTGCTCCAGCTTTCCCCAGACTTGCAGTTTCGAGAGCATTCTTGAAACTTCCCATGTTTGATCTTGAAGGAGAGAGATGAATGCTGTTCGTCTGGGTTTACTTCCCCTAACGAATGGTTCATTGATCCATGCTGGAAACAGTCAGCCCTGTTGACTACAGGGAGCAGAGTACAGGTGGGGGGCTGTGTTTCCTTTCCTCTCTAAGCCGAGTGGCATTGATTGCCTTGGAACCAATACATTTTCATTAGGCTCATTTTATTTCTCAGATTTTCGTCAGTCACAGTGTTTATGAAAGGAAGAAATTAATGGCCCTTGCTAAATAGTGCAGAGAAGAACTGGGAAATGTTCCCAGGGCTTTGGTCTGATCCTTACTTTCCTGCGTTTTATCCTTGGGCTTTTGCATGGGTTGTTCTGACTGCTGGGCTCCCTCTTTGTCACCCTCTCTGCTCCTGTGTGTGCTGGAGGTGGAGAAGGCCTTCAGGGGACAGAAATACATGAATTGTCTCCTTATAGGCACAGAGCAGACAGGGATGTGTGGGCTGCTGACACGAGTGGTCCCAGAGGGGGTCCCAAGGCAGTGCTGCCCTTCCCTGCTCTGATGCTGCTCTCTGCAATGCCTGAAGCTKCAAGGCTGAGATCAAAGAGTGCCTCTGCTCCCAGCTAGAGTGGAGAGGCTGCCTGGGGCCTGTCCTGTCCTGCATGGAGGGGCAGGAGACTCTAAAGTTGCAGAGAGAGCAGGGTCTGGCCAGAGTCTGTCTGTGGGGTGTTTAGTTTCAAAGCCTGCTGGTGTTCCAGGGTACCAGTGGTTGTCCTGTCCAYGTCCTGACTCTGGTCAGGGTCTTGGGAGGACTGAAAGCTGTGGAAAGCAAAACAGACCCCAACAAAGTACTGCCCACGTCCATGGGCTGGGAACAGGACAGCCTGGCTGCTGCACACTGTGCTCACGTGTGGCTGCTGCAGAGCGTGAGCCCTCGGTCCTACACCGTGGGAATCCCTGCCTGCCTCAGTTTCTTTCCTGTTGCATTTCACTCTCCATCTGTCAGCAGCCCAGCAGCCCTTCACCATCCCAGCTCTGGCASCAGCAGCCCCAGAGGGAAGCCAGCRCCTCGTACGGCACGCAGGGCATGGGGCTGCTGCCGTGGGGGGGTGTGATGTCAGTGACCACTGCTCGGATCCATCCCCTCTGCCCTCCGGCTTTGCAGCCGAGCGCAGGCTTAAAACCAGGAAACAAAACAAAGCTGTCAGAAAAGCGGGTGTTTGCGTTGTTCCCCCGAAGGCAGAGTGCCATAGCAGGCAGCTGGGTAGCGGCAGTCGCTTTGGAGAGCTGGATAGAGCCTGTTTTTCTTGTAGGGGTCTGGATTTTATCATGTACTTCTTATTCTGCAGGTTTGCTAGTCTAGATATATTTACTACATGGTTTCTTGGCTAATTATTTCTAGCATGGCACTGATTGAGCTGTTAATAAAGTGTGAAGGTGCCTCGCAGRCACTTTTTGAGTCTTAAAGAAATGATCTACATCTAAATTGCAAATAGTAAAATTTCCTTACCCACCAATATTAAGGTGATAGCATCTCCACTATTGTAAAATTAATCAAACTTCTCTTGGTGACAGAAACGTTAATTTAAATTTTTCGTCACAATTACAGAGAGAGTTATTGCAGCCTCTGACTTGTAATTAATTTCTCTTTCTTTTCATCACTGTGTTACAGCCCTTTGTAATAGTGATAAATGGAGTATCTACCTGACCTTTTTTTTCTTATATAACATAAATTGCTTTTGGGTTTAAATAAAAATACTTCTGGTTAATCAGTGCTTTTCCATAAACAGGAGGGATAGGAGAGAATAGGCTGGTGTTGTTTCAAATAAACATCACTGCAGTTAAGATGATATGCAGCAAGAGATGAGATCAGGAGTAGCAGGGACCAAATACAATGCTAGACACTGTCCCCATGTTGTGTGTTGTCCCAGTGGAACCACATGTGCAGGACACAGACAATGAGGAGAGATTTGCTGCTGCTGAGGAAGGACTGAACACAGGATTGGCAGAGGATGGTGGTGCATCAAACCACTGGCAGGAGCGAGAACTGGGAGAGATGGAGGGATAACTGTCACAAGAAGAAAATAAAGGGGTCAGTCAGTCAAATATTTTAGGTATGTCAGCACAAGGAATAAAAAGGAGGAACTTCAAGTCTTGTGTGTAATCAATGCTATAATTTAAATGCTGTAGCAGAGGCTTGGTAGAAAATGGCTTTGGAGAGAGTCCTGATAGAAGAGTTACAGTTTGTTCAGGGGGACTTGGCCATGAGGGAGAGGCTGATACTCAGACTGAAGTCATGGCGTGTCTGCTGCAAGGCTCCTGGTGTGGGTTGTTGGAACAGGCCTTGGGTGTGGACCACCAGAGAGGTCGGTGAATAAGGCTGCTGCTGAGTATCTGGCGGGTCAGATCCCTGGTAGTGCAAGGCAGGATTTAGGAAGGGACACACATAATACCAAGCAGCTTTGCAGCTGGCTGGGCAGGAACAGATTTGAAGAAACAGGGATATGATGGTAGACTAGGAAAAGGTGAAAAACAATGGCAGTGATGGTTGTGAAAGGAAAGCTCATGATTCAAAGCTAAGGCAATGTGCTTTAGGATTGACAGGAAAGGTCTATGGGTTAGCAAGAGAGACCACGAGTGTTGAGCCCCTGAGCTTGTCAGAAAGAGGAAGAAAACTTCTCCCCTTTGCTCCCTGGAGTGCAGCAGCAGACTCCATAGATTTCCAGATTTCTGCAGCTATTAGGCTACTGGGGCAACCCAAATGTTCCCAGCTCCTGGAGCATTTTGAGAAGAGTCTGGAGCAGTTTTCAGGGCCTACTAGCAGTTATCTTCAAGAGCATGAGGAGGGCTGGGTAGGTTCAAGAAAACATGCAGGTAGCACTTGCCTCTGAAAGAGAGGGAAAAGAAGAGCTGGGCAAGGCTGGAGTGGTCTGTTTGAATTCACTGCTGGGGTAAACAATTCAGTGATCTGCCCACATGCACTTGGAGCATCAGAGGTGATAAAGAACAGCCAGCACAACTTTCAGGGACACATCGTGTCAACTCCACCTAGTTTCCATCTGTGACAGCATGACAGGGTGGAAGGAGGGGTGTCAGACAACATGACTGTAGTGTGGCTTTTCATGCCATCTCGTGTCTGTCTCCAAAAGAGTTGAAGGAAATGGAGTCTCTAAGACAGGTTGTGAATCATTGGCAAATTGTGTTCAGAGAGAGGTTATCGGTGTTTTGTGTCAAACTGGGGGTGGCTTTAGGTGAGGTGCCTTACGGTGTGACTGTTTGATATTATACCTGTGACTTGGGGAGTGGAGTAAAGAGTCTACAGGCAGTGCCTGGAGGTGACACCCACCTGAGAAAGGTGGCATCACCTTGGAGATCAGAATTAGAATTCAGCGAAAAAACAGAGAAATTATGAGAAAGCCATTCAGTTAAAAAAAAAAAAATTACAAATATGAATGTCTATGCACACACCAGATCAAGCTTTAAATTTTCAGTAGCAGATGCACAAGCTGACTGTGTTGGACTAAACGCAGCAGAAAATTATAAGAAGGCTTATCAATGATCAGAAACTGAATGGGTGAACTGTGTGTTCTTGCAGAAAAACCAAACCAGCCTTTGCCTGCAGACTGATAACCTGAGGTGTTGTGTGGGCGAGGGGCAGGTGCCTTTCACTTGCCCACACTGGCAGGGCAGGAGTTGGAGCAAAGTGTGCAGTTTGGGGGGTGCTGTGGGGAAGATGAGGAGCTGAAGGAGAGCTGTAGGGAGCCTTGCAGGGTGGGTGGGCACTGCTGTGTGGAGAGATGGGGGAGATGGACTTGCTAATGTGAGGTAATGGGAATCAAAGTGGGATGAGGTGGTAGCTTTGAAACTCTGCAAATGACTGCAGCAAGAGAGAAAGTAAGTGAACTACTCCCAAATCCCCATGTGGCTTGGAAATGGGAGGTTGACTGTTCAAATGGATTTGTTTGAGGGTTATCCAGGGATATGGTAAACTGTTTTAGTAAAATCACCTGGGTATCATATGTCACAAGTGGCTGTGCGTCCAGCAGTTGATAGCATTAATCCCTAATTACAGGCTACCTTATCTGAATTACTCCATGACATTCAGTGATCTGTGTTACAGGGAAGAATAGAATAAATTATGAGAATACTGCCTCAGGCTGTACAACCCCATAGATCAGTAAATATCAAATTTTGTGTATATCTTTGATAACCATCCACTTTTTTTTTGCTGCTTGTTTGAAATGTATTTCCTTTACGGTTAAGTTTCCCACCTGTAAAACTTGTGTGCCTGTGTTGCGGTCTTTGGGTTTCACCCAGGCAAGTCTCCTGTTAAGAGGCATTTGGCCACCAACCAATTTGCCAGGCAAACTACATTTTTCACTCAAATGTAGTTAATGACCCAAATGAAATGAAATGCTTGTTATGGGCTGATTTAAACAATGTGGTCTAATGACAATGGGCTGATTTAAACAATGTGGTCTAATGACAATGTTCTCTCCTTTCTGCCCACTCTCAATTACAATTCCACTTTATTTCAACTAGGCAAAAAGAAAACGAGCTTTTTAAACAAGGCTCAGGAACGTGTCTGTTGGCTGGAGGGAAGCGAAGGGGGGGGACCATTTAGCTGGAGATTTTTACTTTGAAATTTCCTGACAAAAATTAATTAGAAGAATCATGTAATTACAATAAATGTGTCTCATTGGTCCCTAGTGGCTTGTTTCTAAACACTGAAGGATTATTTAGGCATTCGTGACAGCAACAAAAAGTAACAAATAAATGTAATGGGTTCTTCTTATATACAATAAAAATGACATAGAGTAGCTGCATGTTTTACTAATTTTGCTACAGGATCTTAAAGAGGTGGGTATGGTTGTGCGGTTGGTTTAATTTTTGCTGTGGATGCAGAGGCTGGACGTGTACTTGCAAGGGCTGAGGTGCTGACTGGTGTTCCTGCTGCTGTCCTGCAAGATACTCGGGAAGAGGGACACCCCAGCACCCAGAAATGCGGATATCTCCACTTGCTGTGTTGCCCAAATTGCACKTTTCTCCCATGAGATGGGAGATGTAAATATTCCCGAAAAGCAGAGAGAGGCTGGTAAATAACCCAAGGGACTGTATGGAGCAGCCAGTGCCAGACTGGGATAAAGCTCGGTTGCCTGTGGAGGGACCAGCCTGAGCCCCCACTGGGAAGAGGTGGGTGGTTCTTTCACTGCTCAGTGTTCTGCGCTGGCACAACTGCTCTGTTCCTCTGGTATGTCTTTAAAGCGGCTTTCTGAGCGTTCTTGTTGGACGCCTTAGGTTCTGCCACAGCACAGGTAATGCCAAGATCCCTGTGGAATCCTCCAAGGGAGGAATTGCAATTTGGTGGAATTGCTGCTGCGTATCCTTCCCCTGSGGCCAAGGCAGCATTTTGGGTGAGTTGAGGCAGCGGTGTGTGTACAGCTCCCCCCTGCCCTCCCTGGCCAGGCCCCCCTGGAATTGCCTCCACTGTTCAGGGAGCGCTTCCGTGCTGAGCTGGGCTGCAAAATCACGGCAGTGCGAAGGCAGGGATGTCACACTGCAGCTGAAGCTGAGCTCAGTGGCTGTTGTGGGACAAGGTGGCTTGATTTTCATCCTGCCTGTGATGAACTCCCTGTAACTGGTGAAAATGGGTAAACTCTTCCTGGGGGACTTTTATCCCAAAGCTCAGTGAGGCAGGRGTGGTGTACATGTGGAGTTGGAGAAGGACTGGGATAAATCCACCTCCACTGCTTTTSTCTGCTTGTTATGGGGCTTGCATCTGCAGAAACCTGAGAATTGTGATGTGATTTAGCCTCATAAATGCCTTGAGTTCAGGTCTTTTCACTCACTCCTGTTTCACTGTGTTTCTAGGGTAAGTGAAGCTTGAACRGAAAATCTCATTAATATATCATGCAAGTTGGATTAAACCAGTTATAAACACATACATAAGGTGGACAAGTGCCATCTTAATACACTTATCAGAACCCTCTCCCCTTCTAAATTGCGTTGCTTACAGGRCAGAAGTCTCTCTAGCTTGTCTGTCCTGTCCTATCCTGCTGAACACCTACAGCATTGTCAAGTATGTCACTTCATCCTGGCTTGGATTCATCAAATAAATGGTTGAGCTGTGTGGAAAGACTTTTGATCTGGACATACCTCTTCTTTTTTTGTTTTCTGTAGAAGAAGAACCTCCATAGCAAAGCTGGCCCAGCTTTGGGATGTTGGTTAGGTGAGGTGAATCCCACTCTCTGTGTTTGAATCTTAAAGGTTGTGCGTGAGAGCCACTGGTGGAGACATATGAACACTGTAAATCTTTTTACTGCATGCACCAACCATAAAGAGAAGTGATCTTCAAATGACATCATGAACACAAAGGGCACTAGGAGAAGTTCCAATTTATGACACAATAAATCATCAAGTGGTCTAGAAATGAACATTGAGCCTGGACAGTTTTGCAAAGTGAGTTCCCATATAAAACGGTATTGTGCATTGAAATGTGGGCTCCAAACCTGCTTAGCTAGTAGCACTTAAGCTGCTTTAGTGAGACCATTTTGGATTTCCACAGTCGACCAATCTTCCCAAATTGCTCAGTGTCTAATGTAATCCCAGATGTATTTACCATACTTCATTGTATTTATAGAGGTGACTAGGCCATGCAGACATGGCTTATTTCCAGGGACAAGAAGTCCRGGTTCCTCAGTGTATTTTCTTCTAAAAGCAATGCTACGGCGCTCTCGGAGCGTGTGGTGAACACATTTGTCTTTGCTCAGTGACGATGGTCGATCATTAGCAAAATGTATTTCAGTATTTATGGTTACAGGCGTATTGACCTTAATGCTCCACGCAGCAGTGATGGGATCACAGCCAGCCACCCTGGGGGAGGTGCCACGATCCCGTGCACAGCTTTCCCCGAGCAGAGAAAATGCCTCCGAGGCATGGCAGCTGTGAAGGGCAGGATATAAGAGGAGCAAGGCCTTGGTTCAAGTATGATAAACTGGCTGCTACAGCCTTGTTCCTTTTCCTCTCCGCTGGTTCTTGCCCTCACTTAGCACACAGGCACTGTTAAACCACGTGCTCCTTGGGGCTTTTATGCAGAGCTGCCCTGCAGTGAAGGGATTACACTAATCAGTACCAGGGTGAGGATGTGGCCCATAGACACGTCTGCTGGTGATGCTGCCAGAACTTGTGCTTGAGAGATGTTCTGCTCCAGCAGAACTGTAGATTTGTCACGTCACCACCAGTGTATAAACATTTGCATTGCGTGTTCCTTTATTCTCAAAAGTGCCTAAAGTTAGGTTATGTCTGCAAGACAAATATATTATGTCCTGAAGCATAATTTATATCTTGCTATAGGTTTAGTGTGATTCCTGGCAGCAAAAGGGTCTGATCAAAGCCAGGCAAAAGGCATGCTTTTCTGTTGAGCAACATGACACTCTTGTGACATAATGAATTACACACAGCTGGTTTTTCTCTGGCTTAGGAATTTTGTTTCTTTATTACTGTATCTGTGCAATTTCTTAATATTCTTGAATCTGGACTCTGCTTACAGGCATATCGGATTATTCATATGCTAGAGTGAAATATGATACCGAGAGGAGCATAGAATGTGCTTTATTTGTGGGTAAATGCATATGTAATGGTGTATAAAGACTCAGGAGCTGGTACTTAGATGCAATGTCTCTTCTGCTTTCTCATTCATCATGAAGCCAAAGTGTAGGGATCATTTGTAAGCTTCCTCTCCTAGCACTGCTTCTCTTCTTCCCCTCACCTTCCTAAAGTTCTGTCTAAACTAACAGCCTTTTAGACAGTTGACAGTGGTAATTAAATAAAATAGACTTCAAGGGGATAGCTGATGTGCCTTGTGTTCAGCTGCACAGTGCTAACAGGGCTGGGCCTTTGGGCTTGTAGCTATGACCTCCATGGGAGTTTGTGGGASATACTGCACTCCTATTGGCCTCAGAAGAAATTGAGAAGGCATTTAGCATAGGAAAGGGCTTTGGGARTGCTTCTTCTGGCCTGCACTGGGATGAAATGGAGGCTCTTGGAAGGGAAATCTCAGAGGACAGGAGTACCTGTTTTTACTCCCCAAGCCAGCCAGGGACACAGGAGTTAGAGATATACAGGGGACAGATTTAAGATCTCACTCTACACCTCAAATTAAGGCCTGCAATATCAGTTTTTCACAAGTGAGGCTGGGTTACTTCTAAGTAGAATATCAGTCTTATGGAAAAAAGGCTGAGCTGAAAGTCTCACCCATGGTGAAACAGGGATGTAGGAYGTTATGAAATATTTTGTCAGAAACAGTAAGTTGGTCTATTTTGGTAGTGTATTGGTAATGATCACTTCTGACTCTTCTTAATGAAGARCATGAGGAGCAATAACTTTTGGGTGCTTCCATTGGTCAGTCACATTCCCTAATTGTTTGCCCAATTGTATTAAGTGCCTATTTCCAATTGCCAGTGCCCTTGAATTTTCTAGGTGTTATTTTATTGATGCAATTGCATCTTGCTTTACCTCAATGTTTTACTACATTTCACCAACAGTGATGAGAAACTCCCTTTTGTGTTTTGTTAGTGCTTCTGTCTGTCTCCAGTGAAATAAATCTTAATAAAATACTGTGCAGTTTACTACCAAATCCAATGTTCCTGTGGATTTCCATTTAGGTAACAGGGAATGCCCAGCTTGGCTGTGTGTAGGGGCAGCACTTGACTCTTCTTGCTCTTATGGGCTCAATCTGCATCAGATTTCTCTGGAAAACAATGTTGTGATTTAATAGGTGGTCCACAGTTCCACGAATTACATCCAGGGAATTGTTCAAGATGGATGATAACACAAATGGGTTACTTGGGCTAACTCAGGCCACTCTCTTGAGCACACTAGATCAATTTCCTAATGGATCAAAGTGGGTGTGTTTTGGAAAACTGCTGGCACATGTGTAYGTACACTCCCCTGCTGCATCACAAAGACAAAAACAATTCCAAATTCTGTTCTATTTCATCTGTATTTGAGATTTTAGAAATCGAATGAAGCAGCGGAGATTGCGCTAAATGAAGTGACCTGGGACTGGTGAGCGAGTGGTTTAAATGTTCCCTTCCTATCTCTTCAATGTTGTGACATTCAAATTGTGAGGACAGGGTATGCCAGTGAAACAGAGTCCATAARTTGAATTTGCAACTTTTGCTGCCCTCCAGCCTGGTGATAATATCAAGCAATGGAAATGCATGCAGTTAGATGTCTGGATGTTTACCCTAAGCCTTTCTTCTTCAGGATCCTTTTCCTCCACTTGATGAATAAAAGTTGGGGAAAAGCCATAGCATGAATCCATAGTTTGCAATCAAATTAAGCTAAAGCAAAACCTCTCCTTACTGCATAACTTAGCAGTTTTTCRTCCCTTTCATAAGTGTATCTTGCTTGTGTAAGCTCAAACATGCAGCTGAGACCTGTGGACACTCTGACATGTAGAGATTGAGCAGAGACAGAACCTATGGAGGGACATCGGTTTTACATGTTCATCCATTTAAGTGCACAAGAATCTGGTGGGTTTTTTGTGCCCCAAAGAGATGTAAAAAGTTGTTATTATGGCACCTCAGTTATACAAAAATTCATCTTTTTTATTTTATTCTGGCTTTTGGTACTGCATTGTCTCCATTTCTTTGTGTTTTTTTTTTTTTAAACATTAATAACTTGCTGAATTAAATGAAGGGTTTTTTGTTTCCAGTACTGGAATTTTTTTTTGTCAAGTGATACAGGGGCTTATTAATGAGTGTGATATAAAGTTAAAATTGTTTGTGTTTGTGGCCAAACCCTGCAGTTTTATGTGTAAAGTGGTTTGTGAGGATGGGTGTGTGTCTTAGCTAAGTACGCTGCTCCTCTGTCAAGATTTGGGTTGTCRTGCAGACCCCTCACTCACTACTTGACATCAAAGAGAGGATAAGCCATAAAAGGGTTCCCAGTTTCTGGCTATTTTTGGAAGATAGCTCTCAAAGTCTATTCCTCTCAAGAAGCCAAGTATCAAAGGAAGTTGATAAAGTTGCTGGTGAACGCTTGCTAGTCTTTTAGTGTAATCGTTGAAACAGGGGATACAAAGGAGGTGACATATCAGGGGCACTTATGTTTCAAGTGAAGTCTGGGGATGGAAGAATGTCCTGGGTTGATTTCTGTGCAGCTTCAGGAGTGTTGAGTGAAGCTAGCTTACACGTTTGATACGGCATGCTACTCTTTTTTCCTTATTATTATTTTGCATAACTAGTTTAGTTGACAGCAGACTGGTTTTGCTCCTTTGATSTCTGCTCAGTTTGACTGTATTTTCAATAACTACTTAGTATAAAAATAAAATGTGCAGGCCGCATCAAATAAACTAATTAAAGATTAGAATGAAAAAGTGTCAAAATCCGAGACCTCGCCGAGGCAGATTAGTCACTGCATCCGAGACACAATCGAATAACTAATGGGTTGCTGTAGTAACGGGGGAATCGATACCCCTCGGCTGGTCGGGGAGTTGACAGTAATTTCTGCTGGGTCATAGATTCTGGAAAATGAAGTGCCACCTACTACAGCACGAGTAATCTCTGTGGACTTTTTGACAACCGAGCATCCTACAAAGTTTATATCAAAGAAAATATTAATCTCTCAAGCCTGCTTGTTTACCTCTGCAGGGCTTATGTGATCTTGTTACAGCCACAGACAATTAAGTTTAGGCTCCTATGTGGGCTTTTGATGGGTTAGCTCTGGAAACAAGCCATGGTTTTGCTTCCTGTGTGATGGGTTTGTAGGATATGCCAGGAGCAGCATGTTGGATTCTGGGAAGGGCAACCTGAAGGAGTCTAGTGTGGTGTGCAAGATCACCTCCTCTTACTTGAGGAAAACTCCTACTGAAGTCAAGAGAAGTTCAGCTTGAGTGGAGAGGTGGAAGTACACTTGGGTACTTACAAGAAAAAGGTGGTTTGTAACCGAGCTGTAAAGCCAGGCTTGCTGTAGGCTGCGCGTGCTTGTGCCTTGGAACCCAGAATTTCCAAGATCTTTCCTTGTTTTCTCTGTATTGATTGCAAACCGTGTGGGATGGGAGCACTCTTATGTGTCTGAGCAGCACCTGGAACAGTGTCAGATGTGTACCCTGACTGCTGATGGGTGGCAAAATGGGACTTCATGGTGGGACAGGCAGCACAGCTCTCCATCTGGGACTGGGAGCTAATACTGCCCAGTGCAGAGACTTGAGGAGGAAACCAGCAAGTGGAGGGGACTGCGCCGGCATTTCCCAGCTCCAGGCAGGAAGAGAAGAGCCCTGTAAGGAGTTAATGTTGGCCAGAGCGCTACAGGGGGATAATAAGGCCTTCTTCCAAACATTTAGGGGGATGGTAGTGCTGGAGAGAAAGTAGGGCACTCCCTAATGAGGGGAGTGGTGATGTTAATTACGTCTGGAAATGGCCTGAGATACTGAGCTCCTGAAATTCATCTTCAGCAGAAAACGATCAGGAAAATAAGCTCAGGCAATTAGGAAATGGAGGGGAGAAACCGTGTAAAAATAGCCTGGATAATTAAGAGCAGATAAGGGACCATCGAAGTACTGGCAAACAGAGCAAAGAGAAGCTCCTGGCTTTGCTGAGCTCTGCTACCCTGGTTTCAGGGATGTGGGGCCGGGAGCACTCGCTGGCACAGAGGATGTGAAGGAGGCTCCCAGCTCCGGTGCTGCCTGTGCCGCTGGCTCAGCTGTGCTAGGGCCGCTGGGTGCAAGGGACACTTCTCATCCCTCGCACCACGCTGATGGCAGTGCCACTGCCACCTCTGTGCTCCAAAGTCCGTGGGAAATTAGCTGGGGCAGAGCTCAGCTGTGGGGCAAGAGGGCATTGCCATGGAGCAATTCCAGCGGCAGGGTCAGTGGGGAGCAAACGCAGCCCTGGCTCTTTCGGCTGGGCTGTGCTGGGGAAGGGCAGAGCTGTTTCCTCTCCCTGCAGCCTCCTGCTGTGGTGTCGGCTGTGAGGGTGCCCGTGTCCTGCTTAGCACAGGCTGGGAACAGGGAGCCGTTCCCTCTCCAGCTGCTCCCCAGTTTATGGGCCCAGTGTATGGCGGGGAAAAGCCCAGCACTGACTCTGAYATTCGGCGACAGCTCTGCAGCTACTGCTGGTTAGTACATAATGTCGGTGAATAATAATACCTGACCCAGTAGAACAAGAAGTCTTTTATCAAACACGTTTAAAGAAAAATGACAGTCCGTGTAGCATGTAATGGAATGGATGATAAATCACAAAATGGGGAAAAACAATTGTTACTCCTGCTTGTATGAGTTCCTGTTCAGAAGGTCCATAAGTTATGTTTTTGACGACATAAATTTAATGAAGTTCTCTGGAAATGCTGACCAGAAGTCAATATACAACTCAGTCCCAAGAAGTTTCCTAATATCTTTGTTTGTTTTAGGTAATAGATTTGTTCATGTGTATCTCTGCTATTAAGTGCTGTGATACGATGCCATAATGAAATTACAATATGGAGCTCAACTAAAGCGGCATTATCAGAAATGTCACCCCCTAACAAATTAGAAGTTGTGATGTTTGCCCTCTGGTTACAAAACCTTGTTCCTTTTGTCTTTTGCTATAACTTATAATAACAAAGCCTGTGATGTAAATGTCTTCAGGGTATGTTTCCAGTAGCGAAGTGTGAAATGTGTTTCAGTGGGCTATGGGGGAAAAAACCAGACTTTTTTAAAATTCAAGACAAAGGATTTTTTCCTTGGGCATTCCAGCTGCAGCTGCTCTTGATACCCACATATCTGGTTATCTAATCCACAATCTTTAAAATGGACAAACAAAACAAAAAAATGCCCCCCAGAAATGTAGTTACTAATTTCTCTGGAGATTGATTTATGATGGAGAGGTTGCAGATTTCAAATGAATGAGGTGCTGTTTGTATTTACAGCTTTAGAGCCTGGGGGTCAAGCAAAAAAACAGAATGAGGTTTGGAGCTTTTTTGTTTTGTTTTTTTTTTGAGCTGAAAATAGAAATTCACGGTCTTACTCCAAAGCCAGCACAAAGACCTCCATTGGGTCTCATGTTTTTCCTTCAACAGGGCGTAGGAAGAACTGCAAATTTTAAAAGAAATTTGGAGAAAWCCCCCAGTCCTCAAAGCCATGGCTATTCCCAGCTGTGCATGTGTTATAGCAGGTCAAGGGAGAGCTCCTGTGTCTGGCTCACCAAGGGAGGCAGACTTCTGAGAAGCTGTCCCCAAACCTCTGCCGGTGACAGCAGGACATGCAGCATCTCACTGAAAAGCCCACCTGGCTCCAGCAGTCTTGCCCTTGTTGGGCTGCTCTGTGCAGGGGGGAGAAGATCTTGGTGGGAACTTCTCCTCCCTGTCCCTTGCCAGTTGCAGGAGTCCCCAAAGTGCCAGCCTGCRTGTGCAGGGCTTTGGGCAGTACCTGCCTTCGTTTTAACAAAGGAAACAGGCAGAGACAGTCTTCAGTTAAGATATAACTAAGTGCTGGATTTTATTTTTAAGATACCACAGAGAAAACTTAGAGTATAGAAGCTTAATCCATAATGGTGACACTTCACTTATCCATGCAACTGGGAAGTACTTAAATACTGAAGCCTGTGGCTTAATTATTTACCTGTGGCTTAATTGGGTGTAATTTTACTGAAGAGTCTGTTTATTTTCCTATGGAGAGGCTCTAAGATGCCTCTAAATGAAAATGTTACTGGTCTCTACCTGTGTGCCCCTTGACTTCAGTAGCACAGAGCTCATTTAAACCTGCAGAAATCTGTAAAAAACAAGTTTTCTCTGGTGCAATCAGCCTGTGTTTTCCTATGGTTCTGCAGCTGGAAATGTGTACCGGGAGGTGAGAAAACCCCCCCCATATATCTGCACACATTGCTCTGCTCAAACCTGGCACAGGAGCCCTCGGCAGAGCATGGTGACCCAGGAGCTATTGCTGATGCTGTGCTGGGGAAAGAGAGTCTCCCCAGAGGGGAGAGAAAACATTGGTACCCCCTAGACCTGTCTCTGGGGTGATCCCACAGTGGCACCCTTCACCCGAGCCCAAAGGTCTTAGGAGCGAGAGTCTAGGTGGGCTTAGGGAGGATCATTCTCTCTCTCTGTGGGACTCCACATGGTTTTCATCCTCTGCAACTTCCATGTTGGTAATTTTTTCTGTCCCAGAGCTGGGAAGGATCCTTTTTGCAGGATCAGATATTCAAAGTTATTCTCATATTAGTGTGTCTGTGAGCATTTGCTGTTTATATTCCAGGCACAAATCCCCAGTGAATAGAGGCAGACCAGGGGCTGCACCCTGGCCRCTCATCCTTATTTAGACGACCCTTTTGACTTCAGTGTGTTATTCCTGCATGCCTAAGAATAGTTTTCCTGCGTGAGAGGTTAGAGGATTGAATACCAGGGCTTTCAATTTGCATACCCTGGTTAGAGGCTAAACCGACGCTTGCATCCCAGTGTGTGGAAAATCTCTTCCTACTGTTCCGCCTGTGTAAAGTGCTATGATAAGATTTTTATCTTGAATATCCATTTTATTCAAAGCAAATGTGCTCAGATGCATTCTGTCTAGGTTTTCAATTCAGAAAGCTGATTTTTCTTCTTCCCCTCCTTAGCACAGAGGCTCACACCAGGAACCGCCTTTTGAATATCTGTAGGCAATTTCCTTATAGTACTTGGACCTCCAAGCTTCATTGGAGTTCTACAACAACAGAAGCTTTATATCATTGGTTTTTCACCCCAAAATGCTTAGTTTCTATTAACAACCTTACAAAAGGGCAGTGTATTACTACTTGGTGATCCCAATGATAAATGAAGCACATTATATGTGAAGTAAAAGCTCTATTTATCCTTGCTCTTTTTTTTTTCTGAAGTCCCAGCAGGTTTAATGTGACTAGCTTTCGATGACCTTCATAACAAATCAAGACTAAACCTCAGTGCATTCTGACAAAGGTGGACAGCATTGCAGATGTTTTTTTAATTGAAATAACAATAACAGCAATGAGCTCTATTAGTAGTATTTGATAATGCAAAAAAAGTTAATGCTCACTGAAAGCCAGGTGCCAGCACTATTTGATTGTTTACCAACACAGTCATAAAGAAACAGAGTTATTAAAGGATCTGAAATCACTCAGTAATTCAGCTGCTGACGTTGATGGATGGAACTTGGCTGTTCCTCTTTGCTAAAGCTGCTGACTGGATAAATGTTTTATTCATGAAGCCCAGGGCAGGAAGGGATGCCAAAGGTTTAAGAATATTTTAAGAAACTCTTTGAGATGTCAAGCAAGTTAGCAGGTGTTGTTAAGCAAAGGAGCTGAAGTACTACATTCAAACATAACTGAGCTCTCAACACATACAACAACAATACATCAAAAGCCAGGATGCAATTCTTGTCTGGAACAGTATATGGAATGATGAGTTGGGAATACAAGTCCTTTTATTTCCTGCACCTTTGTACCTTCAGTCATCTCGCAGCCTTGTCTCTTTGAGCATTGTTATACCAAGGGGAATTTTCACACATCACACTGTGAATTTAGGCTTGGAAACAAATAAATATTTAGATACTGRACCCTACCAGGTCACATATTTATATCAAAGGCAAAATAAATTATATTATGACAATGTTCTGCCAGGAACAAACAATTTGGATCAGAATACACAGATTCTGACTGACTGCTCAGTGGGAGAAGTTGTTGAAGATGGTAATTATTGAACAAGGCTATTATCAAAATGCAGGGTAATGAGGAATTTCCCTCTATCCTCTTCACCCTGCACCTGCCTTCCCTTTGTCCAAGGGCAATGTCTGCCAGCAGCAAGTCTAGAGGTCCTCACCTATTTGGTGGAGCTTTGCAGCAGTGAAGGACTGGCTTGTAATCTTAAGTGATTCTTTCAAATGCCTTGATTTTGTTCTACGAGAATTCAGATCTGGTTCCATTGCTGAATTTTTAAAAAAAAATTTATTTTAATTGAAAGCTGTGTTCCGCACAAAGAATTTTAATGAAGGAATCCTTAGCCCCACAATCTCCTGCACGGGCAAGTGTTTGAATATTTCATAATCAATATTAATAACTTCTTTTGAGTTTCTGCAGTCTCGTAAGAGCAGAACAGATGAGCTCGTGATGGAACTGAGCTGTCAGTCCGAACACTGCGACATTAGAAAATAGCTCCATTTCGAAGCCTAGCTGTGTGAAATGTCCCTTCTTGCCAAGGGAGCAGCAAAGTATAGTTTAAATGTGCCTTATTATGACATCTCATGAGTATAAAAATTGGGAAGGGTATTAAAAATGAATAATTAAAACTGGAGAGTGATAGCTAATGGCAAATAAAAAGCAGGTAAGTACTGCGCTCCCATTGCCCTTTTGATTTGCAGAGATTCAGTGCTAAAGACCAAAAGCATATTTCTCATGGGCCCCAGCAAAAATTCAAATCCAATAGACTGACAGTGAAAAATACTGTCAAAAAAAAGCTGTCAAGTTGTATCAAAATAAGTCACTATATTACCTCCCTTTATCTGTCAAAGGCATTGATTATTTTCAATAGAGGAGCCCTCTGACAGTTGTTGAAACTGAAAATATCCCATGTTTAAACGTTTTGGTTGACACATGTCACTATTTCCTAAACAGATAAGTCAAATATGTTATTTTTGACTCTCTGTAGGAGCAAGTGTGTTTATGTAGTATTTTATGAAAGATAAATAATGCAGAAGGAAAGGAACATCCATTAGCACTGCATTTTCTCAGCTATTTGTATCAGTGGTTTTTTTTGTCGCATCTTTCAAAAATGTTCTTTGCATATAATCATGTGTTCCTTTGGTGGCTGCGATACATTGCAGGGATTTGCTAAGATACCCTGAAGTAATTCAGATAATCAGTGAACCATATTGATGCTATTCTTGATTGCAGCTGTCAGTTTACTGTTGACTACACTGAACTTCTGTTTTCCACCAGCCACACGTCCGTGGCAGTGATTCAGACATTCATGCCCTGCCAAACGCCCGCTTGTATTGCACACGGACAAACCGGGAAGGGCAAAATAAGGACTTGCATCCTGCACTTGCTGCCAGTTTTCGGACTGAAACTGGGGCCCAGCCTCTTCCCAAACTCTTTCTGTGACTGTCAGTTTTCAAGGGGTGGATTTGGACAACCCTGGTTTACAGGTGCTGGCTTTGCAGTCCTGCAGGGCATCTTTAGCAGAGAGGAGAGTCTGTTTTCCAGCTCAGCTCTGTTATGTTTGGAAATWGGGACCTCTTTCCAGCTGACACCTTAGCAAATGGAGAATGTTTCCAGTATGGTCCCTTGGGAGGGGGCTGTTGAGTGGCAGAGCCATTGGGACTTGCTAACACTGTTAAGAAGGTGAGAACTGGCTGAAGCAGCAGCAGCAGCCAGAGACTGGCTAAAGCCCTTGCAGACAGTCTTTATTATTCATTAGCACATATTGTACTTCCTCCTAAATATAATTCAGGCTACACTTGTATCACATTAAGATAACACTAAATCTTTCTGTAATTTGAAGGAAATACTACTCCCAGCTGTTGTTGCAGAAGTGAACTAAACAGAATCCGAAGAGGTGCTAAAGGAACAACCATAAAACTCCAACTGCATTTGGCACGAATCTCCTTTGGTGCTGTTTATCACAGAAGTGGTTGGAAGCAAACCTCWACGCTTGTGAACATGATGACTGTGTGCTCCTGGCATCTCACACCTTGGGAATTATTCTGTCAGAATGAAACAGGMTCCCAGACCCCTCAGGTACTTGAGCACTTTGCTGCTTTTGGGGGAGTGGGGTGAGTGATGAACTGAGCAATCAAGATCCTGGAGCAGGTTGTCACGAGGGACCCAACATTCCAATAGTTTGACTGCTGTTGAAAATGAGACGCACAGGGACTGAATGTCAAAGACACCTGGGTGCCTAATTCTGTCTCAAAGTAACAGAAGTGGGGCCCTAAACTCCTGTGAAGAGCTGGCCTGGGCAGAATGGCTCTGCCTGCACCAACAACCTGAATGAAGTCCAGCATTTAAACAGCTTCTCTGTTGCAAGCTTGTCCTGAGGCTGTAAGCTCTTGTCATTTTGGTTTGGATTTTTACAGCATTTAGTGGGATAAGGTCCTTACCCATGTGACTGCTCAGGAGCTGTCAAGATGAATTACCATTAATGGTAACAATAATAAAAATAAACATGTGTAAATAGGGATAGCGACAGGCTCAGAGTTCTGACGGACCTGGAAAGCTTTGATCTTACGTTGGTAGAGATCGGGATGTGCTGCCTCCCCAGATGACAGGCTGGGATGGAGRAAAGAAAAAAGAGCTATAAACATCRCCTGTAAACTGTGCCTCCATCGTCCTCCTCGGACTCCCTCCCCCATTAGCTCTGATGATTTGCTAAGAGTGTGTGTCGAAGTACCAGCAAAAAAGCAACTCGGAAATTAACCCCAGCAAACTTACAGTCTCACACCTGACCCCAGAAGTGCGCAGTGCTGGTCATCCGAGTGGTAATGGATGGCTCGGTGTAAAGCAGAGGAGAAATGTGCCATTAAAGGGGAAGCAGGGACGCAGCTGCCGAGTGGTGACAGCCGTGGAAGGACACAAACCGACACGGGGCTCTGACAGCCTGTGGTGTTCAGGAGATAGAGAGGCAGAGACAGGAAAAATAAAAACAAACAGGGTGTTTCTGTACATATGGCCAAAAAGGAATTGCAGCCTAAGCCACAAATTACAGCGTGTGGATGGGCTGCCTGTCGGGGAGGCAAGCACCAGCCTTTGGGGGCTGGCACTGGCCAAAAGCCTCCTGGATAAAGTGCTGCAGGGGTTTGGGGGAGTGTCTGTCCAGCAGCAGGTGCTGCCCGTCGTCTGTGGGAATGAACTGAGGACAGGGAAGCAGCCTGATTTACAGGGAAGTGGCAGACTGTGATTTTTGTCTAAGTGCAGATTTGGTTTCTGAGCAAACCAGATTTATGCTTCTTTCAGACAATTTTGCTAATAAGCCGATGACTCAGAGCCCGTAGCAGATGGGATTCTTTAGCTGAGGTAGAAACTATTGCTTTTGTCCTAAAAAGAAGGTTGCTATTTTTCCTTTCTAGAAAACTGATCTCTGGAAAATGTGATGATTTTTCCTTCCCAGCAGAAACACAGCTTTTTCAAATAACACCCAGCTATGCTTCTGGACTCTTATATGCAGAAATTCTCATTAGAACAAAGTAACTTGTGACAACTTCGTATGTCATATTCTGGGGAACATTTTTTAAATCAATTCCTGTAATTAATARTATCCCAGAAGCCACTGCCAGCAACCACAGCACTGAGTGGTGATTTGTGGTGAGCTCTCCAGCTATCTGGACAGCAAGATGCCTCCTGTCCATGGCTGCAGGAGGCTGCTGCCAAGAACTTGGGAATATTTCTCTGGTAGGAACAGAGCTCTCKATCTATTTCCATGTCTCTGGTCAATGGCTTGATACCCAAGTAGAGACCAGTGAYGAGTGGAATTCCTCAGGGGTTGGTATTGAGACSACTGCTGTTTAATATTCCTGTTGGCTGCAGTTCTCCTACAAAGGCAGGCTGAGACAGCTGGGATTGTTCAGCCTGGAGAAGAGAAGGTTTTGGAAAGATTTTATRGCACCTTCCAGTACCCAAAGGGGCTAYGAGAGAGCTGGAGARGGACTTTTTACAAGGATGTGTCGTGGCAGGACAAGAGGAAATGGRTTTAAACTGAAAGAGAGTAGGTTTAGATTAGATATTAGGAAGAAGTTCTTTRCTGTGAGGGTGGTGAGGCATTGGCAGAGGTTGCCCAAAGAAACTATGGGTGCACCATCCCTGGAAGTGTTCAAGTTCAGATTGGATGGGTGGAAGGTGTCCTTGCCCRTGGCAGGGAGTTTGGAACTATGTGATCTTTAAGCTCCCTTCCAACCCAAACCATTCTATGACGAAATCCTTGGAAAGGGACATCCATCTAGATGAGAAACTGCTGAAGATTCCCTTCACCTCTCTTCTTCCCCCTGGAGATGTTCAGAAACTTGATTCCCTCTAAAGTAATTCAGCACCTTCTTTTTCTGACAGAAAAGCATCCACTCTATAGGAAGTTTCTGATGGATGGCAGTGAGCATGAATATATCATTATAAAAAGACATTCTGAATTCAAAAACCCTATGTGGTCTGAATTTCACTGAGAGGRGTATTTCTTTTCACAGGCTATAGAAGTGTGTGGTACATAGGGTGGCGAAGCCTTTCCTGACATTGTTTTGTTTAAAATCCCTTTGAAGACTGTCATGTTCACCTTTCTTGAAAATTGTGTTACGGCAACCAGAGGAGGAGGGTTTGTTCGACTTGGTGACGTGCATGTGAATGCACCCTGGGAAGTGACTTTGTAGACTTGTAGTGCAGGTGCAGTAAGTTGGGGTTTGAGATTTGAAAATGCTTTAAAAATAAATTAGGCTTTTATTTATGTTATGGTACGTGCATTCTTTGAAAATCATATCTCTGTGGAGAGCTTCAGTAATTACATATACAGACATTTGTATGGTAGGCACCCCTGGAGCCTGTACTCAGTATTTTATGATAATCTGAAAAAGACAGTAAGTAGCAAATTGCTGAAATTTGATGCTCCAAAATGTAATCAAATCTAAATGTGTTTAAGAATTTCCTTTGAATTTACAAAAGCTGTATTAATCAAAATACTGATAATAAAATGCAATGTGAGTAAAAGGAAGTTACTATTAATTGGATGGAACAGTTGATTGTATAATGGGGTGAGCTTCAAAACAAAAAATATCTCAAAGAGCTCAATGGAAAACATCTGCTGAGGTCTGAGCAGTGATCAGGAAAGCATAAATATGAAATGGCATGACATTAATTTGTTGAATAGAGGACAACACTGAAAATATGACAGTGTTGTTCTAGAGATGGTGATGTGGCCTCACCTTGAGAAGCATGTTTGGTTTGGTTACCCTAATTAAAAAACGATAGAGCAGGAAATAGAAGAGGTTCAGTGAAGGGCACCAAACCTAATCAGAAGCATAGAAAATACTTTAGAGGGAAGATTTGCATGCAGCAGAGACTGCAAAGGTTAGGTCTGTTTATTTTAGGGAGAACAATACATGGGATGTGCCACTGAGAGACAGGCTGTGATGGATATAAATAAAACACCAATGCCATGACTTTTTCCTCTCTTGGATAAGAGAGAGAGAGACGTAAAATTAAATTTGAAGTCAATGCATTGAACAGCTTTAATAGGAAGCACTTTTAACCTGAGTTTTAATTAGCCTATGGGACTCATTGCCACAAGGTAGGATATTGAGAGTGACAGACTGGCATTGTTTGTATGATTAGCAATATCATCTGCAGTTGGGTGGGATGGAGTTTCATCCTTTGCACTTCGGGCAGTATGCTAAACACAGCTTATCCCTCAGGCACACTGGTGTACAATTCTCCTTTATGGGATTTTACAGGGCCTTTTGAAGCAGCTGGCACAGGTTGGTCTCTAGGCCATTGCTTGACTCCAGCACTTTGAATTCTGTGTTAGTGACAAGGACTGGGCAATAATTCCTGGATAAAAAAACCCCCACAAACCTACAGAAGTTTGGATTGTTGTGGTTTCCCCCCACCTCACCTTTTTGGACTTCCCTGTGAGTTGACAGTGAGTACATCAGCTTGGAGGAGAGGTTGTGGCTTCCCACGGAAGGTGTCCATTTGCCCATTCTGGATCAATTTATTTTACTTTCTTTGTCTTCTTAATAGCCTGCATCCCTTACAGTCTTTAATTATTGCACGTTTTGGACTTTTTCGCTCCAAACCAGCTGCCATCAATAAACTGGTCCAGTAATTATTTCTCTGGCTTCAGAAAATGGCTCTCATGAAGTCAGAGGCACTAGGAACAGGTGGGCTGCAGAATGCCTGTTTGATTTGGTAAACAGCATTAGAAAATTGGCACTTTGACTTCATCCCTGCAACAGACCAGTTCTACAGCTTTTGTTGATCACATGCTGCATGTTTTCCAATGTCACAGCATACGTTCTTTGCCATTGCAGGGCGTTCATTGCTTTCTTTCTTTTTTTGTTTTCTTTTGAAAATGTAGAAAGTTAAAAACACATATGAAATATCCTTGGGATGGAAATCCTTCAGATGTACAGTGCTGTCTGGCTGGGGAGAGCCCTTTGGGAAAAGGGGAGGCTACAGATGGACGAGCAAAGTCAGAGCAGGCTGAGCCTGGGGTTCCAGTGCCGGCACAGATGCTCTGCTCTGTGCAGTTCCTACTCCGTGCCCAAAAATTGTGCTCTGAGGCACTTTATGCTTGTAGGACAGTTTAGCCTGATGTAGAGCTGGTAACTCGGCACGCAGGAGTCCTGCGGTCTGTTCTTGGCTCTGCCCAGGCCCCCTGGGTGAGCTTGGGGAAGTCACTGCAGCAGCCTCAGTTCTCTCCAAAATGGGGATTGTGAACCTCCTGTCCTGTTGTGTGGGCTCTGTGAGCTGCTGGGGAGCAGCGAGACTCAATCTGGGGTGAGATGAGTCCTGCTCCTCCTGAGGATGGGGCTGTGCATGGGGCCAGGTCGGGGTGCAGTGACCCCACAGCAGCGCCCAGCCCTGTGAGCCGCCAGCTTTCCCGCCCCTCACGGCATCATCACACAGCTTCGGTACCAAACAGCACGTCTGGGTTTCTCTGTTCATCTGTTCTTCCTGTAGTCTCAGGTTTTATCCCATGTTCCTCTCAACCGTCACTGACATTTGGAAGTGCTGTTTTCCACTGAGGCTCTCCTGTGTGGCAGGAACTACATCCTGCAGGAAGGGCTTTGTGCAGGAAGGGCTTTGTGAGGCAGCCGATACTGAGGGGCTCAGATGAGGCCATGGCTAATGAGAGAAACAGTCCTGTCCCTAAAAAAGATCTAGGGGGCTTCATTTCCCTTGCTATCCTCTCCACATTGCCTGGAGAGCAAACTTCATTCCTCTGGGAGAGGAGACAGCCGATGCTCCTCCTGAGAGCACTGTGCAAAATTCATTCTCCACTGCAGGTCACAAAGGAGCAAGTAAATAGATTCTTCTTTTATTCCCCCCAGGAGCAGATGAAAGGTGGTGACAGTGGATTTGTTCTTCCTGCCACTGCTTAGCATTAGGGCACACTTGTGGGGACCCTGTGCCATGAAGGATAAGGAAAGGGGAGAGATAAACTCTTGGGGGAGCTCCCTTTGCCCCACAGATGAGAGATTTGCTTCCTAGCACAGAAATATGGTGATTCTTCATCTTAATGGCAAGCTGGGTGACAAAAGTAGGCCAATACCAGCTTTGTATGAAACCTGGTGGATTTTAAACAGAAGAGAGCAGTGTCCCTGCACACACTGACATGTACAGATCCTGTTGTTCTGCTTCCCATGCTAGCAGTGCAGCTGTTAAAGCTCTGGAACATTTTTGGACAAAGAGTACAATGTTCCTGTGAGACTTTAAAAATGAATTAATAGAACATTGATTTAACTTACTGGCTTTTTGCAATGCCTTTGTTTCCAGGCAGTAAAAGTCTACTTGCCAGTTGTCCAGCCAGAATCCAGTATCTATAAAAACCTGCCCCAGGCAGTTCGTGGAGGGCCTTAGTTAATTAAGATATGCATTATCATCTCTGCTTTGGGCTGCTTGTGAGAGAATGTAAAAAGCACAACTAGACAACTGTCTTTTCCTCCTGTTTTGAGACTCATTCTTGATCCCACTGTGATTGCCAGCAGCAGATAAGGAACATAGCCAGAAGAGTGAAAATTAATAGTGGTGGCATCTGAAATCTCCATCCGTGAGCTTAAAAACATGCCTGCTTTAGATTGGGTCTTTATTTGCAGGGGRCAACAGCTCATTCCGCAAGTCTGAGTGCTGGAAAATTTAAAAATAGAGTGTGAAGTCCCCTGCTGCCGTTCTGCACAAGGCTTCAGACAGCACGTGGACTTCTTTGTGATCAAAAGGGATATGTCCTGTTGTCTATGTAACTGTTTCTGTTCAGGGATATGCATCTTACAAAGTGGCTCTGTTCGTAATAGTCAAGGGTAAAACGGTATCCTGAGGAGTTTCTCCTCAAGTATTAAGGGTGTTTGGTTCTTGACTTACAGTTTTAGGGAATGGGGAAGGAGCAGTGCTTTGTTCTCTGTCTCCATCTCCCCCTTTGCCACCTTCCTTCTCTCACAGGCGCTCTGCTTCCCTCCCTCTGGCTGACCTGCACTAGGCCATAAGCCATCCTTGTCGTTCCCACAGGGACTTTCCCTGCCTGCACTCCTTTCCTGTTGCCTGCCAAAAGCACAGAGTGCCTAGGAAAGCCCCAGTGGACAAGTTTTACATTCTTCATGGTGCAGAAGTAACTGGGAGCCAACTGGCCTGGGAGCACAGCAAGCTCCAAGCTTTGGCGTATCAAGTGTACTCTTTTCCTTGGAGGTGGATCTATCAGGCGAGGTCTCCTTGGATATGGGCATGTGCTTCCAGGAAGGTGCCCACTACCTCTTTCCTAGACCATCAAAACTTGTATGGTTTCTTCAGCTTGCTGGGGTCGCGTTTGACCTAAAAAGAGGTGAGGGAGGGCTCTGAAGGCAGTCAGCAACTTCCAGAGCCATCTATTCCCCAGGGTGGAAGGAAAGCTTCTAAGCCCTAGATAAAACGCTCATCACTTAGACAAATGTGCCGAGATCCTCAAATCCTCCCTAGAAATAGGGGATTGCAATATTAAACATAATTATGGAATGTCTATAGAGCTGCAGCTACAGATGGAGCTTTACGAGTGGTTTAAAGTAATGCTGCACCAGCATCAATTATCCCCAGCAACTGCACAAAGATATTTTTAGGGTGATATTTTCATTTTACAGCCRCATTCGGTCACTTGCAGCCACCAGCCAGGTGCCACCTCCCCATTTGCACCCCAAGCATGGCGTGATCTCTCAGCAAAGCATGGCCTGTCCTGTCCTCTCACCTCAACAATCAACAGCTCAGATGAACATTTCCCCCTATCTTGGCACCTCTGCTGTCAAAATTGCTGTGAATGAGGGAGCCTGCCTCTCTTTTCCTGCAGCTGTGAATATTAGCTACAGAGTAGCACTAAATCTTGTTTAAGCTACAGTAATTCCACCCAGTGATGAATGTCACTACCTGAATAATTTGGGTAATTTCCTGCAGCTCTAGTGTACTAGCAGAGAAATGGATGTTAATTTACTGCTAATTTACTATACTAACCCTTAATTAGCAATGAGCAAGCTCAGAAATATTTGATTCTGAAAGCTCATCAAACTTTTACCAGAAAAAAAAAAAAATTCACCCCTCCCAGCTGAACTCTTCACTCTATTTGAGGTTATTAGCAAAATGCTATGGGTGTGCCGTTCATTACCTCTCACCAGGATATATGTAGCTGGGAACACCCCCATTTTCCCCTCTTGCTGCAGAAATCCATTAAGAAGATTCTTGCTCTTATACAACGTATTCAGCTGTTGTAGGGTATTGCAGTGTGCAGAGATGCTGTAGCTTTACTGACAGGCAGGATTAATCATAGAATCATTTAGGTCGGAAAAGACCTTTAAGATCATTGAGTCCAACCGTAAGCCCTACACTAATTGCACAGATTATCAATGACTGGTGTCTGAAGAGGTGAAAGAAGGGCTGAGTGTGTCTAATGGGCTGGGCTGTTGCTACAGGAGGCAGCACATGGCTGTGCAGAAAAGCTGGATGTGATATGATGAGCTTCTCTCCCACTTTCTTCTCTGGGCTATTTTGCTCTTTTCCAGACAGGTCTGGTGTATCCTGCTCAACAGTTCTATTGATTTTAATTTTACTGTTTTTGTGTGATAACTTGCAGAGTAAGGCACAGCACAGCCTGAACAGGGGCCTGGGTGAGCAGAGCAGGGCATCACTAGCAGCCCTGTGTGCACGGGGATGAGTGGTGATGGAAAGTGGTGGGGCAGGAGGAGAAGGCACTCTGGGGAAATGGAGGGCTGGGGAAAGGAAATGAAAGAAAGATGTGTGTGTCAGCTGAACTGCTGAAGCCAAGCCAAGCACTAAGCTGGGCAATGGGCCAGTACATGACTTATCYGTGCCTCTGTGTTGGTACTGGAAGATTTTTCCAGAGAAAAGACCAAACTGTCAGGTGAAATTTCATATTGCTGGAGATGAAGTTAAGCAAAGTCCCATAATACTGGGGAGCTCTGCTAATTGTCCAGCAGCAATTTCCCCTGCTGTACAGGATTATTCAGGTGTCATCCTGCCCAAAAGCTCAGTGACGAGTAGAAGAGTTTCATGGTGAAGAAAGAGACTGGGTGCCTTTCCTGTCCCCAGAGAAGGTGGAAGTGCCTCATGGGGGGAGAGAGGGTGGGAACTGCTCATGGTGTGTGTTTATGCCCTGACTGGGGATAGGTTACTCAGCACCCATTGCTGAAACTTGATTTCCTACAGCAAAAATGAATTCCTGTTTCGATCTGTGCAGACTTATCCTTTCTAAGTGCACTCTGGGTGTGGGCTGCTTTGATGTTTCTGCCTGGGACCTCAGTATTTACCTGACATCTGTCAGTCCCCCTTATTCTACTTTCCCTTCTGCCTCTTAAGCTCCTTTTCTGGCCTCCTATTGGTCACCTGCTTGAGTGACAAGGACTCAATTGCTAGTGCTAGGAATTATCAAAAATATCCTCTGCAATACGACATTCACTTAACAGCTTCAGTCAAATCTTCCAAGAAGTTAATGGGAAGGTCTTCTCCTGGAAATAACCTATRCTGGACATTCAGAGATGTGGCCATTGCAGATGAGCTCCAGTGTGCCCAGGCTTGCTTGGGGCCTGAGGTTGCTGTGGGGTTGGGTGTGTGCAAACTGAAGCCTGTCCAGCTGTGCCAGGACTGCTGCAGCTCCAGCTGTGCCAAAGACACCAAACTACAATATTTCAGAGCCTTGTCCCACTGCCAGCGCCTGGACAGCTCCTGGCAGCACACAGCTCCTTGCCTTGCATCCATAATGCCGTGTTCCAGGTTCTCTGCACTGCCAGGAGACCAGCTCCAGCTTAGAGAGGTTCCTCGAGAGGATTTCATGGTCATACAAGTGCAAAAGACGTGTGCTAAGAGAGGAGTTCTTTTTCTAAGGTGAGTGAAGCAGTTGGATGACAAGCTGATTTAAAATGTAGGCCAACCCTCTATTGGCCATGTCCCTCTTCCCTTCTCTCCCTCTGTTCCCCACTGTGTCTGTTGTCCCTCCTCAGGTCTCACCAAATTTCTCTGCAGCTGGTGAACAACACAGCAGAAGCTCCAATACTTTCTTCCTTATGTAAGTGCCCCTATTCAGTGCCTGAGGACACATTTCACACCAAACCTGACACCAGGTATGACTGTCTTGCTCTCAGTCCTACAAGGAAATGCATGTTCAGGGGCTGAGGCATACACGAGTACATGCAAATTCTGCCTCTTCCTTGCAGCAGCTCTTACCACTTTCTTTGCAGCTCCTGTAGCTGCCTGACAGGGTGAGCAACCAGCTGCCTGGTGTAATCCATCAGCATGGCAGGCAGGCTGCAGCACACCTCTTCCATTTCACTTTTCTGAGTAGTTCTCTGTTTTCAGGAGATCAGCATTGCTTCATTAGTTGCTCCTCTGCTCCTGCCAGGAGGAGTGGGGAGCTGTTGTATTTGCACATTAGAAAACACATATGAAAAATGGTTGTGTGTGCCTTCCATACAGCTTTCTCTTTAAAATTTTTGAAGATTTGTTGAGCTCTTCTTCTACAGAATATAGTTATCTCAAGGAAATTTTGTCATTGCTAAGTGAGCCATTCCACAAAATAGAGAGGAGAAATGTTGCTAGACTGTGATCTTCTCTTGCACCTCTAGGCAGCAAATAACTGTGATGTTAAGGTACAGGTGAGAGGGGTACATTCTCCACCCCATTTTATGGTGCTGACCATGCTGGAGAACAGAACAGCCATCTCTGTGTGCCTCCTCTTGGGAGGGGCAGATTCCACCCAGCTATTCTTTACAGAGGCTGAGCTGGGAGAACTCCTTAATCCCTCTTGTCTTGTTTGGCGGATGTAAGAGCAGGATCTGACATCAAAATCATCACTTAAAATACATTATYTAAAGAAGTATGCACTTCCGTATTTATGTGATGGGTGTTTTACTACTGGAGCACTTTAATAAGGTCATACATATTATGCTTTTTTTTATCTGCAGTGTTTTATTTAGACTCAAAGGCTGAGACTCACCTAACCTGATGTAGATGTGTTCATCTTAGTTTGGACCCATGCAGCTTCTACTACTGAAAGGAAACTGGTGCTTTAGAGATGTCATTTATCATCCAAAAACTAGATGAGTAGGAGAGGTGAGATGAAATGAGCCCTAAAAGCATCTTTTTCACCCCATTGATCACAAAGGGCATTTTGGGTTCTGGGCCTCGATGGGTCAAGCCTGCAGTAAGGTGAGTCCTACCCCAAACTGGAGTCTTGTGCAGAAAAAAGGGGCCCCACTTAACTCAGGAAGAGAAAACTAAAGTTCAATATGTGAAAACTTTTGTGTGTATGTGGGTGCTTTCTTAGTTGCTGTTTCATGTAAGAGATAACTTTAGGATCTGTTTCACTACAGCCAAAGAGGAACCAGTAGTCAAGTTTACAGAGTGAGAATGGCTAACCCTGGAAACAGTGATTAAAGTAAAATTTAGAACACAAGTTGGATAATCTGTGGGATGGGAGAAAGTCTAATGCAATGTTGTGGTCAGAAGTTACAGGGCAGATAATTGTGTTTATTGACAGGACTCTCTGGAAGGTGCTGCTGCCCTGATATCTGTTACTGGGTGCAACTATGTCCTGAGCTTGAAAAGCATGATAAGAACTGGAATAACCTCAGAGGACCATGAGGAAGCTCGTGGCCTGTTTTCATTCCCATTTAATTGAGAAAGTCTGGAAGATCACAGCCCTAGTAATGAAAACTCACTCACCATCTGTAAGTTCTTGTACAGGGAGCAAGGGCTTGCCAAATTGCCCTTCATCCAGCAGAAGGGAAGGCCAGCGGTGGGTGGAGTATGGAACTGAACAAATCAGTGGTGGAGAGGAGCAAGGCTTTCAGTGGGAGCCCCTGGTGCAGCACACCCCGATGACACTGCCTTCTGATTCACTGCCAGTTTTATAATCAGGACGGGGTGTTTTTCTAAAAGAGCTGCTGTAGTTCAAAGAGGGATTAATTCAGGGAAGTTTGTGCTGTGCAGTAGGTCAATATAGCTGATCACAACAGACTCTATGGGAAAAAAGACTTTGTCTCCATAAATCATGGCTGTGGTTTTGTCCAAATGGTTTGGAAGCAGGCTCTTGTTTACTAATCTGTAAAGTCTTTAAGCAGAAATTTAAATTTTCTTTCTGGAAGCTCTTTAAAATTGATTCCCACAGTAAACCCAGCTTCAGGAAAGCCAGGACAATGCCAGTTAATTAATTAAGGCGATTAACAAGTAAACTGGTGCTTCCTTTGACTGTGGGCGAGCAGTTGGCATTTTAGCAAACCTTTCCTCATAATAATAGTAATACTTCTTGGGGCTGTCACACTGTCCTCCCCCACCTCCACCCTTTCCCAATTATAATTCTCTTCTTTTGATCTTGGAAATGTTGTTTTTTTTTGTTTTTTTTTTTTTTTTTTTTTAATCTAAAATATGCTGCTTGGAGATGACATTTTGTGAAACCTTCGTTTTAATTATACAGGGATGGTTATCACTGCAGGATGTTGGCACCGGCTTTCGATGCAAAAAATCCTTCTTTTCTGCTGATTATATCGAGAAAGCTTCGCGAGCCTTAGGCACCTGAAAATTGTAATGCATCATTGTTCGCTGCTGCGAGCGGCAGGGAGCGGGGATTAAAGCTGAAGTGGGAGGGCAATGTGGTGGCACCTGAATCAGCAGTCCCTGGGGACAGTGGGGAGGCTGGCACGCAGGTGTGCTGCTGCTGGCCCCAGCAGGGCCTGGGACCGTACCCTGAGCACTCACCAAGGGGCCAGGGTGACGGTAGTGCCCACCCATGGAGGGCAGAGCCACGTGCCCCTCCTGCTTTGTTGGCTGCTAAAAGTGGTGGAGGAGCAGAGTCATGAAGGTTTTCCAGCTGGAGGAGCATGAACACTACCCAATGGAATAACTGCCAGAGACTGTGGATGGCATGGGTCTTTCTGGCTGGCCAGGACCTCAATCTGGGGTCTACCAAAGCCTTGGGGGGTAGCACCAGGTCCCCACACAGCTGCAGTGCCCATTCCTGTGCCCCCAGATGTGTGTGAGGATGGCAGGGCTCCATCCTCTCCTTGGTGCTGACTCCAGCCCCACGGACACACCCCTGCCAGGCTGGCACGGAGCTGATGCTGGATAAAGGAGTTACTCCCTCAGGTCCAGCAACAGAGGTTTCCTCTTCAAAAGACACCCTTGTGGCAGTGGTGTTTACTCTGGGCCAGGCTGCTCCCTCCTGCATATCTAATACTTCTTGAGGCTTTTATCTATCTCASTGGGACTGCTGAACAGCAAAGTGCTCCTTGATACAGGTAGGGGTGGTGTGATCTAAGAACACAGCAGTAACACTCCTCAGCTTACTGCTTTCAAGAGGAGATATGAAAAACCTGTAACAAATGAGGCTGGAATTGTTTTTCATGCACCATGACCAGGGCAGACGTATGAGACCTGTCCTGGGATACGAGCAGGCAGCTCTGGCTTTCACCCATCCCGCTGGATGCAAGACAGGAACCGTGGTCACTCCTTGGCATGACTTTACAACAGCACTACTGCAGCTCTGAGAGATTCCCCCTGTCTTCAAATGAACTTTTTTGGTGTCATTCCCTAGGTTTAAATTCAGCCCCGGGTACCCACATTAGCATTTCTGCTTTAGCGCACAGCCTGCCTAATGAATCCCACGGCCATAAGGGGCTCTCCTTGCACACACTGCAATATGGGCTCACAGGGAACTGAGACCTGAACTTTATGCTGAACAAACAGGTGACTAATGGCAGGTCCTTCCCTAAGGACCTTACATTAAATAGATTCCTCTTCATATTATTAAAACTCCTGGTTTGCTGCTCTAGGTGAAGATAGAGCTGAGTAAATCGTGGATGTTTTGGATCTGTAGTAAAAATGAAAAATTGGCTTGGTGGAATGAGCAGCCACAGTTTAGTGGCCAAAAAGAAATACTCTGTACTCTGAAAAAGTACTTAGTTTAGTTCTAGAGCTTTAATTTTTAAAACTGTCCTGTCTTTTAGAAACCTAGCTCAATATTTAATTTTAAAATGGCATTTTAAAAATTAATGGTGCTGACAGTTTGTTTCCTTTTCGGGGCTAGACGAAAGGGAAGAGAATGACAGAAACAACTCATTACAAGTCTTTTTTGTCCTTTCATATCCTCTCTTCAAGAAATTTCATACTCAGAAAAATTAATAGATCGCCACTGGAATAATAACATAAAATGAGGCCTGTCTGTCTAATGCCACCCCACTGTTTTACTACCACGGAAATGAAATAATGAATTTCATTCATAAATGCAAAAAGTGAATGTAAGTGCTGGGTATAAGCCACTGCTGTTGCATCAGGCAAGGCAGGCAAACTCAGCTATTAACTGAGATAAAACTGTGCTAAAGGAAGGGATCATTAGAAGATTAGCTGAGACTCCTTCATTATTAATGAAAACTAGTTCAAAGTGTTAACAGACTCCAAACGTCTTTTAAAAATGAAGCATGTATCACTTGGAGAAGAAAGCTCAGAAGTGAAAAAGTAACTTTAAAACCTTTTTGTCTTAACATAAAACCTTCTCAATTTCTTGTACAAGAGGATGTTTTGCCTGATTGATACATTCAAAGGGTGGGAGGGAGGTGGGCAGGGAGGCAGCTGCCATCGCACCAGGGTTCCAGCTGAGCTTGCGGGAGAAACAGGCTTGCAAAATGGTCCAGCATGGCAGAGTGCAGCTCCACTGAGGTGAGGGCTGAGTGTGAAGGGCAGGGGGGAGGATGCTGCTGCCCTGAGCAGGGGATTACAGGATCCTTTTATGCTTTCAGGGCAGCATAAAGGGCTTGTGTGGGAAGAAGAGCTGGTGCAGTTCAGGGCCTCGTCCCAAAGCCCACAGTGTCAGTGGGAGCCTGCAGAAGAGCAGAGCTGCCTGACAGCCCTTTCCACGTGCAGTGCCCTTTCCTGGAGCTCCACAGCTCCTACAACTCTGGTTTGTTGTAAAATTGAAAAGAACTATTAGCTAACTACCTGGAAAACTAATTAACCTATTGTAGCACAAATCCTGGCTTTACTGTTAATCTCGTTCAAGGATTCCTTCTGTCCTGGTTTGGCCTGGAGCTTAACGCCGGGAGCAGCATGAGCTGGAAGCGTTCAGCACCTTTGAAAAAGAGACCACATGCAGGTAGCCTGCATTAAGGGAGGCTGGAAAATAATCCCCTGGCACATTAGCTCATGGATGTGTGTGTTGGCAGAGATCAAGTCAGCGGTTCATGCTGAGCATCTAAATTCACAACAAAACCCAAGTTCTGTGAAATAATGCTGGCTTTTTTTAATCCATATTTATTTCCTGCTTTCAGGCGCTTACGTAGGTATTGATCTGATCAATGCAAGTAACTTTTTGGACAAACAGGCTTCTTAAAATGCCTTAAAAGCTTCATTATTAGGATAATGGAACCAAAGTTAAAAACAAATCAAACAATGCACGTGTAAAAGGTTTCCCCTAGACAGCTTGAAAATAAATTGAAAACAAATTCAATTAAAATAACAATCAACCTTTTTGTTCCTTCAGTGGTATGATTTCTCTGAGGCAGGTACACAATGATAAGAGATTTCTTTGAAATGCTTGAGATAGCACACCCATAGGCAGAGCTATGACAGATCAAAGCAGTATTTGTGCTAAAGAACAGACTGCTACTATTAAGTTTCTACTTTAAGGGCTGAAATGTTTCTTTTTTTTTTTTTTCCCCTTCTTATTTTTTTTCCTTCCTTCTTATTTTTTTTCCTTTTCAGTCCCAGATGCTTTTGCATCTGTTACTGTTCTTTCCTCGTGGCTTTTACCTCACTAAGCCAGGCTCTAGATCTTGACCCAAAGGAAATGTCTTGTCAAAATTGCTTTTTACATGTAGCATTGTACTTTGCCTGTTCTATATGACCAGAAGTTTTCTTTTTCTCTGCTTACTCTGATACCCTCGATCTGAGGTTTCTTTGTGCCATTAATCTTTCACACCCCAGCTGTAATGGAAGTGGGGCTGTGCTTGGAGCGGTGCGCGGAAGCGGCGCGGTCCGAGGCTGGGCTGCACAGCAGGCACTGGTCCTGCCTGGCCCAGGAGTGGTGTGCCAGCAGTGCCAGCAGCTCTGGGGCACTGGAACAGGCTGCCAGCTCCCGTCATGGTCCCCTTGAGGAGGTTTTGCTGTTGCAAATGGAATTACAAATGGGCTGAGGTTTTGCTTCTCTGTTATTTGGCATCGTGCTGGCGACCCCACATCTGCAGCATTGTGTGCAAAGGTAAAAATAATGAAGGCAGCTACTGATGAGCTGTTTTTTGCAAATGATTGTGCTGTATTTGCTCATGGCAGTAAGGACATCCAGTTACTCACTCTTTTGTATGCACTACAAAGCACCTTGGCCTTGCAGCCGTTCTGGGAAAGAAACATTTTCTGCTTTAACCAAGACCTGGCACTGCAAGAACCATCCTTGTATTATCCATTGATTAGGGGCTCCTTGGGGTTGCCTGTGTAGTGTGTTCTTGTAAAATAGGAGCCTCTCAGCCAGGCTAGTGATGCTTTGGGTAAATTACAGTGCTATCTATGGAGAGCATGTGATGCTGTTTGCCGAAGAAACTTGCTGGTTTTGTTCACGCTTTTTGTTGCAAATTTGTTTGATGGCTACTCTTCTCTGCCAAAGTACCTTTTAGTCTTGAAGGAGCTGATGGGCTTTCTGTTTTGAAGATCCACTAAAATGAGGTATGAAATAGTCCTCTATTATCTAGCATGTGTTGGGACGTCATATTCCCAGTGCTGTAACTGGAATGGGTTTGGATTGGTACTCTGCATGAGGTGCGTGTTCAGTTCCCTGGATTGTCAGTGCACTGGTGGGCAGGTATGGGCCTACTACACTCTTTTAGCAGAAGCAAACAGAGGATTAGAAGGATTGAGAGCCCCATCTTCATCTCCTTGTTCCTGCAGAAGTATAGCCTGCTCCAAGAGCACCACGTCAGACACTGCCAGGGAAGTGCTATTTGGGACGGTCTTGGGTGTTAAGGCAGAGCCCTGGTAATTTTGTGAAAGCCAGACAAGGAGCTGGTGTTGCAGCACTGATTTCAGCAAGCTTTTTTACTTCTTCGGGAGTGGTGTTTCACCTGGTAGTTCTGTGTGGTGGCCAGGTTTGGAGCTACCTCTTGTTTGGCTTGAACAAYGGTGTCACATAAGTGTGGTTGTGGTCAAAGAAAGGATCTGTTTTGTCCTGAACGCAAAGTGCATTCCATGTTATTCCAGGCACAGTCACTTCCCCAATCACAGATTGTCTTTTGAGTCATCAGAATTGATTTTTATGCCCACTAATTACTGCCATGTCTGTTCCTTGGAAAACATGGGCAGTGAAGGCGCAGCTTGTGGGCATTGAACTAGTACAGTTTATATTGAGATGAGTTACTATCTGGAAGAATATTTGATTTTAAATAGCTGGAGAGGTCTTGCAAGGTTGCTTGCTGCTTTGGAAAATAATATCGTTGCAGTTACTATTCTGCAACTTTGCTGTTTCTTTCCTCTTCACTACATGATCCGAGCAAACTGCAAATCAGCTGGCACCATTTGCATTTTATACCAGCTCTGTGTTTTACTAGTTTTATTGAGGACTTCCAGTAAAATGGAATTTCTCCAATAATTTTGGAAGATATTTTCTTTCTGTCAACTGTTGTCAGCAGGCCTGCCAGAATAAAAACATGAATTTGGGCTGGTGATGGATTTAGAACTGTGCTTGGGTATATCAAAGAAGAGACAGAATATGGCAGTAGCAGGGGTAAAAAAGGTCGCTGTGCTGCATTCTTCTGTAAAAGCAGCCAAGTCTGCAGGATATTCTAGGCTGGGAGTGCCTGGTTACCAGAATAAGTTCTGGTAACAGGAAAATCTTGGTAATTAMACTGGTTGCACTGGGTAAAAATCCAGTGGGGATATTATATGGGTAAGATACATGGTGTTAGTATCTATTTCATAACAGAAAGGCAAAGGGAAGCAAGACAGTTCTTGAGTCTGTTTATCTTTCAAACAAATTTGATTTTTCCTAAGACTTTATTCCACACCTTCTGGAACATTATCAGGCCTTTCTCTTTGAACATGCAGAACACAGGTTTATATGAAGTTGATAGGAGCTACAGGTTTGAGCACTTGTGATTAAGAGATAAACCCTGGCAAGCCAGCTCTTAACAGACTCTTCTCTTTGGTTAATCCAAATCTTTGGACAAGTTTGAAAGCTGAATCTGAATCTAAATTTCAGAAATAACCTTTACTTTTTCAAGTGGCTGAACCAATGTTCCAGGTGCTGCAAGCACTGGCTCTAAATATCAATGCTTGACCTCATCTACGATGATGGAAAAGAATCAGTTTATCTTTCTCCAGAGTATAGTCATTTCTGGGTGAAATGTCTGGAAGCTCTTTTTAGCAGCATAAAGCACAATTTTACGTGGAGAGCAAATGATTTCACAGCCTACTCTGAAAGTAATTAACAGAAACAGGGTGTAAACACTGGCTTCTGTGCTCTCTGAAGTAAACAAAATAAGAATTTATGCTATTGACCTTGTTAAGTAACTAACATTTTTCCTCCTCTGGATTAGCTTTTGCTTTCTCCCACAGTTCAACCCCTCTGAGCCCGAGGCCGCTTGCTACACCAAAATGTTCAATCCCACATTTGAATAAGCTGAATAAATCCAGCCATACTGCTAAACATATGGTAAGTAATAGCATCATTAACAATAGCATAGTGCACATTTGACAACTGAAGGGATTTGGCTGCCTTGTGCCAGAGGAGTGACAGCAGAGGAGCAGTCCTGGCTGCTCCTGCCATTCTGTCCTGTCCCTCCCTCTGCACCTGCCTTGACCTTCCTGAAAACTTGAAAGGCTGCCCGTGTTCTTGCCAGTGACTTGGGCTCTTACCTTGTGCTGTCAGCTCTGTGAGGCTCCATTTCAGTTTTAGATGTTGCAGTTTATTCTGCTTGAGGCGACTGCATGGGTGGGGATGAGAGTGTGGAGAGGAACAAACAAATGCCCTCAGCATCTGGCCAGGGTGCTTGCTCCAGCCTATGCCTTGGTCCTGGCTGTCCGTCCATGGCTGAGCACTTCTTGTGGCGTTTAAAGCAGACTGTGTGGCACACCAGGGATGCCAGAAAGTCCAGCTCCTGCAGCACGGTCAGCAGYACAGAGAATTGGCGCATGGTGTGTTCACAGCTCTGAACTAAGAGACTGGCGGATTGGGGCACACGGAGGGAGCTGGAGTGGTGTAGGTTAATTTTTAACCTGATCAGAGGAAAGCACATCACTCTCCCTCCGTACCCTCCCTGACCTATCCTGAAGGCACAGAGGCTGTTGTGGCAGTCCAGCCCCAGAGGATGTGCACAAGATCCTGCCCCTCCTCTGCCAGGAGTGCTCCTGGTGCCACCCTGGTGCAGGATGCGGCCTTGCTCACGGGTTTGTGGGGTGCCTTGGCCCCCAGCACCTCGTTCCTCAGATATCAGGATGGATTGGCAGCCACTCTTTGGTTGGCTTCGTGCTGTTCTTGCTGCTGTCACTGGCAGCACCTCATAACCTCTGTCCYCTGCCTTCCCTGCTGCCCTCCTTTCCTGCCCTGCTCCATCTTTGCTTCCCTTTCGAGATGTCCTTGTCTTGCTGTCTCTCATTTCCCCTTCTCTCCTTATCAGAGTTGAAATCCATGAATGCATCAGTCCCAATCCCTGCCTATCTCAGAGCTGGAGACACCAGGAGTTAACCTCAGTTCTTCCAGAAAGACCAGACTGTTGCCTTCTGCACCTCACAGGGCAGCTGACACTGGCAAATGTCAGTCCCCATCTCCCTGGGGCCTCAGCAGCAGGGTGCCTTGTGCATTTGTTTCAGAAATGCTTTTATTTTGTATCTCCATGTTGTTGCTGGTCCGGTGCCTCGTGAAAACACCCACAGCCCTGTAAAACTTTTCCCTTTTTGATAGCCAGCTTTGCAAATTCTTTTAGACTCCTACCCCTGGAAACAGCAGATGGCTTCTGACCAAAAAGTCACTCCATCAATATAATGCTTAATGCTAGGGGATAAGACTGCTGCTTTACTATGCATCCTGGATGCATAAACCCAGTTCACTTCATCATCTCTGAGCTCCCTTCACTTGCCACCTGTTATCCTGCTCCCGTGGATCGGTGTGCTCCCGGATAATCTCTGTTTCCCGGTGGTGTGACGGGCAGTGCTCGCTGCTCACCCGCAGCCTGAGCTGGATTAAGGTGACAGCAGAGGCTCCTGCAAATGCTTCCTACTGCAAGAGGTTCTCCAGAAAAATTTGTCTGGCACTATTCATATACTAAGCTTCTGAATTTAAAACCATCTGTGAGTGTTGCAAATGGGTCACCAGGTCACACTGTCCCTCTGTTTTGGTTCTGTTCTCAACCTCTGCTGGCTGCTGGGTTAATAAAAACACCTCCATAAATTACATTATTTTGCTTCTGTATTTTCAGCAGAACGTTTTTTGCATAAATGAACATCACCTTGCAGCATTTGCAATCCAGATGTTGACGCTTTTTGTTAATGAAAAAGGACCCTGAAGTGAATTGACTATAAGGTGATGATATGTTAAAAAGTAAAAACAGAGCCAGGAAGTCAGTTCCTGTATTTTGCACTGGCTGAGCTCTTAGAAATGCAGGAAGAGAATAAAGCACAATAAAAAGAGAAGTTAAATGCAAATGTCTATATTTTTTTTACTTGAATCATTGCATATGATCTGAATAATAATCAAGACCAGGACTTTTTTTTTTTTAAATAAGGGATTTTAAACAGATTGTTTCAATGCAAAGCCACGTTATGTGGCTGGGAAAAGACACCATTTTATTCATGTAACTCACACTTGTTTTTGAAGGAGTATGAGCGTGTAGGGGGCAGGGAGAGATACTGCCTACCTGCACTGGGAAGACCAAGCACTGGAAGATGTGTTTGGATGTGCCTCAGGTCTGTTTTGACTATACAATTTACTGTGTGTGTATATGAGAAGCCAGAAAAGAGAGCAGGAAGTGGAAGAGAGTCACTGGGAATAGTTCAGAAGTACTGATGCTGTGGGCTGAAAATAAACACAAGATTTATCTGCCACCAAGAAACAATATTTTAACCAAAGGGGACGGGTGGAACACGGGTTGTGCCATATGGGTTGTGATTTTCAGCGGGTGTGGGAACCTGGGATGCACCTGGGAAGCATCAGCAAAGGTGTGTGCGCTTGCACGGGGCATTGTGGGGGAGCTGGGAAGGATGGTGTGTGTCAGGAGGGTTGGTGTGCAGTCACTCCTGTCTGTGAGGCTGTGGTTTGCATCCCAGCAGTGCCAAGGGACAGCCCTTGTTTTGGGAACACGCACACCACGCACCCCCTGTGCTTCGCTCGGGCTGGCTCGATGGATTTAATGCCCTCACGCCAGGTGCCAATATGCCTCGGATTTATGGCTCACACTGAATGTTCCCTCAGCCCTCGCCCTGTCCTTKTCCTGGTGCGGGAGCCCAGCAGATGGAGCAGTGTTCCTGCTCTCAGGGATGCTGCCGGGGGGTGCATGTGGCTCAGTTCGGGGGGAGTGGGGCCGCATCCGGAGCAGCGCTATGAAAGTCAATGGAGTTGAGCTGATCGGCCCCTGTGTCTCTATAAAATACAGAATAAAATCTTCAGGATAAAAAACTGTCTGTTAGATTCCCATTTTCTGTGAGGGGAGTGCTCTGTAATATGTATATCTGATTAAGTAATATATATCTCTGATTAACTGAAGTTTGTATAGAAATACATTATAATTTCCAAACTTTATATGCTCTGCTGTAGATTGTTTTTACCTGAGTTCTAATTTACAGTTAAAACTTAGACAAGGGCATAACAGAATAATCCTTTTGATCACATTGCTATTTTATGATAACGATATACTTTATTATTTTTAATAAAACACTAGTAGCTGCTGTTAGCAGTATTCCCACAGCAGCAGCCATGAGCAATGGCACAAACAAGAACAGAGAACCCTTCTCCATCTCTTTTTTTCCTTAATAAATAATTGAAGGGGAAAACGAGAAAAATATGGTCTAGGATCCAAACAATAAACAAAAACCAGGGTCAGAAAGCAGGGCACATGCTTTCTTCTCCTTTAAACCTAACTACCCATATTTTTTTTYCTTGCTGTGACAGAGAAATGTACTCAGCTCTTTTTGTAGTGAATTGTATCTTCAAAAAATATTTTTATATATGGCAGTGGTGAGCGGTGTAACACATCTAATGGCGTATTTTCATCTGTGTTACTGAGACAGCTCTCCTGCCACGCCAAGCACAGCCCTGCTCCAATTATGTACTCATGGCTGTGCCTGCCCTCAGCTACCTGCTGCTCTTCAGAATGGTTGTTGCACCCAGGTAGGTTTGGAATAAGAGGTCAGCATTTGGCCCCTGCAAGCTAATGGGAATCTAGCCCTTTGTAGGTGTTCTCATCTCTCTTTTAACTTCACTGATGGGGCAATAGCATCATCTTCCAGCTGCCTCTGGACGCTGTGCCTTGCTGTGTCTGTGCATCTCCTTACTTCCCAGGCTTCCTTGCTCCAGCGTATGTCCTTTGGCCGTCTAATTTTCCCCTCTGAGACTGCACTGCTGTGATGTCCCTCTACAGCATCTTGCTGTCAGTTTGTCTCTCTGGGTACAAGGCACCCGGTGTTCAACGCTAATTCTGCTGCATTTCAAAAGCATTAGAAGTTTTTAGCTGCAAAGCAGACCTAACAGGAATGTAAATAGCTTCCTCTGAACACAGGTATTTTACATTGGCAAGGCATGTCTGTTTGGCAGGCTTCCCTCCATTTCAGGAGGGCTAAATTTGGCTTCTTTTCAACCATCCTACCTGGTTACACATGGTAAACAGTCGAAGTGAGCTTTGGGTTGCTGTGTTAACCATCCTGTATGCATTTCATTTGCCTGGTGTCTGCATTTCTACTTCTGTGCCTGTAGCAGGAAAAAAACAGTGGCTTCTATCACATCATTTCAACTCTCTTTAAAAACTAATGGGAACTGCTACAAAATCTTAGCTAACAAATAGATTTAAACTTCAGTTTGACCTCCTTAGCCAAGAAAAACAAAAGCTGAGAAGGGATTAGTTTTCTGTCTGTGAGCACATCAAGGGGCAAAAGCCCAGGCGGGTGGGGAAGAGCTGTTTCAGCTGAGGATAATGCTAGCAGGAGAACAAAGAGAGCTAGATTTGTCCTGAATTAATTTAAGATGCTAGAAGCTCCTTCATGTCTGGTCAGGGCAATTCTGGGACAATGGCACAGTGGGAGCATCAGGCAAAAACCAAAGCTGGCATTTTAAAGGAGCATCCTCAGGGTGTGAAAGGGATTATGGGGGTGAGTCCTGCAGAAGCCCAGACTCACTGCCCAAGGAGTCCTTCACAGTCCACTCCTTCTTATTCCTGTGTTAAAACCATTTAATGCTCCAGTTGGAATGACTCCAAGGTATAGAAAAAAAAGCATTTCTGGTGGTTGCATTGCTTGGGAAGAGCTACTGCTGAACTGGGAGGAGTAACCAGCCACTCCCAAACTCTCCGGTTGTTGCTGTTTGAAGGCTCTTGGCAGAGAGGATGAGCTTATGTCTCTGCTGCCCTTCATCTTCCCAGGAGTCATCATCTGTATCTGCCATCTTCAGGGGTCTCATTGCACCCAGAGCTCCATTCTTTAGCACGTGCTCCTCTTTGGAGTCTCACCCAGTCCGAGCACASGCTGCACACCCGGAGCGACTCAGATTGCCTTCCTCCTCCTGCGCTCTGTGCCCACCTCTGCATCTCCTGTCCCGGTGCTAAAACATCTTATACCTGCTCTCAGCAGGGTTTTGTGGACGTTAGAGCCAAATTTCCAAATGTGCCTGGTGGACTGGAACACTTTGACATRGTGTACACTTGGGTCGGTGTTGATGACACTTGCTCAGGACAGCTTTGCTGAGTACAACTGTACCACTCAATTTTATTATTAAGTGCTCTGTTTGAAGTTGGGTACAGGGAAGAAACTTAAATTACTGGAATTTCAGGTGTGATGGATGTATTTTCCGTGAGAGATGGTCCAATTAGAGTATGAGATGTTTCTCTTAGTATTTGTCTTGGATATTTTATCAACTTTGCCAGCAGTTGGAAGCCCYGAGAGCAGATGAGGCTTTGTTCAGAGCAGCTCTCTGTAGTCTGATGTAGGCTTGGAGTTCGGTGCTGAGGTGAAAATGATGCTTCTCCCTGGTTTCCCATGACTCTGCCAGTGTGGCTCCCTGCAGAGTGTGGCTGTCRTGCCTGTGAGAGTCTGTGGGTCTGCAGTCCCCCAGGACAGACCCATGGGTCACCAGCCCATGGAGCAGTGGTGCCACTCCAGGGCAAAGAGGGGCTGTGGTGCAGTCAGTCAGGCACTGCAGCAATTCAGCATGCATGGCAGCAATGTATTCCAGCTTTGTGCTGCTAAAACGGGAGGCCAATCTATCTGATCCATCTGCTGTCAAATTAATGTCCAAAGCTGCCTTTTGAATTCAGGTCTTTCACAAGGAGCAGCCTGAGTGACAGCTACGGGAAAGAATACAGAGATGTGAATTTCCTGCACTATAACTCTTGAAGACTAAAATAGTTGGTATTCATAGTTCAGCTTAGCTTTGGCAGGGTGCTCTGAAATCATAAGTTACACAAAGGAGAAACCATGTGTGCTCAGATACACTAGATCTTTTTTTATTGTTATTGTACTGACTCTTCATTTCTAAGTAGCTGCATGCCAGCTGCATGCTATTTCCCATCCCACCTTACAACAGAATTTTAAATTATGAAAACATTTTTCGTCTGAACTTTAGCTAAAGGACATCTAAAGCTCTGTGAGTATTGCTGGTCTCCCAGAGACAGAGTCAATAAACTTCTGGCACTTTGCAAGTACCACAAGATGATATTTCGCTTGATTATGAAGTTTGTGCACCTTGCATTAGTAGTACTAATACCTCGGAGGAACAAAAGAACACTTTTAGCATTTCATTTGCATAATGGCTGAATTTGTTACCTGTTGAATAGGTACCCTGGGGGTCCTTTGATTTGCTGTGGAGCTCTGCCTGGCATGGAAAGGCAGCACGGGAGTTAGTAGCACCAGTGGAGTTTGGGTACTTTCTGGCYTGTCAGTGTCTTGCTACTCAAACCCCATTAACTTCCCCCCTGCAGTTTAGGTGGCTTCGTGCATTTGCTTCTAGTGTCGCTGATTAGCCAACCATTAAGTGCAGGGAGACACCCCTGGTTTCRAGGTGAGTTTGAAGGAAGGCTGTGGACAGCTTCCTTTGGGAGCAGGGTGCTGTGAGCCCTGGTGTCCTGAGCCCGCAAACCGGATGGGCATTCAGCAGGTGAAAAAAAGCATTTCCTGACCCTGTCTTAGAGCAGACTGAGGACCAGGGAGGGAGTTTCTCCATCATGCAAAGCAGCACAGCAAGGGAGGGAGCCCTGGAGGCAGGAGCATTTTAGCACAGCAGCTGTCAGTGTAAGATCCCAGCGAGGATGGTGCTGATGGCCTGGGCATGTTCCTCAGCTCTCACATCCCCACTGGGGCTGTCCAGGATGACAGAGAGAGCTTTTGTTGGACATGTGAATCTCAAAGCACTGTCTTCTATTACTCAGTGCACTAAGATAATCACAAAACCATCCTTACCCTACAACTTGCATYACATGGAAACTGGGGGCCCAATTTGTTAACCCCCAATTTGTTTTGCAATTTGTGCAAAAAAAAAAAAAAAGCCCTTAAATCTATTCAAGAACTTTTGCTACATAAAGGAATACAACATCTGAATAATTAAATTTTAGTATTACATGTACAGTTTGACACTTGCAAGCCTAAAGAAGGGGGAATGTGTGTTGTGGTGACATAAAGGGAAAGTAATGAAAATTAAGTACATACATACATTAAAGAGAGTCAGTTAAACTGCATTTAACCTGAGTGTGAACAATCATTCAGAATTAGCAAACTCTTCATTTGCTATCATTTACTTTGAAAGTGGATTAAGGTAAATTGAATTAAGGCCTCCTTAATTTTAAATAGAAGCATCTACATAGTGATGCAATTAAACTAATATGTTCTGAGAGTTAATTTGAAGAGCAGATCCAGACCGATTAAAAGGGCTGTGGGGCAGTTGCTTAGTTTGAAGAATCCTATTAATATGGGCACTGGAAAGTGTTAGCTTGTGTCAGAGATGCAGGAAAACACCCTTGGAGCAGGTTCCCCCTGTCCTGAACCATGTAAGTGCTCTTGGACACCTTCTGCAAAACCTTCCCCAGCAACTTGTGCTCCTCAAGGTGTGGATCCTCTGCAGCTCTCTGAGCTGCTGGGCTCTGGGCTCCTTTCCTCAGTGAGGAGAATGCAGCAGTGGCTCTTAGTTCATGGGGCTGTGACTTCAGAAGCAAATAGATACTCAGAGAAGATGGTGGGTAACAGTTATTGCAAACCTTCGCCGATTTTTGAATGACTGAAAATGTTTTACTATTGTTATTCTTCTCTGGTTCCAGATCATAGAGTAAATGTTTGCTTTTTTCAGCCAAAACTTTCTCTGTATTCCAGCCCAAGAAGGAACATACAGGTGCAGTGTCTATACTGCTGTAGACTGATATATTCTTTTTTTCCCTCCAAAGACTACACTTGTCTTAATTTCCTCTCAATTACACTCAGGCATTAACTAATACTGACTAACTAYGGCCCAAAATAATTATTGCTATCTGTTCCCTTTGTAAATATAACTCCAGCGTTGAGCTGGAAGAATAATGGCATATTTACAGAAGGCAGCTAATTAAATTGAGCTTCAATTGCTTTCAGTTTGCCAGAAGGAGCCATTTTCACAGCAAAAAATGTGTGCAAGCCTGCATGCTTACCAGGAACAACTTGGTATAACATAATTCAGAGTTCCCAAGACAAAAATTCAGTTCAAGACAAATTTACACTGGCAATAAAAATCTCATTAAGGAAGATATGAAGATCTCTCTACTACACCACGACAGTTAAAAGAGGTTATCATTTTTTCAGTTTATTTAAGGAACAGTATATATTTCATTGTTCCAGAGCAGCTGTAATTGCAAGTGTCTTTCAAACACTGCTTGCAGTGATGCATTTGTCTTATGACTGTAACTTCAGAACCAGCCTGTTGATGCATCTTCATTAGGACAGGAGAAGATGCTGAAGTTTCAAAATTCTTCAGTGCTCTGGTTCAATTTTTCCCTGTTTTTCCAACCCTGACTCCTGGAAAGTCTCTCTCCCTGCTATTATTCAGCCACCTGCAAAAGCTTCCAGTGGTCACAACTGGTCTCCAAGTGTTTGCACCCTCTTTTGTTCCTTTGAGATGTTTAGCTAAAACCATTCATGATAATTACAGAGCAGCAGTCCTTGTGCAAATCAGAGTTTGAAAGAACCATTCTCGCTGAAGCCTGTTGTTACCAGTCCCCGGGGCCTTTTCTGTTCTGCAAAAACAAAAACAAGGGGATTGTTTCAGAGTGGTTTTTTCCTCCACAACAAAGAATGTGTTTGTCTTGTCCCAGTGTTCAGATGGAGAAGTCTGGCCCACTGATTGTTATTTACACTCTTCCTTGCAATAGTTCACTGCATTGCTGGATGGAAAGCTAATTTTATTCTCCTGTCTGCATATCATTCCTGAATTTATTTTTATCTGTTGGAAATAACAATTTGGCAGACATCAGCACTTTTCCCATGTTTAATTAATTCATTTAATTTTGTGGTAAATGAGAATAATGGGGCTTAATTTTGCTATTTATGTATTGATTGGTAATTATGGAGATCGCAGGAGATTTGGCTTTACAAACCAAAATTAAGTGACCTCTCCACGAGCATGACTTGGCACATGTCCTTCACTCACTGCATGAAAGTGGAGATGGCAGGGAAGCAAATGTCACTGGGCTACATTCAGGTTACAGGAAGATGAAATGTGGAAATTTGTAATGTAAAACTGCATTATATGAATGGAAATTGTACCCAGAGTGAAACACAACCTGCYGGGCAAAGGCTGCTCTGACCAGCTCCTCTTCTGATAGAATGGTGCTTTCCTTTATTTAATAGGAGACGGGCACTGCTGTGCCTCAGAGGGCTGAGGAACACAGGGGAATTCGGGTAAATGGATTGTAGGGATTGTCTGAGCCTGAAGCTGGGGCTGAGCATACCTGGCCTTATTTTCTGTTTCTGTCACAGAAGGCTTCTGTGCGCTTTAGCAAGTTCCTCGTTGCTTTTTCCTGTTGTACCCTTACATTTATAATATTTTTGGTCTCCCCTGCCTAGTTTGAATGTCAATGCTTTGTGAAAGGAATTATCATTAAAAGGGTGCAACAGAGGCAGGTCTGGCTTCCTTTGGAGCTTTTGAAACAGAAACGGCAAACAACACCACAAGATGTGCACCAGCATCTGGTGGCTCGGGATTGTCTCTGGTGGGCTGGGAATGTGGTAGGTGAGCTCYCACCATCCTGGCTCTGCTGGTGAGTTGGCTTTGAAGAAATTTGGAGTTTTGGTTTGCACAAACCAAACATGGGCTGAACGGCACCTTCCTCTTGGGATGGCTCTGCTGTCACTGCTGAGAGTTTGCCGTGCTGGGTTGGCTCCCCTGGCTGGTGCTGCTGCCGGCCCCACACAGCTGGTCAGCTGGGCCAAGGCCCTGGGATGGGATACTGGGCTGGACCCAGCAAGAGGGAAGAGCTTTTGTTGCCCTTTGCCAGAAGCACTGCGTGTATTTGTGGGGATTGGGAAAAGCTACACGAGCTTCTTTGAATTTAGCCTCAAAATCTAATTTCAAAGGCAACCGCTTGCAAATTTCCAACTGTCTTTTAGTCTTAGTATCGAAAGCCCCTTGCATTCCCCCAGTGGCAATGCTCAGCAGCCCTTGAAATTATTTCCAGCATGTATTTTAAGTTTCCAAAGAAGAAAGCACAGGGAAAAAAAAAAAAAAAAAAAAAAAAATCTAGATTCTCCTCAGTGATGTTGCATCAATACTTGGCTGATCTGTGTAATGCGAAGCACAGCAGAGCAGAGCGGAGTTACCAGGTGCTGGCTAATGAGAGGATTAGACTCGCCTGCAGATGGGCTGGCATGACTTAAGCAAGAGGGCAAACGTGTAGTAAAGTCAAACTTGGACCCTGGGTGAAGGTGATACAGTTTTTCATCCAAAAAGCATCTGCTGCACAGACAGTGGGCAGGAAAGCAAAGAGAAAGCAGTTGTTTGGCTGRGGCTGGAAGAGCATTTTGCACTGAATCAGTGCAGCTTTGCTTAGTGTTTGTTACTACTACTAATTGTATTTATGTTCCYGGCCAGCCCAGGTGCTCTGAGGTTTAAATGTGACAGTGAAATCCGATCAAAATATTCACAGTCTCTCAAGTAGGATCCCTTTAACAAACAGCATCCTCCAAGGTGGGCTGGAGAACAGGGAAACCGAACAAATTGACAGCAAAGGGTTTTCAAAGCCAAGAAATAATGTAGCAGTCACTTTTCCCATTGATCTGAGGAGGGGTAGGGGTGAGAACCCAGCCTGTGGATGCAGCAGGGRTAAGTGCAGTGGTTACCCTGTAAAACCTCTTCAGTATTGTGGTGGTCCTGAATTTCTTGAGGTTCCTTTGAGGCTTCCTCATTGAATGCAGATGATTTCAAAAGAATGTGGCTGCTTCAGGGGGGTCTTTGTCAATGGTTTTGACAGTCTGCAGAGCAAATTACTCAATCTCATACTTAAATGATTAAATTTAATGTCTATTTAAAATCTGTTACTGTTGAAGTAGAAAGTGTTGCCATGTTGCTGTAAAAGATGAAAAAATTTTCCATCATTTCAAATACAGAACAGAAATGTTTGCGGTTTATTTCTGCATTTCCTGCATGATGTATGACAATTTTTACATCGTCATCTATTATGAAATTTGCAACCTGGATAGGATTTAATATCATGCTATTATATTAAATTTCCATATTTTTATTATTCTACAAGTTTTAGAAYTTACATTGATACCTTTAGGTTCCTTTTTCATATTGTGTGCTTTTCCTTGCTGCTGATATATGCTCCTTGACATCACAGCCATGACTTTTCCATTTGTTATTGAAGTTTAAAATTATTTTTGCAGCTCTCATTTTTAGTTGGATATTTTTCCTTTTTAACTAAAGAAACCTTCTTTCATGGTTGAAAGCATTGTTTGTTTGTTTGTTTGTTTGTTTGTTTTTCTTGCCCCCTTATTATTATTCACTCAGAGTTTATTTGCCTCAAAAGCATTTTCAGTTTCTGTTTTGCCTTGTGGGTTTTCTAGAGTACCAGCAGTCAGCATTAATGGTCAAGCTGGTATCTGCACAGCAGAATGAAATGTGGTCATGATTACTGGTGGTGAATCCACAATGAATATTTAGGTTGGTGATTCGTTTTCTTCATCTATTTTTTTTTATCCAGGGAGATAACTGACTGAACCATCTCAATGCAACTGCTATATTTTTTTTTCTGTTAGAAAGATATCAGTTTCCAAAGTGTTTCCYGAAGTTGAGCCCCTGTGGTAGTGTAACTTCTTCCTCATAGCGTGGTAGCTGTATTTCAGTAGGTCTGGAGGGGTCTCAGAGGGACAGCTCTTAATGCACYGTGGTAGCATCCTATACTAACTGGGTCTTAAATTTATAGACAAGCCTCTGATTCTGTTTTCTTTATGTTTAGGAAGCAAATACAGCTGTTTGAGTCAGGACAGAGCAGGAATTACAGCCGTGGGTGATAGAGAGGTAAAAGGTGCAAATTCAGTAAAGGACCAATGAAAGCTGCTGACTCGGGAAGGGCCAGCAGCTGAAATCAGCTGGATTATCCAGATAAATAAATTAGCTGGATAATCCATCTGAATGAGCTCAAATTGAGCTAATATCTGATCTGTGGGCAAATGACCCTGGTGGGCTGGCAGGTGGAAGATGGATCCCTCAGAGACCATCAGCCCTCCTGGAGGGACGAGCAGAGGCTGAAGCTTCAAGCACCCAAACCCATTAAGCTGGGACTGAGGACGTGGCTACTTGTAGGGGTCAGATTTTGGCTGTGGGGGGCACAGCTGACAGTGCAGTGCTGCTGTCTCGCTGCCCTGGGAGCAGCGAGGAGGGCGGGATTCAAGGACCTGCTCCCTGGATCTGTTCGGGCTGGATGGAGCAGGGGAGGGATCGGTCAGCTGTAAGAGCTYGCGGGGCTGGAAATGAGAGAGGAAATCATAATTGCAAATAGCAGGTGAAAGCAGCTGAAATTAATTAGTGCTGCTGCATGAGGTGAAGTTGCAGAAAGCTGCACGCAGGGCTGTGTGTAACTACCTGCTGATTATCACAATCTCTTTGTTCATCCACAATTCCTCAAGGCAAATCGTAGCCTCCTCTTGGAGGAACAATTGGATTTTGGCCTCAGAGAGAAATTCTTGTTAACTTGAGCAAGTAAAACAGCCATGCTGCTTATTCTATGCTTTTCATGTGCTTGCTGGCTGTTAGTTTAGCATTTTACAAGTGAAGCCAAGAAGAGATGACATTATTTTTTCTTTTCACATTTTTTTTTTCCTATAAATTTATTCTTCATGTCCCTGCAGAAACCAAGTTTCCCCCCTATTGTTCTTGTTATTGGCATTATACATAGATAAAGCAATTTCAGAGAGTATTTCTCCTAGTTAGACAGAGCAGAGATACAATATACCATGGGCACATCTGTCAACATGATGCCCCTGCCTGTCTTTATTTTCTCAGTTTGCTTGTGGTCCATTTAAAATTAGATTACGACTGATTGGTTCCTGCATTCAAACTACTTTGAACAACGCTCCATCCATGGGCATATAAAACAAAACTGAGGAGACTGGAAAGCCTGAGGGATCAATTCCAAATATCACTCTGTAATAAAAACTGTATTTCCTTAATTTTTTTATTGATTCAGCACTCATTCTCCTGTAATGTTGCCGTGGTAATATTAAAACTCAGTGACTGACATTGGCATCCCATAGAAGTAATTTAAATAGCAGTACCAGGGAAGAAAACAGGCTTTACTCTTGCAACAATTTTGCTCAAACTGGCCCAGAGGAACTCCCTTGGAGGGAGGGAATAGGCTGTGCACCTTTCTCCCTTTGAAATACATCATCCATATTTCTCCCAGCCCTGTACTATGCCTGTGAAGCCAACAGGGTACCTGCTGTTGGCACCGCTGGGTGCAGCCTTTAAAAGCAAGCATGAATATTTGGGAACAGGTTATGTGTGTAGGGCACAGAGCTGGTGTTTGTTCAAATGCCAACCCCAGACTATTTTTCATGTAATCCGTGATACGAAACAAATGAAAAGAGCATTCCTGCGATATTGAAGACATTCGGCTAATTAATAATCACAATAGGTGTGCTTCTTAGAGGTGCAAATGTCAAAGGACCTCATGAGGTCTGGATTCACAGACCTAGTCAGTGAGGGTCTGGGCATGTGAGTCCCTCAAAATGCCTGGGAGTCCTTGTTTGCCCGCAGAAAATGGGATGGAGATTTTGTTACATACAAGCTGTGAACCTCCAAGGTCTGCAACATTGCACTGATGAGTTTCTCAGTCTCTGTTGCCCATGAGGCATTTGCTTGGGGAAGCAAGGTATTCCCAGCACTCCAGCTTGGGTTTCTGTTTCCTGCAGGCATGCGCAAGTAAAGGAGACTGCTAAAAATGAAATAAAACTTTAAAGTYGATACATGGGAGCTCCGGAGGCTGCTGGATAGTTTCTCTGTCAAGACAGGTTACTAACCAGTCTGCTCTCATAAGCATCCCGGAACCATAAAAGTGACATGCCCAGAGTCTGTTTCTGGACTGGGGAAATTTTAATGGAAATGGTGTCTTGCAGGAGGTCCCCAAGGTCTGGCAGAGACAATATTTCATGTTGGGGTAGGCATAAATCTTCAAGATGTTTGTGGTTCAAAACCTGGAAACAAAAAACAGAGAAAGTTTGATCAAAATGGTCCCAGTTGAGATGTGCTAACCAGAATGATTCACAGAAACAAAACCAATTAATGGGCGTGTTTGAAATAACCCAAAACCATTCAGTGGCAATTTGTGAAAAGAGGACTGTAACAAAGCCTTTGCTGGACTGGGTGCCAGGAGCAAAGCCAAAGGCCTTCTTCCTTGATGTAGCCTGATTAAAAAGCAAATCAAACCCACCCCTGAAGAAACAAGAACCTGAGATCTGGTCCAAAATCAGCATCTCTCCACCTAAGAGGGGAAGTAACACCTGCTTTAACACTAAGTGGCTGTTTCATTGCTCTGCAAACTGTGCTTGTTGCTGATGTCAAATACTACTTAAAAAGGTGGAAAAAACGTGGCTCAGAGCTTGAGTGAGTGGCATGAACAACCCCTTGAGCTGAGCAGAAACAGGGGCATCTTTGCCTTGATGCAGGGTGAGTGGGAGCGAGCAGTGCCACACGCTCAGCCAGGAGCAGCTGATGGAGCACAGCCCACTCACCTTCTGCCACACCAGGGAAGTCTCTCACCCTGGGCCCAGCGAGGGGGGAGGCTCTGTCCCATCATTGCTCTGTCCCATCATTGCTTCCCAAAGTGGAGGGCTGTTTCCTCTGGACTTGTTTTCTCTTGGCTGAAGCAGGCAGTAGTTTTGTTCGCTTGCGATGCTGAATGAATATTGAGTGTGCCTCTAAGATAAAGTCATTATTTAGGAGCTCATTAAAGTACTGGCCTTGAAAAAATTTCCCACTGCTAATATCCTCTTCCATCACTGTGTCAGGGATTGGAGCTGGTTTAGAGAAAGGGCTCTGTGCTCCGCAGCTGTCTCCCCCCTCTTACCTGGCGGCTGCAGGGACAAAACTTTTTTAAGCCTAGAGCTAAGAAAGGGCCAGGTGTTAACACGAGCTTTAAATTGCTAAGTAACGCTGGCAAAACCCCTCAGCACCTTCATTTCCAGAAAAGATCCTGAGGCTGTTTTCTCTCCTCCTTCCTGCAGCGAGCTGGGGAACTGCTCCCTGCTGTGGAAGCACACCTCTCCCTCTTGCTCTTCTACCCATGCCCCCCTTCCTCTCCTCATGCTGCTGAGATTCACCTCTTGCTGTGCCCGCAGGTTTTGCGGTGCGAGGGGGGAAAGCAGCGCTGCCATTCCCACACGTTGCTTTCCTGGGTGCTGGGAGAGAGCTGGAGCCCCAGGGGACACGGCGGAGCCCTGCCCGTGGGGCCACATCTGAGCCTGCAGCCTGGGGCTGCCTGCGTCCAGTGCTTGCAGGTAACCTCAAAAAGGTCAACAACGAGTTGCTGAACTGCTGAACCTCACTGTCGAGAAATCCTTCCTTGCAGCCCTCTTGTGGTTTTCTAGGTGGACACTGTCAGCKTTGTTGCTGTGTTGGCAGATCCCAACCCCCTGCAGTGGGATTCAGGAGAACATCAAGTGTCCATGCTGGAGAGCCTGTCCGCAGCCCACCTTTCCTCCAGACCGTGTGCAAAGGCCTGCTGGAGCTTAAATAAATACTAATTTGCAGTAATGATATTTAATCCTCTTCAAAGCATAATTTACAGTATCAGATTATTATCATAATATCTTATCTACAGTTCTTAATGCTTTATTGTTATCCCATTACAGGGAGTTCTGCTGCCAGTGCATATTGTCTATTTCTCTTACAAATGTTCTACAGAAACCTTATTAATTATTAGTCTCATAAAACACCTGTTAATGTTACCATTTTAATAAATCTCCTCCTTAATTAAATTAGGTCGTTCTGATAGTAATCCTCTAATGTCCACTGCCTTTCTGTTCTCATCACAGTCTGATTGTAGAGTGGGAAGCAGCGTTCAATTATAATTGATGTAGGCCATAATTCAGAACCAAATTATAACATATAAAGCCATATGATCATTGAGGAATATAATAGATCTCCACACTAAAGTGTCATTTGGATTGATTAGTGCTGTTTCTGGAGCCTTGTTAGAGGTGAGAAAAAGCTTAATTCAAAAGGATCTCTTTTTTTTTCTTTTCTTTTTCTCTCTTTTTGTCTTGAATTCATGTACTCTGTTTCCTCCTGGATAGGCAGCATCTTCTTCAGCTACTTYGGGACAGGGTTCACAACGACTGCTTTCCCACTCTTTCCCACTGGTCYTTCAGTTCTAAAGCTGAGCTTTTTTTTCTTATTTTGTAAAGGCAGACTACACGATGATTTTATTTAATGATTTAATAAAACCTTTCCTCCTGAGACAGATGCAAGAAATCTTGCTGATCTATTACTGCTGCTACCCAAGCATGAAAGTACAGTTATATATGATACAGCAATGCTAAAGATATAAGCAAATAATTAAAAGTATATCAGAATGAAGACCTTACCCTAGCTGGAAAGTTGATTAGGCACCAGGAAGGTTTCCCAGGTGAAAACAGGCTGCTCACTTGGGTCCAGGACAGTCCCTCTCTGCTAGGGAATGTCTCAGGAGAAGCCTGGCCWGGACCGTGCTGGTGCTCACAGGTCCTGTTTGCATGCGAGCTCTGGGCACCTCTCAGCCTTGACTGCTTCTTTCCAGCTTTCTGAGTAGAGATGTGACATGCTCTATGGGATTAGTGGTGATCTTTTATCTTGCAGGAAACCCTAGAACAAAAAGCAGAACTTTCCCGGGACCCTGGTGAGAACCTGACTCTCAGCTCTCCAAATCTTTTCTGCTCCTGGGAAAAGCCTCTGTTTTAATTGCTTCACTGCCTGCCTCCCCTCCCATCATCCTCATTTGCTTCCTCCTGACAGCTGCAGTCATTTAGTGCCCAAAGAAGCAATGTAGCAAAATCTTATCTGTGTTTTTAATTGATTTTTATATAATTTAGAAGCTCATGTTTTAACAGTTCCTTTTCAGGGTCTCCCCCTTGCCCTGTGCACATCYGCTTCCTCCCTACCAGTCCTCCTGCTCTCCTGTGGGCTTTGGGATCCAGCCCCTGTGGATATCATTGAATGCCCTCCTCAGCAGGCTCTTCTTGCCCCGTTTCATGAGGTGGATCCCATCTCCCCCCAGTAATCCTCATTTTTCAAAGACGATGCCCATGGTTGCAATCTTTTGTGAATTAACCAAAGGATGCTGTGTAGCTACTTTGTATGTGATCTGACCCTTAAAAAAAACCCCTGTGCATTATCCCTTTTAAAACTGAATTACACACCAAAAAGGTTTTGGAGAGAAAAAGCTGCAAGCTTCATTTGGATGATGCCGAAATATTTTCCCTTTTAAAAAACGAAACATTTTGGTGTGTTTGGATTATTTGCCTCATGTTTTCCAACAATGGAAGTATTTTATGAATTTTTATTCCCCATTTGCTTGTAGCTCACTGTAATTGTGTTATTTTGATTCCTTCTGCAGTGTCAGCTTTGGTTGCTCATTTGCTCGGTTCCAGAACAATCAGTTTTGAGGTTTCCATTCCTGCCCCACGTGTTATCCACAGTATTTAAGGTATGAATACAGAAGATGAGGATCTGCAATCTAAAGTCATTGAAAACAAAAAAAATAAGCGAAAATCCATAAAAAGGAGCTGTGGAATTTGGACTATTAAGGGGTAGGTGCAACACAAATGGTTTGCAAGTGATTGAAAAGCCTCATGAGCAAAATAAGGTGTTGGTTTGGTACCTCTGACTGAATTGCAAATCATCCTCTGGCATTCTTCTACCTCCTGAACTGCAGCCACTGCTTGTTGCAGGCCTGTAGGAATTTTTAGGGAGCAGATTCTGTGGCTGAGGGTTGCAACAAGGCGTTGGCTTGGGGAGCACGGGGTGGATCTTCCTGTGGGAAAGAGATGGTGCCTGTTCCTCTGTCCCCTCCCGGGCACCSGAGCGGAAGATCCCCCATTCACTTGCGCACAATGTGATAATTGAGAGGGAGTTTCCTGGAGCTGAATGCTGCCTGCCCAGGGTCAGCAGCTGCTCTTCCATCTTGCCTTCCTTTGACATCCCGTATGAACTCCCAGCATGGAGTTGGAGGGAGCCCTCCGAGCTGATGAGCCCTTTCGTTGCTAAGAGACGACTTCTGGAAGAGCAACAGTCATCAACTTGTTGGGAGTGGATAACGAACTGCGAGTTAAGGTAGTTTGAAAATACTTCTACGCCTATACATTAACTACAAACAGAAGGAAATTATCCTGAAATCTGGGGTATTCTGGCTACTCTTGGACCAGGGAGGCGTTTGAGCCATGCAAAGTGTGGCAGAGCCCAGCATCCGCTCGGTCCTGTCTCTGCTCTCCCCCCGTCACACAGAGACACGCAGAGACCATTAACAGGTCAATGTGGTGGTGCTCAGAAGCAGTGTGTGGCCCAGCCTTACTGAACTTTGGTAGATGGAGCGTGTCTGTTGAGTTATAGTCCTGCTAGAGAGAGATTCATCGCTCCTGCTAGGAGATAATGCGTTTCAGGGTATTTTTTGGAATGTCACACGTCTCTGCTGGGAGGGGGGAGGCAGGGCATGGAGTCACTCATCCCAAGCACACTACACTTTGTGCCTCACCCTCCCCAAATAACTCTATGGACCATTTAACATCAGAAAAATCACGCCTGTGTGCCCTTTGCAAGAAACAGCATGGGATTTGTGCCTTGTGAGGCCTCATCCTACCCAGGAACACTTTCCTGGCTGGGAGGAAGCCCCTTGGTCCGTGCAGCTTCTTCTCTCTCCTGCATCCCCGTGGTGTTTTAGCAGTTTGGGAGGGGAGGGGCTGTCTCCAAAGGGCCAGTGGGACAGCCCTGGCACCCCTTCTGCTCTGGCCCAGGGCAGCACAGAGCACAGCAGAGCTGTGCAGTGCAGCGCCTCTCCCGCATCCTGCACAGTCACTTGCTGCACGTTAGTGGGATGTGGTGGAAAATTGATGTACGATTTCTCTGCGTTCAGGTCGAACAGAAATACCATTCTGTGAGAGAAGGGGGCCTTGACAGAGCTGAATGGCTCAAAGAATGGTTCCTATCAAGGCTGATAATCTTCCCTGGTGATAACGCAGTGGATTATACAGCGATTGGATGTTGAGAGTACGCTGACCTTAATCTCCCTTAACTTTGGTTTTCTCTCCATCTGATAATAACGGAGAAAGTACAACACGTGCCATAGAAGATTACACACATCCTGCCACACTTTGCAGATGGCTGATACAAAAATCAGAGACAAGGCTAAAATAATTAAAAAGCCCACAAAAAATAAAACAGTGTACTCAGCTCCTTTTGTGAGGCTGTGGCTAAGGAAACTGAGCCAGCCAGCCTGAAATGGACAATATAAAWGTAAGTAGATCTTATTAAGATTCTGTGTGGCTGCTAAAGCATCCTCAGCCYTTGCTTCCAGCTTAGCGTCACTGCTAATGGTGAAGAGAGGGAGAGATTAGTTTAGGCTACTTTGAGACATCACAGATATACGTGGGAGGCATCCTCTGTTGCTTGAACTTGTATTTCGCTGACCTGCTATGTGACGAGTGGAGTGCCAAAAATACAGAAGAGTTGGCACATAAAATCCATGTCTACTCTATCTACTCTGTCAAGGATAAAAAAAAAAGTCCTGAATGAGCCTTGGAGAGTCAACAAATCACTAAAATAGCAGCTAAAAKAGGAAGTTCAGCACGAGTTCAAGTCATTAAAATTCCCTCTAATGTATGCTCCCGCAGACCATGGGCTGAGCGTGATCCTGGTGAGCGGAAGGATGTGTGTGAACCTGTACTCAAGGAGAAAATGGACAAGGCTGATGTTGCTGACCTTCAGCTTGGAAGTCTGATCATTCCTGTCGTTTGAGATGGCTATGTGGGAAGAAAAGGTCGGTGGAGCATCTCTGAGCTGGAGATGGTGAGAAATCAGCTTTTGCACGGCTTTCTTGGGCAAATCCCCACCTGTGTGTGGAGTGCGGTGTATTTATGTCTTAGACTTTTGCTGTTACTTGCATGATGTCTTGAAGGGAAAGGCAACTAAGTAAAGGAGTGGCTGTGGTGGAGTGAAAACATAGATTATTCATGTAGGAAACACCCTTTCCTAACGGTAATACTTGGCTAAAGAGCAGATGAGGCCTATGAACTGTGAATGTGTTCTTTTTATGTTCTTCCACACAGGCATTGTGGGGAAAAAAAGGAGACTTAAACCTGCATTTTCCGTGTTAGCCACATTTCTCATTGCCTCCAAAGGGAGTTTTGTTCAGGAAGTGCAAAGCAGGCCTGGTGAATATATTTCCATTTATTCAGTAGTTCTGAGATTGAAAACGATAGAGGCTTGGCGAAAGAAATACCAGGGGCATCTCATATCCATGTGTTGCTTCATTAAACATCTGAAAACGGCAATGAAAAAGCAGAGATTGCAGAATGAGATTACCAGAGAGCAGGATGATAACATGAAAGCCTCTGTCCTCTGCTTGTACAATACACATGTGGTCAGAAAAATAAAGGCAGCAAACTATCTTACTATATAATAGACAAGGATTTTCATAGCTGTGATTTGGGATGCATGGGAAGTAGAAAATGGCTTTACACAAGAGAGTCCCTTGTTAACTTTGGATATGTGATATGTGAATGTATAACTGAGATAAAAAATCATCTGGTTTCATCCTTCTTCTTGTCAGGCAATATTTGCATTCAGAAGCTCCAGAAGTAACACTGAGTAGCTAAGRAATATATGACAAAATATTGTAAAGCTAACTGACATTGTGTGCAAGAAAATTAGTTTCCTTTTATTGCTGTTTTAAATAGAAAAGATTTGATCAGTCTTGGCCCTCTCAATAGGGGAAAAAAAGGTGACTAGACCACAGATTCCTGTGAAGCTGCCTGAAGGGTTGACAGCTGCTGCAGAAAGGGTCTCTCTTTCATATTTGCAGAGGTGTCAGGTGGCCCATCTCTGCYGCAGGAGAACAATGTGTAACAGCAGCATCTTGGGACCATGCTGTAAGAACTGGGGTTTAAACCAGTTGCCCATCATCCTTGCCAGTCCAGTGCTGGCATCATGCCTGGAGGAGGAATTCCCTTCCCATGGCAGTCTTGTCCCCCTTCCCCTTGCYGGCAAACTCCTGTGAAGCCCCAAAATCTGCATCACCTCGGGAGCAGAGGTAAGAGGAAGAGTTGGAGCTGGTGTGGAGCTTGGGGTGGAAGGGACCTGCCCAAGCCCTGCCTCTGTGTGAGTGACTTGTCCTTCAGCTCAGCTCAACCTCCCAGCCCCCAGCACTGCCCTGATGGTTCCTAAACCAGCCCTGCTGTGGTGGAGATTCTCCAAAAGCCTTTTCCAGCAAGGGAAAATTTGTAACATAAATTCGTACTTGAGCACCACTCTTTATTTTTCTTTCTTTCTTTTTTTTTTTCCAGATCTGTCCTTTTTTTTAGGAACAAAGGGATATATGCTTTGGTTTGTACTTGTTTGTGTCATTAGGTCCTGAGGCAGACAATGAAGGCTGTAATTCCAGCGGCGTGCCTGCCTGGCTGCCGTGATTTGCTGCCATCCATCCCCCTCACCACCCTGCTACCAAATCTCCTGAGACAAGGCATCTCCTTAACCAAATCCAAGCCCAGCTCACTCGCTGGGGAAGGGCTGTCCCTGAGCTCCTGCCATCCTTTTGTGCCCCACTGAGCTGCCAAACCCAAGGGAGCAGACAGGGCAGGAGGAGCCCAGCCAGCACTGGCGGGTCAGGTTTTGGTCACCCAAGTCTCACCTGCTGTCCTGGTGGGCTGCTGCTAATGCTGGGGCTTGTCCTCCTTAGCTCCCATGTGCTCTCCACTAGTTGTCATCAAAGGCTCTGCCTTTTCATTTTGACTGTTCAAAAGGCCTTTTTAATTAGGTTTTTGGTGCATTTGTGTCCACACAGTACTTCACAAGTTACRTGGTTTCCTGCACACCTTTGATTTTTGTTGTAATTCTGTAATTGCAGTGATGGAGAGGGGATTCTCCAAGAGCTGCCAGCCTTGCCAGTGTGTCCCTCCTGGTGGCACCAAACCGTGGGCTCTGGGCTCGTGGTGACACAGGGGGGAGAGAAGGAAGGTGACTATGAAATATCTCAATCCTTGCACCGCCATCCAATCTAAAAGCTGGCTGGGAAGTAGCACATATCCCAGTGACAGCGAAGCCTGCAGCCTCTGGAGTCCAGATGCATTAGAGCCTGAAGAGAGCTGAGCTCCCTAATGGACACACGCCGTGTTTTCGAGCATCCTGCATCTTCTGCTGATTGTCTGCTGTCGAGCCCTCGGTTCCAGCAGCGCTGCGCTTGCCACTGTTCGCCAGCAGCGGCTCTTCCAAGCTTCCCTGATTGTGTCTGTGCCTGTTGCTCGGCGCTTGAGTGATGAAATGGAAGGCGGCAAGAGTGACAAAGATTAAACGAGCAGCGAGAGGAACCTGAGCTGAATTTTGGGAGAGTAATTAGCGGTGCCAGTGGCTCCAAGCAGAATAAGGGGGTTTGCTTTCTGCTGTTATCCGCGTGSCACTGGGGAAACGCCAGGCAACTCCCTCCTGATTCTTCTTCTCTAATTAAAAGGTTTTTTCTGTGTAAGGACTGGAATATATGAGGAAGTGATAAATGAAACGTCATGAGTTCCCCACTCTGTGCCCGTGCTGCAGCAGGAAATGGATCCTGCATCTCACAGCGAGGCCAGAGAGGAAACTGCTCCTTTCCCACTGCAGACAGGAGCTCGCAGCACTTCCAGCAGCAGCCGCTTCCCTCGGCAGGCGTGGAGCCAGCCTGCTGGGCTCGCTGGGCCTGGGGACAGTGGCCAGCATGAGCCAACTGGCCATGGACGTAGCAGCCATGCCCTGGGCAAAGGCAGAATAAATGCTCTGAGTGTGGTAGAGCTCTGCTGGCGGGAGTCCGGGAGAGGAACATGAAGGAATTGCCTTCTTCCAGCAGTGAAAAAGCAATAGTAGAGCTGCTCAAAGCAGTTGTTGCAGCCCCCGGGCTGGACTGGCCTCTTTCCCAGGACACGGGGTGGAAAATGCAGCTGTTCTGCCCAACTGCAGCAGCTCCAGCTCCGTCCCGATGGCTTCCCCCACACATCCCTCGTGGTGGGCTGGGGAGCAGGGAGGAGAAAGGCAGCACAGAAGGATGAGGCAGGAAGAAATTGCATCCATCAGCCCCCCAAGATATGACATCCCTGCTGAGAGAGCTACAGGAGACCACCCAGGGACTATATCCAGGAGATATCCCCCTCTGCTCCCAGCTGACCTCCTGAGCACTGGGGAAATAACTCATGCACTAAAGCAAAATGCACACAGACAAAAAAGGAAATGCTTCAAGTTGATCCTAAGGGATTTTTTGGAAGTTTTCTCTGAGACTTTAGTGTTTTTATATATTTTTTAAAGGCTTCGTTAGGTTGAAAAGGAAAAGGGAGGTTGTTTTCCTGTGGCCTGGAGTCAGTGTTTAAAGAATGCAGTTGTAAGTGAAAAATAATTGCGAAATAAAATCTGCTCCTCAATGCTGGAAGAATGTCAAAATGGAATTTTTTACATTTAAAGAYCTGTTTTTTAACCTGGCCAAAACAACACAACAGTTCAGTATCATTTTGAAATACTTGAGTGAATCCAAATCTGTGTGTTCTAGAGAAAGAGCTTTCCTTCCAAAAAAATTCAGTAAGCTCTCCATAGGCATCACCTCCTGGTCTGTCCTTGCAGTAGAAGGATGGTTTGTTACCATCCTTCTGAAGGATTTTTTTATTTTAATAGGTAAAACTCATGCACAGTGTAAACCCACCAAAAAGCACACGCCCTATTGAATTTCCAGAGATAAGTATTTTAAATCCAGCCTTTTCCAAAACTCTAGACATGCATTATTTACACTGGAGAATAATAATGTAACAAAGCTGTATTAGATTAAAATTGTTCCATAAAATATTATGATTATAATTTTTTTGTAGCTTGACTTAAGGTGAACAATTTATATAAAAATATGAATTATTTTCTGTTACAAAAAATTATTCAGTGTGGGCTCTGTGTACTACAGTTATTAATCTTTCTATTTAAATGCAAATTTTTCCTTTCAACTGAGAGCTAAAGATACTTTTTATACAACTAATAAAACACAACTCTGATCTTCTGATCCCTCATCTGGGAGATGGTTTTCTCAGCTGTGTTTGGAATGTCTCTGCTGGAATATGGTGCTCCTTTACAGCAAGGATGCTCTCTTTATAAATAGATTGAGAGTTACCTGCTAAAAATGAAATATTCGTTTGTACAGCGAGGTGTGGCTTGGGCAGTCCTTAGTTGCTCTGTTTTTGTAACAAGAGAAAAGATCTGAGAAGAGCAGTGTCCTGTGTGTGGCTGTGTGCTGTGCCCTGCAGCGCAGGAGGGGCATTTATCCTCGGAAAAGCTTGTTTTGCATCCTAGTGGGTTTGCTGCTATGAGAAACCTTAAACTGAGATTTCTTGGAGCAGGCTGGAGTCGGCTCAGGTGGGAGCTGGTCGGGTGGCTCTGGGAGGGGAGCTGGATGGGGTGGTCAGAGGTGTTTCTTCCTGCTGTGAAGCAATCRTTGAGCATATGTCAGGCTTCACAATCACCACAGTATCTGTGCTGTTCACAAATTCCAGAAATCTTCAAGTCATTCCCGGAACGCCAGATACCCCCAATGTCATCAGGAACTCCAGGGGCATGGGTGCAGCTTGCTCTGCATAAGCATCAGAGACTGTCTGAACTCTTGCTCTTCCCATGTGCAGAAGGGAGCGGAAGCTGCCCCAGTTGGACCAGGAGGAGAATTCCAGTGTCTGATCCCTGGGAGCTGCCTTCAGCTGGTGTCTTTGCAGGTCTCACCACACATGCAAGAATGTGACAAGGAGAGAGGTAACTCCTATCTGGCAGCTTGTGTCCTGAAGCAGAAATCAAAGTTGTTTATGTGATTTCAGGCTAATTTCTGCCAATTTTTCTTCTGACAAAGTACTGCTATTACCCTGAGCAACTGCAGGGACAGCTTCCTTAATAATGTTTATATTGTTGGACTTTAACTTACCAGTAGTAGCAAAGGAAGTTGAAAACTCCCCTGCACCTCCATCTTCCATCCTTGCATCATCACAAACTTCCCCTTCCAGCTCCCGAGAAATGCCGTCTCCTGCCGGTGGAAATCTTTCTGATGGTTTTCCAGGTCCTGCATGGTGTGGCAGAGCGTGCTGTCCTCTGGCCACCCCTTGGTCTCCCTTGTTAGTGGTGCTCTGGCCAGCCCTGGCTGGGACCGTGGCTGCTCCAGCGGGGGGAAACGTGGGTAATTGAAAAGGCTGAAGTAGAGAGTGGGGTTATAATTAACTGGCTGCATTAGGCATTTTACAGTTCTGACACCTCGCAAGAGTGGAAGTTTAATGAGAATGGAGAGAGGCTCAAAAGCAATCCATTTTCCCAGTAAAGATTGTAATGAAGGTGTGAAATGATGCACAGCTAACTAAACCTGTCTGTAATAGCCTCTCTGTTATAATGTAGTGATCTGACAGACTTTGGAAAAACAATACAGTGCACATGTATGTAGAGACAGATATAATGCATATATCTTTCCTTGCAGTGCTAATGTAGTGTATAATGCAGCTTGAGTGGGTGTGCCACGTATAGGTCAGGTGCCAAAATGTGTAAAGAACTGATTGTTGACACAAAATGCTCATTTGCAGTGTAAAGATGAATACACCCCAAGGAGTGTCCCAGGAAAGTGTCCCAGAGAGGACATTCAAGTGGAGCACAAGGGTCWGTGAACACCTATGCCAGGGCCAGCTGTGACACAGCACAAAGGTCTTCTGTGACCCATTTGCACCAGCACGGCCTCCTCACTGTGGTCCTGTGATGAATTCCTTGGGATCTGCCCTGGAGGGGCAGGAAGAGCAAAGGTATTTTCTCACTATTGCTTCAGAAGAGGCTGAGTCTCTGACTATCAATTTAAAATTCAGTGGCAGCAGCTGTAAACAGAGTGGGTTTTCCACAGCAAAACTCTGTAGACTTTCGCTACCACTGCATCTCTCTTCATTTGCAAGGAATTCGTCAGATTCGGGTGGGTGCAGAAGGAACGGGAATGAGGATGGCACACATCACGTGGCTTCTGGTGGCACTTGGGAGTCAGTGGCCCTCTGAGGATATTTTTGAAAATGGATGCTTTCCTGTGGGGTTTCCCCAGACTTCATCTTCATAGGTTTTTATGTSCCACCCCTGCAGGGTTTTACTCTCRGCTGGCGAGGAGCTGGGTACCTGTTGAGCCCCTTGCTCTGCAGGAGCAGGTGCCCCTCTGCACACCCACACAGGGTGGTGTGTGCCTGGGAGGTCATTTCTGCCCACAACATGTCCCAGAGGTTTCCCCAGCATGGAGCACTGAGGGCTGCTCCACATGGATTGCACTCCCGGGGCAGGTTTTGGTTTGAGTGGGTAAATGTTTGTTTGCGTGGGAGCCCTTTGCCACCATTGTCACCTTTGCTCTGAGGCAGGAGCCTGCTCTCAGCTCTCAGCATCCTCACCTGCTGRGAACAAGAGTTTGCTGCCACCTCTGTGTTTCCAGCCAGGCTGAGGGGGGCTGGGGACCACGTCTCTGGGTGCTCACGGGTCTGATGTTTCCCATGCTGGAGCCTAAATGCAGACAGGCATGAAGGACAACTTTGGTTCTGTGCAGCTCTTGCTCCAGTTTGATCCCAAAGAGCTTTTTCTGGCTGGCCTGAATTACCTTTTCGTTTTTTAAATAAATAATTTCTATGACTGGTATAAATGCCAAGCACATAGATCAAGAATAAAAATGGAGAGAAACACCTTGTTAATTGTAATCATTATGTAAATACCCAAGCCCATAAATTTCAACTCACGTAATTAGTTTTACTTTCTTTTTTTTTTTTCCCTTTCCTTGTCAGGACTTGCATGAATATGGCTGAGCTTTCACAAAGCTGCTCGCAGGATAGAGCCTTGATTGCTGCACTACATGAGTTTTGTGTGTGGCATATGGTGAGGTCTCACGAAACATAATTGTGGAGCACTAATGTTCAGCTCTCCTGTGGGGAGTATCACATCCTGAAGGGTGACTCCTTTCAGTAACATCAAGATCCTATAGAAAAAGAGGTTCTTTTAAAGATCTCAGCCATATGATTTATGGTAAATAACACTTGTATTCCCATATTATGTGTTTCTGCTCTAGAGGCTTGCCCTTGTTGGTGCTCAAATTTGTTTTTGTTTAGCATGTCACAGGACTTGGAGTAATAGAGTTTTGGCAAAATGTGTGGGAAGGCTATGTAAACACCATCCAAGCTTTCTATATACTCTGTGCATCCTCTCCAGTATGTTTAAATGATCCAGCTATGCAGTTAAAGTACACCCTCTAATGCAAGTTAATACAAAGACATGGTTATATAACGAGAGCACTTTAGTTAGATTTTTATAAAGAGAACAAGAGGATCCCCTGAGATATTGTTGTACAAATAACAAAAGACAGAAGCTCAATTAGTGAAAGCATGGAAGTGAAAAGTGRGACAAAAATCATGCAGAGTAAAATTCAGTAGGTATATTAGTTTGCAGAGTATACTCTTTCTTATACATTAAAAGGCTGCATTGAGGAATGAATTACCTGCTTTCCCTATGACAGTTTTCTAAACTGAGGTTGTCAGAATTTTTTTGCAGTGTTCTGACTCATGATAGGAAAAGTCAATTCCTTAATTCTACTAGATGGAGGTGTCACTTTGATACTTTCATTTACTTTTTTCATTACAGGAAGAGCAGAAATTGTCCAGAATTATTTTTTTTTTTCCTTTTTGTGTTCTCCTGAGCCTCCACCAATAACCAGTAAGAGTTTCTTTTGCCCATATTATTTTAGATTAATGTTTTCCAAGCAGCAATATATAGAAGCATGAGCCTCGACAGCTGTCCAGCAAGTAAAGCAAGAAAGAATTGGGCTTACAGAAATAAATCCAATCCCTGTTCTTTTTCCTTAGAAGCCGACAGCGTGTTTCCAGCAAGGTGAGACTACACAACAAAATGCTGCACTCTGGCCCGTGCCTGCAGAGCTCTTTGGTGATGTGACTGCTGAAGCCCTTTCTGCCTTTCCTGGAACAAAGCCGTGGTTTCCCGTCTGATCTCCTGAGAGAGCCCAGGAGCCAGCAGGGCTGCTTGCAGCATGTGCAATCTGCAGCTTGCTCTGAGTTCAGACACTCCAGAGCCTGGTTTCGTGCAGCTCCATGTGCTTTAATCCTGCTCTTGTGGTAGTTCTCTCTCTGGGACCGCCAAGTGTCCGAACCAGCCGCTGGTCTCATGGGGAAAGTCCATCTGTACAGAATCCTGGGGATAACCCCCGGGAAAAATGGCAGCTAAGAAAAAAATGAAATTATCAGTCGAAAGCGTTTCCCAATTAGTTGGTTCAAACTGATTGTTGTTGGTAGCCTTCTTCTGTCAATCACTGGTCCCATATATTTACATAGGGCTTAGTGATGAGACTACTTGGAAACGTGTGAAATTATGTATTTTGCAACTTAAATCACCCTTCACCAGCTAAACAGGAAAACCAAGGAGAATACTGACACTGGGAGAAACAGGGTCTGTAAAGGAACTTTTCCAGGATGAAGCTGGAGCTGTCAGAACCAGCTCCTGGTCAGAGGGAATGTGTGGGGCAATGAGATTCAATCCAGTTTTGTGGAGTTTGGCTGCAGCCTCCAACTCGGTGTGCAGCTACCCTGGGAAGAGAAAAGATATTTTCAGAGCAAAGGTTGTCTTTATAAAGCACCTTGGAAGAACATATGAATGTGTCCTTTTCTGAAAAGGCAGTTTGTTTCCCAATTACGTTTATATTCTTACGTGGAATTGGAAATTATACAATTCCTTTGATTCCTTCATAAATAGATTGAGAGTTACCTGCTAAAAATGAAATATTCGTTTAATAATATTGGTAATAATATATTATTAAATGTTTCAGAACTTGAGTCGCTACTTTGTCACCAAAAATTGACAGCTCACTGCTCCCACTACAAAGATGCTGTGAGCCAGGGCTTGGTATGGGCTTATTTTGATTAGGGTTGATAGAAAATTTTAGGGTTTTTATCAGCATTTTGCCAATGTTCCGATTGGAGCTGCAGGCAGGAAGACACAGTCCTGTTCTGTTTTTGAGCAATGGCTACGCTGGCACCCTGTGCAGGAGACCCAGAAAGCAAACTTGAAACTTTCTTTTAAAATGTGATGCACTGCCTGGCTGCTGACAGTGCCCAGAAGTGAAGCAGTAGGAGCAGCATTGCTTCATTTAATAGCGTGAGATCTTCACAATGTGTTTCAGTTTATATTATTCTGGAGATAAGAATCTTTAAATACTGAAGGAGCATACAGTGTACAAGCATTGTATTGACATTTTTCTATGCTATCATAACCATGGATTCATCTGCTTGTCCTTATGTTAGCAATTTAATTTTAATCCAGGGCAATAATGAAAAAGTGCATTACTGGGGAAAAACAAACCCTTCATAGCCTGTGTTCCTGATATTTTTAGGGAATTGAATTGCTTTTTCTGTTGGCAATACTAGGCTATTTTTAGGCCTTCTGTGAACATCCATGAACAACAAAAAAGTGTCTGCTAATGCATTGTCAGCCAGAGGAAAATAGACCATTTACAGCTCCTGTATTGGGGGGCGGATCTGGAGCCCCGTCTGTGCCCTGTGGCGCTTTTACTCCGCAATTTCCTGTGAGGAATTGGAGCAGCTCCTGGGCTGTGGCAAGGCACTTCTGCGTGTGCTGAGCCTCAGCTGGGAGCCTGCCCTGCTCTCGAGGTGCTCCTGCCGAGCTCTGTGGATGGGCGATGGAGCAGGGATGGGCTGAGCTGCCCCAGGTTTGGGGCAAAGCTGAGGGTCAGGGTGGAAGTGCCCAGGCAGGGGCTGTTTCTGCTCAAACAGGGCAAAATTCCCCAGGGCTGTGGAGAGAGATTTTTACTGACAACAGCAAGAGTCCCTTCCGATGCTGAAAAGCAGATCCTTTTCTTTTTTCTTTTTTTTTTTTTTTTCTCTTTTTAGGAGCAGTTTGATGGCGCAGGCTGTTGCTGTTACACAGTACAGGTGACCAAACCTGTGACACACACAGGCTGTTCAGGCACAGGTTTTTCTTGCCACAACACAACTGTAGGCACAACTTTGTTCAAAACTGCTCAGGTTTGCTCAAGAGTGTTGTAGAAGCAGAATAATTTGGATTCCATTTTTTTAATAATTTAATGTCTTTTTATATACAGAGATAGAGGACTCAAAATCCTACAAGATGGAGCACAATATGAGGTTTATTTCCCTAAGTTCTTTTTTTCTAAACTCTTGCCAAGAATCTTGTATTACAATTTTGAGCTTTATTAAAAAAAATCCTAGGAGAAATGTGTACTATTCTTTATCAAACTACTTAGGACATATTCCTAAGAGTCACTCACACTCCTCCCACACACACCTTTCCACAAGTGAGATAAATCAAGAATGTCACTATCTTTAATGTTAGAAGTATTTCCATCTTCCACTGCAAATATGCAGTGATGCATCTAGAATAGCACTGTCAGGGGAAGAAATCTTCACATGAACAGAATTTAGCTATTTGTGTTCTCTTTCTTCATGCACTTAGTGTTTTTTCTTCGGTGGGATCATGTTGGCTGCAGGGAAACGGAGAAAGAAAACTCCTGTTTCTTTAGATACGAGCCTGTTCTGAGTCGTGCCCCTTGGCCAGTCTCTGACAGCCTGCCGCCAGTCCTGAGCCCTGCAAAGCTGTGGGAGATGTTGGCTGAAGGGCACTGCACTTGCTGGTGGCAGGGTGGGTGTGGGGAAATCGGTTTGACACGTGCTGGTGGTGCTGAGCGTGGCCTTCACCTCCTGGGTCTGCACGGAACTGCTGGCTCCAGTGGGGAAGCAGATGGGAGTGAGGACTTGAGAACTAATCTCCTGTCTGTGCTTCTGCCTCTGTGACTAATTGCTCTGAAATTTGCACATGTAATAGCTTTCGCTTTTCCTAATACCTCTTACTAGGTTAGCATTTTAAAAAGATGTATTTTCTTGTCATTAACAGCACTGGATGCGAATGGGGAAGCAGACTGATATGCATTGCTTATTAATTAAAATAGGAGCACAAATTTTGGGGCGTGTGGTCAGGCTCCAAGGAGTACCTGACCCCGTGTCCGAGGCAGGGTGCACKGCAAGAAATGCGCCCACTGCAGCACTCCTCTGTGGGGACGTACAAATTAGAAATTTCAAGGGCTGTTGAACACTGTGAATTTCCACTGTGGATCAGCACAAAGTTATTTGGCACGGGAGGTTCTGTAACTGTGATRCATTGGGAAAGTTCATTTTGTGCAATGGCCCTAAAACTCACCCGTCCTCCTCTGGTATGCAGAGACCCACTGCTAAGCTGTGTTTAATATAAAGCAGGTAGGATATGAGCTGACTGGAGCAGTTTTTTTGTCTCTTGTTGCCTTTACATTATTCATCTTAGGATCATCTCCTATGCTATTTATATTCAGCATAAATAATAATTAAACCAGGGGACAGAGGTGTGGTGTGAATGTGAAGGAAAACTTCATGTCCCTGATGTTGCAAAGTTGGAAAGCAAGCCAGGACTGGGGGAGTCCTTAGCCTGAGGAAGGGTGGTCCATTGGAAGTGCTTGCTTCCTACAGGAAGGCATTAACATGCAAGTGCTACTCTTAAGTGGCCAGAATGCAGTGATTAAAGTGCTCTTGCTGTGTGATCTTGGGCCTCTTGCCCTTTTTGTTCCTTAATTAATTTCCTCTATCATTTGTGTATTAATAAAAACAAATTACCTGCTTCATGGGAGGTGAGAGGTTTTATTCGTTTATGTTTGCAAACAGTGTTGAGATCCAAGGAAGGAAGGAAGAGGCTGCAGAAGTGAGACAGCTGTATTTAGTGCATGAATGATATATGTCAAGGTTTTATTCCTTGGCAGTCTAATAATTTGACATAGGAGTAAGTCTTTTTCCTTTCTACTGTCTAACTTTCTTTTTGTGACATTGTCATACAAGGCACAGCTTTAGCCTCTCGTGTGATGTGTAAATGAGTGGGTGTATGGACACTTTGATTKTGGGTTGATCTTTACCTTTGTTTCAGCTTCTTTCTTTCATGAGCATTTATGGAGAAGGGCACTGCCCAAAGACTATGGAGTCATCTGCCAGCAGATCACGTATTTGAAAATAACGTTGGGATTAAAAATTGTTTTCACGCCCTATTTTCATGGAATAAACATGGATATATCTCCTGGAACAATGCTCTGTTTTGTGCTGTTACCAGTAAGGTAGCAGCTGTGGAGGTTCTCCTGCATGGGACAGAGGTGCACGGATAGGACAGTTCCAGGTGGCTGTGGAGAGYTGGTTGTTGTCAACTGACACAACTTGCACTACAACTCAGATTTTTACTGTCTTCCTCTGAAAACAAACTGGATCAAGCTCTTACAGTCTACATGCAACAGGCAGTAGCTCTGGCCAGAGGCTGCCTGTGTTGTTGGCAGCTTTGCTGGTGGAGTTCAGCAAAGACTGACGCGTGTCCATGAAAGACAGAAACGTGCCATCAATGGATGCTCCTGATATCTCTCCTCCTGGTGAGTAATGCAAACAAACACAGCATTTCTTCCTACCTGCGCAAACCAGTCTCAGGATGGCAGCAACATGAAAAGCCAGCATCTCTTCTCTTGTAATGTCTAATAGCAACATCTAATTCTGGATTTTCAAAGCCCTCGCCTTAAGGTGATGCTGTGATACGGAGYGTGTTTGTGCCCAGGCACTGCCGCGGGAGCAGCTCAGCGCAGTTCCGTATGCAGAGAGCTCCTGGGCTGGGCTCCCCTTGGAGTTCCTCAGCAGGCACTAAGGATGTGTCATCCTTTGAGTTATCTCTTACTCTTAATGCAGCTTTCCTCCATGAAAGCTGTTTTAGTCTTGACTCCAAAAACCTTACACAGAACTCTGCGTTTCACAGTGCTTTGCCACAGAGTTTTGCCAGGGGAGTGGGTGGGGGGTGTGAGCTGATGAGAGCTGCCTGTGGGGCTGTGCCTGCCTTCACCCCTGTGTGTGTCATGCCTTTTCATCAGCAGTTTCCTTTGTGCCCTCCCCAGTTTGCTTCTCGCAGGTATATTAAGAAATGACCAATGCCATCTTGGTCTGAGCTGTGTGGGAGAGGGAGTTTAAGTTGCTCTTGGGTGTTTGCAGTTTGTCTGTTAAATCCCTGCTCGCACCATCTCCCATCTTAGATTGAAGCTGAGGTGTCCTGTTGCCTTTCCCTTCTTGTGCTTGTGATCAAGGTTCACCCTGGGGCAGAAACCTTTGTGGGGCAGGGAGAAGGGGAACTCTCTGCCTTACAGCATGAGAGTGCTCCCAGCCCTCCCACAGCAGCCTCCCCTCATTTTAGGGGAAGATTTCCATGCTGCAGGGTGTCTCTCAGCTACTGGCATTGAAACCCCCCTGGAAACTCTGGCTGAGGTGCAGCCCAGCTCCCCAAAGGCAGCAGGAGTCCTGCACTCCCCTGCCAAGCTCTCAGGGCCCTGGACAGCCCAAGGAGGTGGGCTCACGTCAGCCAGCCCTTCAGAGCTGAGGTCCTGTTAAGGATGTGTGTAAAGACCTCACGCTGCTGAGGCCACYGTGCTGCTCCAGAAATGCTGAGCTAATTGCATGAAAGGTGAAGCTCCAGTACAGCGACGATTGATTCAGCCTCAGGCCCCACGCAGCAGAGAGCAGCTCATGGAAACCAAAGACCAGGCATGTGATTGCAGACCCTTAATCCAGCTAAAATACCACGGTGCCTGACCTCATTAGAAAAAAGTCACAAAACACATCTCCCTGGATTGTTCCTTGCTGTGTCCAGTGAAATAGTGGGAGTTCAGCCAAGCAGCCAGGTATTCCTCCCTCTCCTGCAGAGTACTGTCTTTTCCTCTTTGCCTGGGAAACATTGGTAGACCCAGACTGAACTCCTATAAGCTCATGGGTAGGCAAACTTATGGCTTACTAATTAATGCACAGATGTAAAGTGATTGTGGCCACAATGATAAAAGCTGATACTGGGTGTGTAGGGTGAGGGAGTTAGGCAAACAAGCAGGGCACATACAGATTCTTATCAGGGGCCAGGAGAATACAAAGGGTTAGGGTTAGATACTAATAGTAYGGGGAAGTTAATGCACTGCCACTGCACAGTTGCAGGCTTCCATAGCCTGGGATAGCCCCTGGCACGATTCTCCCTCTCCCAGCAAACCTGATCCACTTCAGRGTGTAAGTTTGGGTTGCACATAGAGGGGGACTTTGCATGTGGCAATGTCATGCCTTTGCTTTCAATGCCTTTCAGCTTTCCTATCACAGACAAGTCCCTGCTGCTAACAGCAGAGAGCTCTTACTCCAGCCTGACTGTTTGGGTGCTGAGGTCTCTACAGTGGTATTTGAAATTCATGTATGGGAAAGGGGGAGGAATACTGGCATTTCCATGCATGTAGCTGAGTTCTTTACAGTGGTTTTCTGCAGCCCATGAATCATGGATGAAGTATTCCTACAAGGCAGCTTGGTCTCTACAGAGGTACCTTTGCAGTGGAGGGAGCAGGGTGCTGAGCACTCTGTGAGAAACCACAGTGAGCGGTTTTTCTCTCTCGGTTCCRCACAGGTAGGTGGGCCCGGCGGCGCAGAGCAATCTTCCCTCTCACAGCTGCACTGCAGGCAGGGGATCGAGGGGACGAGGGATTTGGCTGGCATTTGTGGATTAGGGATGACTAATGCTTCCCTGTCACCAACACATCACCACTTGCATCAGCCAGAACCGTGGAGCAGCGTGGTGCGAACCGGCCGAGCGTTGGCGGCGATTTGTCGTGGTCATTAGCGCGGCGTGAGCCGCCGCGGCCAGGGGCTCCTGCTGGGGTGTGGCGCTGTGGGGTGCTGCCTACGGGGCCTGCAGACCCCTCTGGAACACCCCACGCAGCAGCTCCCATCTGCACTGCTCCCTGGATGTCGGTGTGAGCCTGATGGAGAGAGGCCGGGGGGAGCGCGGATGGCGGCTCAGCGGGCAGTGACGGATCATCCGCCGGAGAATGATTGATTTACTTATTTAGGGCTCTGTTCAGCAAAGACTCGGATCCATGGGGCTTGGGCTTAATAAGAGTTTGGGGAGATGAGGCTGTTACAGCAGCAGAGGAAGCGACTGGTGCTTCGGGCATTTCACAGCACCGAGGCATTTATTTAACACACGGCACAGCATCGGGGCCAGCCCTGCGGCCAGCGGGGAGCCTTCTGTGCTGACACCAGCTTCAGCCACTGTCAGAGCTTCAGGTGCTGCAGCAGCATGGAAAGGAGTCTGGGAAGTGCAGGTTTGGAGGCTCTGGTCTCAACCTAAATCTTACAGCAACACAGCCCCCCGTTTCAGGGGCTTCTCAGCTATGCTTCAGCTTTTGCTTTGCTGCAGTGCACTGAAGGAAGCGGAGTTGTGGCATGGGCTTTGTGAATGAGGAGGACCACCCTGGGAGCAGGGACCATAACCAACTTAGTAATTTGGGAGACCTTTCTTGTGGCATGCCTGTTAGCATGCCCAAAATTAACTGGGACAGGGAGACTCAAGCTGAGTCATCCTGCAAACCTCTGCTGGGATGTAGCCCAAACTCCATGTCCAGGCGTTGCTATGGACCTTCTGGATCCAGAGCACTTGTCTGTCCTGGTCCAACTTGGTAGGAATTGCCAGGCTTAATCAAACCTGTGACTCATGGGCTCGGAGAGAGGGAGGTGCTCTGCTGAGGGAGGTGTGGAAGGGCCCTGGTGAGCAGCCAAGTTAAATCCCTGGAGAGCTGTCACTTCCTGGCAGCAGTGTTTGGCCTGGAGCATCAGCCTTATCTCAAGCGAAAATACAGCAAAGCACAGTCACAGAGCACAGAAATTGTGAGGAGAAGGTCTTGAGTAGGTCTCCCTGCTGCGCTACCCAAGCAGCTGCTCTTCCTTTCAGCTGACTTTCCTGCAAGAGAGTTGGAGCCATCTCCCTCCTCCTCCAGGTGGGTCTTTGCCCGGCAGCAGYGGCTTTGATGGGACTGCCCGGCTCTCCTGCATGTCCCTCCTCTGCCGGCACAGTTTAGTTACCTCTTCTGTGCCCATTTACCACCAAACTCCCTCAGACTGTGTTCTTGGCTGYGGCTGCCAGTCTGAACACTCACCTGGAAAACCAAACCAAATCAAACATCTATTGGAATGCATTGTCTGCTTCTATTAATGCAGACAGATCAGGTGGGGAGTGCATCCATTACCTGAGGGCTCAGTAGGAGGGAGAACTTCACTGCTTAAGAAAGGAATGTAAAACTATGGGGCTGAGCTGGACCCCCAAAGCTGAAAAGACACCTTCATCTGGAGGWTGCTCCATCTACCTGTGAGAGGTGTCTGCAGCTCTGCCTAGTCTTCTAATATCCCACTCATTGGGTGGGTAGGACTATAGAAAAATGAGTGGGAATAAATCAGAAAAGCTGGAAATGTAGGGTGTTATCTGCAAAGTGCAGGTGGAAGAAATGTGTCCTCTCTTAAAGGCTTTCCACAGATTTAATTCCCTTGTGTCTTTTCTTTTAATGTCAGGGCTTAAAAATAGAACTGAAGAAGGAATATAACATTTTTGCTAGTGTTAAGTTGGCAGCTAGTTAGTGCTGGCTACTTATTGTATAGGCCAAATTGCTCAGATGAGACCTGCTTTATGGATGTGCAAAATGGCTGCTGCTCTCAGGAAGCARGAAAATTGGGAATCTTTTATCTTTCTTACTTCTCAGGAGGCACAGTGACCTGCAGTGCCTCAGCTTAGAGTAATGAGTCTCTTGTATCTGTGCTTACCCACCAGATAACAGCAGGTCAACTGGGCTCCTGGTAGAGTTGGGGAGGCTTAAATAAGGACAAGCAATTTCTCTAATGATCTCTGGTGCCCTCCTGGGGGAGGCTCACCTAGGATAATGCYGTCCCCTGCTGAGTGACCACTATCATCCTTTATTTCCAAATCTGCTTCTTGCACGCCTGTGGTTAAGAAGGATTTAAGACCAGTAGCAAAAGGCAGTGTGGGTGGTGCTTCCCTGCAAAGACATACAGCCCCTTCCTGTCAACACCGCTGGAGAGTTAGCTTGGTTTTCACTTAAGATGCATTTAAAAGCCTCAGTGTGGCGAGATGGGATTCCTCTTCTCAGATACCTGCAAAYCAGCTCTTCCTATCACATCCTGCTCCTTTCCCGTCATCAGCTTGTCAGCACGGATATGCCAGAGAGCATGAATCCCGTGCCTGTCGGAGAGGCAGACAGAGCCTGTCTGCACAGTCCTTGCTCTCTCCACAGCCTCTTCAGGCCTGTTCTGGGGCAGCCAAGCAGCTCTTTTCACTGGTAGCATCAGAGGATGCCTGTTGTCTCCCACAGGCCGGCCACTGGTGACACCCCACTGGCAYGAGCAGTTGCTGGCACTGCCAGTTCAGGGGTGCATAAAGTACATTTGTGGTGCCTCAAGAAAATATATCCCTCTTTCTGGAAACTATACGAGATGGAGCAGCACCTTCTGTTTATGATCCCTCCTGCCAGGCTTTTTAGCATTATTTATTTAGCAGCTGGGGAAGAGCTCACGAGCCAGCAGCGCCTTCCCTTCGAGCCCTGGTCCATGCTGTCCCTCCCCGAGGCAGGCTGCCCACTTGCCGAGTGCCTTTGCCTTGCTGCTCAGCTGTTTTAAGGCCCCGCTCACCAGCTAGGGTTTGGAGAGAACTARTAATGTCTCTTTTCCGTACCATGTCCCTGACAAGCCAGAAACCCACCCATTTGCAGTTTTGAGCAATTAACATGATGACAGGGACATCCCCCCCACGCTCTGCGCTGGGGACTCCGGTGCTCGGCGCGTGGCTCTGTGTGCAGCTTGGCACAGAGCAGCCCTGCTGCCTTCCCAGGCCGGCACTGCTCTGTTACTCCAACACAAACATCCCAGCCCAGCGCCGGCGCTGCCAGAGCCGGCTGCTGCCCCCGGGTCATCAACCAGCACGCTGGGCTGTGCCGCTCCAACCGGGCAGCCGGGAACCTCGGCGGATGGCGGGGCTTGTTTATTGATCGCCCTTCAGATCACRCACTGGGCGGCACCACGGGGAGCTGGTAAAGGAGGGAAACCATTTCAAATACACTGCAAGTGCTCCTTTGCAGGATTAATGAGCGGGAAATGGTAATGTGTGTTAGCGGGATGCACAGAAAGGCAAAAGCCGGTAAACTTGCTCGGGTTTCCCTTCCATAGAAGAAATCCTGCTTCAGCAGAGATGGGGAAATACAGGCTGTAGTAAATATTGTTTTATTGCTGGGGTCTTATAGCAGAAAAGAATCTATATTCTTACACAAAAGTTTTTGGAAAATTGGAAATTGTTAGAAAATATGAGGGGAAACAAGTAATAAACAAAAAAGGATGATGAGGAGCTGGAGTTGGCAGAAGTGGAAACCTTTCCTGTTGGCTGCTTCTTCCCTCAGGGCTRGTTTGCAAAAGGCATGAAATGCATGCTATGCTCTGATTTCCTGCATAGCTGGGAGGGATTCACCAAGCCAAATGGCTGAAAGTGTCCAGCAGGGACAGGTTCCCGGCTCTGGAATGGCCACAGCACCACGAAGTATCCCCCGGAGTGACCTCCCGCTGTGCTACACATTCCCATCCTCAGCAGCTGCTCTGGTTGGTGTGAGAGAGCAGAGCGGGTTGTGATCCTGTTTATCACTTTGCTGAGTGTTTGGAACTTCACTCCCAGGTTTTGTGTGGCTCTGGTGTACTTTCAAAATGCCTGGGAGAGTGGCTGAGGCACTGGTGCACAGATGTGCAATGAAAGTATAAAAGCCTGTGCTGTCGTTTCAGGAACATGCGCTGCTCCCGTGGTTTGCCAAACTCTTACAATTATCGTAACACCTGCAGCTTTCCTGGAATCCAATCCAGGTTTTCATCCTGCTTGTTCAGCTCGTTTCTAGCTGCCTGTCACACGGGAGATGCCCTCTCCAGCACCGTGGTTATCGTTGCTGGAGCAGCTCCTGGGAGCAGGGYGGGCAGCAGGCRGGGAGCTGGGGTTGCTCACTGCCTCCCTGGGGCATTTCATGATCCTGGCTGAAGGACACAACTGACAGGCACAGCCAGGCATTAGCATGGAGAAGTATTGAATTTTAGGAAAGCCTAATATCTTCGTAGTGACCTGACTCCTGGTAGAATTGCGAGTGAAATATTAAGAATGTTAAGGAAACCAGAAAGGTGCTGGAATTTCGCATTGTAAGGGGCTGGTGTTGGAAGAGCAATAAACTCATCTGCAAAGCTTGGTGTGTTTTCATGTGGTATCACCCTCTGCTTGCTCTCCCTTTGCATTTGTCCACCTGACACATTCAGTTGGACATGTGAGCAGCTTGGACGGGATGTTTTCTTTGTTTTTGCAAAGCCTGGAGACCCTGGGCTGAGACATCCAACGGAGCCTGGGTGATCTGGTGGAGCCAGACCTGAYCCTGAACTGAAGGATTACCCCTGAGCTTAATGAGCCAGACACTTAGACTGCAGCAGCCTCAGACATTTGCCATGCTGTGACTTTTAACACAGGGTTGGCTGCATTTTCTGGGGGTCCTATTGGCCCACCCGGTGGGTGTCTCCTGGGCCATCCACCTCGGAGGAAGCTGCCCCAAAACCATCCTGTGCCCCGAGATGTGCTTTCAGGACATCTTGGCGGGCTGGAACACGGTGGGCTGGGCTGTCTCCACAGGGCTGGAATGCTTTGGTGAGGACGTGACCACTGCATTGCTAGAGCCACCAGTTCAGAGCTGCTTGAGAGATCCCCACTCAGGCTGAGACCACCAAACACTTTTGCAAATGAGAGGGCTCTGTTTCGGTTATCCAGTCCTTCCTTGCGGAACGTGAGTGATTTCTTCAGCACACAGAGGTTTGTGATGCACGTCCTCATTATCCACCTCGGTTTGTTACAAATGAATCATAAAGTAAACTTAATGTGACAAAGCACACAAAAGTAGAGGGATATTTGAAGTGGCTTGGCTTGGCGTTTTCTTTCTTTCTCCCCTCCCCCCCTCCCCCCCAAGTTTGGCAAGTACTCTAAGGTATCCAGCTTTGTTCCTTTCATGTCATCCCTTTAGTTTTACACAGACAACTCCAAAGTACAGAAAAATCTCATGTAACACGAGAGACACAGACAACATTGAGGTAAAAGCAGACCAAGCGTATCAGGGCATATCCTTCTACCCTACGTCTTTTAGACCCATTTGGCAACTGCTTGACAAAGAAGTTTAATTTCTACAGTTGTGGGTGCTTCCCCTCTGCAAAATGCCTTGTTGTTACTGAAGAATATTGCCACTCAACCCTTGGGCCACCAGCTGTGGAAGGCATGGAGGGCTCTCCTAGGGCACATCCAGAGCTTCTGATGCCTTCCGGTGTGGCCAAGCTTTTATTTTTCTTGTTGAGAACCCTCCCAAGGGGTCACAAGAGGGACTGTCTTGCTCTGTGGAGAGAAGCACAAATAACAGCCATGAGAAAAAGGAATGGAGAGTCGTTTTCAGGTCAGGTCTGCACTACACAACATATTTGTGCTCTCAAAAATCAAAACTTCCCTGGAATCAGTCCTCTGGCAGTAGAGAGCCTGCTTTGGCGAGGCTTTCTTTCTGGTTACCTCAGCAGAGCAAATATACTCGGGGCATATCTCACCCCAGGGACCAGGTAACAAGCCAATAAAACCAATCAGCCCATTTCCAGGTGGCTTTGGATGCCTCTTAGCAGCAACCTGCCTGCCAGGAGCATCGCTGCTGCCCTGCTGAGAGCCGAAGTGCCGGCTGCCCGGTGCAGGCACAGCTCTGCAGTGCTRGGGTGTGCCTGTCTCTGGGCAGCACCAAGGCTTGCAATCACGCACTAACTCAGTTTGTCACGGGTGCTGAGGGCTCCCAGCTTGCTTGAGGCTTCAGGAGGTCTTAGTCCCAACCCTAAGCACTGAGTGCCTTGGAAATGTGTGCGTTGGAGGCCAAGCTCACTGACCTCGAAAGGGGTGCCAAAGCCAGCATTGATTTCAGAAGACAAGTGTGGTTATGTTTGCTGCTGGCTTGGATCCATCTGGGATCCAGGTGATAAAGCCTGGCTCCAGCGAGTCCTAGGTGGCTACTTTGCAGGCAGAGCATTAGTCTGGTGAAGCTAAACCTCGAGGGTCAGACCCTCAGCAGACAGAAGCAGATGCAGTTGTTAGTGCTCTTGGAAAAGCTGGGCCATTAATTATGAATGGAGCATGTGTACTTCCTACTTCCAGGGGACATGGAGCATAAGGGCGTCTGCCTTTATACAAGATGTGAGCAGGCACACAGTGAAATACAGCCATAGTTAAATGTTAATGCTCAGGATCTGATTTTTGGCTGTCTTCCTGCATTTCTGTTTGCAGATGTGAGGGGTTTTTTTTTTGCGTGTTTTTATTTTTTTTTAATTAGAAAAGAATTCCTGAAGAACAAAGAGCCCRAGAGCCCTCTGTGTAGAGATGTGAGAGCTCTCCTAATCAGAAAGGAGGGGGGAATAATTTAGAAGGCAGCCAAATAAAACTCAGGTGCCTATTAAAAAGCAAACAACCTTCCAGTGACATTAGGAGTGGTCTCTTGCTACTGCAGAGGGAGCAGCATCTGTAAACCTTCCAGCTCAGACATTTGAGAGTCACTTTTGTTGACATTGACCTAATGGCTCGGGTCATTTGATTTGTTATAATTATAATGGAACTTTGATTAGTCCTTCTCRGTGCATCACAGTGAAGCCATGAGACTTCTGGACAGCCTACAATGGTCTTTGGCTGCAATACTGTGATTATGGGATGGTTAATTGCAATACCACCCATTTAGAGTTGCTTAAAGAAAATTAAAACCTGGGAAATCAGTGACATAAGCCTTTTATATACTCACAGTAAGGTAATGTTTTTTTTTTTTTTTTGTTATTTCCTAACAGCAAATACACCAAAATATGTGGAAAATGTGAATTAATTTATTGCTCAGGCAGCTGTTTGACAGCTTGTGGAGCAGCACTGAGGTCAGACAGCCCTGTTGTCTGAGGATGGGCAGTGGCAGAGAGCAGGAGCACATTCAAGAGGTGCCTGTGGCCACAGGAGAGCGAGGCAGGGAAAAGTTCAGCTCGTGGAGATGCTGCTGGAGCCCACACAGGCTGTAGTGCCCTGAGGAGGAGCCTGGGCTGCCCGGGAGCATCCCAGCAGGGAGCAGGGGCTCGGCAGTGGGACCTGGGGGCCAGCTGGAGCTCACTGGCCTTGGTGCAGGCTGTGAGTGAACTGTCTGGGGGCCTTGGGGCTTTCCAGTTGTTTTTGTGGAGATGGGAATCTTCTAGGCAGCCTCATTAATTGTGGATTATGCAGAAAGTTACTTTTCCAGAGCTTGGCTTTCTCGGTTCTTTTGCCCCTTGTTTTGATGAGTCTGTGTGTGGTAGATCACTTAGGGAAGGGCAGGGGGATGTTGTGCCAGTCCAGCCAGGTTTTAATCCTCCCTGTTTGTGTGGATGTGATATGCTGGTTTCATTTGTTTGTGGGTTTTTTATTATTTTACTTTGTATAACTGAATTGATGTGTTTATATCATTTTATAATCAGAAGTGTCTAGAGTATTAATTACTAGAAAACCACATGAGAAAATTGGGCTTTTGTCCCAACATCCTTATGCTAATGTAGCAAAAATAATTGTATTTAAACATCACTAACTCTAAAACACATTTAAATTGGAACCATTGAAACTCACCTCCTATTTGTGTCAAGGGCTCCAAAACATGCCTTTTCTAAAACACGAGAAGCAACATAAAAGCCTAAGGCTTCTAAAAAGTCACCTCCTGAAAAATAATCTGGATTTCAGATGGAGGTTGCTGGAGATGCAGCGAACCTTTTAGCGATGAGCTAAGCAGCCCTGAAAATTAGGTTTATAGTAGTTGTATCAACAGATTTGCTATAGAAGGTCAACTTCATTACCCTGGCAACTTGTTACAAAGAAGTGGTGGAGCCTTAGGGAGAAGCTGAGGCTGTGCTGTGGGCTGCAGTCCCACGGATGAGCTGGCAGTGGCTGGTGAGCAGCCAGGATGAGGAAACCACAGCCCAGCAGGACAGGCTGTGGTTTGGGTGGTTCACAGCCCTCGRTGGGAACGGCAGCACTGGGACACAGAGGAGCTGTGCTCAGCCTCCATCCACCGGCAGATGCTCTGCTGCTGCTCTGCTCTTTTCGAGCAGCAAAGTGGCAGAGAGCAGGACACAGCCCTGTGCTGTAGGGCTCGGGGGACCTCTGGTGAGATGCATGACATTCTCCAAATCATTCTCACTTCCCTGCGCTGTTCCGTATTTGTGTCTAATCCAGCGGCCTCTGGCTGCTATTGCTGTCTGACTTCCAAAGATCTCTGGTTCTGGACTAGCTATGCAAAAGGAGCCCCCAACGCACCAGCAATTTTTCCTGCAACACTTCCACGTCTCCCTCCAGTCTCCAAAACCCAGATGCTCTGGTGGAGTTCAGATGTCTCACAGAGGTCCCATCTAAAGAGCGAAGTGACAGAGAATCTCTCTCATCCTCACGTAAATTGTTCCACTGATTAATTAATTACCTTAATTGTTCTGCACCAAGAACAGTTTTATTTCTCTGTAGAGATGCCTTTGGTTTTCAGCCACTGGATCTCAAGATGCCTTCATCTGTCAGATTAAAGAGCCTCTTCTTATTACTCCTCTCTCTGCGAAGGCATTTGCTGACCACTCTCGAGTCACCTCTTAACCTTCCCAGGGACAGACTAAATGGATTGAATGGCTGTAGTTCTCCACTGTAAGGGAGRTTTATCAACCTCCCATTCTTCTTGCTTTTGCCTGCAGAAACCCCTCCAATTTGTTCTTGTCCTCTTTTCCAGCTGGATGCAGCAGGGGCTTGTGCAGCCTTTCATGCCTTCTACCACAGCTAAAGAGCTTCTGGCCATCCCCTGAGCCTTGTCCTGCTCTGTGCATCCCAGGGCTGAGCTTGTCCTCAGCTGCTGCTGTGTCAGGAGTGAAGCTGGGCCCTTAATCCCTCTCTGGTGTCCGCAAGAAAAGGGGACGGGGGGCATGGAGAGGCCAGTCCCCAGCTGGGGTTCAGCCTGTCATGGCTTTTTCTGCCTCTAACTTGGCACCTGTCCTGGCCTCTGGAAGAAAAGGGAAGTCCTGAGGCCGGCAGCTGTGCCGGGCTGGGGAGGAGGGCCAGGGCAGCTGGGGAGCTGGGCTGTGTCTGGAGCCTGCTCACACAGAAGTTCACCGGCTCCAAGCGAGTGTAATTGAGGAGACGGAGCAGGAGCAGCCTGAAAATCACCGGCACGGCAAAACATCCTGCGGAGGAGCAAAGGGCCCTTCCGAGGTCCCGCTCCGGCGTCCGCGGGGCTGCCCCGTGGTGTGTGAGCGCTCTGCCGCTCTGCTGCCGGGCAGAAATGAGGAATTTCAAGGGCTATTGAGCACTCTGTGAATTTTCACAGTGGCTCAGCGCAGAGTTATTTAGCACAGGTGTTTTGGTAATTGTGATGCATTGGGAAAATTCACWGTGCTCAATGGCCCTCAAACTTCCACCTGCTTGGCGTGGTGGTTAAGCATTAGTGCAGTGGATTACAGGATAAAATATGCAGCAGATACTTGCTGGCTGCAGGACTTTTTCTGGTACTGGTTGTACTTCCTCTGCGATGGGTTTATCTGATGTGCATTAGAAGGACAGAAAGTTGGCTTCAGTGGCTCTAAAAGTTGAGTGTTTTACACCTGATGGATCTACATCCCCTCATGGCCCAGGCAAGAGCTCTGGGCAGAGGAAACAGGTCTCTGGATCCTGCCTGCTCAGCAGCACCTCTGGAGATCCATTCTGGGGCTGCATCACTTCTGGAAATGCCCAACCATGGCCCCAGGAAAGGGGAGAGGGAAGAAGATGGATCTCTGCCCACACTTCTCTAAATGCGTGCAACTGCACAGGGGCTACGAGTCCTGGTTAGGTTTTCTTTTAATTGTCACTTTCCAAGTCACCTCTGTGCTAGGAGGGGCCCTTTGGGAAGGATGCTCTATGTGTCCTTGTATGCACAAATGAACTGATTGGACATCTTTGCAAGGATGTGATATGGCCAACTACAAAGAGTCAGAAGAAATCCTTAATTTTACTTTTACTTCGGCCCTGAAACATTCTGGCAAAAACAAATGCTGAAATGATGACACAGGCCATTATTAAAAAGTAATTAAATACATAAAATATTGTTTTCTGCTGTCTCCTAAGCGGAATTGTTGGACTGAGCCTGCAAGTTTTGCTGATTTTGCTGTGTGAGGGATGGGCAGCTAAAGCAAGATGACCTGTGACAATTGGGGATGGCTGAGATTGTTGGCTGCTGCTCTTTGCACTGCAAACTGATCTTTCATTTTTTTAGTTTTTGAGTGGGTACCAGCAATTTGACTCCCCTCCTTCCCCAGCTCTCCTCTCATGTAAACACCCAGAGCTGACTGGCTTTGCTCCACCCACAGCTCTCCATATATTCACCYCAACCCCAGTTATCATGGGAATGTGCCTGCATGCAACCACTCAACAGAAGCTTTCAGAACAGTGCCACCTGTAAGGGTTCCCAGAAGATGAAAAGCTGGTGTGCAACTAGAGAGTCCAGACATGAAATGCAACTGAAACTAATTGGATGGACTTTATTTTGAGCTTATTGAAATATTTCAAAATTCCCATTTCTGACAAGGTTTCAAATGGAAGTCGCCTCCCCACTTTCTCCTCAGTCTCCTCTCTCCCTCTCACAGCGTGGTTCTTAGTGTTATTAACATGTAAATTAAGCTCATTTGTATAAGGTAACATCTTGACAAGCTGACAAGTGTTGTATATGACACGAGTTTGGGCTGGGAGGTGTTTCTGTTTCCACAATTGCTATTATTCCTTGGGATGGAAACACTGCTGTGTGCAGCAGTGGTTGGGATGCTTCCGCTGCATTTTATCGCCCGTTCCCTTGGCACTGTGCAGCTGGGACACCGTGCTGGGTGCAGCCCCCACTGTCTGTGCAGGTCCTACAAAAGCCACCAGAGGATCTGCTCAGTTGCTGCTGCTGGAATAMTGTTTGCTCTTGTGTGTTGCATAGCAACCCTAAATTATTAGAAGAACCCTCAAAAGGGTATTAATGCTATTTATGCATAAATGCAGTTTGTCTTGCTCCAGTTTATCAATTGTTTTTATGCTGTTCCTCAGCCAAGTGAAGGCTTTCATCTTCCCGAACAATAAAACTCAATTTATTTCCAGAAGGCTGGTGGCTCCTGCTCGGTGGCACAGCAGCTGTACCTGGTCTTTTCCAGGGCAAACCCCTTGGGTTTCATTTCAAGGACTTTAACTTGTTGCTTATTACCCACAGCTGACCAGGCTTAGCTCCCACTTGTGAGATGGTTTCTGGGTAAGCATTAGGAGGGGTGGTATTTCAGGTGTGGGAGTTTCCTGCCTGGATCCTCATTCCCAGATAGAAAGCACTTACAGCTCGCCTGTTTTCACTTCTTCTAGGAAAAATCCTCCCTGAAAGCAAGGGATATATTTTGCCTTTTTCTCCTGCTCTTTGAAAGCTGTCAGTACTAATTTAATTAGTTGATGCATAATCACAGATTATAATTTCCAAGTCTAATGTATTATAATGTTGTTTATACTGATTTGATGATTAAAGGCCTTGTCAGAGACTTTGTTTCTTTTCAAAAAGAAAAGGTATTTATCAACCTTAAAAAAAAAAACAACGAAGACTTTGTTGTTATGCAAATGAGACATACCAGATTAGGGAGGTTTATTTCACCTGAACAGCTATTTATGGTTATTTTCTGTATTCTTGCTGTCATTTCTATTGTCTGCAGAGCCCTTGACTCACTCTGCAAGATAAATCCTCATCAGGCTCAGCTCTTTTTTTACCAAACCCCACTTTATTTCTCCAATCTCCTGGCAAGAAGGAACATCTCCACTTTGCATCAGAGTTGGACTGAAGATCCAGCCAGGTGGAATGGCAGTAGCCAGTAAAGGGCAGGAGGCCTCTCTGCTCTGAGCAGGATGCTGTGGAAACCCTTCTGGTTTGGGGTGTTCTGCTTTATCTTGCATATGGTGTCCTCCAAGTGGTGTCCATGGCTGCAGGCTGGGTGCCTGTGCCCTGAAAAAGCAGTATTTTTCTCCACCTTCCTGCTGGAGCCTTCACTGTTGGTTTTGTGCAGCTGGGTGAGTGGCCGTGTTTGTCTGTCAGCAATTCCACAGTCTGTTATTTAAATTACAAAGCTCATTCTTTGCATCAGTATATGCACAGCAAGTTAGCAATCTATGCATAAAGTCCCAGCAGGCAATGATTGTCTCCTAAGGAAGGCAGAGGAAAAGGCAGCCCACTGGATTGACAGAAATATCACTGAATTCAGATTCGTTCCTGGAACAATTTGGTTTTCTTTCGAAGAAAGTTGCCTTTAACACGGTTGTGACTGAGCATAGGTGAGCACAGTGTTGAAAATTAGGCTGCCAACACAATTACAGTGTGGTGTAAAAACCCCCCAGTGTCATCAGCTTGTTTATGACCTCAGTAAAAACAAACCCCAGGCCTGAACAATTATGCTAATTCTGCTTTGATTTACGGCAATGATAACCAGCAATGTGCCCGAGGAGCGGGCAGGGATCTCATGGGGCTTTCTGCAATCCTTTTTCATAATGGTTCATTAAGATTTGGGTTCTGGTTAGCATAACTCCCACTTTGCGTGTCTCCTCCAGGCGTGGGTAACGTGAGCCCATGGGGAGAATGTGGGTGTGTGGGGCTGCACCCTCTGAAATGGGGTATCAGTGAGCTRGCAGAGGAACAGGTTGTTATTATTGTTATTTCCTTTAATTGCAGGCCATAGTGAGGCTGTTCTCTCCTTAGCCTGGGCAGTGGCCGGGCAGGGAGGCAGAGGAGACTGTTTTAGCCCATTTTGCCTCCTCGGTGTGGTCTCTACCAGACACTGCTAGCAGACAAGTTTAAGCTGTGCTGGCCCTTCCTCAAACCCTCGAGCTGCTCTGAGAGCAGTCCCCTGCCTCACCAACACACCTGGCAGCATGGTGGAGGCACCAAGAGCACCTCCAGTGCTCCAGAGGTGCTGAGCCACCTGGATCTTAGAGCTTTCTGTGGATAAAAAGCCTGTTTTTGCAGCAAACAGGAATGATACTTCCAGTTGTTGAAACAGGAGTTACAATTTTGAAGTAACTGAGCTCTCCCAGACCTTCTCCAGGCATCCTCCCAACACAGAGTTTGGAGGTCTGGCCGATTTAGCTGTCAGGGACTGGGGTGTGTGTGTGTAGGTCTGTCTTACGTCTGTACACCCACGTGTGCTCGCAAGGGCAGGGAGATGCCGTGGAGGCCCTGAGCTCTCTCCGGGTGCTCCAGGGAAGGCAGCACGGGGCTCCTGCATGGGCTGGGCTTGGGGGTCCTGTGATTAAACCCCTCCAGCAGTGTCACCTCCTCAGGGCATCTCAGCTAAAASCTCCTGGGCATTCTTGCCCCGTGCTCGTTTTGCAGTGCTGCCCAAACCGCACTTCATGGTCACTTCCCTCTGCAGGGTTCAGCTGCGTTTGCTCTTGCTCAAATAAACCGGAGGAAGCGGCTCCTGCCCTGGAGACCCCCCGTGCCCCTGGATGGGGAGCATTGTCCCCTGGCCACGCTGCTGCAGCCGAGCCCACTCGCCCATCTCCACACCCTGGAGTGCTGAGCACGTGGTCAATCCCCCCCTTAATGTGTTGCGAGTCGTTTCAACACTTGGAACGGTTTCTGCATCCCTGGTAATGGTCTGTCTCCTTGCAGCAAAACGATTTGGGCTGCCCTTCACTCTCAGGCTTCCAAATGACCTTTTTTTCCCCTCTGACAGAAGGATAAAATCATGAAAACTGGTGTGATGGTTTTTGTTGTTTGGGGGTTTATGATGCAATATATATTGGCTGGTGTGAAAGTTCCCGTCGCTGGGTGTAGCCCCTGTGTGCTTTGCCAAGCTGTCTCTGAGTGATAGTGTTACAATGGCATGTCTCAGTCTAACGAGTTAACAGTTATTATTTCTAAATAAATACATGCTATTAAATGCGATCAAACTTCTACAGATATTATTGTAACATCGCATGAAAAGCATTAGAAAAGGCTGAGCTCTCACCTGCGAAGAGGCACATAATGCAAATCAACAGAGCTGCATTTCTTTACCATTTTATTGACTCACAAACATGCAGCTTGTAGGAGTCCTTCAGGATCCCTCCCTGTTCACAACTCTGTTTTTTTTCCAGACACCACTAAAGGAACAGTTTTTTCCCCTCAAGGTAATTGCATAACTTCCTTCTGTTTCACACTAAAAAAGCACCATGCACATCAATGGACTGCAGAGCATGTTTGGATATCTCTTACCCTTTGCTAATGATGTTCAGTAGATCAATCAGGGCGAGAGAGTAATTTATTTTTTTTCTTCCTTATAGAGGATCTTGATCTTTCTCCGAGGGGAATGACCTTGACTTGGTAATGCAGCTAAACTGGGAAAGCTGTTTTGCTGTTCAAACTGAATTTAGACTAGCTAAATAAATAGCAGGCAAAAGAACAAATCTTTTCACTTAAATAAATGTAAGATATTAAGACCTGGCTTTGCAGTGATTATAGTCTACTACACAGCTTTCTGAGAGGCGTTATTTTGCCTGTGTCTCTAACCTTGAATTTTCCATTCATCTCTGTGGAAATGATTCCTTTTTACTATACATTTTGTGCACACAAAGAACAATTTAAAACTTACATGGCGTGGTCAATCAGAGATACGTAACTGGCTCTTTGGAAAACATGAATTGTGCTTGCTTTTTTTTTTTTTTTTGTTAATACAAACACAAAACAAGTCAGTGGCACCACATTAATCATTCAAACCGATTGGAAAGTCTCCAAGCACCAGCTGAGTTAAAAAAAAAAAAAAAAAACAACAAAAACAACCTAAACAAAAACCCCACACACTTTGATAAGAGCCAACTGGGAATGAGATTCTTTTTTTTCCTCTAAGTTTCAAAAAGAACAACAACAAAAAAACAATTCGAGGAATTGGCAAGCAAACAAATTGAACTATCACGGCTGGTTGTAAGGGCCATGCTTTGGCTCTGGAGGAACGATTCATAAATATTCATTAGCCTGGGGAAACATGAAAAACAGGATTAGACTTGTTCGTGGGAGTTCATCTTTAGGGTCAATGCTGGGGTGAAAGAGCCAAGACAGGCAAATTGCAGTTTTATAACGCATTTCCCGGGACAGACAAGATCTGCAGTCTTCTCTCTTAAAAATGAAAGAAAAAAACAAGCTCAAAAGACAACAAAAAAGCGTTTTCATTTCTTTACACAACAGAGATCTTGTCTCAGCTCAGGCACACCCTGTGTGCTCCCCAGGTGCCATGGGACAGCGATGGCTCTGGCTGTGTGTCCCCAGGGGCCCTGTGTGACCTGTCCCCATGTGCTGGCCTGTCCCCACAGACTGTGGCACTGCTGCCATGCTGTGTTTGACACTTCTGAGGTTGCCCTATCCCGTATTCATCGCAGGGATGAGGAATGGCCCCAGGGGTTAGTGCCTGTGGAGCGTTGTAGCTCTGTACAGAAATTGGGGTTTTGCTGTAGGAAAACATCCCACGGTTTTGAAGCTGGCAGGGTTGCTCCTGAAGTCCTTCCACACAAAGTCAGTGCACAGCAGAGAGCTAATGAGCTCCAAAGGCAGATAGGATGGGAAGAGTCCACAATGCTTCCAGGAACCACCCCCAGCATGCCAGGGGAATAGAAAGCTGTGACCTCTGGCAAGAGGGCCAGGAGCATGAAGATGTCCATATGTCACCTGTCCCAGCTAGAGGCTGAGATAAAGAGAAGTGAGTCTCAGGGAAAAGCAGCCAGGTCCACATGATAGCTCAATACTGTAGGACTTGGAGCCACTGCCTTCCTCTGCTTCCAGGGAAAAGGCTGTTCTTCTGTTCACTCCTGCATCCCTTGCTTGCCTGTTTAGAAGGTGACATTGGTGTCGCCTGTTGCCAAATGTGTGTGTAATTCCTTAGCAGTTGCTCTCCACTGCTGGGGTGGATGGCTGTGTGCTGCCATGAGACACAGGCTGGCACAAGCAGCAGCACTGTGGGATCTGTGAGTGAGCCCCTGTGCTCACAGGAAAGGAAAAATGCAGCATGACAAAAAACAACTGAAAAATCAGCACCTCCACTTACCCACCCATTGCAGCACGCAAAGTTAATCATGTTTTAATGCTGCTAAAGCCAGTGGGTAAGGGATTTTAGTGACTTGATCCATCATCAGTTCAGGACAGATACACCATTTGTGGTTTCTACACTTAGAATCATGCAATCGTGCAATCACTGCATCGGGTTTGCGTGGCAAGGTTGCGGTAGCCCGGGGGCTACAGGGGTGGCTTCTGTGGGAAGCTGCCAGAAGCTTCCCCAGTTTCTGATAGAAGCAAGACAGACCTGCCACTGGCCAAGGCTGAGCCCATCAGTGGTGGTGGATGGTGGTAGTGCCTCTGGGATAACAGGTTTAAGAAGGGCAGGAAAAACCAAGCCCCTGCACGGTTGCAGCTGGAGCGAGGAGTGAGCATCTGTGAGAGGAACAGCTCTGCAGACAGCAAGGTCAGGGGAGAAGGAGGGGGAGGAGGTGCTCCAGGCACAGAGCAGAGATTCCCAAACTGTGCATATCCAGTCTAACTCTCCACCCAGCACAACCTGAGGCCATTTCATCTTGTCTTGTTGCTTTTTGCTTGGGAGAAGAGACGGACCCCTGCCTGGCTATAACCTCCTTTCAGAGAGGGATAAAATCTCCCCTGAGGCCCCTTTTCTCCAGGCTAAACACCCCCAGCTCCCTCAGTTGGTCCTCACAAGACTTGTGCTCCAGACCCTTCACCATTTTATATTGCACAGGAATATGTTCCTTAAAAATCTGGCAGCTGGGACAAGGTGTTGGAGCCTCTCTGCCACTGAACCAGGACCAGGAATTGCAAAACACCTTGCAAGGTGTGGGTGGGGAAGTACAGCCTAAGAGTCTTACCAGAAATTGCAGCAGCTTTGTCTACAAATTGGGCGAGGATGAAGCTGAATTTAGGAAAACTGTAGCTATAAATATTTTCTGCTTTGCTATAAGCAACAAAACCGTGGAGTAAATTGGTCAGTCTGCAGGATCCAGCTGTTAAATATCAGTTTTCCCAGTTCCAGTGGGAAACGCTTTGTCTCGTGGTACTCGGAACACTGTAATATTGCCTTGCATTTTTGGTCTCTTCTGTCTGCAGAGTCATTTTCTCCATCTTTGCAGTTACTTCTGTCATCTGTGGTGCCTTTTAATATTCCACAGTAACTCTCAGCAGAAGCACCAGAGGCTGAGGGGAAATTGGGCTTTCTCCACTAGAGCCTCTTTGTGCAGGCTTTGCTGTTTGCTGATTATTATCTTGAACAAGCAGAATCCTGACAAACGAAGCGGGGGAAGGGGGTGCTCCTGTTGGGCTTTTGTACCTTGCCCAGGTTGTTTTCCTCTGCTTGCTGGGTTACAGAGATGCAATCACAAAGCTTTAATACTCTTGCTTTGGGGTGAGGGATTTCAAGCTCTGCAAGGTGGATTTCACTGAGCCTGATGATGTGGGAAGGCAGAGGCTGCGGGACAGGCAGTGCAGTGCCACAGCCCTTCCCCATTTCGATTGGAGCTCATCCTGTGCCGAGTGAGGGTAACCTGCTGTAGGAGTGGCGAGCCCCCAGTATGGCAGTGCCAAACAACCAATTGCACTTTTATTAGGGAGGATTTAAAATGCTCCTCTGCAGTGGGTCATTCTGAGTCAGTGTTTTATCCCAGTCCAGGCGTTTAGGTACAGGGGTCATGGAAACAGCATCCCGACTCAGCTTGATGGGAGCTGCTGGATTTTGAAGGGCACATGGCTGCTGTTTTTCCTCAGGCATTCCAGGCATTACCAGCTACAAACAGGGAGTTTGAGCCCCATCCCTCCCTGCTCTACACTCTCTCCAGTCTCTTGCTGTTTTCTTTTTCTTGCCCTGCATTGATACTTCCTTCACACTTCTGCTGGTCCTCGATCACCGGCAGCCAGGGCATTGCAACTGTCTATATTTTAACTCAAACTGAGTGGCGTCTTTTCTCCTGGCAACAGGCTGCTTTGCTTTCTTCCCCTCTCCTTCAATAAAAAGTGACAAGTGCTCCTTCACAGAGCAGCACAATCAAAGGAGCCGCTCGCAGAGAGCTGTCAGTAACTTGTGCACTGGCTGCAAACTGTTTCACTGTGGGACTGCTTAAATAGAGTTCACATCCCTCCCATCTCTCTCCCTCGTGTGACAGTGCCTTGCACCTTTTCTGATGATATCAGAGCTTATCTTATCGTGGCTTATCTGAATAATCAGCTGTGGGTTTTTGAAACCATCTCGGAGGGATTTTTGTGGCTCTGTGAAGCTCTGCGATGTGGTACGACGCAGCCGAGAGCTGTACAGAGGGCTTTGCTCCCTGTTCTGCCATCAGCACCCTGCTAATTGCTGGGTCAATATGTAAGGAGCTTTTCTAACCGGTTCAGGATGCACCGATGTGCGTCTTCCACAGTGGTTCAGGCAATCACAGGCACCCTTTGGATGGAGGATCTCATCTTGCTGAGTGCCAGCGCTGCCTAGCAGCAAGGGAGCCTCTCAGCAATGCTGCAAATCAATAATGTCTCCAGTTCCCCTCCAAATTCCCTGGAGCCAAGGAGTTTACCTCTCCCATCTTCATCTACAGCAGCATTCCTCAGCACTGATGGGCATCTGTTACCCACTGTCCCAGTGCCAAGCGTTTGCCGGTCTGTGTTGGAGGCACCTTGGCTGGAAATGCTGCAGTTCCTGGCCAGAAGCTGCTGGGGATCTGTTACCCAGGGCAGCTCCACTCTCAAAGGGAGTGTTTGTCAGCCTACTTTGGGCTGCAATGGCAGCTTTTGCTGTGTGGCAGTGGAGTCAGCTCAGAAAACTACTTTGCAAGGATTCTCCTGCCGCTGCTGTGCTAATGAAACTGAAACACTCTTCCTTGCAGTGGTCTGTGCAAGATAGCTGGACTTTTTACATTCTGTAATTAGTTTCTAGATGATTATCTATTAATATTTCATGCTTGATTCCATGCCAATGTCTGCTTTTGGCCAAGGTCTCTTTTGACCATCTTATTTTGCATATTAGCACTAAGCTGCTGAAGAAAACACTGCTTTTGCTGAAATCTGGGAGACTGCACTTGCTGAGCAGACTGGGGTAGCAGTTTGGGAACTTCAATAATTAGTCCTTCGTTCCCAGAAGTCTGCTTATACAGGACATAAATGTGAACTAACCTTTAGGAATCCTCTGAAGTTCTGACACCTAATATCAAACTTACACTTTGCAACAGGACAGGGAATGTATAATTTATGAGCTAGTGAAGTATCTTTAATTAAACCAGTATTTTCTAAATTTTGACTTAATTTAATTCTAATCTAACAGAAAGAAGCAATCTGAGTCCAGCTGAGGATTTCCTTAAATACCATCCTTGTTATCTGGGAGACTTTGAATCAAGTAAGATAGATGGTTTTAATTTCCATGTTCTCAGTGTAACACTTGGGGTCAATGTTTGCATACTTATCATAGGCAGTTTACCACTGACAACCACTGTAATTGTTCAACTTTTCCTTGGTGAAGACCTGATTGACTATTATGCACTGTATTTATTTTGTCTCACACTAAAATATAGGTGATTGATTATTCCATTATTCTATTGACCAAGGCTGTAACAAGGTGTGACAAATATGTGCCATTACAGTCCATAACCAGCTGTGGAAGGTGGTGCAGTCAGGTAGGAGAATTTTAATGCACACGACTCTGGAAAACCTTAGCAAACTTTCAGGACATGCATTCAAAAGAGGTTACCTGAATGAATGTTCTTCATTTCTGCTGAGTACTTTCTAAGGGTGAAAAAAGAAGATAACAGGTCCTGATCTGAGAAGCTTAGAACATGATTGAGAGTCCATGGGAGCCAAGGGAAATTCTTCCAACGAGTTGCTGGGCTTTGGCTGAGGGTAATCCTTCTGTTTACTTCACTGAGAGTTGTGTCAGCCCTGAAAAAAATCACCATTTGTTAACTGCATTAAAATGTGCAGGGAAAGAAGTGTTTTCTGTCACTGATGTAGCACATTAATGTGAATTATATGCACATATCAAGGGGACTTACAGTTGGAAAGGGAAAAATCCTGTATTTTAAAGCTCTTTATCTGCAACTTGGTATTTGAAATGCGTAATTTAATTATCTTTGAACCTCTTTGTTCCTACTTAAAATAAATCATATTTAATTTTCCTTTTAAATATCATGCATTGATGGACACAGCACTGGGGATTGTGGCAACAAAATGGTGTTGAACCAGCCACTGGAAATTAGTAGTAATAAACAATGCATTTGCTAGCAGTCTGTCATATTAATTAGTCTTCAGAATGTGTCAGTGCTTTTCATTTGTATTTAACGTTGCCTGAGCTTACTGCCAATTAAATACAATGTTGTTATCAACTCAGCTCACACGTGATTACAATGGATTAATGTGGTTCTTTTCTTTGATCCACCATAATTAAAAATCAGACTTGTGATTTTAAACAAGTGTAAAAATATAATCAGTTTGCATATGCATCTGCCTTTTTCTTCTAATATACTTTAATAACATTCACCTCCAATTAACAGCTGTGGAAGCCCTGGGCCCTGTTTAGCAGCTCAGGGGAGACTGCAGCATTTTGGAAGCACTGGAAGAAGCCCCACGCGTGTCCCTGTCCTCATCCTCTGTCCAGCCACACTGGGTGGCATTTTGGAGCGAGATCTGAGGACCTTCAGTCCCCAAATCCTCAAGGAGAACTCATCAGACGTGAGCTGAAAGAAAATACCGCCTTAAAACTCAAAAGTGTTTCCCTTGCAGCCTGATGGCTGCTCCATGCCTAAATCCCGGGGAGGCTCTGACCACTGGGAGCACCACAGAGGGATGAGCTGTGCATCCTCCTTGTGCTGTCAGCTCAGGGTCACACAGCCCAGGGGCGTATGGAGACATGGGCTCGTGCAAGAGCTGTTGGGAGGGTGTGAGCACCTGCATGACAGCCTTGAAATAACCAGTTTACCCAGTCTCGACTTTCGAGGCTTGGGGTGTTTCACCGAGCTCTTGATTTCGGGGCCTGCCAGCCAGCAGGGGTGAGGAACAGACCAAACGCCGCTGCTCAAAGCAGAAGGATGCTGTTTCCCATCGCTTCCCACCCCTCTGCTGCTGACAGACAGGGCTCACCCAGCGGAAAGGCTGGAGGAGGCTGCTCTTCTGCTGGAGCAGATAGAAGTAATTAGTCAAATCACTGCGGCGCAGAGAGGGAAGCTGGCCCATCTCCTCTGCGCTGCAAATGACTCATTGCATAACAGCGTCAGCAAAGGGGCTTATTTTTCCAACTCTTCTACTTCGAGCAGGGAAACAGAAGAGATGAGTTTTTCAAAAGGCCACCAAGGCTTTTGTTTGAGAGCTTTGCCTTCCAGGTCTCCTAGGACCACTGAGAAAGTCACGACCTGAATAAATGTCATCAGCAGTCGCTCTGGGAGGGATGGAGAGCAAAAACATTGCTGCCTCTTGAAGGGGCATAGCCATGGTGAGCTGGAGAGCAGCTGCTGGATACCTGGTGAGTTGTTACTCACCTGCCTGATTGACCCATTTATACCACATCTGCCCAAGTGGTGCTGGATCTTGTGGGAAAAAGGCAGCCCTGGATGCTCAGGACATCCACCCCTTGTGCACGTCAGCCATGGGGGGAGTGCACAGCAAGGACACGCAGCCCCTGCAAAAGCACTGCTGGCTGGAAGAACTTTTTCCCAGCAATCAGAAACAAAGAGAGAGCTGCTCTCTTACTTTCTGCATCGCCTCCCAGGCAGTGAGGAGCAGTCAGCGCCGTGTTTGCTGGAAGTTGGCTGGGTCTTGCCCGCTGCTGTGCTCCATCAGCTGCCATTGCAAAGGACTTCTGTGCTGCAAGAGGCACAGTTTACCTGTCCCACCATTCAGAAAGTGCCCCCCATGCCCTTCCCCACCCATTCACAAAGCAGAGGAGGGGTTGCTAAGCAAAGAGCTAAGGTTGAATGAGTGGAAGGTAGTGAAACACGAGCCACGCCTTGCTGGTCCCTCGGTAAGTAACACACAGTGTTCTGCTGAGGTAGGGCTCTTTGTGCACACCATAAGTAGTGTTCGAGTGAGATGAAACCTCAAGCTCCTGATTCAGCTGATATTTCTGGCAAATTGTTGACCTATTGCAGTTTATTCAGGATTTTTCTTGTTCTGGTAGAGCGGCTCTAACAGCGACAAATTTGTCATTCTTTTTCTAAYAAATATGCAGCTTTTGTGACTCTGAAACTTGTATCTTGAAGCATCCCAGATAATAATTGCTTCTGTGCTCTGCAGTAACACTCTGTGTGTATAAGAAAGGAAAATAATTAATTCAATATTAATTAATAGGATTTAATATAGCCAGTGCTAGTTTGTGTTGTAGAATAACTCATAGGGGCAATTTTAATTTCACCTGACATGTGTATTGATGGTTCCTTTCCTGGGCTGGAACAACAGGATGGTGTGGCTGCACCCTGGGCAGGGAGAAGGGCAGCCCTGCTAATGAGAGGTGGCTGTGGGGAAAGGGCTCAGCAGAGCCACTTGTGGCATGGAAACATTTTAGAGGAGAAAGCAGGACAATGGCCCTTCTTTCTGTTCACCTTGGGAAGGAACAACTGCTGAAACAGTCTCCTTGCCTGGGTGTGATGCAGCGGGTTTGATGRATTAAATGCTGCTCTTTTAGTTTTCCCTGCTTTATTATAGCATGAGCAAAAGGGCATTTCTTATGTCACTTCAAAGAGGAGCTGTGTCAAATCACAGAATCGTAGAACACCAGGCTGCAAGTGACCTCAAGGATCAGCTGGTCCAGCATTTCTTGGCAAAAGCACCGTCAGACAAGATGGTCCGTCACCCTGTCCTGCTGAATCTTGAAAGTGTCCAACATCAGGGAATCCACCACTTCCCTGGGGAGATTATTCCAATGGCTGATTTTTTCCCACTGTGAAAAATTTTCTTTTTGTGTCTAACTGGAATCTTCCCAGAAGTAACTTGCACCTGTTACCCCCTCCCTTTTCCATGTGACTCCTGTAAAATGGGAGTCTCCATCTTTGTAGCCACCCTCTGAATAGTGGAACATGGCTATAAATGCCTTCCAATAAGGCTTCTTTTCTCGAGGCTGAACAAACCCARTTCTCTCAGCCTTTCCTCACAGGGCAGCCCTTCCCAGTCCTCTGGACCCTCCTTTTCGTGTCACAGGCCCAGAACTGAGGACAGTATTCCAGGTGTGGGCTGACCAGTGCTGAGCAGAGTGGGATAATGGCTCCTTTATCTCTGCTGGTGATGCCCTGGTTGATGCCACCCAGCCCCCCGCAGTGTCCCTTTGCTGCAGCCCAGCTCTGTTCGCTCACACTGAGCTTGTAATGCAGTGACAAACCAAATGCTGTCTTGTGCTTTGACACCTATTAAACCCAGCAAGAGGCTGTGATCAAACCCCTTCTCTGAGAGTTGCTAAAAGGCTTTTATTAGCAGCGAGATGCAGCCTGTGGGGACCTGTCACACTGATGTTTCCCCGACAGGGGTCAGAGATCAGACAAACTTCCACACAGACATATGTCCAAGCTGTCTTTCAATATCCTTTGGCCTCACGTTTCATGTCACATTAAAGTTTTCCCGAAATATTYGTGTTTAAGATGAAACTCAGGCCATAGCTTGTACCAGCCCAGAGGTGTGCACTGGCAGTTGGCCCTCCAGTGATTTTGGGAAGTTTGTCCAGAGGTCAGGCAGTCCATGGCTCATCTCTGGCTGCCAGGGGCTGGATCTCCAGTGCAGCTCAGYCTGCATGAGTGAGGATGCTGCAGACAGCCGAGGTCTTGGGAATTGCTCGTGAAACCAACTGCTCTGCCAGCAAACTATCCTGGGTCCCCCACTGGCTGTGTAATTAAAATGGGGACTGTATGGGTGTGAAGTTAATGCTGTATACATAATGTATCTGTCCCAAAGTAAGCCTTCACATCTGTTTGCTGTGAAAGTCTAAGTGCAGGATATAATTGAGTGAGAAATAGTTTGAGTGGAAAGCAGCGTTGCTCACCAGCAGCTCAACCCACACCTCACTGCAGAGTGCAGTGAGTCTGACCAGCACAAAAACAGGCTGGAGGTGCTCCTGATTCAAAACATTMATGGGTTAGGCTTTTGTAAATTTTTTCCCCTTTATTTTGTCATTGAGTACAAGGAGAAACTTCAGTCTGTAAATGCCACTGGTTCTCCATTTCACAGTGACGTTCCCAGGGACAGCAGAACTGCCCGTAAAGTGTCTGTCACTGAACGAAAACTGGAAAAAACATCTTCCAGGTTTCTGCACTCCCTTGTCACTCGTAAATAAGTTGTTACTTAACCCTTGCCTGCCCACCTCCTTCTGCTGCTGGAGCTGAAGATGGTGACAAACTTTCCTCAACGCTGCTGCTCTTCTGGGTGCAGGAGAGTTGCTAATGAGAGGGAAAAGAGGGAGAAACACCTGTCCTGCCATWTTAGGACTGGAAGTGTCTGGAAGTGCATTTGTGGAGTCAGAAAGGCTCACCTAAAGGATTTGCAGCGTTAGACAAAAACTGAACTACCCACCCAGGCTTTTCTTCCCACCTCACCTACTTTTATTTTTGYGAAATGTCAGTTTGCTTGTCAGCCTCCGGCTGGGGTTTTCATGTTATTCCCTCACTTCTTTCAGTAGGATCCCTTTGCCAGAGAAGGAGAGAAATGTCATGGCATGACAGCTCCTCCATCCGGGCTGGGGCTGCACATGTGAGTGGGGGGCTCTGGACGTGACCAGCACATGGCATCTGGACAGACAGACAGACAGCACAGCTCCTGATGGGTGGCAGCAGCAAAAGAAAAGTGTAAGGGCACCTGTCATGCCGCAAAGCAGCAGTTGGTGGATTGAAAGGTAAAATGTACAAATTTGGTGTCTATACTTGGGTGGTTTCTCCTGGCTCAAAGTGGGATGATGCGAGATGCATCCTGATCACTTTTTCTCCCACCCCATCACACCCCAGCACTGACTCCTCAACACCTGGAGATGCAGGATAATGTTTAGATAATTTAAAATTTTTTAGTATATTTATATATATTTATTGCTTATAATAATTTTATATAGTATATTTGTATATGCATATAAATATATGTATATACATCCATATGTAGCCTTCTAAAACATTTATATACTTACATTTTTATGAGATTTAGAATACATATGTAAGGTTAATATACTATTATATAGTATAGTATAATATAATATATATGTATACATATATATAGATGGGATTTATGTACATACATATATGTGTGTGTATATATAAAGGTRTTTATAAGGTCTTTGTATGTACATATACAACCAGAAAATATATAATATGTGCATATAAATGTACATATATGCACACATATTAAACATTAAAAAATATTGGGGTTTAGATATATGAAGACCTTTGTACATAAATACCTGAAAACTTTCTATATCTATACATCTGTATCATCTACATCTATGTCTAGCAAACATGAGCATTTTGCAGAGGGCTCTGGCCCTGGTGCCTGGCTCAGCTGTGCTCAGCAGTGCCCACCTCACCCGCCCAGAAGGTGTGGGGGAAGTCCTGACCTCTATGGGCTGTGCTGCTGCCCTTCCTGTCCACGGAGCTGTGACAAAGTGCTCAGAGCACCCTGGGCTGAGCTTGTGCCTGAGCATTTGTATTTGTTTCTCTGTCCCTTCATGCCACTCTATAAACAATGAGATTTCCATTCCCCCCTGCCACCTTTCTGAGCCTTTCCTGGCATCTGTCTGTGTTTAGGCCTGATAAACACGAAGTGTGCTGAGGTCTGTCCTGTGGGAGATGCACAGGTGTGCACACACCCGGGGCTCGCTGTCTCGCCACTGTTAATTTTCCCTCTTTTRCTGACAATTGGTGCCTCAGCCTAGTCCAAAAGTGACTGTGGAGAGCGGCTGAGGACAGGGCAGAGCCAGAGACCTGCTGCAGGCAGGAGAGGAGACCAAGGGGTGGGAAGGGATGCTTTGCTTCTCAGCTGCTGGATTTGACTGGAAACCTTCTGTTTACTGACTATAGCAAAGATACTGATGGTTTGTGTATCATCTGCAGCCTGGTTTACATCAGGAGAGGTTTGGGATTCAGCATTCCCTTCCCTTCTGGTGATGGGGCTCAGTGGGGCTTGCAAGTGCTGCTGGAGAAAACTGAGGATGGGGCAGTGCCTGGGAAACTCAGCTGGGGCACACACACCTGGGCAGACTCAAGGCAGTGCGATGTTCCTGCCTGCATGCAGCTAGCCAGAGCTGTTATGTTGATTTTGTGCTCCCTGGAAAGACTTTTTTTTTTAGCCATATTTTTTGTATATCTCTGGCTTGAAATTTATAAAGCGCTTGACCACCCAAGGAGCTTTGCAACTCCACCATCTGCATCGTCGCACAGCAAGCGGGTCCCCACCTGCTTCAGATCAGTTTGAAGGGAAAAAACTTCCAGGAAGGAGCTGGAAGCAGAATTGGATGAAAAATGTCTTCTTAAAAACCCCAAGAATTAGCAGAATCTAAGTGGCACAATGAAGGAATCTTTGGCAAGAAAGCAAGCTGTGTGAATAAGTCAGGAAGCGAAGGGATGAAGGGAGACTTGCTTAGATTTAGACCTAGGAAAGACTGTTCAAATGCACAACTTCTGCAAACCCAGGGCACGAGAAAGACCAAGGAGAGCACGCTGGAGGGCTGCTGGCTCAAAGCTCAGGGTGGAGTATATAGGCAGGTTATGTGCCCTCTTCCTGAAAGCGGGAAAAACACCTGGCTTTTGGATGAGGAGGAGGATCTAAAGGCAGCGTGGGAAAGGGACTGAATGCAAAATTAGAGGTTAAGAAAGATGTGCAGAAATGAGATCCCAACCCCATGAACCCATGTCAAGTTAGGTTTTACAGGTTTGGATCAACCAGCAGCAACTTGCAACAGGASGTTTCTGGGATATTTACATATTTTGTTGGGATTCTTGGGCACCTAAGGAGTGGGTTTGGGTGCCCAACAGCAGAGAGTGGGCAGTCTCTCTCCTGCAGTTTTTGAAGGTGGGTGCTTAACCCCCTTATCAGCTCAGGGGTGGGATTGTGTATGAGGGATGTGTTCAATGTAGTGCATGTGTTTAAGAAGGGCTTGCTAAGGGATCAGGGCCCAGTACTCAGAGCTTGGTCACGTTTTTCTCAGAGAAAGACCATTTACAGAGACATGAAGGCAAATGGGATAAAATGCAACATGATTTATCAAGCAAGATTAACCTGAAATCCCTAACTGATCTTGCAGATAAAGGAAATCCAACAGTTCTCCTCCTTCAGGATTTCAGTGAATCCCCTGTCTTTGTGCGCTGAATATTTAACAGTATAAGCCGTGCTGGAGAAGATGGGGATTAATTAAATAACTGAGAAATAGGTGACGAATTGGCTAATAGGGCCCAGTAATGGAAGGAGAGTTTTTTCAAGGACTGGGCTGCAGCTTACTTTGATCACTCTCTATGTACATTAAAGGCCTCAGCAGATGAACAGGGACATTTGCTGAGGGAACCTGGTGGGGAGGATGGCAAAGACACAAGGAACTTTGGGACACTTTAGTGAAGGGACATGGAACACCATGAGCACACAGGAGGTCAAAAACAACTGGTACAGCATGGTAAGGGACACTCTACTGTCCCCCAAAGCCCCACGGCAAGAGGGAGCACACTCRGCTTATCACACGTGGTGCACCAAGGCTCCGAATTTCCTCGTGCCCTGCTCCATCCCTGTGCCTGGAGGCATCTGCAGCTGCAYGTTGGATGCTGTCAGATGCAAAAAGCTGTGATCTAATCAAGCAGTGCTGGTGGTATCACGCCTGGCTCAGCACCCCCTTGTTCACAGCTACCAGGGAAACCTGTCACAACCACGCTCTGGTTTTCTTGCTATACTTCTCCCTGCTGTCACCCATCTCTCTGCATGCCTGATTTCTGACTAATGTAAATACACACCCCCTTCTTTAGCATAATGAATACTAATTCCTTAATATGTGTTATTTTCTACTGTATCTCCATTTCCCTGCTATCCGTCTCAAGAGTGCCAACAATTGCTATCACTGTTTGACTGCTGTGTGTATATAATTAGAACAGTTGGCTCAGGTAATTTCTTTTTGCTTCCTTCAGTTCCTTCCTCTGCTTTCCTCTAGTCTGTCTTTTGGGGTTTTTCTTCATTTCAGGCTCTTTGGAGGAAGTTTGCAAAGCAGGGTGTGTGGCTTTTAACTCTCYCACCCATTGAATTGGAGGCCACCAACTGCTAAACCCTCTAAAATGTCTGAGTTTGTTAAACTCTCCTGAGCAGCCGACTTCCTCTCATTTTCCATTTCTTATCCCCGAGGCTCGAAGTGGAACTTTGCAGATGATGTTTCTGCAAGTGGATTGCCTGGTTGAGGAAATTGCCTGGCTGGTTTTGTTCCCCCACTGTTGCCAGGCATCTGGCCCTGCTGGTCTTCGGCTCACCCCCAGYGTGCCCAGGGAAGGGACATGCCAGGACCTGGCCCATCACCTTCAAGCCATCATTGCTCCAGCAACAGGGAAAGGAAAACTCCCAGTGGCTGAGGGATTCATGTGGAGACACCAAGCAAACCCACACTGGAGACGTGGGAAATTCCTGCTCTCCTCTGTCCCCGTGTCAGAGCTTGTCTTGAAAGATTTCCTTTCACAGGGAAGTACTTGTTTAATTACAGCTATTGCAAAGACAGTTAATAGCTGATGAACACAGCAGTGTATTTTAATTGAATATATTGAGCACGCTGAACAAAAAGCACAGCTCTTGACCTTTCTCATGACTGAAATGTTAGAACAAGCTTCCCTGCGTTCCGAGCCCATGGAGAGCGTGGAGGGGACCACCCATTGCTGTTAATGGAGCCRCCCATGTAAATCCCTTTGTGACAGCTCAACAATGGGCTGCCTAACACGGAATTAGTTTCATTTCATACAATTATTGTTCGTGGTGGAGGGGAAAAAAAGGGGGARGGATGCTCTGGCTAAGCAGAGCACTCCAGGTTGCTCCGTCCCTGGCCACTCCAGCCTCAGCCATCCCACAATAACACTTTTGTTAATGCCTGGAAGACTTTGGGTGATTTAATGCTGGTGGCTACAGTTTGTCATTGCAATGGGACAGATCTGTGAACTAACCACCCTCTCCTGCCCTCCAGGATCAGGACAAGATGAAGCCAGATTTATTCAGGAAGCTGGGATGCCCCAYTGCCCACCTGGGCACAGGAGCTGCAAGGATGTGAGACCCACACCCCTCCCTGTCCCCTCACCCCAGCCAGCTCCTGTCTGCATTGATTTCTAAGCTTGTGATTAAAGTTTGCTCATGCTGTACTTTCCTGAATTGGCACTCCGGTCCTTACTCCAGCAAAAACTCGCATTGATCCGTGCTGGAGCACAGGCTGAGTAAGCCCTGGGGGACCAGCTGTAGATCTGCAGCGTGGTGCTYTTCAGACACACGACAATTTCAGCGCAATTTTCTGACATTAAAACAGCATTACCRGCGTGTCTTTAACTGGCCATAAATAGAAACCTCGGCTTGTCTGTAGCGGTTTGATATTCCAAGCTAGGCAAGAACATTTAGTCCTGGCTCGCAAGCCATTTTATCACCAAAAAGGAATTTTGTAGGTTAGATAAGTCAAGAGTCAAGAGTCTTGCAAAACTTCAGCCCGTGTCTGTGAGCTGCAGTGAAACTGCATCTCATATTCAAGTGCAGGAAGAAAAGGAAAGGCTCTTTTAAAGGCTCATGAGAGATGGCAAAAGGATACAAAAAGACCAACGCCATTTTACACTTGTAAAAATACCCCTAGTAGATTCATATTTTTTAATCTTCAGTACAAAAGCTCCATAACTACAGCAAGGCATTAGTTTCCGATGACTAGCTAACCTTTTTTTCTATAGCCTCTGGCATTAAAACTCTCAGTGAAAAGACACTTAAGAGCTAGTTCGGGCAGTTCATTTTCTGTCAATCAGCTCTTAGGCTGGAAGTATAAAGGCAGCAACATGACAAGATTTCTATTTTAATATCTTTACTCTTGATAAGATAATCCTAGAGGAACGGTGGTGATCAAATATTTRCAGGCAGTGCTCACTGACACAGTCTGTTGTAAAATTAAATACATAAAATTATGTGGGGATAATGTTAATGTTGTGATAGAAGGACAAAAGGCAGCGTGCTCGAAATGAAGGTTGACTCTTCCTAATATATCCTCTGAGGCAGGGACCGGCGCTGCCGGCGCCCGGAACAGAAGAGCTGCTTTCATTTCACATTTTGTGACCTTTCTCTGCTTTTCAGTAGCTTGTTTGCTATTTAAACACATTTGCTTACTTAATGATCTTGATTTTTAAGTATGTATTTGTGAGTGTGTCCTGAGTGTCTCTCTGGGATGCACTGCATGGCYAAGGAGGCCTGGGATTTTACACTGAGCCACCCCCTTGGGAGCCCAGGTTTGGTCCCAGCCCTGATTTGGGCTGTGCAGAGCAGGGGGCACAGGCTGGGGGCACATGTGGGGTCTTTGCCAGGTCTTTGCCTACATCAGTCAGAGTGAGCAGTTACTCCTGGGGAGCTCTTCCTCTGCACCCTGCAGGCATGCACGTGCCTCAGAACAGATGGAAGTGCCCAAATTCCCTGTTTTACTGACCATGAGACTTACAGCAAACGCACTCAGGGAGAAACCATTACAAATGTGTTTTTTTTGTCTTCCCCTTCTCTCTGTGCATTCCTGGTGGGACATGCAGTGAGCTGAAGGCCCTGTCCTGCCTCAGCTGTGCCAGAGGAGCACTGGCAGCACCACCACACACCAGGGCCCCACCACTCCTCAATGGCGCTCCCCTGACGCTCAGCCCTCAGAGCACGGGGAAAATGAAGTGCTGGTTTGGGCTGAAAAGCCAGTGCTGGCTAATATGGGAAATTACTCCAGCAATCATCACTCTTTTCCTGTCACTATGGTGACAAAAGAAATGACAAAAGCCTGAGCAGAAAGATATGGTGACACAAGTAGAGAGGGACAGAGCAAATGCTCGGCAGCTGTGGCCGGGTCAAGGCACATCCAAGAGGGGACAGGCAGTGCTGGGAACCTGTGCTGGAGCCACCGCTCCCTGGTGGATGCAGTTGTGTCCCACACAGGGGTTTGCAGTGTGACACAAGTACGAAAACCATGTTGCACCAAGTGCCAGAGTCAATGCAGCTACGACAGACCTAAAAAAACATAATAATTCTGGTTGTATAAGGCTTTCATGCCACAGCTTTAATCCTAGTGCACTAACCATTGATTCTGCACCTTCCTCCTCAGCAGGACTTGTTGTTTGGCACCTGCCCTAAGGGGGTCTGCAGCCAGCCCGGCCCCCTCCCCACAGTGTCAGAGTCTGAGCATTGTTAGAGGACACGGCGAGGAATTCTGCTCTTCCCAGCCAAAGCAATGATCTCCTGGGACTTAGGAACAGGTGTCCAAAATGAATGGGAAAGCACAGGGGGACATGCCTGGAAGCAGCCCAGGACCAGGAGGAGCAGCTGAAGGCAGGCCAGTGGCTCTGGCTGCTCGTCCCTTGTCTCTGCAGTGCCACTGGTTGTGTTTCCCTGAGGCCCTTCCGGCACCCACCACCTCACCATGCATAGGGACAAGGTCACCAGCTCCCAGATGCCAAACAGCAGCTGTCTGAGCTGCTCAAGGAGAAGAATATCTTGAAGAAACTCCAAAGAAGAAATTGGGCTGTTGCAGCAAAATGTACATGTCCAAGGACAACTTGCTCAGGAGTCTCAGGTGGAGAAGGGRTGCCAGTGCGTTGGTGCCCATCCTGCAGTGACACTTCTAGCCCTGGGGGCAGGAGCAGGTCACCAGCAGGTTGAGCAGTACCCAATGTCTTTGCCACATTAAGCTGAATTTTTATTTTCTTGGAGTCACCTTCTAAAAGTTGGGAGGAAAAAGGGTGAGGTGCAGGGGGGAGCAGAGGAGAGTTCTGGAGGGAGCATGGGGGAAAATCTTCATCCTGAAATGCCAAGCCAAACATCCCCCCTGCCCCACCACATCTTTTTTTTTTTTTCAGRAGGGAAAACTCTCTTTTCCAGCCAGCTCTACTCATGAGTGATTGTGCAGAGCTCTGCTAATGGGCTCTGCCAAGCTGTGGTCACCCTACGGAGCTATTGGCAGGAGAGGTGGCAAGTTGGAGAGGACTACAAGGGAACTCTGCATGATATTTTTTGATGAGCTGATTATTCAGGAATTTCACAAGAGCTGAAATATATCACTCTGTTCTGAAACTCACAGCCCTGCCAGCACACAGGACAGCTTACACGAGCAGCAGCATTTTCTCCTTCACAGCCTTGCTGGCCTGCACGTCAGGAACCAGATGCGGGAATCGGACAAGGCTTTTCAGCAGCCGTCGACCACAGTGACAGTGAGAGGTGGGGAGTGGATAGGAGGACACAGAAAGCTGACATAGAAATTATTTTGGTACTTTCATGGCTGTCACTGTGTGTGTATTTGGGCTTGAAAGTTTTTCATTAGCTCTGTGGGTACTGGGGCATTAAGATTTTTATTGCTTTACAGCCAGGGTGTGAGATCACCCCCAGATCCCACATGGATTCATGTATTTTTATTTCAGGAGTGCTCAGTCCCTGGCCACATTTCAGGGTGCTGTCACATGCCAGGAGCTGGCCTTGACTCCCTCCATCGCAGCCAGGACCCTCCRTCTTAGCATCGTCCTGAGTCTGCAGCCAAGTCAGGCTCCCACTGAGACCAACAGAACATTTTCCCTTCTCCCCAGCATTAATTAAAAACAAATCACTGTGTTATTTGAGCACAGAATCATAAGAGAGCCTGATACCTGGGGGGTGGGTGAATGTGTGCTGGGGGAGCTTAGAAGCAGCACAAATTTCTGAATTACCACACGAAGTCTTCAAGGAGCTGACACGGCCCGTCCCCAGCCCACTGATCTGTCAGCACAGCCATTCTCAGCTACCTGGGGTGGCATCAGCTGTGCCCCATGGAGGACCAGGGGCTGGTGCATCTGCATCTGGAGCAAGAACAATGCTGAATTGCTGAAAGGCAAGTAACAAATATCCTCATGCTGCACTCACAGCCTTTGCTGAAAGCACTTGAGCTGCCTGGCATGGCAGGAACTGGATGCATGGGTTGATGGTGTCCCCATCAGATGTGTGCTCCCAATAACCCGTCTGTTCTCCCGTGCATGTCCTCAGACACCTCTTCTGCAATTTCCTTTCCGGGGCAGGCAGGGGACAGAGGACACGTGGAGCCACATCCTGCTCCCAGCCTGCTCGTACCAGCCCATGGGGAGCACTGTGGCTGAACCACGGCTGGTTTGCTCATGGAAATAGAGGCACACAGGGACAGCCCCTGCAGCCCTTCAGAGGAACTGCTGCTTCAGGAAACAAACTCTTAGGAACCGAAAAAGCCTGGGAAACTTGCTTGTGTGTAAGAACAGGGAATGAGGGTCTGAGCTCTGTCCTGCTATGAAGCCACCCAATCAGGACCTCCTCTTGTGCCATATCCATCCGAGCCCCTGCACAGGTGATTTTTCCCATGCTTCCTGCTTTGAGTGGGGGAGCTCAGCACCCTGCAGCATCCCACAGCCCAAAGGCAAGCCCTGGGCATGACCCCCACGTGGGAGAACAATTAAGGTTGAAAAGGACAAAGATGGTTACAAAGGTCATTAGTGCCATCAGCACAGCACCTCCTCACATTTGCAGCAACTGCATCTCTGCATACAGCTCCCTGCCTGTGGAAAATTAAGTCTGTAAGAAGTATATAAATGATCCAGACACCATCCTCAAGGCCCAGGTCTTAAAAAAAGGCGAGGGTTTACTCCACATACTGCTGCAGGATGTCATGTACTTCATGRTCTGCCTTTTCTAATCTCTCCTTATCTCTCACTCCAATCCTTTCTCATGTTCCTCATCTATTGCAAATTCCCTTTTCAAGCTGGAGCGAAGCACATAAATATTTTCATGCTGCATAAATAGGTTGTTTTGTGCATAATGTCACAGGAGGCTTTTTTTAAAAACAGGACCTTTAGTGCTGTGATAACGGCCTCCTCATTTACACAAATGAAATCTTCCATGGAGCTCAGCACTCATCTGCTCTGCAGCCCCCATGAAAAAGGGTTGGCGCAGCGCCCGCCCATCGCAGGCTACGGAATTAATACAGAATATTCCATACTAAATAGGAAGCCATTGAGCACCAGGTTTGAAAATACCTTGCAAATGTAACTGATGCTCAGGGTTTTCTTTTAGCGTTCCCCAGCAGCAGAGCCGTTGTCTTCCTTCTATGTGAAATCACAGCTACTTGAAATGCTAAAGTGCAAAAGGACAACCATTTGTGTTGGCCCATTTGCCAGCGTCTTTGACCATTCTGTCTGCTCACCTTACCTTCTCTGTCACTTCTTGCTCCCTGACCTTCATTTCCTGTTTATTCAGCCCTTGCTCAGGGTCTAAAAAGTGCAGACACCATCAAAATGGACTTTTCATTTACTCTGCACGGAAAAAGAAATAATGTTACAATCTGTACAGTTTTTAAAAGGGCTAATGGAAGATATTGGGGGCTACACTGGGTCATGGTAAGTCTTTGAATCAAACTGGTTTTCAGGACCAATATTTAAATAGCCTTATATTCCAGTAAAAACTGGAATCAATCATCAGTGATTTTGCTCCAGTATTTCTATTTATACTTGACAAGCATAAAGACTTCAAGCCAATGGACTGAATTGCTCTGCTGTACAGAGCAGAGAGAGACGTGGGGAAAATTATGAGAGTTCGTGCATGGTGCATTTTCATACTTCTCAGGTCAGGTTGTAACCCTCCAGGACAGACTATCACGGAGCAGTTTAATTCGTTCTGGATCATGACCACACTGTGCTGCCAGGCTGGCAAAGCACTGCCAGGGCTCAGGTCTGGACCTCACCCTGACCTCCTCAAGCCCTCAGGTAGACTCTGCACCCTCAGCATGACCCTTACTGAAAGATCTGGGAGCATTTTGTTTTTCATCCTGAGTTTGGGGGGCACAGAAAGCTTTGGTTGTTTGCTTCCCTGCAGTTCCARAGGATTATGGGTGCTCTTTTCATGCGCATCTTGCAGACTAATTTCTTCTCTCTTCCATCTGTTGTTTGACTTCTTTTCCTGTGTTTCGTGTTAGCAATCAACAGCTAASCCATGGTGGGTTCCTTCCTGTGCAGGGCTCTGAACACAGCATTCCATGCCCAGAGACTGTTCCACGTGGGTGGCTCCCACTYGTTGTTTGTTGCTGGAAGCAGCCATTCGTGCCAGTCTAACCCTAATGGGATTACTATCCCATGAGCACCTTTACATATTAATTGTTTTACAGRAGTGTTTTGTATCACCTTAAGCTCCAGAAGCCTTGTCATAATGAAWTAAAAGAACAGAGGAAAGAAAGATGTCAGGAAGCTTAATATTTCTTGTCACAGACCTCATCTGAAGAAAAAAGCAGCTCTCCAAGTTTATCTTGGCTAGTCTGTAAAAAAGCCTTGGTTTGTGTGAATTGTCATACTGCTAAAAGATCTAATTTTTCTATGATAAAATAGCCTACATGCAATAACTGAATGAAAGAGCACAACATGCAGTAAACACTTTATAATGTACCTAAACGCAGTTGCTACCTGATTTTCCCAGCACTTTATTTCAATTTAGGCCAAGGGACAATTTAAAAAGATTCATTCCCAAGTACACCATTCAGAAAAATATGAGTTACAATTCAGAGCAATATTTTGAACCAGTGCCGTTTAGTTGTCTTAGCTGAAATTCAACCTTGATGATATCCAAAGGTCCAATAAAATTTTTCATAGAAGAATCCCATATTTGTAGAACATAATAAAATTGTTGAGCTGCAGCTCCAGGGCCACTGAGAACTGGAGAATGAGGTCGTTCTTTCTGGGGACTTTCTGATGTCATGGGATGTGTTCCAAACACTTTGTTACCTGAGAAATATCAAGCACAACAGATTGTTACGTATAATAGCAGCTTTGATCTTTGTTAGTAAGACAAAATGTGAGGCTGTTTATTACTAACGACTTAGGTGCTCATTAGTACGTTCTGACAGGAGTCATTGACAGCAACAGGCAGAGGAAATGCTCAGTGTTAAACCCCCACACAGCTCACTGCAGCTCCTATTACGGCCTGTGCAGCAGAGAAAGGAGAAAAGCCTTGCACACAATTATTTTAAAATTATTTACAAGAGCAAGAAAGAGATTTGTTTGATTTATTATCCGCTTTTTCAATAAAGTGCACTTCCAAATAATACTAATGCCTGCCTTTCACATCGTGCTTTTCATTCCAAACTCACAAAGCACCCTTGGACAGAGGTCAGGATCATTTTACAAAAAACAAACATGAAGTGAGGCCACCTCTCTGATGTCCCTGAGTAAGACAGCGCAGTCCCCGGCTCTGTTGACTGCTGCTCATAGGAACAAAGGATTAGAAAGGGCATCTAGTGTCATCAAATCCAGCTTCTTACTCTTCAAATCTATTTTGCTATAATAACCTCATGCAAGACTCTTTGGGGCTCATGATCTCTTATATAAGCTCCTACAAATAATCTTTCAAGACCATCATCTCTTGTATATCCTCATCTATCCTGACCCTGTGGTGGGGCTCTGCCTAAAGCCAACGTATTTGGGATGTGTGATTTGGGATTTGGGACCTTGACCCTGAAAACGCCCCCAGCCTCACATGCTGGGGAATGAACGGGGCATTTCTTGCCATCTCTGCTCCAATTTTATGCATCTCTTGGTGGTTCATCTCTGTAAAAGACCTGTAATAGGGGCTGTGACAGACCTGGAATGTGTTCCTGAAACAGAGAAATAGAAATGCTGGGAGCCTGGCAACTGCAGCCGACTGCAGCTGCAGCAGCTGTGTGTGAGATCCCTGCACAAACTCACAGTTGCTATTGCAGTGGTAGCTGGAGGCTTGCAGCGGATCTAGATGCTGACACAAATGGGGCATTTGGGTTTATCCCTGCAATACCTCTGCTTTTGTGTGGGGACTGACATCCTGGCCAACAACAGAGCCTCAAGTACACTCAGTCCAACATATTTCCAAYGTCCATCACCCCCTTCCTTTCTCAAATAACTACTTACTAGAGGAGTTATTAATGCCTTTCCACCTACACAGCCTGGATACTGACACTCACACAAAGGCAGTGCTCAGGCTTTGAGGTCATGTTCGAGTTGCTGGTTCGAACGTCTCTCTGGGCAGTTCTATTGTGCAGCAGCTACAGCAATAGGATACCGCGATAAAAACCCTGTGCTAATAATTGAGCATGAAATGGGCTTTTGGCTTGGTATCTTCAGTTTTGTACCTTCACTTCAGAACATGTTTAGAGCWGGCTTCAATACTGGGAAAATTATTTCAGCTTATTAAACACAAAGCTGTTACCCGAGTGTTAGACGAGGGCACGGCCCCCGAACTCGCTCCCCGGGGCTGCGCGCGAGGCTCGGAGCTCGCTGCTGTTGTGGCTGCAATTCCCCAGCCACCCACTCCTTTGTTTGATTGTCTTTTCTCACTGAAACATATGTTTCCCGTTCCGATGGCATTCCGAGCAACAGTCTCCATTGTGAGCCCCTCCTGACTGACAGCTCGATGGCAGCCTGTGAATCGCTCGGCACGTGTTTGGTGACTCTGCTTCGAGGAGGGGCAGCCTGCTCAGTCACTGCAGCCTCTGGCAGCCTTGGGGGCAAGAGATTAGCACCACCGGAGCACAGGGTTGGGTATAAAAATACCCAGCCACGGTTGATATTGTCYTTATTTGAAGCTCAGCGTTGTCCTGCACTCAGCTCTTTTACCCCAGGTCCTGGGACACAATGTCCGTCAGTTGTGCTCCGTTTCCCCGTTTTCCTCTCACACAATGTGACACACAGAGCCTGATGATGAATCAAGATCACACTGGCAATATTTGGTTTTGACAGGCAGCCCGGGGAGGCATTCAGGCCACTGGATGTGCAGGTTGAGAGAACATTTAGCTCTCTGTCAGAGTTTCTTCACCAACACTAACACATTTGCTGCTTTGCCTTTATGCTGCACAATGTTGTCTGTGTCTCTGGCCCTGATGTTTCTACTGTAGCTATAATTACAGGACCCAAGCAGTGCTGTATGGAATTCATGTACTGGACAGCTGAATTAAATGGACACCTATAGGGAAATGAAAGTCCAGAGAACGAGGTGTATAGCTTTCAGCACAGTACCACTTCCAGCCTCAAAACAGAGCCCTGGAGTAGGTGTCAGAGGGACATTATTGCCTCCCACAAGAGGATGGCATTTCATTTATAACTCTATGTAACTCTCTTGTAGCTTTGTTTGTATAATAAATAATTGTATGTTTCAACCAGAAAAATAATCAACCTTGTCACTGAGGCTGCTGTGCATTAACACACCACATTTATTTAGGGAAGCCTTTTGGCCTGAGCTTTCTAGCCTGGGAGTCACTGCTGTACACAGCCACTGCACCACTTCTGGCTGTTTACATCTTCCCTTCAAGAGGTAATGCAATTCCTGTGTATAAACCTTCTCCCTGCTGCAGAGTTGGAGGGCCTGGATATTTTACACTTAAAAAATGCCAGCAAGGGCCAGATTGTGTTTGCTGGATTTCTGCTCATAATTAACGTTCCTTGCATCCCACTGAAATGACAAAAAGATTACTTTATATGTACTTACTGCAGAAAAAAGAGAATTTTGGGTGGAAAAGCATAGACCCTATGATCTGATCCATCTTCTCTTTGCTATTTCCAACTACTTAAAGCATAATGTCACACTGAAATGCACACTTGGAGTGCTGCATTCTCTTCTGACAGATTGTTATGTTTTTCAAGGTGACCTTCATAAAACATGTTTCTTTTGAAGCTTATACTTCACTCTGGGGTCATAATAGTTTCACACAGACAAGCAAACTGCCAGCTCCTGCTTTCTAATTAATGCTTCTTGGAGGCTTCTGAGTGGAGGATATAATTAATAGCACTTAAGTCTGGAGTGCAGAGAAATCTATAGCAGATTACTGGGATGTGTGTTTACTTCAGGATTGTACACAAACAGCTCCTAGACCATGCCTTCTGGGAATCCTCCAGGCCCTGGCACTACCTGGCTTCAAACTCCAGTGTCGGCACTCAAAAAGTTGCCCTGGTTATACAGTGAGGCTCTGAAACTGCCGAGGGGTCTCTGCTTGCTGCACCCCTTGTCCCTGCTCCCCTTCCCCACACCACGGCATGTTGGTTTTCACCTCTGCCTGGTGACTCTGCTTTGCCAACGGGAAGCATCTAGTGCAGGAAATACCCCTGACTGTGCCTGTGTTGTCACTGTGGTGCCCACAGCCTGCTCTGTGGTCCACAGCGTCTTCTGGGGCAGACTGTGCCCTCACTGTGTCCCAGATCCACTCTCTGGACCCCAGGCATAGTCATTATTTTGTGCTTTTAAGCAGTTTAAAGCACCAGAAATAATAGGAGGGTTTTTCTTACAGTAAAACGAGCAAAAAAGGGTGTTGCAAGTCATTTTGTCAGACTCGCCTAAATTTAGGGAAAGTGATGGGATTGCTCCRGTGTTCACTCTCCTGCATGCAGTGTGGACTGTCACACTCCAGAGGTGCTGGAGCAAAATCAGATGCAAGTCAAATTGCCAGTTTAAATTCCCCCTGGTCAGCTGTTGCTATCAGTGGAAATTTCCCTGCTGAAGTCAATAGAACAGCATTTTTCCACACATGCCGAGATCTTGGTGCAGAACAGGCAGCTGTGAGTGCTCTCAAAGAATGAGTGGGAAAAAAAATTGTCCTCTCTGAAAAAGCTGGAAAGACTGTGTTATCCAGAAACATTGCCAGACTGGGGACAAGGGGGAGAATGGACATCAGAACTCCTGCAAGACTATGCTGGACACATTATTTGGAGAGGTTTTTACAAGAATTTGCCGTATTGCAGGACACAACATATTCAGGTGGTTAAGCAATTAAAAGCTTTCGGGTATTTGTAACTCCAAAAGCACTTGGCAACAGAATATCACTGTCAACTTCTTTATGCAGAGGGACATTTTGACATTGTACTTAAGACTGACTACTTTTCTAATGGCATAAAAGTATCACTTCAGTTACACATAAAACAGGAAAACTTCTACCGAAACTTGTGCAGCCTCCTTCTTTCTTCAGAAATAACAACACAGACTGAAACTGCCTTTGAAGAGAAACATTTTTCACATACTATCTGAAGGTTAGTAACTCTTTTAATCTTTAGCCTTTTTGCTGGCATGTGCAATTTAAAATGCACAAAACAGACTATCAAAACACCCAGCTACACATAGTTGGGAAATTCAAAAGGCACATCTGAAAATAGGCTTGGAAATTAGGATGCTGCATCAAATCCTGCTCTTTGAGTAAGGACTTTTTCCCTGTGGATCCACCTCAAAGAACAGCCAGTTATCRAACACAGCTGACCATAGGACAGCCAACACTGAACAAGAAACAGCTCCCAAAGAGGTAAAATCTTGGTGCTACTAAGAGAGAGAGAGCGACTAACTGGGGAAATTCTGTATCAAATATCCTTCACTCAGAAAGTTTTTTTTTCCCTTTTCTTGCTCTCTTCCAGAGTCACATGAAGTTATCCTGAAGTTCAGCTCTGCAGGCACAGCTCTGTGAGCAGCCCTGCAGAGCCTGCACGTGCTGGGGCTGTTCGAGAAGTGACAAGTCCTTCTAATGAGATGGATACAGAGGCACGGGGACACCCAGTGAAAGAGCAGAAACACATGCAAAACACAAATTCACTCCCTGATTTCAGTTTCATCCGCTCTAGGCAATTGCACACGTGAATAAAACAACTAAAGATAAGCATTTTCTCAAGGGTGTAAACTCAGCAAGGCTAAATGGGTTCATTTCTTTAAGCAAGTGGGTGGATATTTTGGGTCATTTGGGGACTGATGTAGAAGCACTTAACTGTAGTTAGTCAACCAGGCAAGAGGGATCAGCAACAGCAGATGAAGTAGGGAGGCAACCAAGAGCTTCTTGCCTTATTCAAGTATTTCTTAGGAAAAACAAAAGTCACYTGCAAGTCCTTCTTGATCAGACTGTCTATAAATACAGGTAAAAGGTACTACAGTACCTAGTCAAGACATGTACGAGTTGTGGCAGCTGATGAAGGACTTGTGATAAATGTAAGGGCAGCTGGAAAAACTCTAAAACACAGCTCAGTCTGCCCAGGCTAATCCAGCTAAGCTGGGCTTCTTTGAACAAAACAGTGAAGCAGAAAAATAATGCACAAGGCCTTAAAAAGTGCCATTTATTGGCTGCAGAACACCCACATTCAGCTCTTTCTGACTTTCCCTGCGCTGCATGAAAAAACCTCGAGTCAAGTGTCATTCAGGTAAACCTATAAATGGCAAAATAAATCCTTTGTAGGGGAACTACAAAAATAGCTTCTAAGAAGGGTGCACATAACCTTGTTAATTTGCCAAAAGTGTTCAATCTTCATCACTTTAGAAGCAAGGTTAAGAGAGTAGATACAGGCTGAGAAATGCAGAAGGTGCTCAGATGTACCTTTATCTCAGGTTCAGAGCCTTAAACCTCAGAAGCAAAATAATGTCAGAGAGAAGAGATTGACAGTGATGCCTTGTGGTGGGAATCAAGGGTTGGAAGGAYGGCCTGTACTAGGCACTCTCATGATAATGATGCCAGGAAGATTTAATTTACCAGTTTGTTCTAGGAAAGGTAATGACCTTAACATCACAGGAAACTTATCAAGAGGTCATCCACGCAGACACATGCTGATTCATTTTCATAATAAATGGAAATAGATGTCCAGCCACATGAATTTGCTTTCAGGAGAGAATTTATACCATGTATCCAGCTTTGTGCTTAGTATCAGAAGAGATAAAGAACATTTTATTGATATGTGGGGATTTAATTTCAACCCCTTTGAAAATCTCCAGAAAAAAAAGCATTTCCAATTCATTTCTGACCAGACCAAAAAAAATCACCCCAAAACCTACCAAATGAATAATGGGAAACAATATCACTCTGGAATAGGGATGTRCCATTTCCTCCTAAGTACTGTTCATTTGTTGCTGTGCCATAGATGAAGCACCACGTAATGCCTCTGTTAGGGAAGAGTGCTTACACATGCATTACCGAGGATACGCTCTTCCTGGCTGAGTGACTCATTTCTGAGCAGCATATTTCTGAAAAGGTGAGAAGTGGGTGTCTAAATGCAGCTCCAGCAGCCACTGCAGAAATGTGACTGCGTAGTCCAAGCCCTGCTGCTCCCAGCCCTGGAGGTCCCAGCTGCTGAGGAGAAATTTCCTTCCCAGATGGGAATTACATGTGTTCCATGGCTTCTTCTGTGCCCGTCCACAGAAGGGTTGGCACAGCTACTTTGGCTGGAGAAGACAAGAGCATGGTCATGATGCAAGCAAAAGTGGAAAGGGAAGTCTGATGAACTCCAGCTGGAGTCATTCCAAGTGCCACCCAAACGGCAGGATGGCTCGGGGATGAGAGCTGCCCCGTCCGTGTGCCACGCTTACAACATTTAGTTTAGCTCAAGGTTTCTYGAGCTGGGCTGCAAGCAGTGAGTCACACACAGAGAGGAGGGTTATTTATGGGATTTTGGTTCTTCAGAGGGAAAATATGAAACAGTCAGAAATGACAGAGAAGTGAGAGTGCTGGATGATGGCAAACAGCATATGGGGAGCAGGGGAGAGGGAGCTTTTGGCATCCTTGCTGCAGTGCTACATCCCAGCCTAACTCACAGTGATCTCTGGGGGCCAGTTCATTTCTGCTGGAGCAATCTGGCTCCTGGGACTCTAGGTACAAAATGAAACACTCTCAATTTCTCGAGCACCAGTGTTAGTGCTTGCCAAGTGTTTTCTCTTTTCTATTCCTCCCTGCAAATTTTTTTTTTTCTTTTAAGGGCAGTGGAAAATTTAGCAGAACAGGCAGTTTTCCAGCAGGTTTAATTTTGAAAGTAGAACTGATCAGATTGTTTAATACTTGACAGGCGAAGTTAGTATTAGTTTATCCACTCTACAGTCTGAATTCTGCTGGGATTTTGTATGTATAGGTGCATATGCACATCTGGTTGTACACAGACACACCAGTTTTTAGCTCTTCATAGAGCTACCAGGGCTATTTTCTGTCCTAAAACCAGAGGCAGGATATGTTAGGTTAAAGACTCCTCTTAAATAAATGCTGATGATTCTGATTTCCAGCTACACTGTTTTTTTGTTGTTGTCTGGAAACAAAATGCTCTAGCATCATGCTGATTTGTTCAAGGAGAATGTTATTTCAGCCACTGTTGGAGCGCTGTGTCCTTTTGGAAACAACACAATCCTATGAACTTTGGTGTCTTTTGTTCCATTCTAGATATTCTCCCTCTGTCCTCAAGAAGCCTCTGGAGGCTAGAGCAGAGTTTTGGGTGTTGCAGGACTAAGTCAATGTGCAAACCATTACCTCTAATTTTCCTGGAAATACTTCTTCAGGATTGCTGCTTCAGCTGCCATTTCTTCTTCCGTCCTCCACTGGTCAGGGGAATCCTCTTTGTCGTGGCGTTGCAACTTTTTGAGGGAGAAAGAAGAAGAAAAGTCTRTTGATATTTTTTTCCAGTTTTAATGTCAAATTTAGGGCAATCAGTAACTATTCCATGTGTCTGCAGGATGGAGGGAGCTGGTGACGAAGGGAGGAAGGGTGATGGTAACTGGTTTAGAGTGGTGGCAGGGTTCAGCTTTGTGGGCTGGTGGTCAGACACCTTGTGAGTCTTTGATGCAAAGCTGGTAGGTAAAACAATAGGATAACAAACACACTCAGGTACTTTGAAGGGCCCATCACACYAGCGGAGTGAGCTGGACACCTTGTCATTATTTCCTGGAAATTTTACTCTCTGGATTTTCCTGGTCTAGGAACAAAACCTGTTATTTTAAGCATAATTATATTTCATTGATTTCCTGTAAAAAAAAAGTATGTAAAACATACAATTTTTGCATCMAACTTGCAAAACATGCCCCCCAAAATTAGTCCCATCCTGTGTGCAGTAAGTATTAAATRATATTGTCCCAGACATGATAATTTCTTCCTTTGCCACTCAAGAAGGGAGAAGCTGATGGCCTTGCTTTCCTGAAGAGGGGAGTTCCATATCACGGTAAATACTGGCACTTGAGTGACTGTTTGTGCACATGTCCACTCCAAGAATGCCTGACACTTGTCAAGGGAGGGCAGCAGAAACATTTACACCAGACAGCGGAAACATTTGCTCAGCGGATTAAGTACTGAGATTCGAGTGGTTCTCTAGGAACARAGCACAGCACAGACTGTATTAACAGCTCCAGGGCTTCTCAGGAACCTCATAATATCAGCTTTTTGTTAATGTCACAAACAAAGTTGGAAACTAATGAATGTACACCTTTTATTCCACGACAAATTTTAGTATAGAAGATGAAGTGGTGAAAAAACAAAAATGAAGCAGTCATGAACCTGCCAAGCAAAGTGCATTATTGTATATGGGGTGTTTAGCAATAAACTAGGATTGTTAGCATATCTGCAACTCACAGATACTTTTACTTGTGCTGTGTTTCTCCTACTCTGAATTTTGCTCCCAGCTACAGTCCCGTGCAGTTTTACATTCTGCAGCACAGATTTCCCCCTGCTCAGCAGATGAAGCTGCATTAGAAAGCCATTTCCTTTCATGCCAGTACAATGCAGTAGCTGTAGGCAAATTAAAGTGTATTACTGTTCGACTCGGAGACTACTAATCTTCATTGTTACATTAGCACTAAGTGTGTTATAAATCCATCTTGTAATAATGCCACAGAATGAGAGAGAAAGATTTAAAAGCTGGGGACTGGTACAGTGCACACAGTATCAACACACACCTCTGCGTCCACGTGCCTGCTCTCACCCACTGCACACACCTATAGGGTGTGTAGGTACCACAGCTGACCTGGCAATGGGTTATTGGAGAGAGTATCCATCATCCTGTACTTTCCATGCACTGGGAATCTCACACTTCACAAGAGGACAAAGCAGGTGGTGGTAAATGAACTGTCTGACTGAGGTGTGAGCTGTTTTCTGAAAAAAAGCAGTGTCTTGCTCATTTGACCTGGCATTGGCAGGAGATACAGCAGGCAACAGCTGGAAGGCAAGGGAGAGCAGCCCCTGTTCCTCAAGGTCTCCTTGTTTAACCTGCAAGGATTGCTTTTAGTGACATGATTTGGCTGCTCTTCTCCCTTGCTCTCATTTCTGCACAACCCAGGTGAGAGCTGGCTCCATGTCGAGACTGGTAAAGTGAGGGGGTGGCTTGTAGGTTGTGAATTTTTCTCCTGTCCAAAGAAACTGAAGTAAATAGTAATAAGGAGGGTGAACCTGAAACGGGTGTTGCTGTTGTCTAAATTAAAACCGGGCAGTTGCAGACCACAGTGACTTCCCAAAGCTGGCAAAGGCGAGGGTTTCTTCTGCTACATAACAGCTAACCTTTAAAAATAATCAATCTTTGACTTGAGGTTAAAACAGATGTATGGGGAGCAGCCACGAATCCTGAAAGTTGCCTGGAAGCCCAGCCCACCTCAGCAGCTCTGGCTCCCAGTGCACAGCCCCCAGGACACACAGCAAGCCCAGCCTGGACAGGAGCTCAGCGCAGGCATCTCGTGGCCTCTCCGGCTGAGAAGGTGCCTCCACATTTTGTGGACACACTGAGAATGTCAAACAACAGCCTGGGGTGTTAAACCACTGCCACAGCCAACGTGTTCCTTGTTCAACTCACTCGCAGATGAGTATTATTTGAGTATAAAACTGCTACATCTACCCCCAAACAGGATCCCAGGAGTGTTCTGTGCTCAGACCTCTCACTGACACAGAAATGTGTCAGTCATTTCTGAGGTGCCATAGGCAATTATCACCCCAGTGCCACTTAGTTTGGGATATTACCTAACTAACACTGTAGATATTTGGAAAACCATCTCTGGTGGCTGCCTACCCTTCTCTGCCACCACCATCCTGCAGCTCCAGGACAAGCCAAACCATGCAGCCAGACACTTTGATGCATAATAGTTAAATTATGGATAACCTTGCCAGCTGAGGAGACCAGAGGAGGCCATGAAGTTGATGAGAGGACTCTGGAGCACATCCCCTGTGAACAAAGGCTGAGAATTTTGACTGTTCAGCCTGGAGAAGAGAAGGTTGTGTGGAGACCTCACAGCACCTWCCAGTGTCTGAAGGGGGCCCACAGGGGAAGGAGGGGGACTCTACATCAGGAACTGTAGTGGTAGGACAAGGAGTAATGGGTACAAATCATGGAGGCTGGAAAGCACAATGCAGGTCCATCTGTGCACCTGCCTGGTTCTTCAAATCTCCTGGCATCTGCTAGGGATCCCTAATGGTGACAAGGTATTGTGATCATGAATGCGTTTGGTCTCACCTGGTTATTTAATGTGTTCTTATATAAAGTACTTTTCAAAGGGTTCAATTCTCCCTGTGAGGGTTTCTGTAAGCAAAAGCCACTTTATGTAAAATTTTTTGTTTGTTGTAATAAAAAGAAGCTAAGAGAGTCTCCATAGTATTTTGGCTAAGTTCTAAAGCTACTTTCAGGAGACAAAAACGTAGATATTTCAGTTATAAATTGTACTGATTTAGAATTCAGGTGAGAAACAAACATAACAGTTGATACTTGTTTCTTAGGGACTTCTGTGCCTTGGAGTGTGCTCATATTCACACACACATCCAAGTCCCAGCTGTGAATCTTTACARACATCTGACTTGCAATTGAAAGTTTGGATTAAACAGGGGAAGCAACGCTCTCCTGCACCTAGAGAACACTCCAAGGTTCTGCTCAGACTAAAGGGAAAAAAAGTGCCTCTATTTGCCAGATATTCCATCTGTAAAAACTGGGGACTTCCCCTTGTTTTCTACCCCTGTCAGACAGTAAAAGCTGGACAACTTGAGCTGACATCCTTATTCAGATAGATCCATACACAGCCTAGGTTGAAGTCTGTGATACTTTCTGTAGAACAATTCTGCTTCTGCAAACTCAGCGCACAACAAGGCAAGGTGAGTCTATCAAACCTTTTCTGTAGGGCTCCAACCTAGTWACCATTTCAAAGCAGTGGTACTTGGTCTGTTTTCCTAAGAGAAAGGTGATGCAAAAGCATCACACCAGGTGGACAAGGCATTTTTCTGCAAAACTCAGAAAGCCCCAAATCCTCTGAAGCCAAACCTGTTGTTTGTAGACACTCACCACAGGAGTGTGTCCGAATCCTAAGCATTAACAGGAAGGTGAGCAACCCCATCAGAACAGCTTGGGTAACTCCACAAGGAGACAACAGGATGAAAGAGCACGAACAGCTCTTTTAGACAATCCCTATTATGCTAGATTTTTCTTTTAATATTCTGAACGAGCACCAAGACACACATTAGTCAATTCTCTAATCGCAGTTGCCCAGCAAATTACGCACTGGATCTGCTCAACATTCTTCAAGCACTGAGACTCTTGTTTATAACTCCAAACATCTTCTTGCCTTGCAGTACAAATAAATGCGCTATTTCTAAGATATGCCCTTCTTCAAGCAGATCATTACTGATGTCTGACTTCTTGGGCTTCCTGATAAATTATCCTCTTCTTTCACCTCAAGCAGAAAATGCTCTTCCACCAATAATCTATGACTGTCAGTCTTGATTACATGTAAACAGYGGAGCTCTTTGAATATTTCTGCTTGTGAAAAGTGTTCATTTTCTCACTCACGTCTCCCAGTGTGACATGCTGGCAGACCTGACAGCTGTGCTTTATGTTATGTTATTAAAGTCGCTAGTGCTGCAGAATGGTCTATGTTTTTATCACTGCAATTCTTAGGGGAAACACAACATTRTTTTATAGCACATTCACATTGGGGGACCTCTCCTTCTTGCCCTTTGTGGAGGAGCCCAGAATTCCCAACACAGCACACTAGGGGGGACCTGGGTCTATGACTGGCTGTTGTTTGAAGTGATATGTATATTATGGTTTTTTCTACTTAYGCCATAACACCATCAGAAAAGTAACCTGTGTAAATATAGAGCACTAGCCAAAACTATTAGGAAAAAGCTTTTATGGTAGTTAGAACTATTCTCACTCCCCATGAATATTTATTGTTGATAGTTAAGAGTTTATAACCTCCAATGCATTTAACTAAAAGAAAAATGATAGTGATGGAGAGTAATTACACCAAACTGCAGCAACATAACAAAACTCAGCTGCTTCAGCAATTATAAAATATAATATTATCAAAACCAGCAGCTAACAAAAAAAAAAAACCAGAATTTTTGCCAATGGCTTGAATCAGAGATTAGGCATTACCCAGATGCTGGTGTTCATTATTACCAATACACCTTGGGATACACAGGCATCTTTTCTATACTTAAATCCCACACTGTGGTGAAATATTCAGAGTGATATTTCAGCATCAGATTAACACRTGAACCATGAGGAGGCTGAAAATCTAATTTCTTCTTGCCAGCAGCAACCCTTTTCCAGAGACTGGAGACAGTGTTGATCCCAGAGCTGTTACACCCTTATGGCTGCAGAGCTGTGTGACCAACACACTCCACAGAACATCCCTGCCCCTCTTCTTCCACTGCAGCTGTGGTGGGGTTTCACCCCGAGCATCCCACCCCATGGGAGAAAAACTCCAGGGCTGTGCTGGCTATGGCTCCTCAGCCCTTGGTGATACTGAAGGGCTCCTGGTCCTGGAGCCATCCTTCCAGCCATCTAAGCCTCCTCTGGTACTGCTTTTACATCAACTTCAYACCCGAATTGCTTCCTTTGCCCTCTTCTCCCTGGTCTTGTCCTCCTTGCTCTTTTGCCCAGTGCTTTCTTTCCTTTCACTTCTCTTTGTATTTATTTTACAACCTCCTAGTAAGACTTCATTGCCACCCCACCCCACAATGTGATTGAATGCAGCATTTACTGCTATTATGTGTACCTGCTGCTATGCTCCAGCCTTTCCTCACTCTCTGCTGTGTTGCTGAAAGGAGTGTGAGCTTTTTTGTCCTCCTCTGCCAGTCCAAGCCTCCTGCCTCCTTCCCATTTGCCWTCAGTTGTGGCTCAAGTCTCGACTTGACCAGGAATGTAAAATGAAAGAATAGTGGATGAAATGCAGTGGTTTCACAGAGCAGCTTCTCAGGGATGCTGGACTCACATGGGCTTGTACATCCTGTTTTACCTATTTGGGGGAAATCCTTGCGGGAGCTGCCAGCCCTGGGCTTGTCCCAGCTGAGCATCGCTCCTCCAGCTGCTCAGGGCCCAGGAAAGGCAAAACCAAGGCAGAGAACAAGCTCAGCAGGCTCCCCCTTGACCACCCGAGGCCTTCCAAACACTRAATTAATACAGAGCTGGAGGCCTGTCTGCCCCATCAGCTGCTGTGGGATCAGGACCCCTTTCCAAGCCCCTTCTGCCGCTGCTCCCCCTCACAGCCCGAGCAGCTCAGGCAGTTCAGTGCTTTCCACATCTCTGGGCCCGTCTCCATATTTAATTACAGCTACAAAACTGCTGTAATTTAATTGCTCTAATTTACAGTGAACACTGCAGAAAAAACCCACATCCTATAATTTTCTCATCTGCTGACTTTGCTTATGATTCTATATTATCCAGATATCTGCTTTTGCATGAATCAGAAATCCCTGATTTTGGGGTGTTTTTTACTTGCTGCATTAAATCTGAATTATTTAAGGAGATGGGAAAAAAGCCTAWATTATCTCCATTTTATATGAGACAATTTTTTAACTATCTACTGGAAAATCCTTTTGCAATTGTTTTACTGCTTCTGCATGAAATATGCTGCTACCTCACAGCTGCTGATATTATTGCTGCAAAGCATATATTCCTTTGGAAACCTCAGTTTATCAAAGCTGTGTTTTAGAGAGTGGTGCTTTTTCCCCCTCCTGTCGACTCTTTGTCATAGTGACTGCAAATATTTTTTCAGTTTTATTGTTGTGCTTTCGGGGAAAGACTTGGACCTCACACTTCACATGGACATGTGAATAACTGCACCCTTTTTAGCAAAGCACTCAGATGAAGAGAATTTTGTGAAAACACATAAAGGTTAAGTAAAACCCTTAAGCATGCATGTTTAAGTGCTTTGCTAAAATAAACTCTGCAAACCCTAGTTTCTAAAAATTCTGATAAGAAAAAAGAATAAATATAAATGGCATCTTAAGAAATTTGCTTTTGAAAATATAAAAGACAAGTAAGCCCACAAGCGGAACGACAGTTGTCTAGAAAACACGTTTGCCATTCGGTGAAATATGTAGATTGCACTCTGAAGAGCTCAGATCTTGACAGACTTCCAGTTTGGCTCCAACTGAGATAAAATTCTTGGAAAGTGAGCACATTATAAAGGAGATACTTGAAGGAATATCCACTGGGATAAGAAGTCCTGCCAAAGACTTGGGGAACTGCTATTTACAATCTGATATGAATCCAGGCAAGAATCTATAAAAGTGTTTAGATACATTTTCACCATGTCCATTGTCCTCCTAGCTAGCAGATAATGTTAGAAACACCTCTGTAGTCTTCCTCACTTGGGAAGAAATGGTGGATTATTGAGGGGAGCTTCCTAATGGCCTTGGCTACAGAGGGCTGTCTACACAAGAGAAATGTGTTGCACAGAGACCTGGTTAAGAAATGGCAATGTCATCAGTGTGATAATGTTGGAGGAAACCTTATCCTGCGTGCACAGTCTGCCATGCAACATTACTCATTTGGAAAAAGGCTATTTTTAATCAAGGAAAAGCACTTTAATCAAGGATAGAGTCAGTGATTCAAAAATTTCATGCAGGTGCATGTATTACTTGACTGAAAGCCTCTTCCCAAAAGGTCAGAGCTGCAGAGAGATGTGCATGTCCCACTCCAAGAGCAGAGATAACCTCGAGGTGCCTGTATCAGGCTGATGTATTCTGGCTCCTGCTGCAGCSAGTTTCAAAGTCAGAACTTCCCCTACTAATCTTCTTAACTTTAGACAAATATTTGCCATACCCTGAGCACACTCAATAAGATTCATGACATGCCAAGGAAAACACATGTGTGTTAAGGAGGTTGATTTGGTTTATTTGCTTTCTTTGTCTTTTTCTGACAGCACAAAGKATACCAGCGGCAGGTCCCACGGCATCGGCATGGAGCCAGTTCCCTGCGCAGGGAATAGGAGCATGGCCTCATCTCCAGGGGGGAGTTTCACTGTCCTCAGCACATCTCTGGGACTTGCAGGAAAAGCCCACAGTGGCCAGAGTGGGTTTCTTCCTCACTGGGGAATTAGCTTGTTCGTATTAAAAAAATCCTCACCTGCAACGACCCTTTCTGAAATTAAGATGAAAACATTCCATCAACGTGTTCTGGACTAACTCACACTCTGAGCCACTCCCTTCACTGACTGTAGGAGGGTTTCAAGGAGATTTCAGTGTCTGAAATGACACATACCACGTATTTGAGGTGACCCACTGGGGTTTCAAAGCCTGCTTTTGTGTGTGTCCTTCTCAGGAGACCCCTCACCCGCCGACAGTCCTTCCCAGGATGATCCYGTCTGCTTTCCCCACAGTGCTTAGGATCACAGCACTCCTGGATAAAGCTACATCCCCGGGACAGCCTTTTCCCCCAGGCATCCCTCAAATACTTCTTTAGCTTTCAGCCTTGCACACGCAAGGCTACTTCACCACCAAGATTGCCTCCCTGGGATTTAGGCAGCCAATACCCTCTAGTAAGTAGGTACTAAAATAGGTTGAGGAATAAATTGCTCTCATTTAACATTCACTCAAAAAAATATGGCTGCATTTATTATGCAGCATATTGTTTTATATACTGTTTTGTTATAATAAGTCATGTTTAAAATGTCATGACATTTAAATCAACAGCAGTAAGAGGGAAATGCTGAAAAAGAGCAAGATGATCAAAAAGAATTTGAAAAATCCTGGTGAGACGTTATGGGCCAAACACCCTCATTACAGTAAAAATAAAGTCACAAAAAAATTTTAAAAGTCATCTGTGAGAAATCTGTTGTAGAGAAACCCACCCTGCCCAGGTCTCTGTGTCCCCGTGGTGTCCCCAGGTCTGTGACAGCTGGGCGGTGGGGGCTGGCTGTGGCCAGGGGGCTTGGGCACCTGCAGCAAAGCCCTCTTGGTGCTCTGCATCCCCTTGCAGGTTTATCCCTTCTCTGTGCTGCCCTTTGCCACTGAGCCCCTGCAATACTCTGGAAAGCTCCACTGCACACACCCTTGGAGCTGGTTAATGCCACTTGGCTCAGGGAGGAGCTGGGCTTCAACGTCTGTGCTAAGTCATATAAATGAACTCTACAAATAATATAAAAGCCTACTTCAACGTGGCTTCATAGGCKTTGAGGAGACACGGAGCCTGCCACATCTACCACTGGAGAGCCACATGCAGAATGGCAGATTTTCACCAGAAGGACTTTTAATGGTAAAAAAGAAAATAGGGCGGATCAAAGGAGCTACTCTGCTCCTGCAGATTCACTGCTCTTCTTTTCCATCGGGTCTGGACCCATATGCCAGCGTCCCTCACTGCTGCCTCCATGCTCCCTCACCCCCCTCCAAGGGAAAAAACAACAACAACTGCAACAACAAAACAGATGGTGATGCAACGAAACATTAAACCCGAGCCCAATACCTGAGCTGTACCATGAATATTTCACTGAGCCATGGGGTAGAAAAGACAACAAAATGACCTTTTCTACCATCTTAGGGGATATCTAACCTTGTAATTGCTATAGACACACTGAAGACACATAAGAGAGAGACAAAGACTATTTAGAAGAAGCTGTGTATATTTTTAAAAACTAGTTTCTGAATGTTCCCATTACAACCTGCCAATATGAATGACATTTACTTTTGCTCTGAGAAATGAAAGAAACTCTAAAAGACAGACTGTATTAAGAATCTATTGCTATTCCACTGATCTAGTGGCATAAGAACCAAACAAGTTTTGTCAAGGGCAAATGCCCCAGAGTCTGTAAATTCATCTCCTAATGTAGCAGCGGTAAAAGGAAAGAAAAAGTCTTCAATGTCTAGAACAGTTTTTAAACCCAGTGGAGGCTCACACATCTTGATGATCCAGTGCCAGTGGAWGGCACCAGACCCATATATGGGAGCAGAATTGGAAATTTCAGATGGTCAGTCACCTCTTCCAGTTTTTCCACCCTATTAATATTGCTGTAAAAATTATTCAGGAAGATCTCTTAAGAGACATCAAATAAGGTTTTGCCCAAATAATTTTTTTCCCTATTGTACAAACTTCCCAAAGATATGTTACCCATAGCAAATATGGTTCTAGATTCTGTTAGGGATGGATGGATGGATGCAGGAGGTGTAAGAGGGAAAGGGAGGAACAGTTTGGCAGACTGTTCAAGCAGACTCCTTCACTCCTCAGATGAAATTGAACTCGTACACAAAATTAAATGATAAAAAAAGTCACAGATAAAGGGCTCAATACAGGAGCCCTCATTTACTTTGTGAAACTCACACTGGGATAACAGTGGCTTTTCAGGGGGTGGAGGGGCACAGGCTGCCTTCATTGTGAGGAGGAGGAATGTATTTGTTCCTCTTCCAAGCTGCAGCATTGGCCTTCAGTTCAAATTCTTTTTCTGGGGAATAAGACCACAGTTGTAGCCACATAATGCCCATGTAGAAGAACAAGGATGGCACAATAGTCAGGGAATAGAATACTCTGAAATTAAGTCAAGTGAAGGGACTGTGAATTTGGGGAGAATTAATTTTAGCTGGATAGATGTGGCAGTTAATTAAGGCTGATAGTTTCTACTAGCAGAAAGGTGGTTTTGACGAAAATATGTTGAAAATATTATTAAACTGCCTAGGAAAAAACAGTTGCCATTGCCCATGCTACAACCTCCCAGACATCCCATGTTTCTGTCTAGAAATCATAAACTGATAGCATTTGCATAACAATTCTTATTTAATGTGTAGACTTCAGTATCATTGCTTTTGGARAGAATTAATATTAAAACCTTTGAGCACAGATATTTTAGAAATATTCATCTGAAAAAAGTCAGAGGGACTTTTTTAGTTTGCAGTATTTTTGCAAGTTCTGTTCTGGTGATGATACTCTGGCAGCAGATCACCACCCTCTCTTTGCATAATCCAGAGGACATGCTCCCGAGCCACAGAAAATCCCACACTGCATGGAGGGGGGAGCACATGACCATGCAGGGTGGAGGGTAGGAAAGGTACAAAGACAACCTAAAGCAACCCAAACACTCCCAATTTTCAGAGACAAAAAGTAATTTTGTATGCTTTCAGTTCAATCAGTTTGTTCATGCCTTAGGAAACAATGAGATCAAYGGAAATGAAAGCAATTTCCAGCAGATATGAATAAAACACGTGGCTCAGCTGAGAAGAACTTGTACATTGTTCCAGAAACTCAGTCAAAGACCTGTGGATTAAACGCTGTGAGAATGGATCATGCATGGACTTGCTTCATCTGAATTTACCAGACCAGGAATTTGCAGGTTTCTCACTCCTCCAGAAGGGAGTTGAYTGGGGACTCAGTTGTGCAGTCACACACTTTGTGGAGAACTTGCAAAATAATTTTATTTATTTAGACACATTTGGAAGTTACAATCAGAACTTCTTTCACAGGTCTGCTGCTACATTTCTCTCCTTTCTTTAGGCCTTTTTTCTTTAAACTATTCTTCAAGCAAAAGTTACTAAAAAAAAAATCCTGTTCTCAGTGTGTTTCAGGGTTTTCCTCTGCACATACTGAGGGGTACAAAGGCTCACAAGCTCTCCCCATTCATCCTGACCCATAATCATTATTACACTTAATTGCAGAAGACACTGTCTTCACAGCTTTATTTCTCATATGACATCTTGTGAATTGCTTTTAAGAAAAGCCATTTACACAACTTCTATATATATGTAAACTAGTACTCCAATGTCACATTCTTGTTTGCACATACCCTTGTATTCATGTCAGCTAGTCCTAATGCAAAAGCAAGTGGCCCTTCATGTATTTCAGTTAGGAAACAGTAGCAYGGATTTTCATACAACAAAAGTTTGACTGATACTATGCAAAATCTGTTCCACTGAAAAATTGGCATCTTGCCCATCATCTTCCACAAAGTTCAGTATCTTTGTCAGTGCTCATCTACTTGACTTCTTAATTGTCTGTGTTCACTGGCTGTATCAAATGGAGTTTTCTTTTTGCCTTTGCTCACTGCATATTACATCTTCTAATCGGTATATATAATTACTCACCACAATCTGCCATGCCAGATTTTCTAAGCATTAGTCTAATTAACTTAAGCTCGATAATTATGTTTCAGATATCATAACAGTACGCACAGAACTTGCAGATTATGCTGTTGGTTTCGCTGTTTCTGATAACACTTTTCTTCTGTTCTTACTTTTTCCTTCTGCTTTTTCTCTTTCTGTACAGGGTGGGAGCACAAGCAGACAGAGGGACTGTTTTTCTCTTTAAATGACTCCAAGGTTCTCCAAAAGCAAAAGCTGGCTGTTTTAAATAACAAGTCATCGAAGTAAGTCAACACAAATGAGAATAGATCCATACTGCAAGGATTTCCTCTTTTTATAAGAATAAAAGATAAATACGTCACCGAAGAAACAAACTTGAGCTTCTGATAACGGAAATCATGGGGGATCCAAGCACAAACCTACAGCACTTACTGGCCAATTATGAAAGTACTCAGACTTTGCACAGGTCTCCAGCCCGAGCCACTGTAATTATCTGCCTGTTGGCGACAGCCTGTCGCCAGGGAGGCAATAAATAAGAGACAACATGCGTGGGACCTGGCACACACACCTCTCCAGCACGGAAACACCATCCCTCACACGGCGACGCAGCCCATCTGGGCACATGAAMTATGCAAGCCTGGGACCCCAGGTAAGAGTAAATAGTTGCAGAGGACACTTATRTCACAGTAATAAATAAAGGGAAGAGAAAAGAAAATCTGTGACAGGCTATGGGTTTGTATTTGGCTTTCTGGTGTAAATCAGCATTTCTGTTTGCTCCTGACAACTCACCTTGGCATTCTGCTTTTACGGTGGAGAAGGTATCCTGTATTATTTGATTTGTCTTCCTCCTGGACGAGGGCATGGGCACTGTGTCCCACTAAACTGACCAACCTCTGCCCATGGGAGATGGGGCAGAGCCAGGAACACCAGACCTCCTCTTTCTTTTTCCAGAGACCATGGATCTGTCCTGTTGACTGGAGTGCAACAAGCCACGTTCAGGCCCCAAGGGCACCCAGACCATGATTTGGGTACTTGGGCTGCAAAGCCACTCATGTTCTGTCTATGCCAAGAGCCCATTTGTTAGAATTTTGGGTGCAGTGATGCATAAGTGCTGTCAAGCCCTCACAGAGAACCACACCAGAGTTTGCATTTACTCTGGAGTCATTGGTAAGGATTTAATCAGCTATGAAACACTGAAAGGCTGCTCAGCTGCTCCTGTATTTTAACAGACTTCATGGATAGAGATGGGGACAGGCAGCTCTTGCTGAAGTTCCCCTCATTCAAGCCCTTATTTTCAGATGATTGAAGGGCTGTCGCCCTTGACAGAAAATGTTATCAGCAGTCAAGGAAGTAATCAGGGTKGCAAATACGTAAATAAGCATAGCACAAATCTGAATATTGGTAATTAGCATTTGATTCAATCAGATTAAAAGTGTTAGGCCACTGTAGCAGCGATTCCTTATAGAAAACTATTTAACATTCCAATTATCTTTAATGAATTAACCTCAAAGTATGACAGAGGTGCAACACCCTAAGAATCCCTTTGCTCATCTACAGTCCACTTGCAACTAATTTCACTTCACAAGCCTACCTCAATTAACATTTTTCTGTATTTCACACATCAGTAACTGCAGTACTGAAATATGCACTCCTTTCCCAAATTTAATAGCTGAGATACTTTCATTTTTTTTGATTCTACAAATGAAGGAAAATMATTTCCTGCTACTATCTCAAACCAATTAAAATTCTTTTAATATTGGCTTTGCATCTCTTCGATACATATATGAACCAAAAAGTCCTACATTTTTCACATAATAATTACTTGGAATTGATCTGCTATGCAGCACTCTGAAGACAAAGGGATTTACAATTAGCAAATTTTAAAGTTTAGTTTATATTTTCCATCTCCAGAGTTTTTAAAGRATGATTTTTGGTTGAAGGTTTAATATCAGGAAAGGAAACTCAATCAGTACAACTAAATTATTTTAATTTAAAAAGATAAAAACTGGAAAAAGTGCAGATTTATCGATAGGCCTGGAAGAAGAACACACTGCCTTTTTGGGCTCTAGGGAACTACAATTACACAAATAGTTATTGTAAAGTAAAGAAAACCTTTGTATAGTACCCCCTGTGCATTCTGTCGCACGGATAGAAGGACAGATCTCTAACTGGGATCTCACAGAGTTATCAAATGCCTCTGAGATTGGTTGGGGCTGGTCCGTGGCTTCCCTATCTGCATAGCAGGGCAACTGCTGCACCTCATGGCTCTCTCCTCCTGCTTTCCTTGGTTTTCTCTGTGAAGCTGATAAAAAGACACAGTGCCATTTAATATCACTCCCGCTTGAGTGGGGAAACATGGAGGGAAGCTCTTGCTCTGCAGCACGGTTGTGGTAAAAGGARCAGCATTCTGGAACAGATTATAAATCTGACGTTATTTCCCTTTTCACTCCATGTTTGCAGCATTATTTTAGCATTGAGAGAAATGAACACACATGTAAGATAACAGCATCCACGCGGCAATATGGCATAGCTGTGATTCTTCTTACAGGCATCCAATTTAATTTTATCATCAAATACCACACAGCACCAGTTCCTGTGTTCTATTCCGTACTGATTTTAACCTCAGTGTAGAGCTAAGCATTTTGTGCTGTGCATATCATCTGGAGCTCACTGTGAAGAACAGCACTACCAGCAGAGAGACATGTGGGGATACAGTACATGGCTCCTTCTCATACCAGGACTGTTGGATTTTCCTTCTCCGGCTGAAGCACCCACGTGATGCCACAGAGCTTCACTGTCGTTCCTTCTCTGAGCTACTGAGTACTGCTATAATTAAGTTATGCAGATAAGACACAGAAATAATATAGCTTGCCCATATAGATACATGGAGTTTGTTTTGTATATTAATTTTTATAATAAATAGGGGCATGCATGGCCTATTTGGTTACACGAGCAAATCCGTGCCCTGAAAGATGATGCTCTCATTAAGAGAAGCTGCAAGCCCAAATCTTATCTAAAGTGCTGTTTACTTTGCTGGCAGAACAGCCAGCGTGCTACAGAGTATATATCTTTCACTATTGCCACTCAAATTGAGAACACMCCATAATAAATTCTGAAAGCTTAAAAAAAAAAATAAACCAGTAAGAGGAGAACATGTACTAAAAATCAATAACTGCTTAATTTAGCTAACATTATAAACTAACATTTTTAGATAGAGGAAGTTTTTTCTTATCACACCATTGCTCTCTGGTATTTTACCTGCTCTCAGAGAAYACTGAATATTGTAACGTTTTGCCCTTACCTGAATTTTTACCAGCCTTTGGTTTTTATCGCATACAACACTTTGGAAAGTCTAAATAGTAGTTAAAAATAAACTCCCTGCTAAAATCCTATTTTCACTACTTCCATTTATAACCAACAGCACACTGCATTTATGCATGAATCTGTTCTTATGTCAAAACCTGTTTCAAGCCTGATTTTACTCATACTCTCTGTCAAGWGTCACTGGGCTCCTGGAATGGCTCTGGTCCCCTCAGCCAAGCTGGGGAGAAAATTTGTATGTGAAGTGGGCACTTTTATCCCTGAGCAAGTGTCCAAGACCAAACTTGAGCCAATGCATCTTCCAGACTTCTTGTCATGCTTTCTCATGGCTTTGGTGCCCAGCCAGGGCCATCCTGCTTCCAGGAAATCGCTGGTAGGACTATCAGCTGCCTTTGAGCCAGAGCAAGCCCACAGGGCATCAATTCACCGCCTCCTATCACGGCTTACTGGCACTATCTGAGCAGATAATTTCATATTTATTTCCTTAAAAGTTTGCTGCAGATGACAGTGCCCAGCAACTGGAGACATTTCAGGAGATAGCCTTGAGAACATTAGGAAAGCTATAAATTCTCTGTTAGGGATTATTTCTGTGGCACAGATCAAGTCAAGAGTTTTGATCCTTTCAACTCATCGCTGGGGTTTTGGAACATCAGTAAAAATTTGGATAAATCTGCTATTGAAAAAAAAAATAAAATCCCAGTTCACACCTAAAAAGCCTCCTGAAAATTAACATTTTGAAGCATCTCATCTTCATTCTTTAATAAAGGGAGAGGGAAAGGCTGAGAATAAGCTAAAGAAAGCAAAATAGCGTGTGCCAATTTGCTGCTTACGATGTGAAGACAGATCTTGTGCTGATTTTGGCACCATAGGAAAAGGCTATTATCTCCAACTCATCTAATAAGATCCTAGGAAGGAARGACATTCTCTCTAGATAAATTTGTCAGTTAATCTGAAGCTGATTCACGTCCCCATTCAGCAGGGCATTTAAGTTCTCTCTCAATGCTGAGCGTATGCTTAAGAGCTCTTTGAACTCACTTAAGCTGATCACTCGCTTAAATGCTAAAATGGGATTGCACTCAATGCCAGTAGGCACATCTATAATTAAAATAAAACCTTCTGAGCCTAACAAGCATAGCTGGCTGTGTTACTCATTGTCCACATTTGAGGGTAAGGACTCCTGCTTTAATTAAAGTGATTGAATGAAGACATCTGAATGCCCACATATTACAGCAGTGAGCACAGCACAGAGCAAGAAATTAAGTCATCGTGTGAGTCAGAAAACTGCTGGATTAAAACTAGGGAAAAATATGAGAAATGCGATTGAATTCTTCATGAAAATGTTATTTGCTAGTTCAAACCCAAACATTCTGACAAATTTTAGGAAAACATTTCCTTCATTCTTAGTCTCTCTTCTCTTGCACCTTCAGAAGCTTCTCTCATTATCACACTTCACCACTGTCATGTTTCAGTTGTTGCTAATGAACATTGGATCTTTTTTACAAAAAATATAGGAAATATGCTTGGTGCTTAAGGGGTGAAAAGAGCCCCAGCAAGGAAGGACCACATCCTGCAGTGTTTACTCATGAGCATTTCAATGGCATGCCCTTTGACCTGCAGTGATAACTGGGGCCTGCAGGTCTTCCGTAATTGTTTCCCTCAGCACAGGGAAATGAGGGGTTTAACACTACAGTCTGGAAAACTGTAACAATCAGTGTTGATAAAAACAGCACAGAAAGGGAGGAGCCTGCATTCATCCAAATGAGACAGCTTTGTGTGTAAGCTCAGTATCGTGATTAACACAGGATAAATCAGTGGATCATAATTGGCCCTTCCGCAATTACATTAATTTCATGAAAAACAAGGTGAATAATACTGATTCTAATGTTCCATCTCACTTTGGAGCTTCAAAGCGGCAGTGTGAGAACAAAAGGGGTGAAACAGACTCCAGTGGAGGTGAGGAGAGTGCTCCTTTCTGCTCCACATGCTCAGCATCAATCACAACTACACTGAGGCCAGAATACTTATCAGGACTACACCATGCTGCTCTTGAAGGAGATCCACCACCATCCTGGCCATCCTTCCCTTCCTTTGTGCATTTTTTCGTCCTCCACTATGTTTTTCTTTTTCTCTCACTTTCAGCTCCATCTGATGCCCCAGCAGATGCTGTGCAGCACCCACACGACTGAAGGAGGTACCTAATCCAACAATGGCGAGGGGACAGCCATGAGGGAGCCTGGGATTTTCAACGCACAAAGAAGGAACTGAGAACCACCCACTCCTAATCAAGTTATGGTGTCCACAGCATTGTTACTTCCAACAGATTGTTTCAGAAAGCATATTCAAGTTAAACCCCATACACCATTTAACACTGGTGCCAGAATGACATGGGGAGCTCATTTGGTGCATTTGTCTAGAGGAAAGGTGTATTGCTCCCATTTCTATCTGCCACTGCAAAGCTGCCTTGCAAACTGAGATGAAAAACTCCTGCTGTYTCTGCCTGCCTGCAAAGTGCCCAATATCCATAGGTCTTTCCTTTAAGGACACATTTTTAGCACGGATTGAATGAAAGAAAGGACACATTTGCTTATTTCCCCCAGCAAGCATTAGATCAGCCCTGGGCTGCCTCGGCAAGGAGTGGAATCATCAGGGGGCTGAGGGAAAGCGAACAAAGCCCATCCTGCCAGGCAGCTGCCACTGCTCACGCCGGAGCCACCGGAAACAGGAGACCGGGGCACGTCCCGCTGTTGGTTATTCCACATTATCCAGGATAAGCCCTGGAGCCAGCCTGGTAACTCTGGATTTGCAGAGCTGTTATGGGGCTCTGACCCAACGTCACAACAGGCGAGTCAGGCCCCACTGGCAGCAGAATTTGACCCAACTGGGCTCTGCTGTGCTCAGTGGAAAAACATCCATTGGCCTCACTGGAAGCTCGTTTGGCGCTTCAGCGCCAGCAGGGAAGCAAAGCTCAAAAGGTCACACAGAGAAAACATAAAGGGGAAATTGTTTCAAGGCACAAAGAGCTCCTTCAATTTTTTTGTTGTTCAAGCTGGTCTATCAGTTTGATTTTCAGCAGAGCGCTGTGCTTTACCGTGAAGCCTCCCCTAACTAACTAGGCAGGAGCATGATTGGCTTTAAAGAAAATCATGGGTTTGCTGCAGACAACTCAATATTTCATTGCATCAGGCCCTGTTCTCATACTATTTTTTATTGATCAGAATACCTCAGGCTATTAAGTTTATTAATTAAATGATAATTTTTTTTTTCCTAGTGAGTATACAAGGAGATAAATGTCTTACAAATAAACTTAGAGCTTGCAGCCTGAGTCATGTGGTGATTTAGAAGTCATTTATCTTTTTCTCTCCCCCTCAGCAAAAAGTAATCATTGCCACAATACTCTGCAAGTCTAATGTGGCTGTAAAATGTGCAACATAAAGAGATATTTTTCATTTCCAGCACAATTATACCAAGCTTTTATGTTATACTAATTTGTAATTGCAATGCTAACAAGAGGATATGGATAACTGCTAATCCATTTAAGCACAAACTACCACCCTGGTGAAGTAAGGAGAGATCTGACCCCATTGGCTGAACCCAACCTCTGTTGATGCTGAATTTAGATTCAAAYATCTCTGTTCTTAAAAAAAAATCCCTGTTTGTATATATGCCTGAATTTTCACTGCTGTTTTGAGCCAGGCGTGAGGTTGTCAGGTGATGCTTTAAAGCTGAGACACAGCAGCTCCCTGAAGAACTTTCCCCCACTRCTGTTTTTCCCTGGCTGAATCACTGCAGAGCACTTTAAAGGAGAACAAGTGTCTTTCACCCCACCACCTGTCCCATGAAAAGCAGAGAAGTTGATGAGGTGCCTGCTAAGCATTGAGGGAAAATATCATGGTTCTTTGATCAGAGCCCCAAGCAAACTGTGGCTGCCCACTGACATCAAATACAAGGGTCAAGGAAGAGCAGAAATTCAGAATGCAATTAAAATTAATAATTTTTGTGCTTTTTGTTCTAAAAATTGAAGCTTTCTGTTTATTCTAGAGTATGTACTGATATTCTTAGAAARTGAGATGTATTGTACAGCACAGAAAGGGACACAGCAGAARAAAAAAGAAATGGGAAAAAAATGGTAAACTCTTGAGTAAAAACAGAATCCRGACTGGATTTTTTTTTCCCCAGGCCTTTTTTTCCTTGATATGGTTTTGCCCAAGTAAAGACAGACTCAAAAAATCTTCAAGAGTTGGCCCATACATTTGAATACAAAATACTAAACACTAGTTTATTTTCTTTAGCATTTACTAATCTCTCAAAAATCACAGCATTACTTCCCATTGATGGTACCCRTGGTTTTGGGCAGGCCGAATTAGTTTGGTCTAAGTTTTGAATGAGACATTGCAAATCAGCTTAACGCAAGAAGAGCCACATTGCCCTATGTTTGCAGCGTTGCTCTGCCAGTTTGAAATGGTGCTTAGCAGAAAGAGGCAAAGGCAGCAAAGGCAATGTACACAGAAACATATTTTAAAATAAACGTCACATCAATACAGGGAAAGGMTCTGATTTTTCATGCTCCTTTCTGGAAGCAAACAGCTGCCAGAGCACCAGCCCACAGGTGGTTAAGGTACATCTGCAATTCCTTGGGGGAAGCTGTGGATGTTGTTTCAATAACAGTAAGCTCCAGAGACCTTACTGACATTTTCCAGCCGGAAAGTAGGGCATGGTGTTAGCAGCAGGCACATGTACACCACATACGAGTCCTTTTGGCCTTAAGCACAGAGACCACATTCTCCACAAATCCACAGCCATCACACAGGTCAGGCTGCTCCATGCACTSTGGACCAGGCTGCTTCCGTCGAAGCACCTCAGGGGTATTTCTGCAGCATCCCATGCTGCTCTCCAGAGCTGTTTGCTTACTGTTCCAAGTCAACATCTGATACAGATTAARAGAACCATAAAGTGTTTAAAGAAATCAAGACCATGAACATCCTGTGACAGCTTCACTGAGAAGCAGTGATGCTGCACTGAGTGCTAGTTTGTCAACCTTTGATACTTACAAAATTCACAGCCAATTTAATTAAAAATATAACAGATCTGAAAGCTGCTAAAATGCTTGCAATGACTATCAGTCATTTGATAATGGTATGAAAGAGCCATTAGAAGTGAACTGTAAGCAAACTTCTTCAAGATTGAATAACAAGGGCATTACAGTTTCAGCCATTAATGTCGTGATTTAAAAAAATTAGCTGTCCATCTTGCCTTAAAAACTAAGCATTTTTATCTCACACACATTTACAATCAAAATATGCTTATAAAAGGTACAGTAAATTTCATGTTTATGAGCTGCACATTTTGCATTCTGAACACTAAAACAGCCTCCGCTGACTCACTTCATCGTTTAGTTGATTTAATACAAAAGCTTTTTCCTCCCCTTTTCTGCTTGTTGCTAAGATGAATACTCTGTATCCATTAGTAATCAAATMCAATGGCAAATGTAATATTGTTGCACAGATGAACTCTTTTTATTACCAACACACTCGTGTATAAATTATTTTCTTTAAGGAGTTGTCTCTTGTTATTCTAGTTCAGCTTATGAAGTTCTGACAAACAACAGCTTGGACAAAGGATGCGAAATTAAATAAGTGAAAAAAACCCAGAATCAACAGATATTGGTTACATCATTAACATAGAAATATTTTGCCATACCCACAAGCCTTTGGGATTGCCACTGTGGGATAGTCCTGGGAGAACCAYCAGTAGGATTCTCTCATGCTCAACTGCTTTTGTCCCCTGAACACYTAAATACTGATTTCCTTAACTTTGGGGCATGGATTGGTCTCAGCAAACCTGCCCAGCCCTGCAGGGCCCCCTGCCAGCAGAAGGCACTAGATCAAAGTCAAGCATCCACAACTTGTGCAATCCTGAGGGTGCTGGAAGACCTCGGAGCTTTCAGAGGTTTGAAGAGGTGGAGACTTCCAGCCCTGGGAATGCACAGCTGGGAGGTCAGAACAGCATTAGTGCTGTTATTTGACTGATGAGATTTCTGAAAATCAAATTTTGAATTTAATTCTCGCTTGAACAAAGCCACAGGTATTTGTTTTATGAGGTACATTTCTCAAATCTGTCTTGTAACTCGAGGAATTCAGATTACCTGSAAAGAGAGGCGAGCAGGTTCAGAGCAGCTCAGGTGTTGTGCCCACAGCAAACTCCAGCACGGAAGTGCAGATGTGAGAGGCAGCCTGCACTCCTGGGAGCCAGGGCAGTCAGAGGCAGAGCTCCCCTGGTGAAAGCTCCAATTTTCAAAATTGTCGAAAAAATGAACGAAAGGAAAAAAGAAGAAAGCAGTGGCYTCCTTTGATCCCAGAGCTCCAAGAACAGAGATTTTTAACAATGCTGCATTACATACAAAATATATATGTACACACAAGCACGTGTACATATATATTTAAATATATATAAATATACTTTTATATATATAAATATACATATATTTAAAATATGTATTTTAATATATTATATAWAAATATATATTAGTACATATTATACATATGAAAAAAAAAGTTAACAAACCTTGTGCTTGACTCCTATTCATAAAGGTCTCAAGCTCTGTTTTGAAATTAATTCTATACATCTTATCACATAATTTTTCTGTTTWAAACTAGCCCAAATGATTTGCTTTGTTGAAGTATTGCAAAGTTAGAGTATTTATAYGTATAGCAGCAGATGCTGCTGTCTCTCTCACAATATAATACAACTTTATAACTTATACTGCCTTTCATACCAACTGCATTCCCAGATGGACAGCATTAAAAACAAGGAAGAAGTGAATTCAGGCAATACACAGTAGATGTGTGTGTTGTGATACAGTGATGTAAAGTGTTGTAAAGACACTGTATGATGAATAAATTAAGGCATTGTGCAACAAGGCCAATAAAAGAGGGGAAAAAATACAAACTGAGACACATGCAAATGAGAAAATCTACTCAAAAAAAAAAAGACAAAAGTTGAAAAGATGGAGAGTTGATGAGGCAGAAAGATACACAGAGGCTGCTCCAGATGGCAGAAACAACAGCAAAGGTTCCTAAACTCGTGTGTCAAGACTGTGTATAAAGGAGCATGGGGTGGTTGCAGAGTCTGCAAAAAAACAAGCAAAGGCTGCATGCATTGCTGAGATAAACCACTGCTTTTGGAAATAAGGAGGGACCCTGAAAACACTGCAGAAAACAGGTGCTTGAGGAGCCTCTATTGCCCTGTCAGGGCAAAGCGCAGGCACAAGGGTTGGAAGGGAACACGTTATCCCATAGTCTGATTAATGACTGAGACAGACAGACAGACATCTCCATGAACCACACAATGAGTACACATGCACACAAAGAATCACTGTGTCTCTACAACACAAACACCCTATTAAGAGTTTGCCCAAAGGTACAGCTGACCTGACCTCTCCATAGTACATGCTAGATATAACATGTATGTTGGATTATGGGCTCCMTGTGTTTTACATACAGTTTAGAGAAGTCAATCCCTAAAAACACCCTGCCACCTGAGGAGTTTTTAGCACAGACTGAAACGATGCATGAGTATCACCATATTGTTTCACATTTTGAAAAGTCAAACACAACTGCGCTAYGCTACACTGTTTCAAAAATATTAATAAACAAACATTAAACAATCTCAAATTTAGCTCTTAGGCCTGAAGCTATGATACGTGAGTGGCAAAGTGGCATAGATGTGTTGGCCAGAAATTACTCAGCTCTAACTAAGTGGCAAGAGTGCTACTTGAAATCACCAAGCATACGCATCGTGGATCCCTCTCACTCTCAAGTCGTCAGTGTGAGAACAGTGCTGAAAATAAACATCCCTCCAGCGACCTCCACTAACAAGTCTCCACAACCTTTAGGCTTTCAGACTAGCAAGGTCTAGTGCTCACACATAGCTTCCACAGTGGCATTTTCAAGCAGAGAACGACAGCAGTGACACATTTAGGCCTTGTTCTTTTCCATATCCAGCTTTGTTTCCTTGCCCATCATCTGTAGTCTCYGCCAGCCCGCTCCCGAGAAGATCCTGGTATATCAAGACAGGATTTTGCTACAGTGCTTGTACTTGTAGTCTTGCTCACCTCAGAACACCCAAATGTATAAATGCTGTGCTTAACATTCATCAGACAGATCCAATAAAGCTGTAAATGAAAAGAAATTGAAGCAACTATGTGCCCAGGAATAAAGCTAAATTAAGTACCAAGTGTTTAAGGGATCAAGACCTAAACCACCAGTTCCTACAGCATGGAATCAGTCACTCTGGCACATCTGGGCACTCARTAGCCAGAAATGAGCTTGATTCTTATGCAGAAACCCAGTAAATAACCTACAGGTAATTTAAAAGCCCTCAAGAGGGCACTCAGGAAAAGCCCAAGTCACTTACTGAATTACTGGTGGGACTCTGCACGGTGGCTAAACATCCATCTCTCTGGTGTCAGCTGTGGAAGGCAGTAAATGTAATCTATCCCCTGTACCCAAACAAAACAGCATGCAAAGAATTGGTAGCAATATAGATTCACTTTTCTGGCTACCTCTTGTTTTATGCTCAGATTCGAGGATGATGGGTCATTACAAAGGACTTGCATTACACAAATGCTCTGTGATGTGCTACTGGCTCGTACTCATGTGAACATGACAGTCCAGAATACGAAATGCAGTGTGGATGGATGCACTGAAAAACAACAAACCTAACATAAATAATCAGTCTTCATGTTGAAGAMAAGACAGTGCTGTTTTATATGAAATAGCCCTTGGGAAAAAAGTTACATTGTTCATCTATAACCTAACTTGGCATTTAAATAAGCTTCAGTTAACTATTAACACTCAGTCATCATTAATCTGTTTTACTTTTCTAGTAAAATTCTCATTAGTGGATCACTGGATTGACTATTTAATGGCACACTGCTTTAAAGAGCATGCAGATGTCATGTGTGTCCAATAGGAACACAGAACATTCCCCCTGACCAGAAGAATTGTATGTTTTCATAAGGAATTTAGGATAGTGTCAGTCACAATCCTTTGCTTGGAACATCCTGCTCAGATGCCAGCTGAGATCCCCAGCCTGAGCAGGGGCTTGGGCTGTCAGAGCAGACCAGATCTGGACTCCTCAAAAAGGATTAGGTCTTCCTCGGAGTCATGGGCAGGAATGCAGTGCAGTTCCTTAGGAAACCAGAGTAACCTCTGTGCAAGACTACAGAAAAAACAATGTCTACCAAAAATAGAAGCAAGATACAAACAACCATGGCTAAGTGCATGCACAATTTGATAAAAAAAAAAACCAAACCACCACAAGTAATCCACTGTAGGTAACCTAGATGCATTTATTCAATCTGATTGAGCAGAAAAAGCATTATTAAAAGAATTAACACATCCCATTCTGAGATTTATTTGTATGGAACCAACTTGTGGGTGASATCATGTAAGAATTGATTTTTCTGCCTGACTTAAAAAATAAGGTTATGGAGAGAYGAAAAATCATTATCTGAGGTGTCCAGAAAGTCTTAAGCAAAACTAAATCATACCTTAAATTCACCCAGTGCATGTATATATGTTATCAAGGAGTGGTAAAAGTCGTTGCAATGGATAAATTATTAAATACTTTTTWAAAATTTTATTTTTAAAAGTATATCACATATTTTGAAGACATTGGGACTAACGTTAATTCATTTACTAACTAGGTCAATAAAAATTGCTGTAGCCAAGAGCTCTATTAAAAGTCCATAATGTTATCTTAATGGAGGAAAACTAATAGAGTTCTTTTGGAAGTTTTCCATAAAATTAATATTGTAGAATTTCAGTGGACGTCTTAAATAGTTTAAATAGGCATTTTTTATTAACAGACCTAATAATAGAATTAAAACAAATTAAAATCATTACTTTCTCTAAGAGGAAGTATTTACATCCCAAGCATCTTAATGGAATTTAYTCTTGAAAAGAATTTAGAAACAATGCTCGTTATTCAACATTGTGAAGTGGGAATTGGCTATTTGGCATCCACACACAGAAGATGTGCCAATTTGCAGCTACTGTAGCACTTACTCGGAGCCTCTCAGTCTAAACCACTTTGYGTGGCAGCCATCCAGAACCTTGACCTGCACTACAATCCACCTCCTTGTCAAGAGCCTTTCTTGCTGGAAAGCACTGAACTCACCCAGCAACCAGGCAACAAAAAAATAATAATTAAAAAAAAAATAGAAACCTGCGTAATACACAAAACAAATAACTAAGAAAGTTATTGTATCAATTATCAGCTCATTCCGTGTTTCCCTGGGCTTTTCACCACTTACAGTTATCYCTTTGGTTTATCCCAGGCTATCCTCTATTCCGTATTTCTCTGGCTACCTGTTTAGTTATTGTCTATGCACATTTTCAGCTGAATGAAACCTTTATATTTCAACTGCACTTACGACTTGCTTACAGGGTTAAACCACCCACCAGGCGATGCAGATGAACTGTGTGAGCCTTAGAGGATTTTTGAGGTTTAAGACACCAGCAGCATCCACGGCGCTGGAATCGACACATCCCACAACACCAAGCACACAAGCACAGCACTGAAGGCACGTTTTTGGCAAAGGGATGGTGCAGCAAGTGCTGTGCACCTTGTACAGCTGGAGCAAACCCAGGCTCAGGGGCAAAGTTGATCAGAGCGATCAGATCAGTTGATCTGATGAGCAGAAAGCACTAATTATGATAGAGCTACTGTGGCCAAAAGCAGCCATGCAGTTTATGCCTGGAACCAAAAGCCACAGAACCACAGAAAAAATTTGCTTTGAGCTCACACAGGCATTCCTCACGGAGTTCATGAAGAAAAGGGAAGCCCTGACCTGACAGACATTACTGAAGCAAGCTTACCTCCTACTGAACTCAGCAGACATCCAGTTCTGTTCCTAAATGAACAAGCCCATGTTTTTCTTATGAAATCACTATATTTAATATCCAAATACTGTACAYAGGCAACTGAAATGAATGCTTTTGGAGTTCTATTCACCTATGAACATTTCCACTGGTCTTGGGTTAGAAGAGTCCATTTTCCTGACATGCCAGAGTTGATTATTAAAGGCATCACCAGCACCAGTTTTGGACACCAGGGTAACATATTCACAAAACGATCAAAAATTTGTGTCCCGCCCACACCTTCCTCCCCYGTCCCATCAGACAGGGGCGAGGGAAGGTCACTGTGAGAACAAACACAGCCTGCACGAGACCAGCACAGCTCCCAGGCTGGGCACCTGCATTAGAAATTTTCACCAGGAGCAGCTCTCCTTTGTGCAAGTCGTGTCATCCGAGCACTGACTCACTGCCTCAAAACCAGTGGATTGCACAGGAGTTCTTTGTCATTGTGGAATCAGCAGAGATAACCAGACTTTGCTTCTCGTTGTCGATGTTAGGTTGGAGCAGACACGGGTAGGAGGTGTAATATCACATCGTAATTGCTCCCCACACTGGAACATTTCCCCACCCTGAAATGACTTGCCAGAGAGTTAAAGCCCTTCCACAGAAATTGGCAGCATTGTGACATTCAGAGAAGAGGCCAGAACACTGAAACTATTTCAACCATTACCTTCCCAGGCACATTAAAGGACCAGATCCAAAGGCCATAAAAGTTCCAGGAAACTTTTTGTAGTCTATAATGAGGTTTGTATCAGGCTCCAGGTCCCAATCAGCCTTCCCTAGTTTTGGTATTCATGTTTGCTAAAATTACAAAATGTCCTTTCATTCCGGAGAATCTTATCAGAAAATTGATCTCTTTATATATAAAGTCTTCAGCCAAGGTAAAGTCCTTTCAGGAGTTTTATGGTTTCCTATCATTCTTTTCAAAACCCTCTGGAAACTGGAAAATATGCTGATACTGTTTCTGTGTTAAAAAGAATGGTTAAATAAAAGAGAAATATAGTTCTTAAGTGTTCGCAAATATCCAGCCTTCTATAATTTCTTTGGCAAAAATGGCAAAGGTTAACAGCAAACAAGTAAAAAAAAAAAATTCAGAATTAATTCAGAATGACACAATTATTTACAGAAGTACCTATCTGAACATTATCTCATTCCCTTATTTATAAGACCTACAACTGTGCTCTCTCTATGTATTTAAATTAAATTATCTAATGCAAATGTTATATATGAACAGCTCAGCAAGACACTGTATTGTACCAACACACCTTATACCATGCAAAAGCAGATTGCTACTTCTGGAATTGTAAACGTGTCAGACAATAATTTTATTGCTTCGCAGGTAGCAGAACCCCCAATGTTCTTGTTCCCAAGTGGTGATTGAGTGATAGCTTTTAATATTGTCTAATGATCACAAACATGTGGAGTCTTGTGTTAACATCTGGTTTATGGGTAAAGTCGCACACAAAACTACTCACAAAACAAATAACCCCCTGCCCTCCGAAAGCTAGAATTAATAGAACAAGCACATGTTCTTTTATTACTGAAGAAGAAGTATCAGGGCATGCTGCAAACATTTATAGGTATGGTTTATGTAGTGCAACTAACTGAACAAATCCCTTTGTTCAAAAAATTCTTAGAAGTCACAAGCTCTAAGGAGGGGAAAACAGTTTGTCATGAACATTGGAGGAAGAAACAACCACAAAACCAAATCTCATAATTCTGAGCATGACAAAGCTTTCACTGCAGACAAGGAGAGCTTTGCCTAAGGGCAGCCTTAGCCAGTAACATGTGATGTCCAGGCAAACTCAAGAACTCCTGAAGGTAAAAGTAAAAACCCCGTATCAGTTGTTCCATCCTTGTGACTCATTTATTCATCAATGAGCACCACATAAGAAATAAAGCCTCAAGGACTATTAGAAATCACTTTAGTTGGTTACAGCTACTACAATTTTACTTACAGATCTTCTACAAAACTGTTTTAAACAGGCTCCACTGTGGACTTTTCCGCCTTTTCATATTTATTTCAGTATCTCAGAAATTGCACTACCATAGATTTTTCCCTTCAACTGTTTTACTTTGTTCTAGCCCAAATTTTTTCTGGCTGGGCTGCTCCCAGGTACCTAGATCTTCCCAGATGCGTATTCACAGCCCAGAGCCCCATCATGGTATGGCTTCCACAGAAGTCTCTGTACTTGCAAGGCAGAGCAGCAGCTCTGCTCAGGGCTGGGAGCGCACGAAAACAAGTCCCCTACACCTCCAGCACATCCTTTCACAAACCTCAGGCCAACTTGCACCTCTTGCTGGGCTCTTCTGGAAGCACCAGGAAATATCTCAGCCCTGGGGGAGCAGAAACTGCTGCACTGCAGAGATGCAGAGGAATTTACTGTGATGGTTTAATGACATCGTGGCCGTTTTGCAGGCATTTAGAGGGAACCATCTTGTGTTCCGGAAGCTTGTGAAATCCAGCCTGCACATCTACTGCTCTGTAGCACTGAGATACAGAGAATGAAATCCTCTGAGCAGAAGGTGTACATAAGGCCTGTTCATTACCCATCTCCTGTATGCACCAGGGGTTTCACCTCAGCAACACTCTCACACCTGGCCACAGGTGCATTGTAAGGACCCACCAAAGCCAGTTCAAGCACCAGTGCAGACCCGGCTAAAAGCTGTAGAAAGCTACAGGCTCTCCCAGTCCTCTAAGCATCTCCTTCAGACAAGTTTCAGAAGGAAAACACAGCGTGATGAACGCTCTGGATAGCACAGAGAACAATTGTCAGCATCACTGAAACTGTCACCATCTCCCCCTCTACCTGGAACGGCAGGGCATGACTGCTCTCCCAGCTCAGCAGCAAACAGCCCTCACTGTGCACTGTGTTCCACAGAGGGTGGGTTTTTCAAAATCCAAAAATTCCACAGCTGAGATTTGGATGAGACTCAGAATCTCTGTCCTCTACACCCTAACATATGCACATATTCCCTTCCACGCTCTCACCCCTGCAATTAATTGAAGAGTCATATATTTTAACAAACCGGTTAATTGAACACAGCTAAGTTGCAAAATTTAAGAAATTTGCCACATTTACATACATAGTAATGAGATCAATTACTTTCAGCTCATGTAGACATATTGAGAACTAATGAGGTACTTAAAACGTGTATGGAGAAAGTCTACTTTCTATTTCCATGCTGTAACTTAGAGCTTGTTAGGGATTTAGCTCTTTATCAGTTTGAGCTATGGCACTTACATTGATAGAAGGCCTGTTAGCTGTGGCTCCCGACTGCATTAAAAAGTCCTTTAATGCAGTTTTGTAGTGGCATACATCTCATTACAGTGCAAAAATGGGCAAACACTGAAGACCACGTTGTTGGAAAATACTTTGTCTGAGAACACAGCAAGCAGAAAGCTTATCCTTTGAAGGATAACATCCACCTCACTCATAATTTAGATAAGTAATCCAGAGACCTTTATAATAAGAAATCCTTTATCATCCTTTAAATCTATTGAAAAAGACCCGCAAAGGTAAAGTGCCAAATTCTGGAACTGTTATCTTTATGGGTCACTTATAACAACAAAACACTCTTTCTCTCAACACAAAACACAGTGGTAATTTATTTCTTCAAAGAAATTGCACTGAGAGAACATCTACAACACAGTACACTTCATACACTGAGCTCTAGGTTATTACATAGGAAGCCAATTTTCAGGCAGTGGTTTCAACATCTGAGCACAGCCTTGGATACAGCTCCAGGCACATCTGAAGTTTCTCATTAAGTTAGACATGCAATGAAAATGTTGGAAGTTGTTTAAGGGTGAGGAGAAAATGGACACAGATATTATAAAGGTACAAGAAAGAACAGAAAGAAGCAGAGAAACCTTTGACTCGGGCACGGAGAGTTACAGGTGAAGTCAGCCCAGGAGAGCCTCAGCAGGTCCCCATGGATGCTTCCTGCACAAGTGTGGCCAATCCACAGCAAAGCTCTAAATCTTGCTATCTAGCAGATAAAACCAGCTGCTTTTTAACCATGGTTGTTTTCTGCCTATCAAACCCTCCAGACATTTCATTTCCCTGGCCCAGATATTAAATGACACCCTATGTATGTGATTGCCCTCAGCCATAGGCTGAGGTCAGTGCAATGCCTTTCCCCAGGGGACAGGAACTCCTTATCCAGGGGGGAATGCTCCTGCACAGGTATCTGAGGTTGGCTCCCTGGAGTCATTCAGGCTATCAGGGACACCTCTGCAGCATGACTGTGAGCTTCAGGATTCCAGGAGATGCACAGAACAGCTTTTTGCAGTCCTGTCAGTCCGAAGTCTCCCTTTCCCTCCTTCAGTTAAAATGTCTCAACAACTTAATTTTAATCTTGCATTTGTTCTCATTTGAAATGCCCATTTACAACATGGCAACATCCCCCAGGACAGCACCAGTTCAAATGCCAGCTGAATCCTGGGTGTGGGACTCAGGGCAGGAGTCACAGGAACTACCTGCACTTTGAGCAGAGACTTTCAGATCTGACCTTCAGCTGCTCAGGGGAGGGAAGGACAGAAACCACCTACCCAGCCATGGCCAAGTGAAACAACCCCCAACAGCAGGAGAGCAGCAGCAAAACCTGCAGCTGCCGCAGGAGGGGTTAAACAGCTGTCCCAGGACCCAGCTGGGATCCTGCTGGGCTCACGTGCCTCCAGCACAAACCTGATCACCCACTCTGAGTGAAAACACGACCCTCTGGGACCAGGTCTGTTGCTGTGAGACGGCAAAGCAGCTCATCCCCTGAGCCACTCCAGCCGTGGGTGTGTCCCTGGGCTGGTGCTCTCCAGCTGTGCCACAACTGCCCTTGGGTTCCATCACTCACCTGGAAAAGGAACGGCCTCTGCCCCTATCAGGCCACATCAGCTCTGTGGGACTCTGTGGGCTGAGAGCTGGGCATCGGGCAGGGCTCCAGGTTCACAGGGAGAATGTGGGTCCACCAGCTCCTCCTCCCCACAGGAGAGGAGAAGCTCCGGAATGGAGGGGGAGACAGCCACGGGCTACACCTGGTTGTGGTTTTATTTACACTCAGTATGCACATGCTCATGTGCAGCATGCTCAGCCTGAATATACTGCTTTCTGTACCACTGATCATACATTTGCTTGTCATTACAGTGCCTATAAGTAAATACAGAGAAATAAATAAGAATACTTAGCACTTTAAGCCCATTAAAGCATTGGCAAAGTTTCACATGAGATGGTCTTTAAAGCTTGATGTATGGCAATAAAATTAGTTCAGAAAGAGACAGCTGCATAAAAACAATGTATGCCTTCACATAAAACTGTGGAAAATATTTTGACTGGCACAGATTTTAAGGTAGGCTTATTTATTGGAGCTGTGCTTCAGTAATTTCCAAAATCCAGAATGTGAACCAGAGGAGCGTTGGATGCTCACAGAGGGACAGTTCCAATGAGCACTCATTGCTGCTGATGAGTCTGAAATCACATCAGGCTGATATCAAAGATTTGTACCCAATGTTGGGCAATGATCACACTTCACAGAAACTGAGAGCTAATGAAGTAAAATTAAAAATAAGTGGAGTAGTGGGCTGAAAGGATTATCTAAAAATATAATATGAAAGGAATATCTGATAACTAAAGAGTACTTATTTTTCAAAAATCTAGGAGCATCAAGTTTGAATTAAAACTAATGCATATTTTTTAAATTGTGCTTCTGCACTACATGTGTCAGAAAAAAACCCCATCCAATCTGTGTCTTTGATCCAGTTACCAGTAATAGAAAACATTTTCCCGGAGAGATGCAAAAGAAAAACAGATTCATGAGAGCCTCTACTTCTTATTTATAGCTTTACGCAATTTTTATCTCATATCCTTCTTCCTGTCCTTTAATTGAAAAGCAAAATTTATACCTAAGAGCAACAGTGCAATGAGAGATGGTGCCTGTAGATTGGATTTGAGTCTCTAAAGTGAACAGAGTCACATGAATGATGCAGTGTTCTAGTTTTGGTGTGCTCTCTGCTATCTGTTAATGATATCGTGAGACAAAGACACAGGGCCAGCAGCAGTAGGCTTAGGTAGTTCTTTCTTACCCCGTTTAAAAGTGAGGACTACAGTGGACTCAATTCACACAGGCCAAAGAAAAATAGGACATCTTACTCTCTGGAAATCGTAAAATGAGACAGAAAATTCCTATTTTTAAACAAATATGAAAGGTTTATTTCTTTTGACGTGAGCTTGGGCTTAAGAAAATAGATTGCTTTGCCTTTTCATATCAGATAAAAAGTTTCAAATAGTCAATGACAATTTGTGCTGGTTCTCCATTTATGCCTGGACTACCACCGAGCCTGTCTCGCACGAGCGAGGTCCTATTCACGTATTCTCTGCRCTGTCATAGAATGAATTCTCATTACCAGTTGAAGGCTGTGCAGTCACATTAAAGTCCATTTATGTTCTGATATGTACACACGCGTTAATTCAGATTATATTCCTCTAATTGCACAAATTAATTGCTCTCTGATGAATTTTACAACACCTCATTTCTAAGGGTTTCTCCTGAAAGTACAGTGAAAAGGTCAACGCCACGATCAAACCCTACCCTGTTCAACATGCTTTGAAGATTATAATTATATCTAATTAGAAGTTTTTGCAATTAGCTCATATTGCAAGTTTTACATTTCGTGAACTAGTAAGATCCTTTTGTATTTATTTACCCTGACAAACACCATCCGGCTGCAATTGTCAATGGATTGTTTCAGCTCACTGGGGACAATGGGATGTCACCATTATTTGCTATTTTTCTCAGGCAAAGATCTCCTTCTGCCTGAAAGTTTTCCCCCAGTGTCTGCAGCCTGACCAGGACTCTTGGGACAGAAGAAGCATACAAATGAGCTGATACTTAATGTCACAGGTATTAGTAGTACTTTATGCCTGTGTGCAGTCTTTTCATGGAAAAATGCTACTGTGAGGAGAAACTCCCAAGGTATTGGGTACTCCTGTGACCACAGTACACAGCCACTGAGCAAAGGAGAGGCACGAAACCAATGCACTTCTCAGTCTGCCAGAAGGCACATTTGTCTCATTCAGAAGGGTACAGATAACAGATTAGTATTCCAGGTACTAGTTGATTTTCAGCTCCTCTCGGAAAGCTACACATGCACTTGTACCCCAGAGAGCAATATAAGAGCAAGACTGTCAAACTTCATCTCTGCTGCAGACTAATTACAAAACCTGGGAGCCTAGTTTGCAAAACTGGGCTTCCTTTGCTGCCTATCCATGCTATTTTATGTATCTTAACAGTATGGGGCTATTTTATTACGGTAACAGATATGCTCAGTTTCTGAGTCTCTTCAAAACAGCAAAGCAGGACAGTGCCAGCAGCACCATCAGGAGGAAAACCTGGCAATGTGCTAAGCTTTCCTCAAATTAATTACCTACTGAAATCACAACAACAATTAGTTTGTTGATTTGAATTTTACCCACAATACAAACACAAAAAAAAGATGAAAAGAATAGGAAAGCAGAAAGCAGTAATGGTGAAATTGAGGCTTGGTTGTCATCTCTTGAGATGGGACTGCTCTCTAATGCTCCAACAGAAACACACATGGCTGTGATTAAAAGCCCATTGCCCTCAGGAAGATTTGATTACTTTCCAAATGCAAGAAGTAAGCATCATTCCTCAAAAACCTGTCTCCCAGAGTATACCTGGGGCTTTCACACCACCATTAATTTAGGGTAGCAATTCACAACGCAGCGTGTCCCATGGCAACCTCATATCCAACTTCATTTAGAGAATGGCTCATCTCTAAGTTTCTCTGCTGCCTCAGTATGCCCCAAACTGTCCAGGGAGCTAATGACTAATTTAATRATCAGATTTCAATATTGCTGAGCTGCCACCACATCAACCTTTTCACTGGACTGGATTAGCACGTTCCCTGCAGAGCCATTTCTGTATCTACTTGTACATACTCAGGCACGTTCTGTGCTGATCTGCTCGCTGTTTTGGATGAAGTATCTCTTCGGAGCACAAAGACCTAATTACAAATATAAATAACAACAGAAAGCCTTTTATCTCTCAAGGCAAATTTTCTTTGAACCTATATACATTTAGCATATATGTGGTTTCCATATCTCAGCTTGAAGAATTACAAATGTATTACTGAGTGTTGGCAGAACTCTTCGGATTTGTTTATATTCCTTACATGCACATCCAACGGAATGAAATCTCCTTCTGTGGGATCTATCTTTCTCCACCAGTGATGTCAATATAACAATCTCACCATCAAGGGAAACAGGAGTCAGGTCTCTCATTAGAATTGTTTCGTTAAATCCTTCCTTATTCTCCCAGAAAATTCAGAGAAAAGTGAAATTTCATCCATTGCTGGGCTTCAACCAACTGTGACACAACTTTTAATTGACCTTGATATTTGAGAACTTCACAAGATGGCAAATTACTGAGAAGACCTATAAGTCAGCCAGGTTAAGAGAAGTCGAATAGTGAATAGCAAGAAGAGCAACAGACCCAACAGTATGTAAATTAGGAATTGTATTTAAGCCAACATATTGCATTATGCATGAAAAGGTGAGAAATAGCAAATAGTTTAAGAAATCTGTCTACAATTAATGAATCCTAAATAGCTTTATTAATGTAGGTCAAATCCCACCTTCTTGTGGGAATTTGACATTTACTAATATGCCTCTTTATGAATTATTCAAAGATACATTTAATATATATACAAAATTGTATTGCGTATGCTCTTCACAAAGGCTGCATTATATTTGTATTACAAAATCTATAGGGACTACTTAATTTCTAATCTGGTGATCATTAATTAAATAATATTTAAATCCACACCCTAATATATCAAAATCCAAATGTTATGCAGAAGTCTGCAAAATATTGTTTCATTTGTAGCCCGTAGCAGAATGTCATCACCCATCACAGAGCAGGTATTCAAATTCTGGCTTTTATTCTTGTAAAATATAAACCTAGTATCAATTCCCATTGTGAAGAAAAACTGTGATTAGTAATTAAATTACAGTGCATTAAATTTACTTAACTTAAGTTCACCAGCTGGGAAAATTCTATGCCTCTGGGCTTAACAATAACTCCTAATCTTGCTGTTGCCTGTACCTAATTTTTTAAAGTTGTATTATAATTTTCTTTATTGGAATTTCATTAAAAATGGTAATGTCATTACTCCTGTTAATGCTCAAAACCAACACCGTAATCCTGAATTTTAATTAGTAATTATAATTAATCATTATTCATTAATGAAATGTTTAGTTGCTAATTGTCTTTGAGCACCCCAGTCCCTAGGCTTATATGCATTTCACAACACATTTAATTTCTCACAGTTCCTGTTTAAGTGGCGCCATCAACCTGACTCACTTTTAACACTTTCGTGGGGTGCAGCACTTCAGGTCTTTTATCCCCTCCTTACAAATGGAGGGCTCAGAGTCCTGATTAGTGGTTCATTAGGGAGACACGAATGCCTCAGGTATGCAGCTGGAAAGACAAGGATACCTGGGAGGTAAAATTAGTTCATCCAGGGCTCTTTCCACTCACTTTGCTCTAACTGAAGCTGTACGTCTTAATTTTCCACCATCTCATCTCCAAACAGGTCTGAGTTCATCCACCTGACATTTGGCAGCACAGGGGATGGCTGGAATGAGCACCTGTGCTGCCTTCAGAGGGAGAGGGAGTGCTGGAGGCCCCCAGGGTCTTCATGGGCATGGGCAACTGCATCCCTGTCTGCAGGAGCTGGAGTGCCTGGAATTACGTGGGAGGATCCTGGGCGACTCTGGTAAGAGGCAAAGCTGTGCAGACACAGTGAGGATGTGATCTGCTTTTAGAAAACCTGGCTTGATCCTGGAATGGCTGTGGGGAGAAAGGTGCCAGTGTGACATCTGGGATCCACTCACCTTGAATTTGGGGAAACAGAATACAACGTGCAAAATTTTGAAACATGTAACTTATTGAACTATTCTTATAAAAATATGTACCAGCTCCCTCTTGGGATCAATTAAAAACAGACACTGGCTAGCCAATGGCTGGGATAACAAACTGTCTTTTGATGTTGTCAGGGGGTTGAAGGGTACAGGAACCAAAGAATTCAAATGAAATCACGTGGTTTATACCTGTGTGCTCTAAGAAAACTAACCTCTCACTGGCTGCACCGAATTCGGGCAAATCCACCGGGGAATGGTTTGAACCACAAGTCCCTCCAGCCCRGGACCCATCTCCATCAGAGAGTGGTGCTGGGTCCCAAGGAAAGCATAAAAGAACAGGTTGAGCATATGTTGGTACTTCCCCAAACTCTTCTCCCACCCTGAATTTCCTGCATCAGGCTGCTTTAATATGTTACTCAAAAAAGTCTAGAAATGGTTAATAGTTATTATATGTATCCTAAAGACATGAATATAATGCATTAGACATGGTCCTAAATACAACAACAGAAAGCCTTAGAGACGATGGTGATAATTGTTTTTTGAAGCTGTGGGGCTGTATAACAATTGGCTCCCTGACCAACAGATATATCACTGCTAACACTAATATATTAACCTTTAATTTATAAATGGAACTCCGTATGGAGTGTAGCCAATTTGATCTGCAAAAGGGGCTGTGAATCTTACAAGGAATGACTGATATTCTGTGTCACCATTTCCTGAGTTAAGGTTCATAGGTTACTGACAGCCCCTGCAGCCCTTGCTGGAAACCTTACCTGGCCCACAGACACATAACACCCTTTGGGTATTTTAAATTTAGTGCTCCTTGATGAGTCTGCATGCTATCCCTTAGAAATTATGGGGACTGACAAATGGATGCTGGCCCAAAAGGCTGGAAAGCCAGAGTTGTGGGTTTATGCTGGCATTGCAGTTCTGACAAGCCAACATTCAAATCCAACACCTTGGAAATTCAAAATAAGAATTAACCTGAAGTTATGGTGGAAATCTGATATTTTTATTTCTGCACAGATCTTATTCCAGAAGTAAAACAACAGAAACAAATACCTAACATTTTTAAACCCATGTATTTTACAACAATAAAACAATATTCTCTTAAGTTAAAAAAGTATCTGCTTATCTTGTGAATACACACAGACACACACAGAGCATTCTCAGTGGGGGGATACTTCTGTAATTTATTTTTTGCTTAGTTTGCACTGACTATTTTTTAATATGTTTAATCATATGCAGTCTGTTACAATAAAGCACAAACAACATATTTTCGCCTTTTCAGAATATGGTTCTAGATATTTGATGGCTACCCATGAGAGGGTCAGCAAAAGCATCTAGGAATACAGAGGGATTTATACATAAAGAAGGGCTGGATTTTGAAAGAGGCRTATTGTGCTCAGGGAGGCACCTCCCTCAGTTGGTCTTCAATTCCACTGGCACGAATTGAAGTTGGAGGATTTGTCTTAGGGATGAAGGTTTAGAACATGAATCTCAGCCCCAGTGTACTCAGGGACAAGAACTGCATGAAGTCCAGTAATAAAAACTAGACTTCCTACTGGTTCACCATCTGGATATTATCTAGTTATTAATTAGGAGGCAGAAGACACGAAGGAAGCTCACTGTCTGTAAGGTGTGGTCTCCCCCCAGGAGTATCTGACAACACACACATCCAAACCCAGGATATTAGCAGACAAGGGCATCTACTTGAGATTTACACCATATTTTCTTGGCTGCACAGAAAATAAACATGCAGAAAGCCAAGAGCATGTTTCTGTGCTCTGGTGGCTGAAGGATGACAGAAGAACATTTCTACTTGCTGCACCTCTAAGAGCAACTGGGAAGCTGAGCTCTGTATAATGTTATGTTACTAATGTAGTACTTGATTCAGTGAGAGAAATTCTTAAAAGATCATTTTGAAGCAGATGGGGGATCAATAGTTTCCTGTACAGTCTGTACTCTCTATAGACCAAATAGTATTCATACATCTGAAGTTTAGCAGATGGTGTTTTTGCATTAATTTTCCAAACTACCAACTGTAGGATACTCTGTTTTCAGAAAACCAGTTGCCTTAAGGCTTGAATTTTTTAAAGTATTTCAAATGTTTTCATGTGTTGTAAGCACACCTCTTTCTCAGGTTCTCTCTCTCCCAAAGGTGCTGTTCTGATTTTGGATCTCGAAAAACCGAATTGGCAACAGGCTCAGGCGTGCAGGTTCACACCATATTTGCAACAAACCATGGAATACGACAGCAGCATCCCGCTGGAGGGCATTTGCTCCACTCYGGACACAGAGCCGTCCCCTCTGCCATCGCAGCTCTCTGCTGCTTACAAGGAAGGAAACCAAACTGGTGGGTGGAAAGTACAATAAAACCATTCAACATCCTCACAAGATGCCAAGGACCATTTGCTTCTCTTTCAAATCAGTCCCCAAAGCCCACTCCACACTTGGAGCACCTGTTTTCATCTGTCTGCATTTCTTTTCTGATTTAAATTATTTATGTAAACGGAAAAAAAAAAAAAAAGTTGAGGAATTATGAGAAGGCGTAGCGCCTCTGAATATTTTAAAGAGATTGGATTCTTCTTTTTTTGGCCAGCTGTTGCAAGCAACACTGTTGAAAATTTCACTAGAGGTGTACATATATCAAGGCAGAAAAAGTTGCATGAAGGTCACCGTGTCGTGGATTTTGAGTTCCCAAAGAACCCCCCAAAACTGAGATGCCTTTGATCCACACCAAAGGGGGAGTGAAAGAAAACTTCAAAGAAGAGTGAAAATCCTCCTACTTTGCACCTGCTTTAGCTGCAGCCAGTGTGTATTATTTATCATCCTCACCTCACTCCTGCATTGCTCTAAGCATGCCGAAGTCATTCAATTTAGCTTTCCAGTTTGGTCAGCCTGCCAGGAAGGAGTAATCTCGCCTTCACCTTCCCCAGCCCTCTTCTGAACGCAAATATAGTGTGACTGCTAATTTGTTGATTTATACAAGGTTTAATCCACTAGAGTCATAAAATATTAAAGGAATCTTTCTTCAGTAAATTTACAGCTAAATAAAATTGYAGCTCTCAAGACTTGCTAGAAACTAGAGTGACATTTTATTTGCTTGAAATCCATATTGTGATTCAGCGAGGTGGACTGACATGGGCAGCCTGCTCATTTAAACCACAGCGTGTGCAGGGTGCTTGGGTGGAGTCTTTCTGAGAAAGGAAATATGTTTTCTTATTTCATAGAGTAATGCAGCTAATGCCTTCATCTCATCTTTTATTGCTACTAGTAAATAAATGTAATGAAAGGGCAGCTACTTTCTGACACAATTGATGCAAAATAATTAAGAGAAAACCCTGAAGTAGGGCTTGCCTGACTTTGGTTGAAAATACATCCCCAAGCACCCTGGAAAAATTTGAAATAAGATCTCTCCTTTCTCCTCCCAATTAACAACTAAGGGAGTCAGTATCCATGTCTACTGCAAAGTGAACAGAATGATGCAAACACCCAAAAGACAATATAAAGGGGATTAAGTTTCCTACAGTGCATCTCCATACACTGTTTCTATCAGAGTATAATTTTGCAACCACCAAGAGTCTGGGAAGCACATCATGAAGAAARATAAAATGACCCCCTATATATTTCAGGTTGGAGATGTCAGAAGAGGCATGGGAAAAATAATTTTATTTTACAATCATCAATTTAATTTCAAGTGTGATCCTGTCCATTTTTATTTCCATGCTTTTAGGCTATTCCATTTTGCTTTCCTCAGAATCTGAAAATTTATGAATCCCCAAACTTCACAGTATTGGAGCAGATCTATTCAAACTAAGTCTGTGTTGCTGAAGATAATCTCTTTGATGTAACAATACCAAAGCAGAAAACAAAAAAAGAGGTCTGCTTTCTCTGAGGTTTTTTAAAAAGCGGATTAAAAAATTACCATCTTTAGCTGCTCTCCTAATAGCAAGCCTGCATCAGCAAGCCTTGCCTCTTCACCACAGAAACAAGAGTGTGTCCTTAGGGACACAGCACTGTGACTATAATCTGRTTTACAGAGGAGATCACTCCAGAGTTTCCCGTAAGCTTACAGAACTTGCCGCAGGTGAAGGGGAAGGGCATTGCSACACTTGTGCAGGCACTGAAACACMCAGCACTGTCCCTGGACAGCTCAACTGCAGCATTCCCGGGAGTGTCCCCGCCAGGACCGCCACGGCCCCGCTGACCACACGCTTGGCCGCACTGCCGGGGCACACGGAGACTTCCCACAGCGCTGGGCACTAGGAAATATTTAAGCACTCCCTCATCTCTGAGGCAGAGTTGCCATTGTCTGATGAAAATCCACCTCATTTCACGCTCCATATTTGTTTTTTAAAATTTTTATTTCATCTCMTTATTGACCTTAGAGATCATCCATTTCCACCCCCTGCCATGGGCAGGGACACATTCCACTAGACCACGTTGCTCAGAGCCCCATCCCACCTGGCCTTGAACACTTCCAGGGATGGGGCACCCACAGCTTCTCTGGGCAACCTGTGCCAGTGCCTCACCACCCCCACAGTAAATGATTTCTTCCTTATTATCTAATCTAATTTCTCTTGCAGTTTAAGGCCAKTGCCCCTTGTCCTATCACTCCAGGCCCTTGCAAGAAGTTCCTCCTCAGCTGTCTTGTAGCCCCTGGAGGTACTGGAAGGCTGCCAAAAGATCTCCTCAGAGCCCTCTCTTCTCCAGGCTGCACAGCCCCAACTCTCTCACCAGATATCTGGGGTTTATACAAATGTTTACACACAGCATCTAGAGCTGCTTGTTTCCTTTCATCTTGAGATTTTTCTGTTCCCTYCCTGTACTCTGCTGCTTCTGCACCCATTGCATGGGAAGCAGTGTATCAGCTGTAAGTCAGCTGCAGCCYTTCTCAAAACTGAGTTTCTCACTGCATTTTCTTCTGCTTTATCTTTAAAAATCTACGGTATTTAGCTGCCATCCTCCTTCAGGTCTTCATGTAGGCTGCTCCACTGCCCTTCATGCCAGGCTCAGTTTTCACCATTTACTTCCCTCTTCAGACCTTGCCTCTTTCCATAACAAATATCCCTATAATCTCTTTTATTTCCTTCTCCTAAACCTGCACAGGAACTTGCCATAGTTTCAGCATGGCATTAGGTGTAGCTTTGAATTCAGCTGCTGGCTAAACGCTGCCTTTTTGAGCCAAAAGCCCTGGGCCAGTGCCCCTCTGCTCTGCTCTGGCGCTGATGAATCATTGCAGCCTGCTGCAGCTCCGAGTAACCCMAATTCCACCCATACATGATCCCACATTCCTCCCAAATTTAAGTCTTTCCCTAGCCCTAAACTCATCTTCACTTAACCAGTGGTGGTTCCTCCCCCGGGAGGCTCCAGCCACAGCTCTGCATGCAGGGGATGAGAACTCCTTCCATCAGACACCTCAGCTCTCCACACGGCTCTGCCACCTGGCACAGAACATGCCAATACATATTTTCAGCAGTTCCCAGCTGCTGAGCATCCTGAAACTCTTTGAAAATTTCAGGAATTCCCTTGCAAGCTGACATGTCCTCCAAGCACTGTTTCTGCTCTGCATTCGTCAGTGCTTTCATTCAAACAGTAATTCATTTTTTCTCTCAGAGCCTTCCTTTCCTACTTCTGGAGTCACAGCTTGGTCCGACATCAGTTCCATCATGTTTCCCATCACCTATTTACATACAATATTGCAGCAAAGATTGTTGGAACATCCAGCATTTGGCTGTTCTTGCAATGGGATTTATCCACCAAGAGAAAAACTTGATTCGTATGTTGCAGACTTTACACCTCCAGCTCTATTTTGGCATTACCCTTGTACATTTAATATTCATTCCCTTCACTGTTATCCTTACAGTTGTTGAGTTTATAAATCCTAATCTGCCTCTCTGGGATGGTAAGGTTGTATTGCACCTTGTGTGATTCTCTGTCCCTCTTGAGATTTGTACCAATTATTAACTGTCTGCAAAAACATGAGATTGGAGAAAAGCTTTAATGCAGGGCCATGGATTAATCATGGTTATCAAAGCTCCTTTTTAAAATGGATTGCAACAAAGCACATACACACAGACTGCACTTAAAATTGAAACTGCATTACAAAATTACTTTTTCCATTTATGTATAAATTATGCATCTAAACAGAAGTGTTAATAATTTATTAAGTTGCTCAGCTAACATCAGATCTTAATTAGTCTTTAGTATATCTGTAAAGTCAAAATACCTTGATTAGAACATGTAAATTTATTATTTGCCTTTTCAGCTCTTAGTACCAAGTGAAAATTTGGGGTTGGTTTGTTTGGGGAGTTTAGGTATCCCATTCCCCATGCATACTTCGTATTTTGTTGTTATTTTCTCTTACAGACAACAAACAGGAAAGAACAAAAATAAGTGTTTGAACAAATTCGGAATTTTACTAGTAACAGTTTTTGGACATGCTTGAGACTTTCACTGTGAAACACACTCTGAGTGAATAAAGTAAAGATTTACTGCCATGGAACTGGCTGTGAGGAAATAGTCTGGGGCAAAACAACACAGCTGAATGAGAAGAAGGACCCCAGGTTCCATAACACTGGGGAAATAATGATGATGGAATAAAAGGCACTAAGCTAAAAACCGGAAAAGTGTTGTGGAAGTTACTTCCTCTGCCTTCACAAACACAGTTAACCCAATAGGCTCATGCTCCTTCTTTGCTTTCTGACCAACAAGGGATGCCTTGGCTGCTTGCAGTGGACCTTCTTTTGTTTACATATCCCGTATTTCTAAATGGTCCTTATTCAGCCTTGAATTTTATTTGAGGGTGGAGAGGGCATTATGCACAAATGTTATGCTTTGGAAGAACCACAGGCATGGTTCAATCAGAAAAGTTGAGAGCAGCCCTGCTCTTCTCATGGTTAGAAAGTTTTGCATGAGGCTCATAAATATGAGCACAGAGACACCGACTGTGTGTCCCTGCAGGGTCACATCTTGGGAGCTCCAGCCACGCCCTGCGGGATGGTGATTCGGCATCCCAAGGGTCCAGTGAGCTCTGGGAACACCTGAAAATGATGCAGCACCTCAAAGTGTCAATGATGGGCACAGCTGGTCCTGCCACCCTGGGAAACACCGCCAGCTGCTGGGAGTGAGCCCCTCGGCTGGGACAAGGGTGCTGTGGAATGTCTCTGACGTTAATGGCTCAGCCAGGTGAGGCACTGGACCCTGACCCTGCAGCCCTGCAGACACAGCCTAGTCCTGGATTCATTTTGCATTCTCGTGTTGTCTCAGCAGGACCTGGTCCTGTCCACTCCCTCTCCAGCTGGGATTGTGGCTCTGGGAGCCTCTAGTCCATTTTCTGTTTTCCTCTTTGCAGTCAGCCCTGCAGGTTTTTCCCCCTTGGAAGCAGCTTCTCTCACTGCATCCAGAAATACATGTGGGGTTTTGGTTTCTTTTTTTACTTTGTACATCTAAGACATTTCTGTGGACTTCTGAGTTGTGTTCTTCAGTACAAAGTCCTTCTTGGTGAACTGTCAGAGCCTTTGTCTCCCAGCCCTGCTTCACCCACTACTGGTACAGCTGCACTTTCAGAGATTAATTTTTCATCCTCTGCTTTCAGTACTTTTTTTCCCACAAGTTTTGAAAAGACATGACTATGGAAAGTTTCTAGATACTGCTCTGCCAGTTTAAAAGTATAATTCACCTCTTTAGTGCCTGACTTTCTTCCCAAGATGTGAAAATTATAGAAACACCCCCCACACCCCTCAATAACCAACCATGTTTCCCTGTTGAAGAATATGTATATGTACACAGAAATACATCTGTAAGTGAGGAAATGAGCTGCACTCATAGTGTGTGAGGATGAAGTTTTCTAAACTAAATTCTCTTTGACAGAGAAGTCCTGCTTCAGAGGAAAAAAAAGCAACAGTAACTGTTAACACAAAGCTGTCAGGATTTCCATGCAAATTATGAAGAGGAAGAGCAACCATTAGCATCCAAATGAGAGAAAACTGCCAGCCTTCATCATCTAGAGACAAACTTTTTAATTTGAAGATTTTGGTAAGAAGTTTCCAAAGAAAAAATACACCCCTTTACCAATGTCCACCTTTGTTCCTAATGTCCAGCTTCATAAATAAACTTTCTGAAGCCATGAGATACCAAAGATCCAGTGAGCAGAGTCCTGTGACTTTGCTGAGCTCCCACATTACAGTGAAATTCAGATGCAGTCTAACATTAGAGGACCTCAGCCCTCAGGAAAAAAAAAAAAAAAGAAGTACATATCTTCTCCTAAATTACAGGAAAGATCTGATATCTGCCTCATCAAACAGCACAGAGATCCTAGAGGCTGAGCTATTGCAGTTAATGAGGCAGTCTCGGAGCAAGTACCCTCACCTAAGAGGTCAGAAACTGAAAATGTGCCTGTAATTTGCAAAGTTTTTAATTTAATGTTTCAATTAAAAGCCCTCCCTCGCGTGTCCCTTGCAGATCAGGGCACTTTGATCCCCTCAGAGGACGGACATGTGGCACCTATGTCGAACACGAGCAGGTCCCCTGCGCGGGGCTGGCCGTGGAAACCTGGATCTGGGAAAAACTCAACTGCAGACACCTCCTCGAGAAAACCAGGGACTGCCCTTGCCAGTGTTGACAAATGTCTGACTGAAAAGTTCCCTCGGGAGGCTGCTCTGCTTCCTCTCCCAGGCTTAATGGAGGCTATTAACAAAAAGTGCTTTTTGTGGCTTTTGTCCCCGGGTTTAACCCTTTGCTTCCCTGACAGCACTCATTACCCAAGGGTCAGGGATTTCCCCCCAAGCCCAGTCACAAAGTCTCCGCTACAGAACAATCCCAAATCAGCAGACAGCATTCTGGGGATCAGTCTGTAATCTGGGGGGCTCATTTCCTCACTCTCCAAAGCTGAAGGACAGCGAGGCCCCAGCGTGGCCATGCCCAGCGCTGTGCCAAAGCTGCTCAGCTCCGCAGGGTCACAAATGTGAGCCCCCAGCAACACAGGAGCCACAGCATCCCCCACTGCCGCTTGCCAAGGCCAGGGGATCCAGCACACCTCCAAAACCGCTCCCAGCCTTCACAGCTCAATCATGCATCACCCARTTCTATCATTTGTATCAAATATATTGCTGCAAAATTTCACCATGTGGCCCCTCCTGCCCTTTCTTCGGAGGAACAGTGAATAACCATCTCCTGGTCACCCTCTCCATGTTGTCCTGTGAGTTTTAGAGATCTGTTTCCTTCTTTTTCTCTTTTCCAGCCAGAGGACCTTAACCTGCTCAGTCTGCCTTCCCAGGGAAGTCATGCAGAGTCTCCTGAAGCTGTTTGATCTAATGGATTTCACTGAAATTTCCCGAAATTCAAAAAATTCAATGCTGTACCAAACCCAAATATAATAAATGCCATATGCCCAAGAGGAAGTTTTGTTCATAGAAAACTGTGAGTTCTAGGAAGAAAAGGGAAAGAAGATTACAATGGATGTTGCATTTCAAAAATGTTTCTGGCTTCTTCTGCAATTTCCCATCTTTGTTGTGTGTTCCCACCACAACACAGTAATTTTCACTTCTTCTACTGTTCAAATTAATATCTCCACAGGCCTTTTTTAATTAGCAAGAATATTTTTTTCAGAAACTATTACATCTTACAAGGTTACAGTGAAATTAACACTTGTGCAACTATCATCTCACCAAAATAAATGCTCTGACCAGAAACCATGCTTTAGCTAAAGACAGAATCTCATTTGCAATCCTGGTTTGGGACAGAGCAGTTATATTTTAAACCACTTCTGATTAAACGTTCTTGCTAGATTTAGATGATGAAAAAATCATACATTTTTAAAATTAATTTGGAGGGATGAAGCAGCAAAGATTAAAATTCAGGGTTAGACAGCAGACACATACCTATGACTGATTATAATTTACACCTCCAAATTGTTTTAATAAATATGTAATGCTAAAAGAGGGATACTGTTGCTGGGCATTTAATTTTTATATATATTGAATAAGTTATTTAAATTATTTAGTTAAATTTTTAGCAGCTCAGCAATATCTTGTTCACACATTCTTTCAAATCCCAATCTTTTTTAAGGAAAACTGGGTCTAGAGATCCTGGAGACATCCACGTAAAAATCAGGGAGAGGAGATTTGAGGACAGCGAGCAAGACATCTGATTTTAGGTATCTAATTCAAGTGACATGGCCCAGGACCCTTCCCCTGCCACCGGGACAAGCTGAGGCCCCTGTGGCTCGGGAGAGAGTACTCACCTTGGGCAGATTTGCATGGATTAATATAAATATAACACAGCCCTGAGCCCCGTGGAACACTCAGAGACAAATCAACGAGCGACAAGTATGAGGATGAAACTGAGCCCCTCGCTTACTTGCCCCTCATTTTGTTATTAATCTGTTGCTTTGCAGTCGTGCCGACTCTCCCTTCCCACGGGAAGCGTGGGAGCTGGGAGTGAGCTCATCCCACACGCCACGCTCCAGGGAAACCGGAGCGATCCAACCCYGGAGCCAGATCCTCCAGGCAGGGCCCTCTCCCCGCTGCCACGGGAATTACTGCAGCTTCGGAATTATTCCAGAAGTGCATTAAGAGAGCTCATTTTACCTTGGGGCGCTGTGAGGAGGTTACCACGCCATTGACTTCGTTGGCTGGGGAGAGTGGATTAATTGCTTTTGTTAAGTTATCATTACTGAGGAAAAAAGAATTACTCTCACTGGGCGTATTTCCCCCAGGCACCACCAAGTTATCTGACAATCTCCTAACTTGTTCGTTTACTGGTAGAAACTTCATAATTTTCCCCTAATTTATATACACTTATATATATTATATATATATATTCCAGACCTGTGACAGATATCTTGTCCAATATCTTGCAGCCCATCAGGGTTAGTAACAGGAGCTTTAAGCCATGGAAAACTACAAATCTCATTTTCCCAGTAGAATATGGCTTTATTTCTAGCCTTGAAAGGCCATGAAATGATAGGCTATAAATTGCATGTTTTAATATCTATTTATAGGCACTTCTATGGTGCACATCTATGTATAAAAAAACTTTCTGATCTCTAAAGTTCTAAAGTATATTACTGTCCTCCACTTTCAAGGTCTTTTTGGAGGAAGTCACAGACCTAAAGCAGTCATGGTTTGCAAATGGCAGGGATCTGTACGACATGGATAAATTACTGCCAAAGTACCAAACTGCTGCCTCTGGACACTACACTGTGTTACAGACATTGTCCACAGCAGCATCCTTTCCAGATTATTTCTCCCATTAATATCTCAGGAAGCATTTCCTGGCAGGCTGTGCCTCTGCATCTCCAGTAAACCCTGTTTGCTCCAGCTTTGTACACACAGCAGTGACCCATGGTGGGGAGAGCTCCAGATACCAACCAAAACCCTGAGCAAACTTTCTTCCTGAAATCAATATTTGTGCTAAGTCTCAGGAGATTCTCTTGGACTGGGGATCACGCAAGGCAGAGTGGAACTGGAGAAGCAGAAATTGTGTGGGTATTGTCAGAGATGTTGGGAGCAGGCAGTTCCTTCTGGCGGGAATTGCCTTCAAGCCTCTTGTTGCAGCCCTGGAGTCCTGCTGCCCATGGCTTTTCCCGAGTCCCAGGGCTGGTGTACCAGGGATGAGCAGTGTGGAGCCATCGTGTGAGAGACTGGAGCACCAGCCCGGCCGGGCTGCCCGTTCCCGCCTCCATTCCCTCGTGCAGCACCACCAGAAGCAGCCCCTCAACAGAAACCAGTGCATTCCCAGAAGCAGGAGTTTCAGGGGGCCACCTCAGCCTTTGCAGGAAGTCTAAAAGCCATCAGAAATGAGGCTGGCTCTAATATCAGCTGATGAGAGCTGGGGTCTGGGCTTTTCCCCTCTTTGCCTCACCGCGGGAGTGGTTCCAGAGCCGTGTTCGTGACCCAACCAAGGGGCAGTGGCAGTGCTTGGCAGGACCAGGCACAGGAGAGGGTGACAGATGCAGGGTTGATTTGAGAGTTTCAAATGACATCTTTCCCCCCATTTTTTTTTATGTTGACACAGGCATGAGCAGAATCCGTAATGCTGGTACACACAGCTAACACAGCACAAGATTTATGATTATTTTCATAACATAGGCCTTGTCAGGGATTTTTGATTTGATTTTGGTTGGATTATCTATTGCAATGCCAATAACGCTTCACAGTTTTTTAGGATGCAATGCAGTCAAGGCTGGTGGAAAGCAGGGACAGACCCACTTAAATACAATTTGTTAGCATCCTCCATTCTAGGAGCTGCTCCCCAGGGGCAGCAAAGTTTGCAATGCTCTACAAAGGAATTTCTTAATATCTTTTTTTTTGTAGACAACTACTTCCATTAATTATTTGAATAAGATTTAAGTGAGATGAAAGGCTCTGCTCTGCCTTTGATGTGAACACATAACTATCATTAACATTTTATTATTAATGGGAGCTGGGCACACACAGTGGGAAGAATAGATCCCCTCTTATTTTAAGCTAAAGCTTTGCCTCTTTTCTCCACTGTTTCATTTACCTCTTAATAACTAACCCAAGGTTTGAACAGCTGGACAGATGCCTTAGTCATGCTGACAGCCACAATAAACCCTTGCAGGGATGGGAAGCATTTGCTCTCAGCACAGAGGTGGCAGAGCAACTTCCACTGAAGTTTCAGAGTAACATCCTCATGTACTTACTGTGGGCATCCCATTTTGCCTGGCTGATCCCTGCCCCACTATATACCCCTGGCTGGAAAGCTTAGGTTTTAGTTTGGCTGTTATTTTTGCATTCTAGAACCACAAAAAAATCCCCCAGRCTTTTTTCCCTGGAGATCTCTTTGTTAGAGTGAGGTACAAGCTGCCCATCTGAACCTTTATCCCACAGAAGAAAACTGGAATATAACATGACAGGGAAACTTGCTGTGTGAAAACACTTCRGGAAAAATATTTAGTCTAGAAAGAGATAGATTTTAATGGTATAAGTATGGCAATGCAAGTATTTTACTGCACTACTGCACACCTACAGGTGTGGACAGGCTTTGGATCCGAGACATGGGTGAGACTTCAGGGAAAAATTAAARGGTAATAAGCTCTGTAAAGAGGATRCTATTGCATAAGTAGGGCTGCCAGCTCAGGAGTTTGGTCAAGCTTTAAGCAAGATCCAGCTTCCTCCTAACAAAAATACACTTTCTAATTGCATATCTATTCTCCTGGTTTAGATAAGGAGATTGTGCTTCTTTCCCTGAAATACCATGTGAGCAAATTAATGAAGCTACCAGAAATTTAACTTTTTCATTTCCAGACTATATCATTTTAACTGTCCTGATTTTATGGTGCATTAATGCTGTTGTTGGCATTTATATGGCATATTAATTACACTGCACTCAGTTATTTTCTCTGCTAAACTTAAAAGGTCACATCCTTTGTGTATACTTTTCTATATGGAAATTTGATTTCTTTAGCATACCAAACAGAAGCTAAACCAACGAAATAATGTATTTTCTATGAAACGAGTAAATAGTATTCAGTGAAAGGACAGTCAATCTACAGGCTTGTTGTGAATGTTTGAGCAATGGAATTAATGTTTTATTCTATTTCCTGCAGCAGAGGAGCTGTGCAGCTCCTGTACTTAGCACAYGTTCTGCCAGTGCCAAGAATGCTTATCCCTGAAAGAGAAAAAAATGAGGGAGTGTACACAGCTTTGTATGTGCATAGTTTTATGCACAGCATAGAAATACTTTCCCCAAGAAGATGGCAGCACAGAAGACATCTGATATACTACAGGCTATTAAGTTGTCACTACGTCTACACTGTATATCTTCCCTCGAGTGCAATTCTTGGATGTTTACCTTTTTTTAAAAAAATGGTTATATTTTACCCCCAAAAAATTTCCTGCAAAAATGAAGATCAATGGGGTGAATGGAGAAGTGTAAATATTGTCTAGTGGAAAAAGCAGTCAATGCATAAAAGTTTTTGACAGCAGCTTGGGCAATGCAATGATTTTGCTCAGAGATGARGCCATTTCATCATGGAAAGTTTTTATACCAGGAAAATATTCATTGTGCTAGGGGCCTGCTATACAGTATTTTTCACAGATTTCCTTTGTCCCACAAGCTGACAGGTAGGGCACTAGTATGAATCGCAATGATAACGTGCTTTTTGCTTCTTAAATTTCGTAAGATGCATGACCAACAGCACTCTGCTCCTGTGCTTGGGTTTATGTAGGGAGCTCTCAAGACAGAAGACGCCCTGTGGTCTGGGTAGTTGGTCCTTGGAGGAATGACGCCCTGACATCCACAGAAATTGTGTCTGAGGGAAGCAGCAGGATGCAGGCTGCTGGCAGCTCCCGTGGGATGTCAGGCCTGCGAGCACAAACACTGTCCATGGTCAGGGGATGTGTGTGTGCCCCCATTTCTGGAGCTACAGAAATTGCTCTGATCTAGCACAGGGAGACGTTACATCTGAGCCACAAACTGGGAGGGATGCACAGGACAACAGCAGCACAGCCCGGGGACAGCRTGCAGAGATGACACAGGACAGTGCCAGCACCTCTGCAGAGCCAGGGCTGCCTCTGCCCCCCTGCCCTTCCTGCACACACCGACACCCTCGGCCCCTCCAGGATCTGGGAACTGCCCTGCCACGAGTAAACAATAACACAACGTGTACTAATTACACCACAGTGTAACAACACTACTGATGCTCTACTGGAAACTGGACTTAAAAACCAAGCAAGCTACTCAGAGACCTGATCCACCAGCTGCAACAAGGCTTTGCACTATTTAGGCGTCTGCCTTCAGACAAGATCCGAAAAACATTTCYTTCCGGTGGCTGAATTTCAGCTTTTCAGTGGCCGAATTTCCACAAGCCATAAAATATCACAGTAGTGCCTGGTGCTTTGCAGCTGCCACTACAGCTATCACTGCTCTGGCAGTCGTGCACTGCCCAGTGCAGCTGGGGGGCCTCACTGGGACAGGCCAAGCACAAAAGCCCTGAAGAGAGGTGCACCAGGGCTGTTAGTTGGATGGCCATTCCCCACCATACACCGTTTTTCAGGCAGTTTCAGCCCCCAGCACTGTCACATTGTGAGGGGCAGCGACACATGGAGGGGCATCTAAGGTAGTTGGCACTGTAGCTCTTAACTACTTGAGTTTCCCTTCAGCAAACGAAATTACACCTGAGCATCCTTTGGCTCACAGGACAAAGGGCTGGTGAATTAAGGTCTTCAAGTTTTAGTTGTTTGTTTTGGTTTTGGTTTGTTGTTTTTTTTTTTCCTGAGAGAACACATATTCCTGTCAAAATAGCACCTATCCTGGCAAGGCAGCAAATTACATCTTTTCACCCCAAAAAGTGGGGAAGTCAGGGAGGAAAGATTAATATCATGAACTCAGGTTTCCTCAGGTCRTATCTGTTTTCCTTCTTATGACAGGCTGCTTCTTCTATTTCTGCTAAAATAAAGAGGGAGTTAAGGCTGCAATTAAACCCCAAATATGAATTAGAAAAGCAAACAGAAAATAATGACATGCACACAAAAACCTAGGCAAGCACACTGAGCCACAGCATTCCTTCAGCAGCTTGGGCTTTTTAAATATGTATCCTTCAGAGAGGGTGGTTCCATACTATCACAACAAATATCTTGAAGGGCAGGGAACTGCCAGCAGTGGSAACAGCAATATATGAAATTGCTTCTCAATTCTTCATATCTCCAGTATGCCAGCAACTGTAAATCCAGCAATGTAAAAGCAGTCTGAACCCGCTGGGCTCCAGTAGGGCTTATTGTAGTGTGGAATGGCCAGAAACCAGAAGTGAAAATATAACCTGGTGACCATGCCTGGGCCAGGCTGCTCCACTTCAAGTAACTGGTGCTCTCAAAAAAATTTGGGGCAAAGACGATTGCCTGTAATGGATCTGTTTGCTCCTTTTCATTCATTTTGCACTAGGAATTTAATTTTTGTTGTGAGGCCACATGTTCCTCCACGATGCAGTGATGGGGGAGGAGAGGTCTAAAGCCTCCTGTTGCTGAGGACTGGGGTGTGTGATGGGAATTTTCRGGAGGCAGGACTCCCTCTGGGGCAATGCACTTTGTGTTATTGGGTTGACTTTGTTTTTTACCCCGTGTTTTGACCATGAGGCAGCAATGTGGGGGCTGTCACAGCTCCCTGGAAGCAGCCACCAGAAGCATCTCCTGGCAGAAGTACTCCAGTTCTGACYTCTTTTCCAATTCATCCAGTCCTCATGGATGAATTGGAAAAAAACCTCCTCCAAGGATGCTCCAGAGGATTACTCCAGCTGAGGAACAGGAGAAGCAGACAGCAGAAGAGGACAGGGAGAGAGCAGCTCTCTCCTGGCTGCTAAAACAGGGCTGTACATTCAGGGGAGATGGAAGACAGGAAGGAGGAACAACAGAGCTCTCCTAGCCCACAGCATCCCTCCCTCACTCCCTCCTGCGGGTGCCTCCAGGGGCTGTGAGCTCCGCTGGGGATGACACCCCTGCCTGCCTGGAGCAGGCAAAGCTGGGCTTTAAAGGCACAGGGACTAAGTAGGTCAGCAAGGCACATGCTCCTGCTCACACACATTTAGGGATAGGCTGAAGCCCCGCTGGAWGCAATGAGACTTGAGCACAAGAGCTCAAAGCTGCATCAGCAAAGAAAGGCAGGCTCAGGGTCTCTCCCAGGCACCCACTCTGCCCCCAGGCAGCTCTGTCCAGAGCCATCAGACACCATTCCCGGCTCTGACCCAGCCAGCCCACCCCACATCACAGCCTTCCAGGATTTCAGCTTCCTCAAAGAAATAAAGAAGAGATGATGAAATTAGAAAGGACATTTCTCTTCACACTTCTGGTGGCTTATCAACATTAGAAACTTAAAATAAATTAATAATACTAGATTAGTACTACAATAGAAAAATTAATTCAATCTTTTTTTTTTTTTTAAGTTCCTTTTGTGCTGTTGGTGTCACTGTGATGTGAACAGTGTGGAAGCGTAAATCCTTCCCTCCACGAAGCCAGCATAATTGCATGCTGCGTGCTAGCTATTCCATCCACATCGGAAATGCATCCCTAAAACATTTCAGCTTAAGCCTTGTCAGTGCTAATCCTAATGCCTGATGCTGAGATGTGTATTTTATTACTGTGTATAAATGAAAACGGGAAACCTTCACGGAGGATTACAGGGAGTGGTAATGACCTCCACAGCATTACGGCATGAAGATGTTCCYGGGCACCAAATGGGATTCTGGGATAAAAGTGACATGTGTCTATACAACCTTGGCACACGCTCCTGGTACACATGTACCTACCAGCTGTGGGATTGTAAACATATGTCCCTTCTAGTGAACTGAATTTTCATTTGTGAGGAGGCTAAAAACAAGGAGCGAGCAGGGGAGATGGATTTTGGCTGAGGCAGCTAATGGGCTCCAGCTTCCCCCCAGGTAGGGAAAAGATGCTGCAGTTCCGCRCTGTCACGAGAGTGGGGACTGAGGGATGGCAGAGGAAACAAGAAGAAATGGCAATAGAAGAGAACAAAGCTGGAGGGGTAAGAGAGAGGAGGGGGAAGGAAGTAAAGGAGGATGAAGGAGGAGGAGAGGAAGCAGCAAAGTGCTGGGGATGGGGGATGTGTCTCTCTGCTTTCATGTCCTGCCTCTCCAAGAGGACTGCCCCTCCTCTGCATTTTTAGGGGTGCTTTGGAGAGCAGCTGTGACTGATCCAGCCTGCACTGGGTTGCTCCAGCCCAGTGATGACTGTGCTTGGGATTACTCCAAAAGAAGAGGAAGAAGCACATGTGGGGAAAGGGAGAGAGGGAAGCATGGAAATAGGCAAGGTTCCTGTCATCTGTGCTCCTTAAAACCAGCCCTCGCTGCCTTCTCCAACAGCAGTGAAATGGAAGTGAGATGCTTTGAAACCTCATTTTATTTGGCCCAGTTTTACTCTAATCTACCCTGGGGCCAGAAACACAGCTTTTCAATCTGCCAGAAAGTTGTTCTGCTGACCCTGAAATGTCAAACTGTTATAGGGGGCTGAATCCAAAATTGATTACTTCAGAGATCAGACAATAGCCACTTTTAGAGTGATTTTTTTTTAAGTCTTTCCTATGAACTTTAAAAAAACAAAAAAGAGAAAGAGCCACTTTTGAAATAAGAGCAAGTAACCATGAGCACAGAGCTTTCTGAGACACCAGCAGTGGTTGTTTGCAGAGGAGGGGAGCAAGCACAGACAGACCCAATGTCTGCTACCACAGGGCAGCAGTGAGATCCCAAGGACACGGCGCGCGGGGCACGCGTGTAACCCAGCACTGGTACCCAAACACTGCCCAGGGGTTCGAGGGCTGCCTTCACTGACTCCCAGCCTGTTTCCATCATGAGCTTACCCCTTGCAGACTGGCAGAGAGAGGTGTGCCTTTTCCCTTCAGCCCATAGCCGTTCCCAGGGCTTGGGGATCCATCCTGCCAGCTCCGCGCTCGCGGGGAGAGCCCCATCCCTCTGCCAAAGCCCCTTGTTCCGGCTCCCCTTGAGAAATGCCCTCAGGAAGCGTTTCGATTCCTGTCTCCAGCTATTAGCCCATCACAAACACCGTAATCTATATGTTTATACTGTAGTAAACAAGTGCTCTTGCTAAATCTCAGCAATTACAAGTGCTTCATCCTTTTCTTTAGCCAGCCAGCAATAGAAATACATTTAATTAGTTGACACCCCCTGCCAATTACAACATCTGAGGAAAGTATTGCTGAGATCGTTGGTCCTAATTATTTTAATATTCAGGAGAACCACTTTAACATAACAAGATAATTACTCGTGGATAAGGGTTTGTGAGAGCTGCAATCCTTTTCTTTATTTTCTACAATGCAAGTCTGGGCCTAGTTAAATTTCTGGACACATTTTCAATTTAAGATTAAAAATTGTAATTTGTGAGAAATCATCAAAGCACCACATGCTGGAAGAAAAATAACTATATGCAATCTCTGTTAACACTATAGCAAAATAAATTCACTGTGTATTACATGCAATTAAAAGTGGAATCTAAGGGAATTGGTTCGTTTTGTTTAAAAAGATCTTTTCACATGTATTGAATTGATCAGTTACGAGAAAACCCSTGACAGTTCCTCATTTTAAACAAAATGTGAGTTGCCCTTTCCTAATCTAGCCTGCATCCTTTTGTAACCATGTGAATCCTCCTTGCCTGCTCACAGTCAATGGGAAAGCTGAGCTACCTTCCCTACTGCACATCTGAGAAATCCTTGGCTCACATTTCTGTTGTTTGCAGCGTGACCATCAACAGAGGAGTTATTCAGCTGAGAAAAAGTTGGTCTCGGTACCTGTTATATTTTGGTACTATATCATACCCAAAGAGACATCCCACAAGGGTTTTTCACATGCCAAATCCCAGAAATATATGCATGTATTCATCTAGAAAGAGTTTGGCCGGGGCTGTCGAACAATAAACTGTGTGCTGTTCCCTTCATGCACATTCAGAAATAAGCCTTTCTTCCACGTCCCTAAAGACAGCTTTAATATATACCCAGCGAAATATTTCAGCATTTCTGGTTCTGTATTTGCACTCATGGAAGTACAGCCTGTTCACAGTGGAAGCCCATTTTCAAAGGAAATTTTCCTTTAAGAAAGTAATTTGCCCATAACTCCCACGTTATGTATTTGCTTGGTCCCTGTACAATGCACTGGTGGGGAAAATGGGAAGATGAGAGATGAGCACCACCATTAAATGTCTCCATTTGCTCTGTGCATAAAGAGAGCACCTGATGGCACAGCTCTTGCTCGAGAGGACAGACTGTACTGGCTTTTGGGTTATCCCTACCCAACCATTTGAAATTATACTCAAGAGATGAATAGCCAGGCACCAACTAAAAATACGAGCTAATCATGAGCTCTACTCCTTTCACTGCTGCCACCACCAAACTTTAGAGCTAACCTTAGGTAAAAGAGGTTGGCTGCTAATYAGGTGTTTAAATACTAAGAAATATTTCAGAATTGGACAAAGAGAAAAAAAAATGCCAGCACTACCCATTAATTTTACTCTATAATCAAAATCATTTGAATTTATTTACTAGACTATTTGCCAATTTTACAGCCAACTACCAGAGCACACACAAAAAACCTGCTGTTCAAGTAAATATATAGTAACAGAGAGGGAAAAKAAATCCACTTGATTCAGTGAAGCAAACTTTGCCTTTAGCCCAACAAGTGTGCTTTAATTCAGTTGCAAGGATTATAAAAACAACGCATATCTAAACAGTGGTAATAATTTAGTGGAATTAATCCAAATAATAGGCAAATGTTAAGACTAACATTTATGGAATGACTGCAAAGTTAGATTAATTTAAAATAAAACCCTGGAGTTATGTAACCAATTACAGAAATTGCATTTAGCAGTAAAAGAGCAATTAAAACAAAAAAAATGCCCTAACCCCAGACATTATGTGCTGGGGACAGGACAGACCTCATAGAGAACTTGGAGATGAGCTGGAAAAGCAATTGAACAGAAAGTTTGTCTGGTTTTACTCTGTTATGGAATCAAAGTGCTCGGATATGGCCTCATAATACACAGATGAAAGGCTCATTTCTCCCCAGATGGGGCTCAGTAATCAGATATAGAAACAGCTATTTTTAATGAAGACCTGCAAAATCATAAAGGCTTAGATGTTGCTGGCTGGAATAAAGCAATGGGAGGCAGACAAGGCAATTCACTAATCTGCCTGGTGGCACAAAACCAAGCCTGATCAACACATTTTTCATAGCAAATCACATTCCTTCAGTAGGGCTAGCCCAGAACGGCAGCCATGCCAAGCCAGAGGGGAGCCTGGTGCCAACTGGCACTCACGTCCCTCAGGTGGGAGAGCCCAACTGCATTACACAGCCTTGTACATTAAAAGACATCAAATACCTGGTGTATTTTTCAGTCCATCATCCTGACAAAATGCTCCCATCAGTTCATTTTTTTTTTTTTTCATGTATCCAGTCTAGCCTATTCAAAGTCTTTGCAGTTGGGGGTATTTGTTTGGCATGGAGGCAGCCATCCTGGTAATTGCAGCAAAAGTGAACATCTCTGACTTAACCCTTGATTTTCCATGCACACACTTCATATCCTTCGAATCCAACAGGCTCTGATACACAAAGCCCACACTGTTTTTTAAAAYGGAGTCCTATCTTCTACTGGTAAATATTTTGCAAAACGGTGGCAGAGAAGATTTACTTCTCTTTGTASCACTCTAGAATGTCAACCAAGGGCCACAACACCGAAGAAACAAGCATCAAATCCCTAATAAAAATCTTAGTGGTATAAACACAGTCTCAAGAAAGCCAAATAAATAATTTCAGATGGGACAAATTTGTGTATTTCCACATTAAGCAAACCCGTGCTTAAATTTCTGTCCTAACCAAGCTGAAGTTTTACATGGAAGGACCTGCAGGTTCTCTGTGCCACAAACAGACACCTGAGATCCACCAGTGTCCCCCACCTGCTGTAAAACACACTTAGAAAACAACTCTGCAATAAAGAAGTGCTGTCAGATTTCTGGCAAAACAGTCAGGCTTGCCCTTCCAGGATAGAAATGAAAGCAAGAGATCCTGGCAAGGCAAAGATAAAACTCCTGTTCTCAGAAAAAAAACGCAAAACTCAGAAAAAAAACCCCAAAAAGCAGCCCACAAAAATCAAAGACAAACAAACAAGGAAACAAAACCAAAARCAAAAAGAACTTTACATAATTCTTGGCAATGAAAGTATATTCTGTGGGTTTGATTTCCTGACAAGACAATCTGGCATTTGCAGACAAATARTACCACACAGACATGGGCAACCACTCAGCTCATGCTACAGAGTTGCCAGCCCACCACAAAACAAAAAAGCAAACATAAACCCCACAGCAGTTCCACAAAACCATTTGCAGTTCTTTGTGGATCCTGGCCAAGTTATGTGTCTYATGCCCACAACAACCTAAGTGTGTCTCTCCCAAGGGAAGGTTTTCTCAGGAGTGGAAAATTGGGGGCAGAGGGGGGAATCCATTACATCCTCATTTCAGCAGTGCCATGACTGTAATATTCCCGTAATAAAGAAATTAAGAAACACAACTAAGTTYCATAGAAATGTTAAGCACTGTTAGCAAGAAGTCAATGCATGGACTCCTCAGTCAAAGCGACCTCAAATCCATTAAAAACTAAACTCATGGCTATGAGAGATACAGGACATTACCCAATGTCCATTAGCAGGGGCCAGTGAACTGTGCTAAGTGGGCTGTCAAGCTTGCAATGAGCAAAACTCAATATTTGTCTGCAACCTCATTTGAGTTCAGAGTTCTCCTGACCCACTTGGGTAAAAGTCTGGATTTCAGAGACCCTGTGCAGGCTTTTCCTGCTTCAGATTAAAACCTCCCTACTGATACTGGGTGCCAGAAATGAAAAATAAAAACACACATACAAAAACATTGTTTTGATGATGGCCTCTCTTATGTTGGCAAGATGTACAGTTTTAACACCTGCTGCTGCTTCCCTGTCAGGTGTCCATGAGTAAGGCTGAGGATGTGTGAAGGAGGACAAATCACAGAAATCTTGCTACTTACAGCTTTGTACTGAAATGATATTTATCTTTCAACTCTTGGTAAAACAAATAAATTAAAAAGGAGGTCATAGCATTCCTAGCATACTGATGATTAAATGAAACCAGCCCTTACTGTGAAATAAACKTTTGAGTAGCATAAGCAGGAAGGGAGTGCTGTCAGCCAGGGACCCCAGCAAACCGCCTGAGAGCTGCAGTCGAGGAACTGTGAGATCGAGCCTGATCTCACTTTCCTGCCTGGAAATGCCAGCAGGGCTACCCTGCTAGAGCCCCCAGCTCCCTCTCCCTTTTATCCTGTACACACCCCCAGGGTGGGAGGGCGAGGAAAAACACCAGCACTGCAGACATGGATCTGCACTGAGGAACTGAGAGGCAYCCGACTGGATTTCTTACGAGAGCAGCATTTAACCCACAGAAAACTCTGCAAATGCAGAGGTCCCAGTGAGGAGGCTCCTTACTGCTTCTCTCAAGTCTCTGAGRTTTTGATCTCTGCTTCCCAAGGTGGGCTGTGGCTCAGCTTTATGCATATCAAAACTGCCACGCCGTGCAACTGCTGTTTTGGATCATCACAGGATCGAGCCCTCTCTGCAAGTCTGTTGCCAGGATTTCCAGGCCACCAGCAAGCAGTTACCCAAAGCCACGAGAAGCCACAAATCTTTGCTAAACGACACTTTCTTTCTTGGTGCATTTGTGGTGCTGGTTTATTTTGGTTTGGGTTTTGTTTCTGTGGCAGTGAAATGAAATGCAATGAAAGCCTGCTGTAATGGAAATTGGAGGGGAACCATGTTTGTTCCTTGCAAACCCAAACAAGTTGGGCTGACTGAAAAATTCTAGTTTAAAAACAGGTAAAATCTAAAGGACCGAATAAAACTCCTAAGAGAGTCACACATTGCAGTTTGCCAGCTCACAACACACAGTCTGATAATACACTCATCTGCCAAGAGCCAGCAAACCCCCATGGTCTGATAAAACAGGGTCCTCAGACCCAGGAAATTCTTCTGTGCCAATGACAGCCAAAGAGAGATGCCAAAAGCCCAAGAGAAGGAGTTCTGCCATTTAGATAAAGAGGAAAGACAGGGGTCAGCTACATTATGTGTACTCAATGGAGAATTTTTAATTCAAGAGCCCAGCTTAATGCTAATCAAGCTTAATATATCTTCACACTGGTTTAAATAGGAATGGGATTGGAAATGTGCTCCCAACCACTGAACAGGAGCTGGTGGTCTGCATTCCCACCATCAGGCACTAACCACCCCCATATGCGATCTCAGTCAAAAGTGTTAACCACCTTCAGAGTTCAACATTAACTCCTGATACAGCCATAAATGAGTTCCCAGGAATAATCTGCTCTGCTTTTTTTTTTTTCTTTTAATCTTGCTCTAATTATTAAGGAGCAAAACACTGATGAACAACACTGATTGCATATTCTAAAAAAAAAAAGTACCACCCTCCAGCTGCTCTGCTGGTGAATCCCCTTCTTGCTGCTTGTTGGGATTTACTTTCAGCCCTTTGCATCTGAAACTAATTACTGCAACACCATCCTCAACATTAATTCCCTTCTCCTCTCTGGAATCCGAAGCAATATGGTACATTCAGAGGATAATTTTTCATCTCTCTTCCTTAAGGGAAGATCTCAGCTGTTCAATGAAGATAATGGTAAATGAGTCACCAATTTCAGAAGGTGAAGCTTTCCGACATCCCTTTATCAGAAACCATTGTCTGAAATTTCAGCTGGTGATTTAGGAAACTTTTTTTATATGAATGTCACCAAGACCTAGCGAAATCTGTCAGCTCTCTGTGAGATCCTAAAGACAAATTGCAGCAATATCTTGTCAACCAGCTCTCTTAAACTTACTTCACTGTGTATTCTCCTTGCACCGGTTTCACTATTAGCTTGTCTCCCAGAAAATGTTTTGCCCAAGTTTCTTCAGCAATACTTGCAGGAATTTTGGTATTTTTCTTCCTTTTTAATTAAGCTCCTTCGTTTTCAGTGAAAAGAAGCACTTATTAAGTGACCAGAGTTTTCAGGCAGTTGCATTTATGGTATTGCAATTTTAAGTAGAAAGATTGTGCTGTCAGGCTCAATACATCTGTGAGATGCCCTGCCACAGTTGGTTTCAAGAAGTAAAGCCACTCCCTACCCCAGTCTGGAGCTTCTGTCTCCAATCACCCSACCAGCCCCATTCCTGCCTCTGTCTGGTTTCTGCAGTTTGGTGCAACTGCCCCTCAATGTCTCCCTGTTAAAGGTGCTCAGCTCACAATCCAGCAAACAGCAAATGTGCTGCTGCCCCCCTGTTCCAGGCATCTGGAGAGGGGCTTTGTGAGAGGCACAGCCTTTAGTCCAAGAGATATTGCTACAGCAAATATGTACTTGYACATTTTCTGCTATTCAACGGGATGCTAAAAATAAAAGGAAATGAAAAATCAGTAACTCATTCAATTCAGCAAGCAGATGTATCTTGTGCCCTTCCACATAGACTTCCCTATGCTAAATATTAATCATAACAATTAGACTTTCTAGTAGATGACACTGTGCTTTCTCAAATCGCTGCAGAGCACTGAGACTCACTCCTTGAGTTCTCTGGTGCCTGAACTATTGCATTGATATGCACAACATTAGAAGAATTAAACAATTCAAAGCTGTACTGTTATGCCCAAAATGACACAAATGAAGCAATTCTCCATTTCTGTGTGTGTTCTCTGAATACAGTCTGAGCCTTTCTAATAATATGTTCACAGCATTTACACCCTGACAACGAACTATAAAGAAAGTTAAAAAAGCAGCAACAAGATAAAACCAAACCCAGCTGAGGATCAGATCTCCCAAGTCATGTAGGTGAAGATGAGAATGGAAAGCTGTATCATTTCAAATAAACTCTCATCCAAGTACTCTCAAGACCTACCTAGTCTGTATTTTTTAATCTATCAGGTTAAAATGAAGAACTGTTTGACCCCTGTTTTTTTCTATCGTGTTGACTGAGAGCTTACATTTGGCACTTGCCATTTGAAATAATGCAGCCGAGTTTTCAATGGACAAAGTGAAAAAGAATAATTGAATGAAAGCAACTTTCATGCAAGTCCTGAAAGAAGGGCTATTTCTGTTGGGTTTAGTCTGGTTTGGTCCTGAGCTGAAGCTTGAATCATATACACATCCTCTGTCCAGGCTTACTTAGATTGGATATTAAGAAAAATTTCTTCAATGAAAGGGTTGTCAAGCACTGAACAGGCTGCCCAGGAAAGTGGTTGAGTCACCACCCCTGGGGGTATGTAAAAGACGTGTAGATGTGGCACTTGGGGACACGGTTTAGTGCTGGCTTTGGCAGTGCTGGGTTCACGGATGGATTTGATGATCTTTGAAGTCTTTTCCAACCTAAAAGGTTCTTTGATTCTATGATTTTGCATCAGTGCTGCCATGTGCAATCCCTTACATGGACAAGCCCTTATTCATGCCATGCACAGAGATGGCAAACAGCTCTGTTTCGCCAAAGGCAACATCCCACTCTTTTCGTTGCCCCCTTTCCCGTGTTTGTGGGCTGTCAGATGAGTCACTGGCTCTTTGAGATGATTCTATTACATTAGGGGCTGTAATTTCCCCCTGTGTAGCCCACTTGTGTTTYRAGCACAGTTTTCATGCCCACGMTCTGGAATGGGAGAGCTGCGGAGCCAACAGCCAAGCCCAGAAAAATCTGTGAGTGTGAGGATTAGAAGAAATTTGCAACGCTGTGTTTGCAGTGTTTAGTACTCCAGTGTTCTCAGAGGTAACGCCTTCACTTTCACTTGCAAGAATTTTGTGTTCCTCACTACAACCAAGGAGAGGAAATCTGACTGTAAACCTCTTTGTTCTATATTACCATTTCGTGTTGGTTTGGTGTGTTAATCAAAGTGTCAGTAATGGCTGCAAAGAGAACTCATTCAATCCTCAAATGAAGAGAAATCTGAGCTTTCTAACACTGGCACATTTTCTAGTGGATAAGCTTTTTCACAGAGTAATTATTTCATTTTCTGGAAAGATTACTGATTACATCACACTGGAAAAAACTAAGAGAGGGGCCCTTTATCTTCCCCATGTTTCTGCAATTCTTGTACAAACTTATACTTGTTACCAGGAAAAATGACAAATTTGCCATCTGATCAAAATGTTAACAAGGTAAGTGTCAGTGAGATGGATCACTGACTGTCACTGCAAGCCAGAACATGAGGATACATTGATATTTCTCAATATATTCACTGCTTCCCCAATGTTCGCTAACAACATTTCTGCCGCGAGTGTAATAAATCACACAGAAATAACAAGCTGCATAGGATCTCCAGGATATGATAGATWTGTCGTAATAGCAGTATCTGCAAGGTAGAAAACAATTGGTAATGATCTATAGAAAGACCTAATCAACTGTCATTTGCTATAATGTGGCAGACGAAGCAAAGATATGAAATCCATAACACTTCTTTAGCCACTGCCCTCCCCATACACACACGCGYGTCAAGTGGGGAATAGTAAAGAGAATTAATGAGCTTTGGGGTCGCAGAAGTAGAAAAGAAAGTTAATAGCATGCCCTGGATGCAATCATTAAATTATACACTGCTGAACAAGGCAAGGGATAATCACAGAAGCTGCACAGTCCTGTGACAGCGGTAAAGGCTTTTACCAAGCCTGCKCCTCCTCCTTTGCTTTGTTTCTTTTAAATCTATTTCATTATTTTAAAAAGTACTTTATATCAAAGTGGGGCTGGATAACCAAAGGAAAAGCCCATCCAAAGTTCACAAGGGGTCTCAGAGGACTGAAGGCAGCATGTGCTAAGGCTCTCCAGGTATTTTCTGCAGCTCAGGAGACCAAAACCAAATGTCTGTTTTGCATTGGGCTRTGCCAGGTCCCAAACTGGCTGCTGGGGGCTTTAGTGTTCCTCTGCCTGCTCCCATGTGGGAGGGAAACACCCACCTTCCAGAAGACACATGCAAGATGTGCAGCAAAAGTTTAAAAGAACTACCCTCCCGGGAGCTCAAGTGCTGCTAAAGCCACAGTGTTAAAGCCTAAAGTCTAAAATTTTATATACTGAAATACGCCCTCCCCATCACATCCTCCATTGCCACCTGCCTACAATATTCCAGGTGAAGAACTAACGTTTACCTATAAACCCAGAAGCTTCCAAGGTTATACATAATGTTCTGTGGAGGTTTTTCTTGCTAACCACACCAGGAAAGGCTCTCTGGAGAACAAGCCAGTGTAGTGCACGCAAGGGGAATCCTGGGTTTAAAATTTAAAAAGGAAAATTCAACCCATTTTTTACAAGGTGCAAATCGATCTTTTCTTCTTTTTTTTTTTTTTCCCCCCAGAAAGGTTGGTGGAAGAATAATGGCTGCTTTGTGCTACTTTGCTTGCAAGTCACATTTTGCTCAGCGAATGCATTTCTGAGAACACAGGAATTGCCGTGCTGCCTCAGCACAGCAGTGCTCTGCTCCAGCATCCTGCCTGGCAGCTGCTGCAGGAGAATGTGCAGGAAACCTCCTAGTGGGCAATTATGGGAAAACCTGTTCAGATCCAAAATTTTCTTCCAGCCCCTCTATCAGTCAGTAGAAATTGGCACATCTTGAAACATGGAGGTTTGCCTCTTCTCAACCATTTGTTTCAAGTCCTTCCTGATGTTTGGAATTTAGTATTTTTCCATATCAGAGAGCTTGCTAAAAGCTGTATTTTCAGAAGTCCTTATCTTCCAGCCTGGCACTAAGCAAAGCTGGACAGATTTTGGAAAGGGCTCAGCTCCTTGGTGAAAGGGAACTGCTGAGTTCTTTTGCAAATCTGTCCTTAAAGGGTCACAACAGGAGCTGCTCTGTGTAGAGCACTTTGAAAATCTGTCCTCAGTGAGAGGTGCTAAGCCTTCAGAAAGCTGGAGCTCAACACTTTTGATAATCTGGCCCCAAGTTAAGTATCAGGGGCCAAATTAAGTGATTTAGAGGCAGAAATACCCCACTGACAGCGGTGGAAATTTCCACTTGGCAATGAATGGCTCAATAGGATTCTGGAATAATAGAGCCATGAAAAGTGGATAATGCAACAAATAAACATCAAAGGGTAAGATTTTCCTTTTCAATCATGTCTGCTTGCACTCTGCATAAAAGGACTGAAATATTCTGACATGAAAGGAGGAGAAGGAATGGTTAACTGTACAGCCATGCACTTCCTTCTGAGACGAACACACAGCATTTCTTAGGAACAGAGTATCCATATGACATAYAGCTGGTAATTCACATGATATACAAGACACTAGTGGTACTTGAACTACTCTCCTCTTCCCATCATAGAATCAYAGAATGGTTTGGGTTGGAAGGGACCTTAAAAACCATCAAGTCCAACTCCTCTGTCATGGCAGGGACAGCTTCCACTAGACCGTGTTATTCCAAGCCTCATCCAACGTGGCTTTGAACAATTCCAGGGATGGGGAATGCGCCAAAGAGAGCACAGCCGCACATTTCTCCAGTTCTTTCCCACTYTGGGAGTGAAGCTTTGCCAGTCAAGCTCTTTTGCTCAGGAACAAATGACTTCCCTCTCTCTCCCTTGGATATTTTCAGCCTTCAGCCACTTCCATTCAAAATTTTGATCACACRTGAAGTTTGCACACAATTATTTTATGAGTGCTTGTGGCATTTCTKACAGAGAATTTCAAGGGAACTTACTGGTACTCAGATGAGCTTGGCCACCACAGAGCTTGAACCTCAGGCAATTTCTCCATATTCCCGTGGCAGTTTTGGCCATACTTACTACAACGATTAAGACTTCAGTCTGTTGAGGCTGACAGCAGGTCTGAAAGCTTCAACATCAGTCCTTCACTTCTGATGGAATATCCCATTAATGAAGGTTTCCTGCACATTTAGAAGGGAAGGCTTGAGCACAAAGTTAAGAAGGGTGTCTATGTTGTGGGCTGGATGGAAGAACATCATATTTCCCTTACGGCTGCAGGTCTCCTCCAAAGCCCTGGACAGAATACTGTTATTTACAGCTCCCTGTGACACACGTCGATGCAGGGGCGCACAGGATGTTGGGGCTATAGGAACAGCCTGTTCACAGAAGCTGAAGACATCATGTTAGGAGGACAGTGGGAAGATACCAGGGTAGCACATCAAGGAGGAAAGTTGGGCACCATACTAATTATCAGAACAAGGTTATTTAGCAAGTGCYAATAATAAAGCTTTCTGTTGCAGAAGTTATTTGTCTTGGTGAAGCCATGGGGTAAGGCAGAAGAGACTGAGACATGAAAAATACAGCACGCTCCTTCCCCCAAAGGGACAGAGCAAGGCAGAGGATGAGCATTTTCATTTCACCAGAGGAAATCTGGTTATCAAGATGTAATATGTTAATAAATGCTGTTCCACGTAATTAAAAGAAAACAACAACAAAAAAAAGCCACCAAAAATGACTGTGGACCAGCAGGAAACAAGAAACTCTCCGTGGAGAGTGGCGATTCAGAGAACACCCCTGACGTGGCCCACCTTCCCTATTCCCCCTCTAKAAACAGACCCGTTCTACACATGGTGATTAAGGCACTAAAGCAAAAAGTATTAACATGATTCACATGTRGAAAACAAGGTTATTAGAACTAGGGATCATTCCAGCATATTGTTCTCCCTAATAAGCATAGCAATGAGTAATTGAGTTTCAGGCAATCTCCAAGGTGGYGCTTTGTAGAGAAAACTGAACTTGGCATGATGTCTACTTTTCCTCTAATTACATTGCCCTAATGAGCAACTTTCTTTACTCTCAGCAAATTTATTTCTTGAGAAGAAGCAACAGTAATAAACATGTAAAAAAGATCACCAGGTAGCACCAGAGAAGAAACATCAGCAGCTTAAAATGACAAGAGGTTGCTAAAAGTGGTGGAAAAACACCAGATTGTTCTCAGCTTCATTATGCTTATCACTCTTAAAAGCAAAGTAAAGGATGCAAATGGAGCACATTATCTAACCTGGGAAGTGTCCTTGTTCCACTGTTATTTCTCTTTTGCACATGTTCCTGAGAACAACCCAGAAACACGAAGTGCTGATACATCAATCCACAACTCCTCAGCTCCCACACAGCAGAGGCAATTCTGCCTCATGCCCTTGTGCAAGATGAAAAGAGAAAATCACATGCCAATAACGTTCTACTGAGTGTCAATATTGCCACTGCAACCTAACACAGAGGATAAAAGGCTGGCTTTTCCAAAGTCTTCAAGGCATTTAGACATCTGACTCTTCTTGAAAGTCAATGGCTGTTTTGCTTATCTTTTTTTAGAAAACCACCTGAGAATCCACTTACGGCAAAGGACTCCCTGAATGTGCCTTTCTGGAGAAAAAAAGCTGGGGCATTTCATACTTATCTTTCATTCTTATCATTTTTCCCTAAGTATTTTCTGGGAGACACCACATCAGTGAAGACAGACCCCCTTTTCTACAGCTGGGTGGACATGTCACCTCTTGTTAAAATAGCTGAGGTGTTCACCTTCAGAGAGCAGCAATTGCTGCAGTTCACAGGCTTTGGCTGAATTAAGTCAGTGCACTACCAGGTGACAATCTGATTTTGTAAATGCCAGTAGTATTATTCTTCAGAAAAAAAACCCCAAATCCCAAAAACGGAAGCCAAGTTCTTGAGAGTCATTCAAGTTTTCAATGTTGCTCAAAGCTGGGCAGCAGATCCTGGAATATCTCCCAGCTGACTTAGAGCCACAGTTTTCTACAGGGAGGCATGAACTTCACGTGTTGGATTACTCCATGTAGCTGTAGATGGGCGATCAATCCATCTTTTGCTTGTTCGGGGATTCATGGATGTATCTGCACTCAGCAGTTCTAACCTGACTCACTCCAGAACATCACCAGATGTCCCTTCACCTGCATCATCTGCACCAGATGCAGATGTCCTTTCACCTGCATCACAACTGCAGGTTCTGTTACTCAATGCACTCACAGAGCCAGTAGAAAACTTCACTAACATGTGTTGAAAAAAAATACWCTGAGGTCTTCAAAAACAGGCACTTCAGATGTAAAAGTGCGAAATGAAATTATCTCCAAATAGAAAATCTGAAAGTGCCAGTGGCAGCAGACACCTAAGACCTTCAGTGTTTATGCAGCTTTATGTATTGTTATTTCTTCAGTAAGCCTGCCACAGAAATGGCAGGGGTATGGGAAGAAAGGATGTTAGCACTTACGGTCTACTAGTAAATGCATTAAGTGCAACTATTTTACCGAGGAAAAAAAACCAGGAGGAGTGCAGAGGCCCATCTCCTGCGGAGCTAATCTCAATTACTGCTCCCAATCATGCTTCAGCCGAAGAAAACCCTGCCCAGAGCCCGTGCTGAACGTGACCTGGCAGCTGTGTGCACTTGCCCCTTCAAAGACACTCACGTAATGAATGAGAATAGACTTCTTCCTTACAAAAAGAAAGAAATAAGTGATTGTTCAAGGAAAAAAGAAATTCTAAAAGAAGGCCTTCCATTAAAACTCTATTTATTGCAATACTTTCCCACTTCCACAGAAATCACAATCCCTAGAAGCAACCTACCAGTACAGAGAAGTAATATACGTATGCAAAAGGGAGACACAAATGTTTAGTTGGATTAGCTTGTATGTTTACCACAAACGTATGATCAGTTTTTGCAATTAACTACAGGAAGGGATTCTTTGCCAGCCCCATACACAATACTGCAGCTGTCTGGGCAAAGTGAGACAAAGGCTGCCTTACTTTTCCCTGTTTTTTTTGGAATACCTGCGCTTGGATAGCTATAATTAGGCTGTAACTCAGCCAAGCAGGATTTTGAAGCTTTCTTTTCCTTGCAGCAGTAAATGCCACTGCTCGATGTGGGCACCAGTTGTCACTTTCTCCAATCTGCAGGATGCAAAAGCTGAAATGGGGAAAATCCTGCACTGCGCTACCTGAAACCCCTTCAGTGGCTCCCTGCAGCATGGGGAGGCACGGGCAGCCAAAAGGAGTTGTAAGCTCTCTTTGCTAACTGCAACTCTTAGTTGTCAGAGAGATAGAAGTTTCCTGCACGTGGAAAACAGCAGCATGAGCTGTTTTTGAACACAGATTGTACATTTCTGGTAATTAATTGAATTTTGGAGATGTTTCATTTTGGCCCCCCAAGGAAATGCTGTTAGCTCCTCTCTTCTGAGCATCCTGTGATTTTTAGAACATACACTTGATTCCACAGAGAATTCAGGGATATCAGTGTGTTAAAACTCTCTGAGAAGAGACATCCCCCAGTGTGGAGTCAGAGCTTTTTACTCCCCATCCCATCCGTACCTGTGGTACCTGTGGTTCCAAGCTGGGCATTTGGTCACTGTGCTCTGCTCATGGCACTGCTGGACCCCACCTGCCCCTACAGCACCACACAAACACTGGGCAGGGCTACAAACACTATCTAATAAATTTGAGGGCTGGAGAACAGTAGGAGAGAGGGGAGCAGATTCTCACATCATCAGGAGGGAAATAGGCTTTTAAAAAGCCAGTTGTGTCTGTGCACAACAATGAAGCTTTATGTCTATATAAACTGACAAGTCAAATTGTCCTCCTGGGCCCAATTCTCAACATCAGTGCCATTTGACGGCGATCGCTGCCTCCTGCCTCTGCAGCCGAATGGCTCTGTCTGCCAGCAAGGGCAGGCAAGATGATTAAAAAAAGCATTAACAGAATGGTTTGGTGATTAGCTTCTCCCTCTCTCGTTTTTTTCTCTTCGCTTTCTCTTTTTTTTACATGTAGTTTCAGTCTGCCAAAGATTGCTAAAGCCTTTTCTTCATTAGCAGCGTACTTAACAAGTGTAAATTTAAAGTATTCATTTTCTTAAGGCCAAGGATTAAAGCAATTAAGGAAAACTGCTGCAACTTAGCACCAAAGTCAATCCTTAACACGGAAAAGAAACAATGGTGCYGAACATATTTAAATAAAACCAAATTGTGCACAATTATCCTTACACTCTGTTAAACTAAATTCTCACTCTGCTGCAGTTTTGTTAAAATTTTCTTTCTGAAACTGAAGTAACACATTTTTTTTCCCCTCAGTATGGCAACAGGTCTGTGGTCCTTTCGCACTGCTTTCCTGGCAAAAACTTTGCAACAAAAGCCAACATCCACTCTCRTTCTGTACTCATTTTACCATCAGCCTTCTCACATCGTGTGGGCTCAATCTCTTGCCAGGTCTGCACTGGATTTCAGTGTGATTTGGTTTGTGCTCACCAACTACCTGCTCCAATATCCTGAACCTTAAASAGAATGCAGGGGAGCATTTCATTTGAAGTTTAAGGCAACGTTTTAATYTGGAGAAGAAAAATCTCTCTTTGGATAATGGCAACTCCCAGATAGGTTTGTCTGCTTTCCATATCATCAGTTCCAAAAAGCTGAGTATCTAGGACACTAATGGGGCATGTTCTCCCCACCAGCATGAATTCAGCTTACACTGCCTCAAGCGATAAGCAGAGGTCTGGAGACAGTTTCACCTCAGGACTGGGAACACACAAGAAGCACCTGAGCAGCTGAGCAAGTCCAAGCACTGACAGTGTGAACAGGCCTTAGAGACCCTGTTCACTTTAATCCTCTTATCAGCAACTGCTCCCTGGTTGGAGGCTCTTTGTYACTAAGTCACATGCCAATGAAGTACCATCAAGGACACAAAACAGCAATTACTCCATGAGCTAAACACAGAAAAAATCCTACAGAAAGACCCAAGAGATCCTTTGCAGTGGTAGCAAAATTTTGCCTCTACTGCATTATAGATTAAATGTAAGTGATTCCTGGAAGCCAATATCTTTTACCTGTGTGGAAAACGATTGTAGGAACCTTGAGACAGGAAAGGGTAAGAAGCATCAAGAGCAGTGATGGAATGCAGAGAGACAGCCAGACTGGAGGGCAATGAGGCCACTCGGTGATATGTAAAATGCCAAATGTACATTGCCTGCCAGTCAAAGTCGAGGTGTAAAGGGCAGGTGTGTGATCATGAGGGATGGCTGCCTTAATGGGAAACCTTCTAACCACCTCTAATTCATTTCTRTAGTTGAGCTGTTTCCATTTCTCCAGATCCTATGGAAGATATCACAGTGAATGAAATGTCTCTCAATCAGATCCCMTGATGAGATCCTGCGAACTTAAAATAAGTGCAGCAACACACACAGAATACAGGAAGGTCTCAGAGATTTCAGGCATCATACTAAGAAATGCCTCACAGGGTTGGAAAGGGCAGAAAACACCACAAACAGTAGGGTTTTCACCTAGGGAGATATACATAACCATGTGATGTCTCCCAGAATTGCTGCTGGGAGTATTGTCAGTAAGGAATACTGACAATTCATTGGTTTTGCCTTATGTAGGTTGAGGACATGGAATAAGCTTGCAGGGCATGCCAGCATTATCCAGAGGGTTTCAAATCCTAATCAGACAAAATATCATGGTCCAGAAAACAAATTATCCTGCTTAAAGAAAAAAGGAAATTCAATTGATGGGGGAAAAAAATTGCTTCAGGTTGACTACAAATGACTGTTTGTCCATTCAGCTATGACATCCAAACCATAATTATTCTCACAGTTCTAGGTTCTACTGCAGTACCGTCAGCTGGAAATATTCACACACAGTTCATCCAGCTTACCCTGCTGGAGTCGCTATAATATCACAAGACTCAGGAAGCAACTGGGAAAGGTTCATACTCTTCAGCTAGGAGAACCTCCTCTGATGCTTGCAGTCAGAAAAAGCAACATTGGCAAGACCAGAAAAATCTGGAGCCTATTGGGAGGAATTTATTTGTTGTTGCATCAGAAAATTGGGAAATAACTTGTACCTGGGAAAACCAGAGCTTTAAATCTCCCCCCAAAAAATTCTTAGATTCTGTGCTGCTTCTGTCCTTTTCCATGGGTTTACCCATGCAGGGTGCAGAGAGAGCAGGGTCTGGCCCCAGGAGAGTTCAGATGCAGCAGACTGATCTACCAGCAGGCTGCAATATGTCCCCAGAAGGTACAATAAAATTCCGAGGCCAAGGAACAGCCTCTTAGCTCTGCATGCCATTAATTTTCATGAACAGTTCAATCCAGTGCTCGCAGAAGCTGTTGGGCATCTTTCCATTTCRTCTAGCAGGACCTGGATTAGGGCTTATTTATCTTTTCATTTCCTCCCTTACCTTTAAGTCAGAAGCAGCCCCAGCAGTGGAGTGCAGCAGTGCAGTTTCCAGCCCTGTGCCAGGCTCGGTGCCCAGCAGCAGGCAGGATGCTGTCTGCAGGTCAGAGTGATGGCAWATCACACTCAAAGCCATTCAGGGGGAATTAAACTTCAGGCTTGTTTGACTAAACTTCTGAATTCACCACAGTTCCCCTGTTTTGCCAGCCTGAAGAAACAGCCCAGCAGGTTCTTGAGTCATATGCCAAAATGCCTCCTTCATCCTCCCTGGAACTGGAAATGATTACTAATAGGTGTTCTTGCTGAAATGATTTAACATAACGTGCTGAATGRGATCAGTAAGTCAAAATATCTTTTCCTAAGTGACTCTCTCGCTGCTTGCCTGAATGCCGGAGGGGAAGGAGGACAGCATGAAGCGAATTCTTTTGCTGGCTTCTGTGTTTTACAAAAACTCATATATTACTGAAGAGTTCACACCAGGAAGTTTCACTCGGGTTCATCACAAGAGCTCCATGATGCAGGTCTGGCGGGCAGCCGGGGATGGAGACACAGTGGTTTAAGTCTCTCTTTCATGATTCTCCCTTTTCCAGTATTTCCAGTGCTCTCCAGTCTAGGCTGGGAACTGAAGACAGGCTCTGAAATGAGGTGGGCATGAGAGCAAAGCTGGTGAGGGGCTGKGCACTGCTTGCCCTGCATGCACAGCCCTGCTGTGGCAGCTGCATCAGGTACAGCAGGCTGCAGGCACCAAGTGAGACACAGAACTTGGGGGGGAACAGGGCGTACAACACAAAACACACCTCTGCATGCCAGGGATGCTCAGGGTTTCACTGAGAGGCCAGGCTGCCCTTAGCCATCCCAGTCTGTCAGCCTCAAAATTAACTTATTGAGGTCAGCACTCATAACAGGAGCGCGGGGTTTTGATTGAGTCTTCCTTTCTGAGAAAGCCCCATACTCTCTGGCCCAGTACAGCTATTACCTGCCAACCCAAAGGATGATGAATGTTATTTATATTGCAGTAATGGCTAACCACTCAGTGGAGACCAGGGACAGGCTGTGCTACGGACTTTTCAAACACCCCCTGAATGAGGGCTGCCCACAGACACCTGAGAGTGCTGAGACGTTTCAGGATAATGTTCCTGAATGTCTTGGACATGATGACCTCCAACAACTGCAGTACTTGTGCTCACTGCAACAACACAGGGGACTGTTCTACAGCAAAGGTGTTCATTCATACCAAATTCTTATCAATCTCTGTGACCTGCCCTTATAATAGCAAAAAATCTCATCTACTTCAAAGCATGCAACTACTTGATAGGAGGCTTTTAAGTTCCTTGAYTAATAAATGTAAAATATTAATCTATTTCAAACCAAACAGAAAACACAGAGGTACAAAGAGTTATTCTAATGGAAAGTTTTCCTAATGTTTAGCTGCTATAGTTTTGCTGTCCAAGAAATAAAGTGAATCAATGAAAAAGAACTACTCAAGATGTAGATGAGAAAAGTAATCCAGCAACAGTAAAACATGAAGGGCCTGATCCTATAAAAAAACCCTGTAAGACAAATTTAACTTTGGCATGTGCACACTTGCAGGATTAGGCTTCAAATAATTGCAGAAAAATGTAAGAACTGATAAACTATAGCTTTAGCTTTCCACTGCAGTGAGCCCAGAGAGTGGATAGCTAACACTTCCCAGGAAATACCTTCCCAAGAAACAGCCCTGCAAAGATGCAGAGGAAATACATCTAAAACATTAAATGCAGATGGTTTTTTCACTATTAAACATTCTCTTTGTATCTTAGAAAAATCACGCAGTGACTTCTTTCATATGCACTGAGGTACAAACACCTAAAATATTAAGTGACATATTCTACCCAAGAAATACCTTAGAGACACCGCTGTGAAATCAGTGTCAGCCCCACTTTTATTGCTCCTACAATTATTGTTCTAGTACTATAGTTCTAAAAATATATCCAGAAATCGGCAGAGACTTGTGTCCATCAGAAACCTTATTAAAATACAAGTGCTAAGAAATACCTTACCTTTAATTATACTTTTTACACTTAAAAGCTGCTTTAGACAAGGCTGTGTCAGGGCTTCACAGCCAAAAGCCTGAAGATCTCAGAGCTCAGTAAACAAACCAAGCAAGGAACAACCTGATACGCTTCTGTTTTCTTCTGTCTTTTCCATCAGATGAGTGGTCACTCCAAAACCAAATGGGAGAAATTAGGCACATGGTAAGGGACTGCAAGTACTTTCTGGCTGTCTCAACTCTAGAAGTCTCCTAAGAGGACTGATGCCTCAGCATCTGGGCATTCCTTTCACTGTCAGCCACTCAGAGCAATGGGATTTATCAGCAATCTGCTGAGCATATACAGATGACAACTGCAGAGCCTGGAGAGCTCGAAGGCATTTACAGGTAGCAAGGGGTTTGTGAAAGACACGTTGAGCCAGAGCTGAGACCCAGTGTCTGTGAAAATTGCTCCCAGTAGCTGTTAAACCTTCAGCTGTGGTAGTTAAACCAGGCACTGCAATATGCAGAATTTATCCTGGGTGAGCTTTACAATTGCAGACTGTTTGAGGGAGGCTGATCAGCCTCCATGTCACATTTTACAATGAAAAAGCTGTTGGGATGATGTTGGAAGGTGGTCTTTGCTGCCTAAAGTACAACTCCATCTATCACTCAAATACATGGAAATGAAGTGTCGTTTATAAGCAGGTTTTGGATTGCTTTAAGTACAAATTTCATGGAAAATAGATTTAAAGCTCTTGCCAGTACCCACATCTCACCTAATGGTACTTTATCCCTTGTAGATTTTCAGCCTGTTGCCCCACCATGATCTACATATCTTCCTAAATCTTTTAAAGTATCTTCTTGTCAAAGGGATATGACTCGTTGACATCACACAGAGATGCATTATATCAAAACGTTTTTGCTGTACTGACACAAGCCCCAAACGATTTCCAAAGTCAGCTGTATTTTCTATAATTTCTCCCTTTTTCATTTTTCAAAATAGTTTTATTCACTTGTGATAGCAAATCGCTGAAGTCCCTCCATCCTCAATCCAGACAACGATAGAACTTTGCACCAAACTTTTTATAGCAGCAAATGTGTTTTTGTTTCCCTGGCATCCTAAAAAAAAAATAGTGAAAATCTTTCTTCAGCTACAGTCCATACAAAAGTGTGCTAGCTCTGTGGTGTTCAAGAATAGCTGGTTAGACTCTGAGGCTGTACATTCTTCTGCTAAAAGATACATTATCACATCTATGTCTAAATATTTATGCTTCCTATGTTTGCTAAAAGCAACACCTACAATTGCTATAATTGAAAATGACAAAATAAAAAAGAAATTTTTCACCAATTTGTCACCCTTTTGCATTTAACAACACTAAATATATAGTCTAGTTCATTAACAGAGTTTTTCCTGCTTCTGTTTAGCTCTAACAAGGGAGAAAAAAAAGGTGTTAAAAAAGAAGCAAACGGAATTGTAAATACGACAAGAATGGAAACAGATTTTGTGGGTTGATGCAGCATCTAAAACCACTTTACACATGTGAAAAGGAAAAAACCAGAATTATACAGTGATTTAGGTGGAAAACACCTGTAAGATCACTGAATCCAACCATTAACCCAGCACTGCCAAGCCCACCAGTACCCCATGTCCCTGAGAGCCCCAGATACACATCTTTTAAACACCTCCAGGGACGGTGACTCCACCACGTCCCTGAACAGCTGTTCCAATGCCTGACAACCCTTTTGGTGTTAACTTTTGTCTCACTCATTTAATTCCATTGGATCTCCTTGCTCAGCAGTCTCATTAAGGTTTTACCCTTATTAGTGGGGTTCTCAGGCACTACACTTTGTACAACTTGTTAATAACAAACTTTTTTTCACCATTTTTGCATATTTAAGTAATTGAAAACTTTAAAATACACTACCATTTTCGTGTGAGTGGGGAGTTGTCAACATGTAGCTATCACAAAGGAAAAAATACAAAAGCAGAAAATGTCATGAATTCTCCTTCATGCAGATGGTATTGCAGTAGCACTGAACAAGTTTATATTAATTACTTTCAGAAAGAGAAGGAGATGTCATATTTCAGATAGAGGATCCTACCAAACCCACTAAGAACAATCCATAAATTTAACAATAGTGGGATTTTTTCATACAATCGTTGTGACAGCTGTCAAGCTGGGGAAAACTTTTTGTTAATGGCAGTACAATTGTTCATTTAAACAAAAGGCAGTAATTCAGTCACACGGGAACAGCTCATGAGCCGAGCTCTGCCACACAATCTGCACACATGCAGACATTCCATCTATATGCAGAGTTGCTCTTTAATTTTCATCTTTGGGACTGCAGTGTGATTTGTCCAGAGCCGAGCACAGCCCTACAAAAATCAGGCCAGAAGGCAATTTGTGATTGAGCAGTAACAAGCTGCCTGTGTTTTCTGTGGTTGGAAGGGGGAGCTTTGGCACCCCAGGCGAGCAGCCGGCGTAGGACACACTCCCTGCGTGCCAGGCTGACCATGTGGTCACCCTTTTCCCTCGTGCCCTCAAAATAAGACAACACAACTATTGGTGGAGATGTCACCTCACCCTGTGTGCAGCGACAGACAGAAGTACCAAAGGCGTCAACTGCATCCTCCCTCAGAGAGTGAACCCACAGGGAAATCCCAGTATAGCTCTTGGTGCTATCACAGGGTCTTTGCAAGCAATAAAGATGCAGAGATCCCATTAACTACCTCTACCCGCGGCAGGGCTTGGACCATAAAGGGGATTTACTAACAGCAAAACCAATTCTGAAGAAGAAATGGAGAGTAACTCTTACCTCCTCGTAGACATCGTCATTCCTGCTGAAGTCTCCAGCCCTCCTTGGAAGCACATGGACATGAACATGCTGAAAATGTGAAACAATATAATGGTGATTAACAAGTTCATGACTTTCTTTTCTGAACTGTCAGCACTATTCTCAACACACACAAGTAACTGTGCACAGGCTCCCACAGCACTATATCCAGAGGAAAATACATTAACCTGTTCCATAACTGTATCTCAACTCTTTGGAGAATACAAAAGATAAAAAACGTGAGAGAGCAGCCCTGGTGTATTATATGAGCTTCAGAGAAAAATGCCTGGAAGTTGAGGGGTTCTGTGGAATTATTCATAGTTGTCAGTCAGACACGCATTTAGCCACAGCTCTGAAATAACAATGTTCCTTGGAGCCGAGCGTGGTGTGGTCGGAACAGACGGGAATAAGGGGGTGCCGGAGATGGGATGTGGCCGAGGGCTCCTGTGGGCAGCCTGGGCCCAGGGCTCACAGCCTGGGCACACAGGAGCTGCTGCTACACTACGGACACCACGCAGGAGCTGGAGAGGTTGACAGAGGAGGACAGTGCCTCTCACAAGGTTAAAAACACTTCAGTGCTTCCTTTCCTCCCCAGAGGTTGGAGCCTGAATACAACAACCGAAGCCCCCAGGGGCACGAGGCCCGTGCTGGGGATGCCTGCAGGGACAGAGTGCCAAGCGGCCCAAACCCTGCAAGGCACAGGAATTACGAGCCCAGTTTTGCAGATCCTGAAGCTTCAGTGTCCCTCTCCTGGCATAGGACTGTCCCCTGGGGGTAGCAGAGCTGAGGACTGCGAGCTGCACAGGCAGCTCTGGGTTTCCCATTTTGGGAAGAAGATGAAGGGTGATGCATTTTTGTCGAAAGTGCCGATGTGGTCTGGGGAAACCAAACAAAATTATGGGCAAGAACACAAATATATGACTTGCCACCTTGATGTCGTGTTGTTACTACTGCCATTTTTTTTTCTGACACTCTCTTCACACCATAAAGGAAGGATAATTCAAGATCCTCAAGTCCCAAACTCTGCATGGAAAAGTACATTTCTGCAGTAAGTCAGCTACTAACTACATTGCAAAGCATTCTTTTCTTTTTCCCTTTGTCTTTCACTCTTTGGAGTAAAGAAAAACAGCAACAGAGGATAATTCTTCAGGAAAAAAAACCCCTTACACCTCAATGAGGAGAAGCAGCAAATAATCTGAGTGACAGATCACATTTATGCATCTTCAGATCTTTTTAGATGGTGCCTAAATCCTCTAAAAAACAAAGAAAAACCAGAGACTGCATCAGAAACTGCACCAAATGGTTTGCATAGAGTTTAGATAGCTTGCACCTGATTCAATTTGATGAGGCAGAAATCAGCTGAAACTTTTGCACCTCATTGAAACATTCTCAAAACATGGCTTAAGTCTATAATGAAATATGAAATCAAAAAAGGTTTTCCTAGGCTATTTGTAAGAAAATTCAAACATATCTATATTATGTTAGCTTCTATCCATAAAAATATTTGCTCAGTGAATAAAATGAAATCACAAGTATGTTTCAGTTAATGAAATATTCTGAAAACCACACTATTTTTTTTCTCTGCTTTACCCTAGGGAAACCGAATATGTGATTTCTTATTCTTATCATTATCCACAGCTTTCAGTGTATTCAGACTAGAGATGAGGATGATTCTTGAGGGTCAAAAACTGTGTTTTTGAGTAATATATCAGTGATAGTGTTCTGATAGTGTATTATACTAATATATCATAAGAGCGAAAGTGCTCCTGTGATGTATTAGTGCAATGTATCATCTGAACATCACTGCTCATATGATGTATTGCTCAAAATCACAAAGCAACTTTAAAGATGGTCTTCGGTAGCCCTAGGCCTGAAATTTCGCTTTGGGGCAAAGACAGACTTTCAAGAAAAATAAAAGTGTATATTAAAGTTTGCAGGGGTACTGTAAAATTTCACTACTGTCTCACACCTGTGGTTCTCATTAGATTTTAAATTTATTCATAAGAATAGAGTCAGTTCATCTGCCAGTCAGTTTCTTTCTCTTCTGCTATGAAGAATGATAGTTTTGCTACAAGTATCAATTTGCAGGAATTTCTCTTGACAATATATATAAAATCTAATATCAGCTATCAACAACTATATTCCCCAGAAGTTTAGCCACCTTTAGGAGTATTTTTTATCTCTGTTGCAGAATGTTCCAGGACGCACAGAGGAGAAGATCCATATATCCATAACAGACAATTTGGAATATCAGAAAACACGCARGGATGTGGTCCAAAGCTCAGTACAGAGAAGCTGCACTGCAGATGCACAGACCAGCACAGCAGGTAATGAATGAGCCTAATGTGATCTTCTACCCAAAATGGGCTCTTATGATCAGCGTGAAAAAAAAGAAGAAAAAGTGTTTATGACAGCATACGGGCCACTTGGCATCAGTGGGGACATTCTCAGGGTTGGTCACCTTTACTACATGCATTATGTTCTCACACACTGCCAGGCTGCATAGCAAAATCCATCAGCTGTATCACAAAACAAATGAATATTCCCAAGGTTTGAGGTAACAACAATCAATTTAAAAGAGAGTAATTTTTTCCAGCTATCTTTTTTTTTTTTTTTTTAAACTCTGTGCATGGAACATAAATAAATATCTGGATTCTCCCTGCTGTTTGTGTAATAGAAACAAACAGGATCAGCAACAGTGCCTCACGTACTTTMCTTCTCTTCATCTTTACCAAGAAATACAAGCACATACCACATACCGTGGCTACCACATAGTCAGAAACACTGAACAGGGGGATTTCACACCTCCTCTAATCTGCCTTTCAGATTCTGGCCTTCCCTACTTCGAGAGGCTGATGTTTTGATTCATTAGAAGACGTTTAATTGATTACTTTTACTCCTTAGTACTATTTGTTACTGCTAAAGCCTCAATCCACCAAGGCACTTAAGCACCAGCTCAATTTCCAACCTGTGAATTGGTTCAGTGGGAGCATTCACATCCCGGATGTTGTGTTTATGTCTCAGTGTTTTGCATCCACTGCTGGCTACCGGGAGGTCTCCCTAACTGGCAGCAGCAAAAATAACTTCAAGGTGCCTGCAAATTAAAGTTGCTTCCTTCCATTTGTTTTCCAAGCGAAACAAAAACCTGCACATCAAAAAACCCATTTGCAATTGACTGAAATGTGTCAGTAGATGCAAACAAAACATTGGGCTGCTTTTWTTTTAACAAACAAACAGATTTAGGCAAATTTTCCTTCAAAACACTGCCTGAACAGAAAACATCTAAACACTGTCCAAAATTGTCAAAATAAAGCATTTCAACTTTTTTCCCCCAGTTATTGTGGGGATCCTCATGCCTGGTGGGTGGCAGACAGCCCCATCACATAACAGCAGGCTGTATTCAATCACTGTTGATGCTATTTCATTTTTTCCCTAAAAAATTGCTTTCCCCTCATTTTGCATTATTTTGATTAATAAGCAAGAAAAGCAGCACACAACAGCCAAGACATTTACATTAATGGACCAATCAATATCACCCACATGAGGGTAGAAAAATGCAGGCACACGCTTGCACTGCTTAGCTCCATTCCCTGCTCGCCAGGCACTGATGGAGGCAGCAGGACACTGACACTCTGGGAGTGACAACAGTGGCAACAGGAGGACACAAGAGCAGGTCCCCAGGTGGGGGGCACCGTGTGAGTTAAAGACGCCTGAGCCCCACCAGTTGCTTCTGATACYGGGGGCAAGATTTCCAGCCAGGGATGTCCAGAACTACAGTAGCTGGAAGGAGGCTGTGGGAGCTGGATTTTATAGGACATTCAATATTAAAATGATTAGACTGATGGTTTTCTAGGGCTGTGACTGCAGCTCCCTCTGCTTCACATTGTAAAAAAAATCTCAGTTTGAGAAACTCCTAATGGTGAGAATTATCAGGTGATGTGAAATCCCTCCTAAGAGAAGTTTCTTCAAGACCTTTACACCCAGAGTGACAACAGCATCAGGAAATGTACAGCAAGGAACAAATCTGTAGTGCCACGGGGAACTCGTGAGCCAGAGCCAGTGTGTGATGTCTCTGACCTCCCACTGCAGCAAGAGGATGCTAAGCTCGAGCTCCATGGCATTCCCATCATGACTGTGGGAGCACAGGGCTGCTCATCCCATCACTGCTGAAATCTGGCCGCAGCACAGGCATTTGTGGGATTACACATCTAAAGTCGCTCTCCAGCCAATCAGGGCTGCAAAATGCCCAGGAAAGTCTCCGCCAAAAAACCTGGAGCGTGTGTTGGAGAAAGAAGCATTCAGGTCAGGTGAGTTTTACTTCAGCACTCAAGGCCATGCAGAAAGCAATGTTCCTGGTTGCAGCTGGGTTTATACACTGAATTATGGTCGAACAACCAATGTGTCACCACCGCACTGGATTTAAAGTGAAAATACTAGACAAAAATAGACATTGAAAGAGATTTCCCAGGTAGACCAGAACAGAGAGGAGCAGATGACCCTGCCACACACCACTGGGGASGACATGGGCGCTGCCTGCAATAATTCATGAACATTATGTTGTGTTCACTCAGCTGCTGTGCTGGTTAGCAGACCAGCAAAGCCCAGCTTCCAGTCTAAAGGGAGATGATAGTCTGTACATGAGCTCCTCAGCACTCACCCAGGGTCTCTTAACAATAAACTTTGTTACAGGATGAATACATAAAACCTGGCAAAGGGTCACACAGCCCTGAGGACAGGGGGGCTGCCAAAACGTTGGCAGAGGAAGGGCTGTTGCCCCTACATCTGCAGAAGCAGAACATGGCTGAGCTGTGCCTTCACGCAGCAAAACCAGATGCCTTTCAGCAGCTCAATCCTTTCCCTTGTTACTGTTCATTCTTTCTCCAGAGTCAAAGCTTGGCAGCTGTGGGCTTCCACGGCCTCATGGTGCAGCAAGGTCAGGAAAGGCCAGGATCTGTCCCTGCTGTGGTTGTGTCCAGGCAGGAGGAAGGGCAGGAAGGGAATTAGTGGCTGCAGGCAGCAAGACCAGCTGGCCAGGAGACCCCCATCTGGCAGTTCATTGGGAAAAGGTGGTTTCCAGATAAGACCTCACTTGCTGCAAAGTACTCTGTCCACTACAGAGACAGGGCCTTCCTATGGGAGGCTGTGATAATGCTTCTTCTAAACTACCAGATTAACTGTAGAAATTCCAGACTAATAACCATTCTCCAAGTAAGACTGTTAGTGGGCGATAAAGAAAATCAACCATAATACAGAGATAGCCACATGAAAAATAGGGCAATTTTGTCCTCTCTGTAAACTGGGCTTCCATGGAGCCCTTGTTTGCTATTCTTGATTAACTGCTCAATTATCCCTGTTACAAAGTTATTCCATGGAAAGCCCTGCCTGTATATCCAGAGCTCATTAACAGAACGCGCTCCCTCTGCTGTCCCCAAAAATCCAGCGCGTCACCAGCCACAGGCTCTCGGTACAACTGCTCTTTCTAGGCACTGAAAGCCCATTTTCCAGGGCCCCTGACCTGCAAGTCCTGGCAAAGACACCTTTGTGGGAAAGCAGCTCCTATTCAGTGAGTATTTACGACTTGATGGTTTTCTGAGTCCTGAATTGGTTTGAGACGGAGAAACAAATTACAAAAATTTTTAGAAGTCCTATCCAACATTGGGAAAAGAGTTTTGGTCAATTAAAACACTCAATTTTCACAGGCTTCAAAATTATTGCTAGCATTAGTACTATTTTTTTTCCCCATTTCCAGGAGTTATAAATTACACATAGACAGACCACTTTAAAGGACCTAATTTTTGTAAAATAATAAAACATGACAGGAAACTACTTGAAACCATTCCTTTCCTACAAAAATGCCCTGTTTCTAGGAATCAGCACTTTCCTTTCCAGTCTCACTATAACCTCATGCACGAGGCTCCACAGACACAGACACTTGCTGTTGCCTTCCCAGCTGGCAGCTCCAGAGTGCTGGGGTGAGGATTGCTCCAAATCCAGGGAGGCTGCACCGACTGACACACCCCTGTAACACCTTTGGCTCTGGTTTATCAACACACAAAGCCGAGGTTTGCTTTCCTGCCATGATGAGGAACATAAGGACATGATACAGACGGAAAGGAGTGGCACAGACTGCCAGGCTCGGGGGCAGGATGTGCAGGGGAACAGATTGATTCTTGGAAGGGAAGGACAGGGAAATCCACATCTGTCTCAGACAGCCCAGGGCAGCAGCAGAGACAGATGTGGGAATGGACTAGAAGAGCCTCTGGAGAACAGGAAGGACTGAAGCTACTGATAGAATGAAGATAGTGGTCGAAATTTGGTGAATCAAAAATGTTGTGCAGAAAGAGAGCACAAAGAGAGAAGACAAGAAAGTGGAACAAGTCTTGGGAGAGAAGTTCACACAGGCTGTCCACATGCTACCAGGCTGGAGCATGAGGGCCCTTGGACACTTGTCTAAATCTGCATCACACTGTGCTGCACACAGAACTTTAGGAGGAAAAATAAAGCTTTGTGATGATCCCCATCAACCGTATGCCATGGATTTGCCTCTGGAAGAGCAAGCATCAAAATGTTTTCTGCTCAGCACAGAAAACACGTACTTTGGAAAGCAACAAAATGGAGAGAATTTGAAAAATATATCAGAAACCAAAGCCAGTGGGGGACTTGCAGCAGAGTATATCTTCAAACATGTAGATTGAGAAACGTGCAGATTCAGCATTCTCAATAAATAATGCATATGTCAACTGCTATGAAGTTTTAAAGAAATGAGCTGTGGATGAGCTACAAAAGGGATGTAGACCTAATGAAAACAAGCACAGAAAGATATTTAAACCCACTTGATAGTTATAACTTCCATAGCTGAAGGCAACTTCAGCATCTGCAAGAGAATTGCCAAACCTTCCCCTTGAGTCCCAAACCCAAGAAAACTGGCACAACAATGAGGGTAATAAGCCTGTTTGTTGGAAGTGGTGATCCAAATCTACATTTCTTGGGCATCTCTCAAGAGATCCTCTGAAAGGCAGCAAATGAATAAACTAAATTGAAATAAAGGTGGGATGGCGCTTCTGAACTGGCATTTCCTGACTGCTAACCTAGTCTGCAACTCTAGGAACGAGGGTCTATGCACGGGGGAAGGAAGGTCAGGCCAAGGACCATCCCCAACTCCTCTCACCTGCTGTTACTCACTGTCCATCCCCTGCCCAGCACTCACAGAGGGCAGGACGGGAAGACCTGCAGAAGCAGCCACCAGCACTCTGCAAAAACAACCTGGAACCCTGGCAGTCCCCAGCCCTTTTACAGATGGGAATGACCAATGAAGGTGCTTCTGAAGTTACTTGGGAAGGTGGTGCACTCTCAGGGATGGCTGGAGAGCACCAGGCTTGAGGCCCTGTGCCTTTGCCTTCCCTCAGGGTCACTTTGCCCAGGTATTTTTGTGCCAATTTGGTGTTGCTGAGATGCAAATGAAAGTGCAATTGCACTTCCCCTCACCTCTGATCTTTAGTTAAGTCTTGATAAATGCATATTGTTTGAATGCTTGTGATACGTATAATTAGGGTTCTTTAATTTATGTTTCAATAAAATGTTCCATAACAAACATTTACTGCTCTGTGAATAAACATTTAAATGAGGCTCCTAATGGGGGTTACACGTTTTGAAGCAGTTCATGGCTTTGCTGAAGTCTCTCCCTATATTTAATGAGAGTCATTTCCATAATCTGTGCATTATTGCTTAAGCCTCCCTTTAGGAATATTTTACAAAGTAAAATTGTGTGAAATATTATCAGCCAAAAGAGAAAATGCTAAGAGGATTATCAAATTGTCCYGTTAAAGGGACAGCACAAACTTTCATTTCCCCCCTGAGATGCCAACACTGTAATTACGTAAAATGTGCTTACTAATCACCACACCGGTGTGTTATTACTGGGCTTTTCCCTCAGAGACCCAGGCTAAATTAAAAGGATAGGAGACCCCTGAAAGGTCTGATATGAAGGGCACTATAATGCTAATTTGCTTTCTGATATTAATAAGAGGAAGGATCAAATCCCCCTGGCAAATCTTGTGGATGTCAAGAAACACCCTGCTCGTTCAGAGTGGACCGAGTGCTGCTCTGTGCAAAGCTGTGCACAGCTTCTCCCACCACGGGGCCCTGCAGCCCCATGATCAACACCCAGGGTCCCATCCCCATTTTCCTGAAACTTCCACCCATTTCCTCACTGACTCCAGTAATGGCAGGACTCGGTCTCCCACGTGAGAGATAAAGCACACTAAGGTCGAGGGAAAGATTATTGTTGGAATGCAGAGGGTTTTCAATTCTCTGGAGTATCTGCGAGAACACAAACACCTGTAAGATATTTCTTCCATATGTCTGAGTACATTCGAGGAGAGCATAAAACTGAAATATATCTTCTGTGCTCTAGCAGGGAATAAGAGCATTACAGCAGCAATGGCCCACTCCCCCTTTAATGCAGGGAGTAGGGGAGAAGAAGAGAAGATAAGTCAGGAATGAAAGTGACAGGGGGAAGACAAGCCTTACATACCAGTTATTCTGAGAGAGAAATAATTCTCTCTAATTTTTTGTGGCTATTTTGTGGCCTTTTAAGACAACTGTTGCAATCTCTTCTAGGATGATGACAAGGTTCCTGCAGAATTAAGATACCATCTCTGCCTCCTCTTTCATTAGTTAAAGATGTGTATTGGGTTTGTGTGGCAAGGTTTTGGTAGCAGGGGACTAAAGGGGTGGCTTCTGCCTTCACTCTCAAGGTGAGAAGCTGTCAGAAGCTTCTCCCATGTCCGGTGGAGCCAATGCCAGCTGCTTCAGGATGGATCCACCACTGGCCAAGGCTGAGCCCATCAGCAACAGTGGCAGGGCCTCTGGGAAAACAGATTTAAGGAGGGGAAAAACCCCTGTGCAACAGCAACTGCAGCCAGAGAGAGAAGATGTGAGAGAAACAGCCCTGCAGACACCAAGGGCAGGGCAGGAGGGGCAGGAGCTGCTCCAGGCAGAGGTTCCCCTGCAGTCCCTGGTGCAGCCGTGCCYCTGCAGCCCATGGAGGAACACAGTGTGGCAGGGGATACCAAAAGAAGGCTGAGAACCCCACACTGGAGAAGGGGAAGAGTGTCAGGAGCCCTCTCCCTGTGGGGGAAGGAGTGGCAGAGACAATGTATGATGAGCTGACCACAGCCCCCATCCCCCTGTGCCAATGGAAGGGAGGAAGGAGGGAAAATCAGGAGTGCAGTTGAGCCTGAGAAGAAGGGAGGGGTAGGGGCAAGGCAGTTTTAAGACTAGGGTTTATTCTTCATTACTCTACTCTGATTTGGTTGGTAATAAATTAAATTAATTTCCCCAAGTCGTGTCTGTTTTGCCCGTGATGCTATTTGGTGAGTGATCTCTCCCCATCCTTTATCTCGACCCAGGAGCCTTTTGATGTATTTTCTCTCCCCTGTCCAGCTGAGGAGGAGAGAGATAGAGTGACTTTGGTGGGTACCTGGTGGCCAGCCAGGGTCAATCCACCACAAGATGGAGGAGAGGTGATACTGCAATGAGAAAGGAATGGTTTGTGATGACAGCAGTGTGACCAAGTTCATGAGCTTCTGTGGAGGATGAAATGCATTCAAGCCACGGTGCTTCTCATCACAGAATCCATCAGTGCTAAAGGAGATTTCCAAAGCTCTGTGTCAGTACCGAGACATTTTATACCCTTAAGAATGCATTTCCCAGGAACTAGCAAATGTCTCTGTGCRTACCTGTAGCACTCACTAGGCTGTATTCAGTTCTTTATAATATTAAAATTATATATAGCAGCTATGGGTTCCAAAACATGGGCTGTTTCCCTGTTTTATTGCCGAATGTGCACATTCATCACTAAGGTTTAGCTGCTTCAGTTAAACCTTTTAAATGTAAATTATTTTCTGTTATAAAAAGCTGATTGTGGGAGTTTTAGTATTTCAAAGATGGTAATTTATGTGACTGGAACAAAATAAAACATTCAACAGAAACAGAATTTTACTTGATCAGAAACACTTTTATGTTTCGGTATAGTTTCCTTTTCATATTTTCCTCCTGCAGCAGTGGCCTCTGTCTTTCAATTAGCTTGAAACACAAGATTTTCAATAAAACCATAAATTTTATTTGCATATGTGTCATTTCACAACTTCTTTGCCTCTCATTTAAAGTATTTTTAAGGTGTCATGAACTCTGCCTGGAATCCCTTGTGCAGCTGCTCAGCTGTTGACCCCTCAAGAGTGCACAGAAGTCTCTGGGACAATGGGGAAGCAGTATCAGTCTCGAAAAACACCACAGCAACAAGACTCCTCCCTTGTCACCTCCACTATTTCAGTGACATATCAGTGGGGGAGCTGAAAATGAAGAAAGCAGATTTTCAGCATGTAGCAAATGACTGCAGGTCAATCCCATTTTTCTTTGATTTACTTCCCCCACTCAGGGTTGACTTAGGGATACAAAATGGTTTCAGGAGAGTAAACAGCCTCCTTGAAAATCAGACTTCATAGGGCATCTACAACATCACCCAAAGGGCACTGAAATTCCTGCAACACCTCCAGCAGCTGTTGGATCAGGCCTTGCACAACACCATGGTAGCAGCACTGATACCTTTGAAGATTTCGACAACAGCCTATACAAACTAACATCTTCTCCAGGCTACGAGTGCGAAAGTACTGTCATTCCTGACTTCCCAAATAACTAGGACTTTTCTTATCATCTTTCATAATACCCAGCCCTGCTCCAGTTCCCTTTCTGTTCAAGCCAGTGGCAACACTCTTATTAACTTCAGCTTGAGTCCTTTATGATTTGATGAAATCTGGCAAGCAGATGTGCTAATAAAGGCAAAGGATATGTAACAGTATGTCCACAAACTTCACCGTAAAGTAAAATGCATTCCCATTGCCTTTTCTGCCTGTGTAATATTTTCAAATCAGGTTAGAAAAGGCACCAATGTCCCTCTCTTAAACATTTGTTTAACTTCCTAAAGTACTTCTTTTGTAAGCCCTTGTGTGGAAGGCACCCTTTGCACAGCTCCCACCTGAGAGTGGTGAATGGCTGCAAGGCCAACACTGATAAACACACAGAAATGCATCTTCCATTGACTGCTTGCTAAAACTCAATCGTTTTAACTTACCAATTTAATTACAGAAATGTATTATTGATTCAATCTTTCTCCATATTCATGAGCTGGCTGGAGAGAAGAGTGAACTGTTCTGCTCAGTACACTTTCACCTTGATAAACATGAATTACCCTAATTGGGAAAGAAGTTATTTCAGAGTTGTTTAAATCCAGAGAATCCTTTCAACAGGGAACTTTGGTGGATTTGCAATGCACGCTGGCGTCTGCCAGGAGCCCAGCTGAAACCAGCAGACTCGCTGTCCTGGAGGCCTTTCAACAGACACTGTGTCCAAATGGACTCTGACTGTGACGAGCAGGGCCATATGGGCAGAGGGGCAGCAGAGGTGAACAGTCTGTGATTACGTCCCTAAGTYGTTTAACCTTCAGAATTACGATTCCACACGCTCTGCCACCCAACAGGAAGCTGTACAAGCAGGTGAAAAGATAGATGTCTATTCTTAATGACTGTTTAGGAGACTGCTGAGCTCTGGTCTGTGCCCATGTTGGTTCAGTTCATTAATGTGATTAACCAACAATCAATCTTTTTAAATTAGTTACACAAAAACAGCTACAGCCAGATCAACTGACATGAAAGTTAGGTCACACTCCATTTCTGCACGATTTAACATCCACACTGGAACAGAATACAGGGCATGGAAGCATCAGAAACTGGAGCCAAATTCATTTGAAGCCCTACAACTTAATTAAAGTGTGCAAAACCTGTGCAGCTGGCTTGGTCTTATTTGCATGGCCTTCTGTGCCTGCAGCTCAACACCTTGATGGTATACAATCTGCTCAGAAAACAAATGGACAGAGGGAAGGAAGGAAGGAAGGAAGGAAGGAAGGAAGGAAGGAAATATTTAGTAGTGAAGGAATTTAAATAAATTTCAACAGTGTGGTTTTATGCAGGGCTTGAAACTGTACCTTAACAGCAGTCTCATGATTCACCAATGGCTGTTCACAGCCCAAAATAAAAACAGCAGGAGCTGAAGACACTATTACTGTCTGTTGCCTTTCCATGGACTAGGAAAAGACTAGCAGAGCAACCTGGGTTTTCCCTGAACACAAAGGTTACCTGTGAGGGGTTACAGCAGTGTTCTACCGTCAGCCTCGAATGCTGATCGGCTGCCCTGGGATCAGAGCTGAGAGCAGCTTATAACTCAGGCTCACAACCTGCCTGCCTCTTTCCCTTTCCCCTGGGAGTTGGGAAAGGATTTGGTTGGCCTAAACCTGGTGCAATGTGTTCTCCAGAAATGATGGCAGGAGGTTGCTAAGGTGACCGAACCCTGCCCCTACTCCGCTCCCAGCCCGGCGCTGGCGGGTGAGGTGCAAACAGCAGCACTGCAGAGTTTGGCTCCGACCGCAGAGACCTCACATGCTCCAGATGTTCCCTGTTTGCAGCAGTCCGAGAGCTGCTCTCAGGAGAAGCTGCTCAGAGCTCTCCGGACTGTGACTCCCCAAGGCCGAGGAAGCTGCGGGGAAGTGCTGGCCCCTCATCCCTGGCAGGGTAAGGGGAGGCTCTGCCTGGCGGCTCCGGAGCATCTGCGAGCTCGGTGTGGGTGCACTGTCAGCCTGGTTTGACACTAATAGACAATTTCTTTCCCAACCCTTTAAGCCGAACCTGAACTAAACTGCTTTCAGTTTCCCCAAAAGGCCAAGTTTGCAACTTCACCTTATGCTTGTCCATTAAGAGAGCATCTGGCTTCTTTTAATCCCTTGCGCTAACCGAGTTGATCCGATTGCTTCCTCCGGAGACACTGCAACACAGGCATTGCTGCTGAATGACTGCCATGAAACCGTGATCCTCCTCCTAAATCCACCGTGAAACGGATGGGCAAGAGCCTCCCTGCCATGCAGCACTGCAGGAGAGCACAGCACTGCCTGGGCTGGGAGCCTGCAAATGGCTGAGCACATTCCTCAGCTCCTTCCCTGGGCTTTGCCAGAACAGCCACTGAAGGTGTCAGGATCAGACCCACGGATTCCCCTAAGTGAAGAGTGAAGCACCCAGTTTCCGCTCCTTTAAAATCAGGCGACTGGGCTGGTGCAGCAGAGAAGGAGTGGGAATTGGGGCAGATGGGGAAGGATGCCTGCTCAAGTCTCATTAAGAAAGCAGTGCGTAAATTAGCATGACTGGAGGGGAAAAAAAAGCCAATTCTAGGAGACTGAGGAGGAATATGCAACCTGTCACTTAACACTCCCCACCCTCTGCAGTGTTTCTGCCAGAAAACCACCAGAGCAGGTGCCTCCGGAAATGAAAGTGAAGGAGACATAAGTGAATTTAAAACTAATAACAGCAAGAAACTTTAATGAAACCCTCTCTGACTAGCTAGAGCTGCTTTTCTCATATAGGATTTTCTGGAGCTTTCATAACTCTGCACTCAAAAACCATTCTCAAAAGTTGCAGGCAGCATATTATCACTTTGTGCTTTTGTGAGCACACATGCACCTTTCCTGCAGCACACGTACAACAGCAAAATGTGAGGAGCCCACCATGGGAAACTACTTATTCATTACCAGACTGATCTCTATTTTCTTGGTGTATGAAATTCTGTGACATTGCTCTAAGATACAAACTCTGCTAATTGCAATTGGGCTCTTTCTGTAGCTGGAGGACCAGGTTACAGGAGCTGGGGGAGTGGAGGTCTTGCCCCAGGAAAGCTCCCAGCTTGGTCTGGATCTGCCTCACCCCACAAGCTGAGCAGGCAGCCTGAGCTATCCATGGTTTTAGTATCCAACGTTGCTGCCAGAGTCAAAAGCAGGCTGCAATGCACAAGGAATACAAAATAGGGACCTAGAGGGCAGGCAAAACTTTCATAAATTCAGTTCATCTACCAACATCGAAAGAATTAGTAATCAGAGAAAGAAAGCTACAGAAGTGTTAACATTAATTCTACTCTGCTGCAAGCCACGTGGTTAACACCATGACACCTTACCATTTACTGAGGGAGAGCTATTTATTTATGTAACCTATAGCTCACATTTAAATAATTAGTCTGCCTGATAAATTTTAGAACTTGCAATCTGTGTGCCACGTTTGCATAAGCACAGCATATTTAATGCAGGTACAATTGTTTAACACCTCCAGCATCACATTAAAGAGTTTCACATAATTAGCAGAGTTGGGCAGTCCAACTTTCAGGCCGGTTACACATTAAAAAAAAAGGTGCTAGCTGTACAGTGTGAAGCTGCTGCTCCAGAAATGTAGCCTGCACTCCTAACAAGGGATGTTCAGAGAGCAATATGTGCTGCTTAGGAATAAGCAAATCAGGTCAGCTAAGACTGGACTTGATCCAAAGCTCCCCTCAAACCTTCTGTTATCTCCGAGAGTCTGAAGCTCCCCAGATCAGTCTGCAGTCTTTGGTTTTCTTTCAGCTCACCAGGAGCAAAGGCCTGAATTTAAGAAGTGCCAAGTACTTGTTCCTCTCTCCAGCATCAGAAGCTCAGTGCTCCCCCAGAGCCAGATGCCTGAATACCACCTGCAGATGAGCGTTGTTACATGAGGGCACATCTCTAGAAGGTGAAGGGTAGCACTCCTGGGGTGCTGTTCTGGATGCAGCAGTTCTGACTCTCTAATAAGCAGCAGCAGCAGCAGCTACATAGGGATACTGCTAATGAGCTCTATTTACTCCCCAGCAGAACGGTCCTTGCTTCCAGGAGGTGCATCAGGGATGAGCTTGATCTTTGTTGCTGTTATTTCGACATAGTCAAGTAAGTTGTGTGAATCATATCATGGCAGTCTCTCGGCATCTCAGCAGATTAAGAATGCAATAAATACAAAACCTCATAGTTCAGGTTGTAAACATAAAAATAAAACTGAATTTCAGCTTAAAATTTAATCAGCGGAGGAACCTGAGGTGAAAGCCATGCTCACGGAGAGTCGGATGCCATTGGCATTCCTGCTACATCAGAATTTGCTAAACAACATGAACTGAACTAGCCTCTATTTTAGAACTTGGGGTGTGCAAAGTGACAATTGGAGAACAAGGTGGCATTCTGAAAATCAAATCACAAATTAAGACATTAGAAATGTTCACTTAAGAGCGTTCCTTTGGGCATCTCATCTGAACAGAAAGCCAAAATAAGTCAGTTTATTTGCTTCTCAGGTAACTGTTGCTCTTAAGCCAGATCATCAAACACCCAAATCTAAAGCCAAATTTCTAAGCTCACTCTGCAATGAGCAGCAACTGACATCAACACGTCTTGTCAGATTTTCAAAGCACTTCAACGTTCAGCACACTTCAAAGAAATTAGCCACCTGCATTATTGCCAATCAGTTCTGAAAGCCCTGTTTCATCTATGTTAAGCTCTCATGAAAACTTCTACCTATATGTCTTTTCCAAATGGTGTTTAGGCGGTTCAGAAGATATTCTTTGAATATTTTAGAGACCCGTCAAGGCCCTTTCCACAGGGAATTATTTTCTACTTCAATCTATCCAAAATTGTAAAGAAACTGGGATCAATCCCGCCACGCCTATTTATCAAAAATATTCTATCATCACAGGACCTTCAACTCAGATAAGAAAAACGAAGACAAAGTTAAAAATAGCACTACACAGACTCCTACATTGGTAACTCAGCTTCTGGGAACATTTAGCTCTATATTGTACCAAACTGAGTCAAGCAAATAAACACCCTCTTGCTACTGCTGGAGAGAAGGAGCAAAGACCACTGTATATCAAAAAAGTCTTCATAAGTCTGGGAAAATAAGTTCTTGGGTAATAGGAATATATTTTCCAAGGAGAACTTCCACAAGCAACTGCTAGCAGGAGGTGTGGGAAAGCACCACATGGTATATCAGGGACATAAAATACTCTTATATTGGCACAAGGAGAGCATAAGATGAAGATAGGGTATAAAAATTCCATATTCTTAGGCATGAGAAAGGAACAAGTCTGTATTTGCAAGTTCAAGGAAAGAAGACACCTTTGAGGAAGCACCACACAAAACATGGCCGGGGAGAAAAAAGGACCCTCTTTTTCCACAAGGAAAAAAAAAAACTGCGTTGAATTAAGTCTAAATCCTCAGCTACAGGCTTTTTAAGGGAATAGATTTGTCCCCAAATTTTAACTGGAAACAACAGTTTAACAACTTGAAACTAACTAACTTAAAGGAATTTCCTCTCTCATTTCTATGAGGAAGCAAACCCTCCATTTCGTACTTCTCCGTGCACAGAACCAGATCCCTGCCCTCTTCACAGGAGGGAAAAGGTGGGGAGATAGAGGACAGACAGGACAGACCAACCTCTTCTTTGCCTCTTTAGAGAGGTTGCTCACCCAGAGAAGCAGGGAGAGCCCTGCCAGGGAAGGAGGACATGGAGCGAGGGGCTGATGCTGGGATTGCAGCAGGACAATGAGCAAGGCTGAGACCACCCAACCAGGGCCAATGAAACCGTGGGAGGTCCAGCAATGAGGAGCCTCCCAATGTCATGAATCATTCCTCATGTCAAATCAAAGCCAGAATAAATATAATGGAGTAGGCTGGAAAATCATCCTTTGTAATCCACAGCTCACAAAAACCAACCACCCAAGGGGGTGTTCCGAAACATCTCCAGAAGCCGTGTGTGACAAAACCTCTGCATTTCTGAAATGCTAATCAGGGCAGAATTAGCTGAGCAGGGAAACACCACGTTGGATGAGGACAGGAGGCCAGCAGCAGATTACAGGTTTAAATAGACTTGTTAACATCTGCTTAGGGTAAACTATAATTAAGAAATCTCCTTTCCTTGTTTGGGGGTTTGAGAGTTTTGTTTGTTTGGGGTTTTGTCTCTGCTAGTTTTCTGCCTTTCCAGTTCTGACAATGAATTTCCTACCAGGACTCTGGGGAAGCAGAGCAGACTTTCAGCATTCACAATCAGCAGAAGCAGAAGATCATGGCAATGGAAAGGCACTTTAGTCCCAGAGTTGTAGCATTCTTTCAGAAGCTTTTCATCTTATGAATACAAATCTCTAAAAAACCGTCTTTGCTTGTGGATTTACTTCTTCGGGCAGTTGCATCAGTAAACACCTAAATCTGCACAAGCCACAGCTGCTCAGTTGTCCACACTTGTTCTGCCACCTCACTCACTCAGAAAATCAGTTAAAGAAATCAATTTCTTCCACGCGTACAGTTAAGAGCAGCTGTCCAAATTACTCAACCCTCACTTGATCCCTTATTTACTTCAAAAGTATGGAGTAAGTCAAAACTTATGAGTAGGGTAATAGTTTTCAGAGTGCCCAAATACATTTCAAAAGGAAGATTTGGAAAGGCAGATTTTTTTTGACTATCCTGACCAGAGGACATCCATTGCTAATAGCGAGAGAGCACATCTTGGAGGGGTAGTGGCTGATGACAGCAAAATAGGCCACAGGTTCACCCAGACAATGTAAATTAACATTTGTCTTTGGTAGGTTAATTAATTAATTTCTAAGGAATTTTTTAGGGCCTATTTTGCCTTCAGACTGCTGAACCCAATAGGTGCTTTTAGCACAAGGAGTGGGACAGAGGTGTCGGTCAGGGAGCAACTTGCTGGAGAGTCAAGAGGACATTGTAACATGAAGATCTAAACATAAATTCCAGCCTTTTCCCTCCAGGGAAAGGAAAACAGAACTCCAAAGGGTACAGAAAAAACATATGATCCAGAGTAATACTATAGGACTCAGTGATTAAATTGGGCTGGCAAAAGCAAAGTGTCTGCACCTAAATTTAGCTCCCTAAATGATTTGGTTTGATTTTCCAAGGTGATGAATGCCTGCAGCTCCTGTCGACTTCAGGTGCCCGCATTTGAAATGTTTGGCCTTTAGTCTTCAACTCGAACTAATTGAAGGATTTAACATTTCAAAGCTAAGGGGGTTTATCCAATCCAAAGTGCCATAAAGCTGCAGTTCCTAGGCATGAGAGATATGACACACGAACAACTCAAAGGCAAAGCAGGAGAAGAAAGATGATTATTCCCCAAAGTGCACACACTTGAAAGACAGGCTAATGAGTTCTTAAATGACATAATTTAATCCCAGTGCTTCTCGAATACAATGCTGGAGTTTTCCCATCCTCAGTCATTACAGGGTGCAGAAGGAAATTTTAACTGTACTTCTCCTGCCTGTTGAAATACAGCAAAAATGTGCTGCTCAGTTAAGCACCCCCTGAGCTGCACAATGGATCAAATTAGCCCAAACCAGCCCTGCCGGAAAGGGATCCTGTCCTCCCAAAGAGTGGAGACACATTTTCACAGGGATCCAGGGCCCATCGACCCTTGGAAAAAAACACCTGTAAAAGAGCATTGCCAGGGGCCACAACATGCTGAGAGACACCTCTAGAGAGGGGATACTGGGGCAGATGATCCTACAGAGTGTTAGGTCCTCAAGGTGCTCACTACAAGGGATGAGCAGGATTTCAAGAAAGCCTTGTAAGCCATTTAGCACCCAGTTCAACACCTGCAGTGCAGAGGTTTTCATAACAGGACTATTCCAAGGAGACTCTGTCTACCAGGATCCCCACTGGCTTTGGACCAGCTCTAATTTGGAAAATTAAATTTTCATCAGTCTACATGATGATAAGCAATACAGTATAGATGCTTAATTATTGGTTAAAACATTTAATCAAAAGCAAAAATGGTGAAAATACTCTTTCAAGAAGGGTGTGGTAATATGCAAAGCTCAAATTGCAGCAGCAGATAAATGTTAAGTGAGGCTTTCTGTGATATGGTCCTTGCTCTATCTGGTAGAGACATTTGAGAGAGCACAGCAAATTATGCACAAGGCTGCTACAAGAAAAAGGTTAAGGATAAACCCATGAATGAGGTAATCAAACAACACTTTACAAAAGTGAGCCTGTTCTTTTCTCTGCCACAATTTTGCACTGCTTGGAAAGTCACTTCAGCCAGAACATCTCACAGTTGGTCACCTTCTGGGCATCCACATGAAACATGCTGGACCGGTCTGCAGAAATCCTGAGCAATGACAAGTTTAACTGTAGTGTCTAAGAGCCATGAGCTGAATCTGTCATTTAAGTTGCTAAGTATGCAAAAGAAATCAAGCTCTAAAGCTGTCACCCAAAGAGAATGAGCATTACTTAAAGCATAAAATATAGGTATTAATGCTTCAGAGACATTCAGATACCCTGCTGAGAGGCTCTGTGTGAAAGCTCAGAGGACATTAATAACCTTGTATTCAGGGCAGAGTTGGGATGGCATCTGGAACTTCACACTGAACCATGCAGATAAAAATAAACACTTGATCTGTCCACCCTGTGCACAGAATAAAGTAGCAGCTTGTGATCAAGTCTTTAAGACTGTATCACATTCATCTTCCAAATTAAAGCTACACAGGCAGCCTTAATTCTGCCTTTTCCTAATCCTTCAGAGTTTAATTTTACAGTTCTAACTTTCTTTAAACATAGTACTTTTTGCACATCAGTAATAATTCACCCATTTCTGGCAAGAATGATTTACATCCAGTATACTAGCACAGTAAATCCAAAGGGAATGATCCCATGAATCATAACATAGCATAACATTTAATTGCTATATTCATTAAATAAGAACATTGGATTTTTTTTTAAATTAGAAATTTTGAGGTGCTATCAAGTAAGATTAAACTAATGAGATAAGATTTAATAGAATACGTAAGTTGTATAAATAAGATTTTATGCTGTGCTCGATTCTAGCTCAATTTTAATTTGATTTAGGACACCAACATCAAACTTTCAGCTTTCAGATTTGTTTCAGTTAATCTCATGCTAGCTTTAAGAAGTTGAGTCTAATAGTGACTGCACTGATATCATATTGATTTCTTTTCCTGTTACACGTTTTCTGAGCAACACCACAACTCCAAAGAAAACAGAAATGGTGGGCAGGGTTTGTTTAGCTGCAAAGGGGTCTGCTTATGATGGAGGCCTTACATGTGGAGCAGAGGATTAACTTTGCCGAGGTGTTTCTGAGGCAGGCAATGGCAATCCTCACCTATGTGCAAAGCTGCTCTGGATGGAGGCTCCTGCAGTGACAGCAAGAGCACAGACAAGGTGGGTGCTGATGCACATTTGTACAAAACATTCTCTACGTCTCCTACCCCTCTTAAACAGTGCTAATAAATGTGCAATAAATTAGTGAGGGGAACTGCTTTGACAAGCACCATTTCAACAACTCTGACAAGCTCTTGCTTCTCTTTTGGGAGAGAAAGTTCCACAGCTACCCTTCCTGAAAAGCTGTTAAAAAAATAGGATGCAGAGACCTGCAACAAACTGTGACACAACTGGAAATGCCCAGAAGTGAGAACACAGAAGCAGGGTGTTTCCATTATCTAGGCGGTTTTAAAAGGCATCTGCAGACTGTTGGAATTAGACTTGAGCTAAATGGACAAACTGTGTAACTGAACAACACCTGAACAGCATGAACACAAGCAGTGTAAGCTGAGCAATCCATCTGGGCAACATAGAAAAAAAAAACAGGGGGTCTTTTGAAAAGGGAATTGCAATAAGCCAAGTGTGAAGCAATCTCTGACTGAATCCTGTTTGTAGTTGCAGGCAGAGACACTTGACAGAGAATTTCAGAGGCATTAAACAAATGTTATCTCCAAGTCTGGAGAACCAAGAAGGCATCAAACAGCAGCAAGAGTCACAACGGAAAACACTCTCAAGATCATCACCAGCACAATGGGAGCAGAACAGCGTCATAAAGAGAAATAAATAGACAGTTTTGTAATGGAAATAAAGGCTGTATAGTTTGTTTTATGCTGATTTAGATTTTTGTAATTCACGTCAGAGAAAGGATGTGGCTTTCAGGAATGCTGAGCAATTGAAAGCAAGCTCGAGGACATATTCCTACTAAACCTGACTTGTTTATACACTCCTTGCAGGCACAGACTGAACAGCAGCATGCACAGTCGGGCCTGCTATCTTTGTAATGCAAAATTTACTTCAGCACTTCCTGAGCTTTTCCATAGTGCTGAAATTGCATACTCAGATACAGACATTTGTAATTTCAGTAGATCCATCTGCACATCTCAAGGACCATTACCCTGTGCTCTCCACTTTTGATCCAATTATGCCATTCTCAAAGAGAAACAATTGAACCACACCACCCCCCCCCCCCCCCCCCCCCCCCAACCCTCATAAATTTCAGGATTTGTGCCTACTTTATGCATCTTCAAAACATAAATGTGAAATCTGGACAAATCCAAGGATTCTAATACTGTTTCTTCAATGATAGGGTCCCTGAATTCCTGGCATAGTACTGACAGACAGGTAGAGGGGTTGGAGGAAATCTGAATGCTGATTAAAGTTTTCTGTCTTGCATAATATATGTAGCAACATAGCACCTCGTTAACACACACTTTGTTTCCACAGCTGATCAATCCACTTACAGAAAACAAGCCTTAGAAAACGCTCCCAGATTAAAGGGGGAAAATACCTCCTGTCAATCATAGGGCAAATCAGAGCCTCTCTCACTAGAAAATCCCTCATCCTCCAGTTTTGGGTCTGTCTACAGGCTTTGGAAGACAAACAGGAGCTCACTATTTGCCTGTCCAGGCAGTGGGATGCAGGCCAGGGTGGATCCAAGCACCACAGCCCAGGTTTGCTGGGTTCATCCACTGGTGTTCAGCACGGTGCTAACACAGTCCCAGGGCTTTGGGACCAGAGCTGCCTTGCATCCCCCTCAGCTGCATCTCAGCCAGAGTCCCAGGTCTTTTATCACTGGAAGAAATGATTCCTAATAAAATGGAAACTCTTGCATTTATGCATAACTCCTCTACTATGTGAAGCTCCTCTAGATAACAGAACGTGGAGAACACAGACAATAAAATTGTTTGGCAATCTCTCTGTCATACAGGGTTATCTTGTCATGGAAAAGATGCACATGCTTCTGATAAGAGTACACAGTGGGTCATATTGATATGGAAGGCTTGATAACTCCCACAGTACAGAGGTGTCACTTGGTTGCTCCATAAAACAGACCTGCTTTTGTCTGATATACAGAAATTCACTCCTGTGAGACAATTCAACAGAGCTCATGACCAGAGGATTCCCTTATTGTTGGTTACACTGATTTTGCTGCTCGAGAAGAAGCTATTAGCTAATGACAAGGATTTCCTTTGTAAACTTCCCCTCATCTTTTGGAGGAGGGGAAATTAATCACATTCCAAGTACTTCAGCATTGCTCAGTGCATTATTTCTGGTTGCAGTGATTGTGTGCTTTGCTTAGGTTTCTAAGAAAGCCCAGTATACACACATTAGTTGGTATAATAAATAAACCATTGAACAAAACAAAAAAAGTTTATCTGAACTTTTGCACGGAGTTAACATTTATCCTCTTGTCTGCATTCTGGATAAGAATGTTATCTTGTTTGCTCTCTATTGTCATTCTTTCGTCTGTGCATGTCTTCAAAGGCTGTATTTGCATAATCTACACTGAAGTAGCTGGAATACTTAATCTGTTTTGTGCAATATGAAAACATTTACATTTACAACCTTTCCATGTATTTTTTTCAATACTGCTAACCTCACCGGGGGTATTCCACATTCTTTCATGGAAATCTCTGTGCTGGTGAGTTCTGCCTCACTAATGTTCAGTTTAGTCTCCTCTTCCAGTTTATGTATAGAATTAAATTAAATAGAATTATTTACTTAAAGAAGACCAAGCTGCTGTTCTTTCAGGCCACTCTAAAACTGAATACTACCTAACTCCGCAAGAGGACAATTTGTAGAATATAGCAGCACTCATGTAACTGTGGCAGGGTGAAATCCAGACCTTTATACTGCAGGTTTACCATGTGACTATTTATGATCAATCCAAGCAAAATGAAAATATAAGTGCTTCATTTTCCGAAAAGTAAAACCAGCTTCACCACAATCACTGCTCAAGTAATTTGCCACTTGGTACTTTCCATTCAGGTGTACGTAGARAGAACAAAATTACTCAGTCAAAGGTGGCAAAACTCAGCGCAGATTAAAAAGTCTGTAAAAGTAAAGGAGGAAGATAATTACAATCTTTCCAGCACAAAACCATTCTTCTATGCACAGAACAGCTTTACCTAGTTTCAATCCACATATATTTTCATTTAAATACAGTCCTTTGCTAATTCTACCACTCTCTAAAGTTTACTGCAGGGACCATGAAAAAGATGGTCTTTACGAACAGATGGTCTTTTCAAGGAAATGTAGTTACACTTAAATACAGACAAAYGCACTGCAGACTAATGGTCCTGTTAGAATGCAAGTTCTGAAAAGGGAAAATACGGGACCACATAATATGCTAGCCCTTAATTACAGCGGGTTTTTTTCCCCTTCTGAAGACAAACTAATCACTAATGAAGCTTAATTAGCAGTAAACAGGTACCAGTGTACAGTCGTTCATGTACAAACAGATGTCTATTGATTGTATTTGACTGAATACAAATGTGAGTAGCTGTTGTTTAGGTATTATTAGTGTAGGATGGGAAATTGTAGCAGCTACCTCCTCTATGACAAGTGAACAAATTCAGTCTGTCAAGCACAGCTGCATTCCTATTTTAAAGGATCAGTTTACACCTCAACACTTGGTAGCAACCTCTAGTGTCCAGCATGACAATATAGTGTCCAAATGACCAATATAGTTTTTGGGTTTTTTTTGCAGAGATTCTGCAATTTTGTCCATGCTGCCTGGGCCAGCTATAATGCTGAGTGCAACACAGGAACAACTGGCACAGAAAAGTATTTTGGAGTTTGTTGTTCATTGTTAGGTTTTTGTGGTTTGGTTTTGGTTTTGTTTTTTTTTCCTTTTTTTTTTTGTTAAGCTTCTCTTCTCTCTTTCACGTTTAACAGGGTTCATCTGCCAAGTTCATCAGACCTAAATCTGTGAAAGCCCAGCTCAGCTTCAGGGGGACTGCATGACTTTCACAGGAGTAGAGCATTGGGGGAGTAAACACTGTTAGCTGAGAAACACAATCAAACCAGGGCAAAGATACAAAGAAACCTTGAAATTGAGAAGAAATCCTAACCTTTAAACTTTATTGCTTTCGTGGGCACATGGGTTTGGTTTTTTAGAAAGGCTCAATGATCTCCCTACATGAAGTTTAGGGCAATGCCTTTCAATTCTCAACAGCCAGAATTAATTTTCAAGTCTACAAATACAATAGATAAAATTATGGAAGATAAAGGCACTCTGAATTCTTCTTTCTACTGACAGTTTCCTGTTAGGTATGACTTCTTTTGAAAACCATTTGAGCCAAAGTAGCACTCTTTTCCTTTTTTCACTCTAATGAGAATGGTGAACCTTTCACCTCCCAGAGATAAGCCCTAAGGTCTTCCCTATGGCTCTGTGGAAAAGACCAAAGTTATGTGAATGTTAATACCATCTTTCTCCCCTCTCTTTTTGCAACGGGAGCAGTGGCACAAATGGAATGCCACACTCAGCAGTGCTGCCTTGTGCAGGGCTCCAGCTCATCCAGAGGAAAGGTGAGCACAGCTTGGAGCTGCAGCCCCTGCCCAGGAAGCCCAGGGCTTTGTTTGCAGTGGCACAGAGGCAGCAGGGGCTAACTAAGGGCAGTGAGATCCTTTCTGGTGTGCTGGGGAGGGACAGGTACCAGGAGCTGCTCCTACAGTTATCCTGTGTCCTCAGCCAGGAGGCTCCTGCAGGCCCTTGAAGGACACTCCGTGCTGCACAAGTCCACCTGACAGGACTTGGCAATTTATACTGGATTTTTCCAAGTGAAAGAGGCACTGATACAGGAAAGGATGACGAGATGTGCATGGCACTGGACTAGGACTTCGGGGTATCAATTTATTCCAAGTTCTGCCTCAGGCTCCATCTTTAAATTTCAGCATGTCACTTCTCTCCCAGTGTCCTTCCATAAAGCAAGATAGCAATGCCTCCTTTATCTAAGTCCAATTGTAACACTAACCATAATTACCTATTTCATCAAAGTGCTGCCTGACACAGGAGTGGAGCATTCAAAAGAACTGAGGCTGTGTCTGTATAGCACATACAGTGATTTCAAATGTTGCTGCAATATTAATGTAGTAATATTAATAATTTAATAATAAAGCAAGTTATATTTGAAGATGCTAACAGACATTTTAATACTGATCAGGTTCCCACTTACTATTTTTATCATAATGGAGAGTGAAAAATTAATTTTAAAGTCACTTAGTGACAATGATTGAAAAAAAATTAGTGATTAATATATTGATTAAAGAAATAAAGACTATAAAGAATATAGTGACAGAAAATGTCACAGCTGAGAGGAAGCACCTCCCAAAACTAAATATTCTGTCTTATCACAGTATCTTATTTCTGTTTCTCCTCTTCTTTTGGAGTATAGAGATTCAGCTAAAGAACAGCAATTCTTCATTCTCTTCAAAATTAGACGAGTGAATATGCTCAAAACTGTCTTTTTCTTCCCTGGGGCAACAAGGATGATACAGCTAACCTTAAACTGGGATTTGGCAAAATAAAACGTGAAAGCTGTAACTAGAGGAATGCCAAATCCATTAAGATGAAGACAAAAGAACTGTAATATGTACTATACAATAGGGAGGCTTATTTGATGCCAGTTGAAACACTCATTCTACCTTTTTTGCTATGGTCAGTATTTCAGTTGAAATCCTAAGTGACTGACCCAAAATTTCATCTTGCCTCTCGGGCAATGAAAATCCAGAATAATTCCACAAAGGAACAGAATTTGTCAGGCTTTACTCTGGTGTTTTTCAGAGTACACTGGCACCAGTTGTTCCTTTCTCTTTTGGCTTCAGGGTTTAGTTTCAAACAAGACAGAAAGGACTTCTCACAGCAGAGGTCTGTGCCCATACCACGGATGTTCCCAATGCCTCACAATCTTATTTCTCTCCCTCAAAAAAGCAACTTGAATCAGACAAATTGGACCAAACCCATGCAGATACCACACCAGAGTTCCTATCTTGAAAGAAGTGGTGAAGCAGTGTTTCATTCCCAGCCATTTGGGACTCTGGGATTGGTTTCACACCGCAGTCACTCAGCTTGTCTTGAGCCCGAGTCTGGTATGTCAGGCAGACACAAGTGTACTCAGCCTTCCATTTCTGATCCCTGCCCTCATTTATTTGTTTAATGCTGCTGATACATCAAAATGCTTATAGAAAAGTTAAAATATCTATCCATTTGATGGCTTCTGACTACAAACTTGTGAAAGTAGAAACAAGCCTCTTTAAAATGGTGAACTGCACGCCTGTCTACCATCCAGAATGGTTTCTGTCTACGCTTCAAGGAACATCCCTAAACAAACAACATCACTGCTTTGCTGAACATGTCCTTCATGTCTCTCTGCCTTTTTTCAACTATAACATGAAAGGTCCTTCATGCAATAACGATCTTTTTCTTTGCAACACAAATATGCTCAGTAACAACAAAATGAATTTTCCAAGGAAAGAATTAATTTGGAAAGTCTGTTTCAAATATTTCTTCCTGCTGTAGTGCTAAGTAACCCCCATGCTTCTGTAACTAAGAAAAGTTTTCTGAAAATATGTATTCATCCTGGCTTTATTTGTGTAGATACAATACCCTGAGCACATAATCCTTCACCTTTTACTTCTATGGCTGATCAGATATGAAATTTCCACTTGGCTCATTAGCCACAGGTAGGATGATAGTAAATAACTGGCTTGAAGTCATCAAATGGGTCTTTGGCAGTTATTTCTGTGGAGACAAGAATGAACTCTATCGCAGCTTTTAAAGGAAATAATCAGCATTGGATTAATTCAGCTTGTGCTGTAAACGCTGGAAGCTTAACTGCAGAAGTCAGACAAGTGGACATAGGCTGATGACAAACACTCTAAAAATATCTTTTTACTAAAAAATAAATATATGCAACAATATCAATGCTTTGACAGCTGTCCTAAGAGGAACTTTGTTTTTCTCTCCTACTTTGGAAGCAAACATAGAGAAAGTTGACAATGTCTTTAGAGTTTTCCTATTTCCAGCTAAAGAAAGAGAACAGGACAAACAGATAGAGATTATTTAAGAGTCTCTGGTAACTTTCCATACATTTCCCCTCGGATTCGACTTTGATTCACAAATACCATCATTTGCACTGTTTCTGAAGTAGGTGACACGTAGTAGTCCTGCACAATTTGAGCTTTACAGATTCGAGACACATTTGTAACTGGTTCTGTAGCAGAGCCTCAGATCAAAGTGATGATTAAAATCTAAGTTCTGGTGGGAGTTCAATCACTTCAAAGCCTATAGATAGCAACATTAGCATCCAGCCATGCATAGTTTTAAAGAGCGTGTGGCTGGGATCAGAAGTCCCAGAGGGAAATGAGGCAGCCTTTCTGTGGAGGCAGATAACACTCATAATACTCAAAGGTTTAAATCTTAGCTACTGTCAAAYCCTCCTGGATGGTGAGGAGCCCTTTTGTGTTTATCTCAAGAAGAGCAGCATTTTTAATTTTTTTTCCCTCTTCCTAAAATAGTAACAACAGAATTTCCATATATGAGATTAAAAGCACTGCTGTTACCACACAATGCAGTGCAATCTTTGCATCAGTTGCAAACAGACATCTGTTCTGTAAATCCCCCCCACACTATTTTGAAATCATCATTTTCTATGGCAATTCTTAGGGACATTCCCACTGTATTCCTTTGTTGTCTCATTCAATAACACCTCTGCACATAAATGGTAGTAACACCATCAGTTTACCTCTGCTATTATTCATTATTCATGTTGCGGGARCACATAGAAACCCCAGCCAAGGGGCCTTGATCTTATTTGTACTTGCTGAACAAATACATCCTAAGAGACAAGTTACTGTCCTGAAGAAACATTTTATTTTCAGCCTAAACYGACAAGACAGTCAAAGGGTGGGAGAGGAAATAACAAGGTGAAATGGCTTGCCCACAGTCACACCACTAACCAGTGACTTATTGAGGACAAGCAGCAAGTCACTGTGAAGGCCAGGAAAAGGACCCTGGTCCATGGGAATGCTGCAAAGGGTGGCACTGCCCCACCTGYCCCTCAAACACAGAGCTTTGATTCAGTCCCCCTTTCACAGCCCAGAGTGCCCCCAGCACTCTGTACACTTGTACAACCCTTCACACCTCAAAGGCTTTTGCACCGGAACCTGCAGAGAAGTTCAGGTTTCAGGAGCTACAGGGAGCAAGCGCTGGCACAGCTGTGGATCAGCAGCACAGGTTCACCCTGTGAGATGCTCAGTTCCTCCAGCTGCCGTGTGTGTCCCACAATAACCACGTGGGATCCCTCTTGGGGTCCTCCACTGAGTTACTGCTCTGCAAGTTTGCCTGAACAGTGCCAAAAGTGCATTTATTCATGCCTGTCTCAGTGGCATCAGGAGCAATTACTGCTTATGGGGATGGAATGCAGAAGTCTGCAGTGATTAAAGAACAGAGCATGGAGAACAGCTCGATCACCTTCACCACTCGTGAAGCACTCAGGCTCATTAGGCTCATCTGTTCATGCAGAACAATGTTAATTCACCCAAAAAAGGATGGTAGGAGAGGTGAAAGGTTGCTACGTGTCCCCAGAGCTTACATATGGCACTGATAAGCTACAAGAGACAAAAAACCCCAAAGTGGAAATGAGTGGAAAAGGGCCTTGGATCTCAGTGTGGCTGGAGGTGAAACATCTGTCACATCCAGCTTTCTCCAGAAGCAGAATGCTCATTTATTAACCAACTCTCCACCCAGAGATTTATATGCACAATAACATCAGCTAGGTGAATGATGTGCAACTGAATAGCTACAGCTAAAAAGGAACAGAGACACAGGAAACCCTCACCAAAGCCATGAGGCTGAAGTGTTGTCTCCTGGTGTTCCCAGACTAGATCCCAGGCCTCTGTTCTATATAAACACACAGGCTGACAACAACATCCCAGGCAAATTGCAAGTGAAGCAACAATGTCCCTCCTAATTTACACCCCACTCTCCCACCTTTTAACTACCCATCATATTTTTTTATCACATTTTCATGTGCTGCTTTTAAATGATAGCAGTGTATTTTTCCAGAGATGTGGCTCTGTTTTCTGACAGATGGAATAATTTTAATATATTGTTTTACCTGCCTCACCAGGGAGCTCTGCAGTGTAATTAAAACACAGGACAGATGAAAAGGTTTATAGCACAGCTACATCACTGCAACATAATGTTCACTTGAGCATCACTTACACCTTCCTGTTTCCCCAGGATGCAGCAGAGAGTGCAGTGCTTGCTGGATGCCAGGCTCTCTGGGCTGTGACTGACTGGAGGGCAAAACGAATGCAGGAATTCTGCCCTGTAGCTGCTTGGCACCAGCTCAGACCTCTGTTGGACACTCCTAACCTAAAATAACACTTACATCAGAAAGATCAGTTCTATGAAGAAGCAGATGAATCAGGTGGCAGAACCTCACAGTGTTAGGCAGGGGATAGAGAAGGAACAAATTCAGACACACCACTGGCAGTGTATTAACACTACTACATGTTCATGGTGCTTGTCTGAGGGGGGAATTCAGAACTTAACCAGAAACAACCAAACAAAACAACCCATTCAAAGCTGTTTGGCTGTCCTGCTTCAATTCTGACCCTCCTATTGCTTAGCTATTTGTGCTGGGACTTCCAGTGAGACCTCCCAGTGAGATTTGTGCATCTAAATCTCTCAATCGTCTTCAAAATCCCACCCTGAAGGTTGTTTATAACCTTAGTATTACAAACTGTAACAGCAAATATAAAACAATCAAACAAACCCCACACTCACAGCCCCAGACTAAAAGCTGTGGAAAGAGCTACAGTGACTTTCTTACCTTCCAGAAATTAAACCAGCATCAAAGAGCAGTAAAGAATGTACACAGAGAGCTGGATATTGTAATTATTACCTACAACAGAGCTTCATCCTGGTGCACATGAGCTTGGCCATTACTGATGAGAAATTGCTAGACTAAAAAAATAATAACACCCCCCAAATCCCTGGCGTGAGCCAGCCTGGCTGTACCTGTTACCCCACTGCTCTGTGCTATTTCTTAGTGATCTTCTCTCCGTTTCTATCTTCTGTCACTCATTGGCCAYGCTGTGCCTGGGATGAAGCAGCAGCAAGAAATGCCAGCAAGTTTCTGGATTGAGAGYGACCTTCTGAAGCTACTGTGACAAATTCAGCCTTGCTACCCTAACGAGGGCGGTTCCCAAGGGTACCACCAGCTGTAAATGGCAGGGAAAAATGACTGTCCCAGGATCCAGGGTGCCATCCATGAACATGACTCAACTACTCACCTCTGAGRGTCTTTGAACACACAGAATAAAGCCCAGCATTTTCATGAGGGCTTCAGCTTTCTGATGCCGTTTAGTTTACTTCACTTTTGCATAAAGACAACATAAAACATACACAATATTAAACTGATAAATGAATCTATGGACAAATGTCTAGAGCATTTTGGAATGAAGACTTCACTGACAAAGCAGCTTCACAACACAGGAAAGACAAGTGTAGTCTGGCAATTTTTTTTTTTGCTGAACAAAGAAAACGATAGAAAATTTGTAGCATCTTAATTTTTTTAACTACCTTAGAACAGAAATTAACTACAAAGAGTTTGGTGAAGTCAGCAAGTCACCAGAAACCAGACACGTGGATAAAGCAYGTGTGAAAGAAGTGATTCAAATGGACATTAAGTAGATGACATGAACTTAAAAATCCATAGAGTAAAAAAACAGTAGAACACACGAAGGCTGTACAGAGAGATGCAGTTATTGAGGTCAAAACCCACTTTACCTTGGCATACATTAATAACCCATTGGGATTGTAGGTATCTGTTCAATAGTGTGAACTAACTGCAGGATCAGCAAAGCTAGAAAAAGTTATTGATTACTCTATTATTAAAAATCAGTTGACATGAAGTCCTCTGAGAACAGACAGCACTTAGGACCAGAGATATACTCAAGGCTGATTTTTTACTGGCAAGATGAAACAATAAATTCACTGCTCAGACAAATCTCTCTTCTCACATTTGCCTTGGAAATATCAGTATTTTGTAAAAATATCAAGGAATACCTTTTGTTAAAAAGCACACAGAATATAATTTATTTCACTGGAATTTCAAATTTCAGTATTGGTAATACAAAAATAAAAAAGCCTGCAAAGTTCTGACATAGTATTATAACAAAGGGGCAATGTTAAAAATAAATAAATAACCAAAAAACGCTGTAAGGCAATATCCAGAGGAAGCAGAGTGAAAAGCTGRATTATTTCTGTGTGTTAGCAAATGAAGTTATCTCTGTTGTCAAATAAGTTTTTTGCTACGATTTTATTTTTAAATAATTCATGCTCTTTTTTAGCTCCTTCTTTTGCTAACAGGCTTATGGTTCCTGGTTTTATGTTTAGCAAAAACAAAAAGCATATTTTCTCCTGTAAAACTGAAAACATTCTGGTGTGGTTGGTTTTCTGACATGCATCATGACAGTTCCTCTACAAAAAGCCTTTGAGACACTAGGAGAGAAATGCAACATTCAGGGACACATTCCTGTTCAGCTCTCGGCAAAAAATCAGATCTCAGCAAACCTACAGAGCAACAGGATTTCTAATAAGCCCTTCTGGCCATAAACATAGTTTATTGTAACATAAATATGATAATGTGAGGAGTTCTTGGCCGTTGTATTTCCAGCTGTCTTTTCCTAATGAACTCTCCTTTAAATCCTGCCCTTCCCTTGCCAGTAAAAGTCAGCCTTCTCTTGGGTCACTTTCTACTTTTCGATTTTCTCTTAGTATATCTCTAGAAAAACTTTAATTTTCCCTGCCATTCTTCTCCATGGCTCTGTTGGAATCTTGTCTCCCCCCATTTCCTGGGTAATCCTCCCCATGCAGACCCTGCCCCCACTCTCCCAGAGCACAGGCAGGAACCCATTTCTGCCCCACTCCACAACCCCTGCCTGCCTYGTTGGGTCGGGGCATTGTCCGAGATCACAATAAATTTAATCTGCTCCACTTACACCTACCCCGAAGTCCTGTAAAAATCTTCCCTTTGCCTGTTATTTTTTAACATCCTACTTCTCTCTTTTATCCCTGCATGTCTTCACTGTCTCTTCTTGTTTTCACCAAACATTAAAGTTTTTTCTCTCATGAGAGATGTCTCCATCACTTCCCTATTGCATTCTCTTCTGCTGTCAAATATTTTATTTTCAGATAAGACAACATTTGTTTAATTGCAAGCATGATTATAAGACTTCTGCTATGACAGAGGCAATGCCTGGCAATAATTTTGTTTTGCTTTTTAAGTAAAGCAAATGGATGTACTTATGCTTTTTAGTAAAGAATTAATTTCTGCCAACATTTTCAAACAGACAAAATTCCATGAGCCAGGCACATAGAGAGTTCTGATAGGCAGAAGCTRAAATATCATCCATCTTCATCCACTGAATTGGTATTATGGAATATACTTATTCTGTGCATAGAGGGTAACTCTGCATTACTTCCTTTACATATGACAGATGCTCATTTCTCATTCTTGTTTTAGAGTATAACTCGCTGAAAAATACCACACATTTCACTGAACAGCAGAATTTAACCCCAGATTTGGCCATCTARAACGACAGTGTGCCTTTTATCCTCATTTATTCTAAAAATACAGTAATCCCCTGCTCTCCAGCAGTTGGGGAGTGTGGTCACAGGCAATCTGTTGCAGCCAGTTCTCTGCTAGACTTGCTGGGTGGTAACAGAGCTGTCACCTGGGAGCAGCTGCAATGTAAGCAAAACCACTCATCTCATCACACTCAGCCGCTGTGTAGGCAAAAAATGGTAGCACTGAACTGGTRCCATACTTATCAGATATTATTTTAACATTTATCCCTAAATTTGGTGGCGTAAAACCTAATGCTCTCCTGTCAAGCTCTCTCAGTACTACGGGAGACTGCAGAGTAGCCAGCTTGGCAGATGGAACTGTGTGCCATTGCATGAAAAAACCTGAATGCCTTAAGTTGTGGTGRGTTGACCCTGGTTGGGTGCCAGGTGCCCATCAAAGTTGCTCTATCACTCCCCTTCCTCAGCTGGAAAGGGGAGAGAAAATACATCAAAAGGCTTGTGGGTCAACATAAGGATGGGGAGAGATCACTCACCAATCACCGACACAGGCAAAACAGACCTGACTTGGGGAAATGAATTTAATTTATTACCAATCAAATCAGAGTAGGGTAATGAGAGGATCCCTCAGAGGCACTAACTCTGTTGCTGATGGGCTCAGCTTTGGAGGGTCTCTCTTGCAGCCAGCTGGCATTGGCTCCACTGGACACAGGGGAAGCTTCTGGAGGCTTCTCACAGAAGCCACCCCTGTAGCACCCCCACCCTGCTACCAAAACCTTGCCATGCAAATCCAGTCCTATTAACCAAGGCATTAAGTGATTTTCAAGAGATACAAGACGAACAGAACAAGCAGCGTGTCATGATAAGAATTCTCCTTTTGATCAAACAGCTTCCCCTTTTTATCTGAGATACAGCAAACAGGCAGCTCTGACTTTTGTCACCTTGAACACTTTTGGGCCTACAAAAGAAAGATGAGGAGCACCAGTTAAACACTGTAACCCATACCATGCCTCCCCTAAATCATTTTTACAGAGATGAGYGCATGCAAATTCAGCAGAGACTTTGCCTTGCAGGGTGTGTTGGGCTGTGGACTGTAGACAGCAGTCTAATTGAATTTTGCTGTGAGTATGTGCAAGCACTTTCAGCGTGCCTCTTGCTTGGGGTGCTAAACTTAAGCAGCATTAAGTTGACATAAATGGAATAGGCTTCAAATAGGACGATAAGCATTAGATCTAGAACAAAATTCTTAAGCCATCTTGTCTGGACCCCGACCCCTCCGGGACTGTTTCCTGTGATATGTCCTGAAACGTTGTTTTATCTGCTCCTGGGGTACCTTTTTTCACTCCTGTGTAACATCACTGATTACAACCTYGTTAATATTCAAACAAAACAATATCCAAGGCCAACATTTAGTGCATTAGCAGCACCCTGTCCCAAGATACCACCCTCTTTGGAGACATTTGTAAACCTAAACCTTGGTATTCAGTTTTTAATTAACAAAGAAAGCTTAATATGCAATTTTTTTTTTCATCCATCTGGCACTAAAATTGCTGAATTGCTTCGTTGCATTTTCAGGAAGAGTTTGGGACTATTAGAAGAAAATTACAATATATTTCTCTCTCTGTGGTTCACCTGTCTAGTTCAAAGGCAAAGGGTGTTTGGAATTGAGAAAATAAGTGCTAGAGAAGATATTATCTATACTCATATTTTTATGCATCCTTTCTACCAGCAGCATAAAGGCCTTTTTTTGTCTTTTCATGTGTTTTCTCTGTTCTGTATCAGGTYTCTGCATTTTCCCACCATCAGATCTTAACACACAAGAGGACAAAATCCAAACCAAACCAAAAAGCTGCCATTAATGCCTTGTCCACAGTTTGACACGGGCCCAACTTCTCTGTTCCAATTTAAAGACCCTCTTGTGGCGAGATGACATAAAAGTGGAATATTTTTGTATTGCAATCTAGCACTTGTTCTCCTCAGTGATTCCTTTATCCTCTTGGGGGTATCTTCAGGGACTGTATATTGAGTTTTTAAATTAAACTCTCTGAGTCCTTTCCTCCTGTTACTTTCAAACTTGTCACTGAAGGAAATGTTTGTGAGCTTTGCAGAGGCTTCTGTAGTGCTTCTTGCTTGCTACAGCTACATCAAGAACCACATCATAAAGAAATTCAAAGAAACTAGAAACAACTTTGCTTCTAACTGAAAACAGAGATGGGAGAACGTATGAGGAGCATGTTAGGAGCTGCTCTTTTTCTGACTGAGTTTCATAAGATATCCCGGTGGAAATATAATACGGAACATATGTTCATAAATAAAGTGAACATCTGATTAAATCTGTTTCTATGCTTTTAATTGATCCATTTCTCAATACATAATGTACAAATTACCATATCTAGGTTGCACAAATGAAGGAAAGCCCACATGAAACCCTACAATATGCAGTGGAAGAGACTTTGGRGAGTTTTTAGCTCAAGGAAAGCTTTAACTAAGTCCAATCCCCTTCCTTGCACCTTTCTGAAAGGCGTCCAGCACATCCCATTTTAACACCAGCCCCCTGAAAGGCACCACCTAAAGTGCCACCACCCACCCAAGCCAGCCAAGTAATCCATCAGGGCCAATCTCTTGCTGTGGGACTGGCAATCACCAGATGCTGCAGCAGAAGCTGAATATCTCTTAACAGCACATCTAATTATCTATATTATCCAGGGGAGGAAAGAAGAGCTCTTTATATCCCCACATAGCAATCAATACCCGCAGAAGTTGGGGATATAACCCTTGCCTTAACTATAATTTGTATCTTGTGCCACCACAGATGTCATTCTTCAAACTGAAGCTCCCCAGCATTAGACACAAACTTCCGAGTTCATTACGGCAGCCACTGACAACACCACCAGGGTTTTCCTTCCCTGGTGATAAAGGGTGATCACCCCTGTGACAAAGGGTGTGTCTGCACAGCCATCACTGCAGTCTATCAAATGCTGAGTGCTAATTGTCTTCCCTCCACAGCCATTACTGCAGGACCAAACAGCTCCTTCTATGGAAGAAATCAAAGATGGAAAGGAGAGTTTCAGCTCAAGGAAGTTTTTCTAGATACGTGTTTTTTCATTAAAATTCTTGTGCAAAGGAACTAACCCACAAAACTATGAACTCCAAAGCTGTCAATAAAACTCCAAGATTTCTAGGATGCCCTTGAGTATCAGGGAAATGTTCACAAAGATCAATTTCCTAATGAGAATTTTCTTGTTTATGTTGGCCCCCAACACACTATGATTATTTAAGTAATGCAGGATTAATTATTTCTGTCATTTACAAACCAAATCAGTAGGTTGTGAAAGAAYGTGAAAGCAACAATCTTTGTCTTTTAGCCTGAAAAGCTAAAAGACTACATATCTAGGCCCATTCCAGAGTCTGCTGTAACCTAATAAAAAAGGACACAAACTGATGCAGCTTATTCCCCTGGAAACAGGAATTTGAATTTACATTCATCTAATCCRAGCACTTCAAAAGGAACATCTTACAGCAGAATGATGTTCTACAGTTCATATGGCAATTACTACAGGGTCATGTTGTCCATTACTGTGGCTCTTCTCCTGCACTGTATGTTTTCATTGCTTACTAATTACAGGAATGCAGAATCAATTAGGAGTAAATAATGAAAGGGAATATATAATTTCCATAAATAAAAAGAGCCACTTTCTTTAGAAACATTACATAAGCAAATGAAGGAAATCAGCTCTAATTTAACAGATGGCAATCCATTTCGGGACACTGCTCACCACTAACCCACACTTCCTAATTAAAGAATTTTGCCACTGTGAACCTTTATGTATTATTGTGTTATGATCTTTCCTGCCTCATCTGCTATGAAGGGCTAATTAACAGTAACCCACACTAGCCAATACAGATAGATTAAAGTAAAAAGAGAATTAGATATACATTATCTGGAAATAATGCTCACTCTCTGAAAAACAGCTAAAGAACTTTATTGACCTAACTCATTTAACAAATGACACTTAAGTAATTCATTGACAAGGCAGAACAATGGCAGGACTGAAAGCCTATTAAATAATTTTTTCTAACAGACATCACACTGCATTGGCTGTAAATTTCGGGTGTAATTAATTAATTAAGRCTTAAATATTTCAGTGATTAATTTCTATTAAAAATTCATAAAATATAATGACAGAGAAAGAGATTAAGGTTACTAGCATTTATTGACTGGGCTATGAAAAAAATCTGTTTAGAAAAAGAACTCTCCTAGTTCAGCCTCAGAACACCAAAAGCATTTATTGCAAACACTGTGAAAACAAAGTGCTGATATTGCTCTTACTTTTGGTGCATTTTCATTTTTCATTTGAGGATTGCTTTTAGCAGATGTTATWTAGAGACACTTATTTAACTCAGATGCACACTGAATTTCCAAGTGGTATCATCCCAGGCCTACAAGGATTTGGCTTAAAATGGTGGTGCACCTTGTCCAAATATCTCAGCTCCATCTCCTCTGTTTCCTGCTGAGCTCTTGCCACATCCAACCCAACCTGCAGACAAGATCATGCCAGCCTTTCCCACCTCATCTCAGCCCTGTGTGTCCCTCTTCACTGGGTCTTGAGCATCCTCCCTTCCCAGGCTCACACACTAGTCCTCTCTGCCTCCCACTATAAATTACACTGTTTGCAGCAAATGGTAGAGTCCTCTTTTTCGTTCTTTTTTGGCTTTGCCACCTTGAGGCAAACTCCTCAGCTCAGCCTGCCTGTAGAAACAAAGGCAATTTGCTTTTACCCCTCTGCCACCCCAAAGCCCCGGTAACACCCGGAGGGATCTGGATACCAGTGCACAGCAGCAGCAAAGCCACGAGCTCACGGTGCCCACACAGATAACATTTCCCTCCCATCTGCAGCAGACACTCAYAGTTTTTAAAACCAGCAGGGGACACCAGATTACCCACCCTGACCTCTGTTTTACGGCACATTAGATTCCTCCCAATTACCATTCCACTGAGATCTGCAGGTTTAGGCCAACCAGCTGACTTTGCAAGAACAGGGCTAACCTCTTCCATCCCACAGGAAGGTACAACTAGAAAAAGAAACTTCGAGCAGAATCAAAAGAAAATAATTTCCTGGCATTCCAGCCTTAGCTGTTATCAATGCATATTGCATTTCACTTCATCTTCTACATAACTCTTAGCATATTCAGCACCTCTGATGGAAATCAGCATGGTAGAATGACAACAAACATACCCAGGGCTCTTCAACCCTCTTGGCTGTATCATTTCTATTTATCTGTTGTCTGCGTAAGTCCCCTTATTGTAAACTCTTTCTTGAGGCTAAACATTAATGAGAGATTTTGCAAACTCAAAGCTCAAGTTTTCTGCAAGCTCAATAGAATTTATAATCATTGCAAATGCTTTTTATATAAAAAGCTAATATTTTTAATCTTTTTTCTTTTTTTGAATTAAAAGCCTCTTTCATATTTGATTTATTAACTGTATTAGCATTTGTTCTCTATGAATATCAAATATTGGTGATAATTATTTGCATGTTAATGCTTATTAGTACATCCAACTGGATGTGAACAATAAATAGAAAAAAGTTTAAAGTGCAAAGCACTTCACATTCTATATTTCTGGAAAAGGATGGGAAGCTGTAATTACCCATGATTGCAGCCAAGCCTGTAATAATCAGAGTGAAATCTAAGGTGAAACTAATATGAAAACTGTAAAGTAGTTTAACATAAGGTAGAGGGTTAAATTAGTTTATTAAAATTGGCTAGAAAACAGAATAAATTTAGTTTCTTTACATTTGCTCAGGTAATGTAAGCATTGTAAAATTACACATTTTGAGTAATGTAAGCAGTTAAATAACCTTGTCTCCATGGCCCTCCTTAATTCTCTCAATAAAATTCACCTGGTTTTATGCTTGGTTGGTTTTTCTTGTTTGTTTTAAAAGAAAAAAGATTATTTGGAGTCGAATTAGAGACCCAGTAAATATAGGTGAATCTTGCTYAGCTTGTTCTCTAGGGTCACCGTCCCTCCCTGTCCTTTGCTCTCCGTTTTGCTCCTCAGGAATGTTCTCTCTCTGCTCTCACAGATCCCTGCAGGGTTCCTCCTCCTCTTTCAAGCCCAGGACCTTCCCACCCTGCTGCCCATTGCGTGGCAGGCTGCTGCCCAAAGGAGGGAGAGATGCCCAAAGGAGGGAGAGATGCCCAAAGGAGGGAGAGATGCCCAAAGGGACTCCCAGCAGCAGGAGGGGCAGGATCCAGCAGGGCTCTCTCACCACTCTGTCACCTCCCATTTGCGGCGACATCACCAGTCCTTTGGGACAAACCCCGTGTCTTTGTGCCCAGGCTCAGACGAGGGAGGCTGCTCTGGATCCCACAGCACTTTGGGGAGCAGCTGGTGTAGGGGAACGGATCACCCCTCGTCCACCCCGCAGTGACACCCCGCCAGCTGCCAGTGTTTGTTCTCCTTGGGAAAGGGTAATCTCTACTTAGGATAAAAGGGATTTATCCCCTGCTGGGTGTTTAAACAAAAACTGCTATGAGACGGTGAACATACACTTGGACTGCGCCCAATGTGATTTGGACTCCAGTTCTTGAGGACACTGAAAAGTCTCTCGGCACAGTCCCAGTCAAACACAGCTCCTTGGTCCGAGGCAGGACCTGACCCCGCTGCAACCTCGGCCCCAAGGCAGGGGTGACAGCCAAGCAGGAACACCAACACCTACACTGTGGCAAGATAACCGCTTCTTTGTGAAAACCGAGTTTAATTGCAGTTTCATTCATGATAATGACATACATAATTTTCAATAATTGGATACAATTTATCTTTTCTTAATTAAAAAAATGGAAATTAGCAAAGAGAAGGGATACTGGAAAATGCTTCATTTGAAACCTCTTCATTAATTATCAGGATGTCTAAATGCCATTTTGAGAACTGCACTTACAGAACAAAAATCCAACTAATAATTTTTTTCATTATTCTGTTGAGTTTACTGTAATTCTCTAATTAAAAAACAGCACCTACTTCTCGGAGGTATCTGTTTTATTTGGGTACCATTGGCTTCACTGCCAAAGTGAGTGTTAAATCCACATATCCTTTCTTGAAAAGGTAGCACAACCACCCYTATAAATGTGAATGTACACTGAACTCATTAAATGAAGATGCTTAGAACTTACTGACAGTCTTATAAATTGCTCGGATCTTCCCAGAATTTTTAGTGGGCTTTGTACCAACCACAGTATTCTTTAAATCCTTATTTTAAAATTAATTATTATAATTCACATCCTGTTCGTTATAACTGGATCTGACATCAGCATTTGATGGATGAAACAAAACAAGCCAGAGCTGCAGAAGTTGGRTTATCCCTGTTATATGGTTGTATATGACAATGGCTTATAAAACCCAGTGTAACACACTATATTTACCAAGTCTCATTTTACATTTGTGGAGTTACTAAATTACTTTGACATATCTCCAGTTTATGTTCTATTACTGAAGAATAACTACACAACAGATGGCAGYGTGTTTGCATAACAATTTTTTTGGGCAGGTCAATCTACAAGGTAGTTATAGGGATTGATATATATTGGTGAATATGGGGATTTTTTTGCACTATCAATCAGACAGTCAGTCAGTCAACATAGTAATTTCTATATTGTGAAGGAGAGGTTTAGCAAATATGTATCATTATGGACAATTCTTGAAAGAGCAAAACCATAGTACCAAGATTAGAGCCAGTAGATGGAAAATTATGCTTCTAGACAGAATCCTTTTCCAAAGAGGGACTTCAAACCTTTGAATCTTAAAAAGAACATTAACTGAGAATGACTATGAAATCATACTAGAATTCATTTGGTGTATGAATAAATATCTATAGCTGTATCTATTGCATTCTTCAGCATTAAACAATAGAAAGTTATGAACTATGTCATGTCTAGTGAAAATAATATCTTGCAAATAAATTAATTATTATAAAGGAAAGCTATGCTGCTCTGAGAGCCATGGCATCTATTTACTAGAAAAACAAAAAAGCAAATCCTAACTAAAACTCCAAATCCTTGATTCCTGTAATATAGCCAAAGATATTTGAATCAAAAGTTGCATTTTCCCCTTACTTCTTAGTCTAAGGGGAATGACTTTRTTTGTCTTACCTCAGCCACCACTCTGCAATGCTACATAACCTGATGGCACTGATCAATAAATCAGAAGTGCTTGATCCTGGGTTAAGATGGAGTGACTGGAGAGAAGAGGTAGAAAATCAGTCAACCTCTACCTTAGGATGTCTGAGTTCAATTTCCAGTCCTATCCTGGTGCTGCTGCCTGGCCCTGGACAAGTAACTTCAACTATTTGCATGTCAGCAATGAGGACAGTGATTCATCCTCTGAGATGTAACAATATAAAGCATTATATCAAAGGGAGGCACARTTGTTACCTAGAATTGATATACATTGTAAGTGGTTCTTTCTATTTTGTGTGGCTGTAGGAACTGAGGAGTGACATTCCAATTGATGTTCAGCCAAGGAGACAGTTCATAYCCACGACTTTGTGTCAAAGCAGTGAAATGAAATAATAACGAAAGAGTTAACAAAGCACTATTAGTGTGTGCTCTTCCAGGGAACAATACAAAGTTCTGAATAATTAGTGCATTTTTWAAAAAAGAACATCTCTTTTGGCATCCTACTGCACTGCTGACTGCCATTGGGGAGGGCAGGGAACAGCTGTTTTCCATGAGAAATCCTAGCTGGTCTCTGTGGGTGAGTATTTCTATTTGTATGTACCCTGCTTAGTGCCAGACCACTAACTTTTAGTAATGCAGGCTCTGTCTTTGAGGCACAAAAAGGGTGAAGCGGTGYAATAATCTGGAGGTTGAAAATTCACTGCTTGATGCCTCCTGTAGTAAATTTGACCCTGGAATATTAAGGGGTGTTAAATAAATTGGACAAAGAGGTGTTTGGGGAGTAAAAGTGCCAGACACACTGCCATGAATGAGCAATTAGATGCTCACGAACCAGCTTATCGCAAATTACATGCCTACAATATCTATTACTGTAATGACCTTGAGAGTTGCCTCATATTCTCCCTTAACCTAATGAGCATGCTGTGTATAATCAATTACGTCTGCAATTAAAATTATAATTTGTCTAACAAACTCTTCTGCACTTTCAGACAATTTTTAACAAAGTCTGTTACATACTGGTAAAAGATAAATATTAATTTTCCGTTGTGTTCTAATTTTTTTACTCACTCTGTGGCTAATTTATTAAATCATATTACCTCTCTCCATTATTTTTTAAGTTTTCAGCAGAATTTAGTTAAGTTTCAGACCTGAATGTCATGGGATAATTATAACATTTAACAGCAATTTATCATTTCCCAATAGGGTTTGCAACCTGTCTTTGCCTGCTTATTGAAATTTGTTTGCACGTTTCACTCGACAGTTACTGCAAATATTCTCCTCTCACTTCCGTGCAGATATTCCCTGTTTTACTGGAGTGACAGAAGATATTCTGCTGAGTAGAGCTGACATCTGTTTGCCAGCCCAGACCTCCCGAGGTCAAGTCAACCCAACGTAAGCAAAACACAGCCCTGACCATTAAGGAACAGGATGTCATTCACTGCAATCTGCTGCTAATTATAGAGTCACCCGGGCAGGCGACTACAGAACGACTTTTTTTGCTTATGTATCCAGGTGTTCAACAAAGAGAAAAATTCATACGGAAATTCAACATGCTAATCGTGAGAAAATAGAAAAAACTGGAAGATGGGTTTAAAAAATGGGTCCATGCACTTTATGTAAGCAACAAGCAAAGCAAACCCTTCCAGTTCTCAAGGAAGGACAATGTCGGCTCTTCCGAATGGTTCAAAGTGCCRCGAGTGCTGAATCCCTGAGCTGACCCCCAAGAGTTCTGAGTGAACCCATGTATCCCTAAGTCCTCCTCTCTCCAGGTCCCTCCTCTCTCCAGGGCCATCACCGTGAGGGGAGCTCCCATCCTGCCTCTGCACCACAAGGGCAGCACCTTGTCCTCAATCAGGACATGCAACTGCAAGTGAAAGTCTTCAAGGGATTGCGGAGATAAAGCCAGCCTGGAAGAGTGTCCTGCCCAAGGCCTTGTGCTCTCCTGTGTCCTCTCCCAAGCCCAACTGCACAAAGCCAGCCCAGGGACAGCACCTTCCCAGCACAATGGTGATTAAACACGCACCGGGGCCCTACAGACGTGCAGAGTCCTACAACAGAACAGGTCTCCCCACCCCAGTCTGCTGCCAGGCAGGCCCAGCAAACCCAAGCAGAATACAGCCCTAAAGTCAATGAATGAGATGCCAGGGCCCATCCTGAAATATGCTGTGAATTTTGGAGCCAGCCAGGGAGGCACCACCTGATCCCCAGATGCCCTGGGGGCGATGCAGGGCACAGAGCTGAGCTGAGGAATCACACCCGAGGAGTTCTCCCCCCGGGACTGCTCTGCTTTGGCACGAAGCAGTTTTTATGCAGAAGGGAATTAGCTGAAAGACTCATTTCCTGCTCCCATGATCTGCTCTTAAAGCTCCCAATTAAGCAAAAGTATGTCAAACGGAAGAGCTTTATTTGCTTACTTTCCTTCTCCAGTGCAGCTTTTCTCCGGACTTACACACACTTAATGCTATGAAATATTGATGCCTATCCAGAAATGAGGAGTGATGAAGCTGTTAGTTATACAAAATGAATGAAGTTTCCCACAGAAATGAGTTTTGTATCCTCTGGATTTTGTGCCTTTGGAATGTACTGCACCTGGGTGGGCTGTGGATGAGTGACTGTGGAATATAGCTAAAAGCACAGGAAATGGGGAAAAAAGGCCCCTAAAGGTACAGAAATACCCATGAGTCACTTCTCTCAATATGCAACAGATAATGAATAAACTACCCTATATTTTGTATTTATTTTTGTCAACAAAATCTAATCAAAGTTCATTTTTTTTAGAAACTCAATAGTTACACTAAATTAGATTACATAGAAAATTAAATCATAAATCCATGTAACTAGACCCTGCCTCTGTCTCTGTTGCTCCAAACCACAACGTTGCTCTCTTGAGCACCTCATTTAATTCTATGAGGCTGAGCTTCCAAAGTAGTTATGGATTTGATCATTTAATAACATGAAACAAGTAATTGTGTGGGGAAAAATTTATTATTTAATTAGGCCTTACTGGTAATCAATAGCAATCTATTAATTCATTAATTTGCATATCCCTTGTTTTTATGTGTGTCCGCACTTTCTGTTAGGTTTTTTTTTTTAATTTATGAACTTTCTGCCTTCACTATGCAAAAGGAGGTGCTCAAACTGTATATATTAAGCAGAACAAACAAGTGAGCAGCAGGAATGCCTGTCTGCCCTATAGAACTGACTGCAGGACAAGATTTAATACTGAAAACAAGGAAGAGAAATGAAACAACAGGGCCTATTCTCCCCAGGGTCCTTGCATAATTCCCATTAATGTTAATGAAACATACTAAATGGATATGCACAGAGGGGAGTTTATTAGAACTTAATAAATGCTGGTATTTTTTCTTTTTTTTTACTTTCTAGTTATTATAACTGAAATTCTTCAGGTGAATTGAAAGATATTTAAATAAAAAATAAAAACGTTATATCAAATTACACTTCATAGGTTATTTTCTCAAAATGCTATTTTGCATTCAGAATTATTAGATTTACACATATGACTAATAATTGTAGGCTTAAATAATAAACTATATGAAATCAAAAGTTTACTTACAATTGTAGGATCAAAAATGTTTGTAAAGACATGGAAAAAGCTCCATTGATTTAGTTCACATGTTTTCACAAGTGAGCTGAACCATTTATACCAGAGAAAAACCTTGCCCCAGACGCCAAGGCTGTGCTACTTGCATGGGACTCAGATAATTGAAGACAGGTTATCAATTCATTTTCTGCTGGATCATAATTCTGATTGTAACTCAGGGTGGCCTCACCAAACGGCACAATTGAAAGAATGGCTTTTGTTGAGCACAGAGATGACTTATTTGCAGAAAAAAAGAGCATTCATTAAATACATTGTGAATTGATCCACTCCTCAAGTTGAGCAGACTGACCACCCCTAATGATAACTCCCCTCCAGCTGAGGTGCCGGAAGGCCAGGGGAGGAAATATCACAGTGTTATTGCCTTTTCTATACCTTCTCAATGGAAAATTATTAAAGCTCATTTACAGATCCATCAAAAAAAAATTCTACCTCTGGGCATTTTCTTTACTTCAAATACTAAAAACTATAATTGAAATCGGAGAAATTCAACATTCATGAAATCAGATAGAGGAATTATTCAGCATTACAGATTTTAACATCTTTACAAATAAGATCACGACAATCATTCACATGAGCACTTTCCTTCTGCTCTAGTTTATTTTCTTTCAGCCCCTGATGGAGAGAATTCAGATCAGTGATGCCAGGCAGACAACATGAAATGAAGATTTTACAGTAGCAATGAAGGTGGTAACTCACAAAAAGCCTAAGTGGAAGAGAAAAGAAAATGGTTGGGTTTGTCAGACATAACAATGTAGGAGATTACCCAAGGAAAAACCATTTTTCTCCTCCCAAAGACCYGAGCAGTGTGGCAAACACAGGAAGTCTTTCCAGCCTTCTGCCTTTACCACGGGCTGTAGATTTCCCCTGCTCCCAGCTGCAGAGCCTTGCTCTGAATGCTCCAGGGAAGGATTTATTTGGAGGAGAGGTGTGTGTGGACACACCACCCTCAGCACTGCCCCTTGCATACAGGTACAGGCAAACCCAAAGGTGAGGTCTCTCTCCTGGCGTGGCCAGGGCAGGGCAGTGCCCTGTGACCCTGTGCTGCTGCTGAAGGACAGAGCTGTCACCAAACCCAGCCCCTCCACCTGCTCAACAAAACAGGAATAATGACTCGACCCTCSTTTAAATCACTTTTGCCACAACAATGTGGGTGGTAAAATAGAATTACCAGTCTGTTGCACCTTGCAAGGGACTGAGGACTCCTGAGAAGAACTGAGACATCTTAGGCTCCAGGAAAAGACAATCTTTGATGGAAAAGAAAATGTGCATGGAGACCTAATGGTAAAATAAAAGTAATTTTCAGGATGAATTTTACTTAGCTGGCCAATTATTACAGGTGAATTTACCTCTCTGAAAGTGCACAGTTTATCTCCAAAGTAGATAATTACGTTAATACAGGGAACAAAATCCTCAAATTTTCTGTCTTTAATCTCAGTAAAGACAGTGTAATTGTTGACAGATTCATTTTGGTTTTCTCCAATTTATGTCAATTGTGGCATCATTCCTAAAATACCCAGAAATGCTTTTATTTACAAAATTCACTATGCATAAGTTTCAATGATATATTTTTTCCTTAAAAATCAAGGGACTGAAGAGTGGTTACGTATCGAAAGAAAACCACGAGCAGCAGCAGCAGGTAACTGAGACACAGATTAATTTATTTTAAAAATCTTAATCCTGAACTAGCAAGTCATCTACCAGTCAAACAGGGAATTTCTGTCCATAAAATGCCTGGCAGCTGTGCTGAGCTGCACCACTAAATGTGGATTTCTTTCATGTGATCCAAAACTGAGAAGAGTCCAAACCTCTCAGCCTCATTCCACCAGGTAACTGCCTATATTTAAGTAAGAATCAGGCTTTGTTTCATGATTATTCCTTCCTTTTTTTAAAGGCACATCTCTTAGCATTTGGTACGTACGTGTGTGTGTGTGTGTGTGTGTGTGTGTGTGTGTGTGTGTGTGTGTGCAATCCATCCAGAGACACTCAGAGTTCTGCAGAAGGGAAGGTTTGAGTGTTTCTCCCTCCAGGGAGTGCTGCACTTCCCTTGCCTGGCAAAGCAGCGCAGTGCGAGCAGCAGAGCATCGCTCGAGCTGTCACTGAAACTGCAAAGCAGCCGAGCAGGGGGGGCCCAGAGCTCCAAAACACCCCCTGGCCGAGACACTGCCTTGGGGAGTGCCCGCCCGGGCTGCACTGCACACGCTGCAGGTTTTTATTCCCATCACGGCACGCAAGGGAAAGGAAAATGTAGAGTGTGAGCACACACCAGAGCTGCTCTGGCTCTGTTCTCGTTCAGCCTCACAAACTGCTACTCCAGCAATCTCTCCACCACCGGCCAGCGAGGGCTTTTCCTCTGGCCGAGCAGATGAGGAGAGGTTGTTTGATAAAGCTCTCCAAAGTGGATTTTAAGGGCACATATCAAATTTTTTCAAAGGACAGCTTATCTTTAGGGACTGAGCAGAAACTCAGTGTATGAGTGGTCTTGCCAGAGGAGCACCTTTCAGGAGGGAAGGGGCAAATGAGGCTTGAGAGAGGAGTTTTGCTGCTTTGCAGGAAGCTCTTGGCTTGTCCAACCTCAGCATGCACTGAAACACGCTGCAGTATCCTGAATTATTGACTTCTTTTTTTTTTTAAACAGTAGAAATATTACATACTTTTCACCCTGTCATCCTGTCTGGAGCTTGCTGAGCAAGTTTAATTCTATTATTTTAACCTCAGTTTTCCATTTCTAAATCACTTCAAGCAGAGTCTTTTCTTTGTAAGAAAGAAAGTCCTGTGTGGGCTAAGATGGTGCTGCCAGAACAGACGAAAATGGACTAGGTCAGACATCCCTGCATTTCAGATGTGCTTTCAACAGAGAACAGGGCAGTGTAACCACCTCCTCTGTCATGTGAGAGAGGAACACAGGGCTAGGAAAGGCCTTCATCCCCCTGATATCACATGCAAAAACATTAGATACACTCTTTCCTTGCTGACATTTTTAAGAAGCAAACTCATCCAAGCTGCGCAGGCTCTCTGGGGGTCTGCAGGGAGAGCTTCAAGCACACAGTTCTTTCATTTTCAGAAGGGGAGGTTACTTTAGGGGGGAAAAATATGGACCCAACTTAACATGTTCTTTATTACTGCATTGATGAGGTATCCAGGGCTCTAGAAAGTGGGTTCCCTTTGTCTGGCTGAAACTGGGTCATTACCACGAGCAAAGCGCCGTGATCCTGCCCTTCCGTGGGAGACTCTGGATGTCACAGCATCCAGCCAGACACAGATCAGTCAACTGAAAATGCCCTTGGGCAAGAACACCCAATAAACTCGACCACAAAACAGTTTAAGTGTGGGTTAATGCCTGCTTATAGAAGGCACACGTTGGCACGAAGCAGAGAAGTCTGTTTTAAGCATGACCTTCTGACATCCCTTCTGATCTGTGGTCAGCATAGGAATAATTTTATGTGGATCTTGGGAAAAGCAGTACCTGGTAGGTAAAAGTGCAAAGACAAATGTGCAAAATCACATYAGATCAGAGCACAGCGACATGATGTTTCATTTCAAAGCATTATATTAATTTTTAGAAAGACTTAGTCAGAAACCTATGGAACTGAAATCTAGCTTTGCAACCCTTGCTTAATAAACAATTTTCACTTACTACAAAACACAACAACATCAAGTTACACATCTGAATTAAATGGGAACRCTTTTGCACATTTCTTGGTGAGTTATGTTCTAGTTGAAAACAATGCTTTGTAACAAAATTTAAAAAAAAAAAGAAGAAACAAAATCCAAGCATTCTCTCTTAGATGAAGAGTTTTATAAGATATGAGATTGACAAAGAAAAGAAGTATTATGGGTGAGATGGAGTTTGGAAAGAAATTCATACACTAACAACACAAAAATTAATCAGACAGCCTTGAGTATGCTATTAATGATTTTAGACCTTGTGCTTTGTCTGGGATTTCAAAAGGTTTTACATTTCAAGTACAATAAGGGATTTGTAGGACCTGTACTCAAGAGTGGCATTTGATTGATTGTACATACTCTGAGACACAGAATGCTTTAAATGTAAAACATATTGCTGTAACATGGGAACAAAGAAGTGAAAGATACATTCTAATTAAAACATAGGATTTTTGATCCTAATCTCAGTCATTGTGGGGCAACTAAAGAGCAGCATGTCCTGGATTTCTCAACACCCCTCCCTATATTGTTTCTTTTTTTTTGTCAAAAAATGTCAATTCAATAAAACAGTATTTCCAAAGGAGGTTTTGTTTTCACAAGGAAAAAATTTTTGTTGTCAAATACACAGTTATAACATTTTCAGGGGAAAAATTTCCTACCTTTCTGCCAGAAATACTTTTTCATTTTGAAATGTAACTCTGTTTATTGAAGAAAAAAAAAAAGAAAAAAAGAAAAAAATTGAAGATCTTTCAACCTCACGAATAAACCCTTCTGAGTGACTGATTCGTTCAAGATTCTTCTGTCACGAAAATTGTAAATACCTGAAAATATACCAGGAAAAAAATTTAAAAAAGGATATTCAAAAATCTTTTGTCAAAGCAGGAGCAGGCTGTCCTGGAGCTGCCCGGAGGGGCAGAGCGTGGGGAGCCCCGGCAGGGTTCAACCCTTCCCGGTGGGAATGTGTCAGGTCACTGGAGGCGACTGCTCGGTTCCACTCGGGCCAGCTGCTGGCACAGCCCCCGGACCCCCGGGCTCTCCCGGGCTCTGCCGACACCTGCTGTGGCTGCTGGGGGCTGGGACAGGCACACCCATGCTCCCGGGGACCCTGCTGGAAGCGCACACTCCCCTCGTGTCGCGATGCTGGTGCTGGCAGAGCCGCGGATTCCGCGGTCCAGCTCCCACCCGCTGACCTTCGGGAGAGGGAAAGGCCAGCGGCGGCTCCGGGGCTGGAGGGGAACGTGTCCAGCCAGGACGGAGCTGGCTGTGGCCAACGGAGCTGCGGGACTTGGAATATCTGCACGCCGAGGCAATTTAAACAAGCGTTTGAGCCCACTTGCTTGCTTATTATAGTTTAATTTAGACAGTGTCAATATCTGTGACTAGCTCTGGGGATATTTTTGGAATTAAACTACCTAAAGAGAACATTCATCTAAGAAATCCATATGGCAGGAAAGAAGGGTAGAGCTGCTAGCGCAGAATAGCAAAATCTTCCTGTTCATCACCATTCTTCAACTTAACTCTTTGGAAATTTCATTTACTATCCTGATTTATACTTGCCTATTTTTAACTGTGTTTTGTTTGTGGTTTTTGTTTGTTTGTTTGTTTGGGTTTTTTATATTATACTCCATACAGACTGGGTTTGTACAGGGACAGAGGATTATATTGCTTTACAAGTCGGGAGTACAGCATGTCATGACATTCACTATTGGCAATTCAAAATAATCCAGATTCAGAACCGTCATAATTCACTGCTAAAGAGAATCTTTCAAAAATTTCAGTCCCCATCCCTTCAGGGAACCTCACAACYCAGTATTTCTAGATCAGACTTCATTATCCAGGTCATCATTTCAATTTATCAGTGCCTTGGGGCCTTTGGTATTCTCAGCTAGGATGGTGTTATGTCCATCAATCACTAGGCTGTTTTCACATTCCCACTTTTCTTTCATCTCCTTTAGTCTTCAAAACAATCTCTGTAACTTTCCATGGGTGTGTACTGGACACAAACATCTCTTACTTCTGTCAGCTGTTACCACATTTGAAGGGCAGGAACTGATCTGAACAAATTATGGGGGCCCAAAGAACTGTTTTCATTCTAGGTCCTGTACGTTTTATTTGTATTAGGGGAGGGTTTACAGATTTACCAGTGCCTCTTTGGACTATAAGCCTGGCAAACAAAATRGCAATATGATGTTGTTCCTGGCAAGCTCATTGTTCAGTCGAAAACTAAATATTACATGCTATGAACAGAAGTAAGGACGTGACAAAGCAAAGAGAAAATTGGGACTCATTTTGCATCATAGAAAACACAGGTCTGGCCAAAGGACTGAAAGGAGAATTAGACCAACACAAGGCAGATTTTGAAAAGAGCCCTGAAGGAAAGGGCAAGAATTATTATTTAGAGTGAGTAGAAAACAAAGAACCAGCAAAAGGCTTTCAGAGAGGGGGGAGAAACTATCTGGATGATCCTGCTGCTTCTCTAACTCTGTAAGGGGCAGTATAATCCCAGCTTTGAAAATATACCTCACTAACCCCAAACCACCCCAAACTAAATATAGTTCTGAAAGGAAATTATGAGCTCAAAACAGACATAGCAGCCCCAAGACTACTGAATTGGCTGCACCAATTACCTGTCCACAATATTGCATAGTCTCYAACCAAATACTATTAGTGTGGTTCTCAGAGCAATTCAAAGACACTGCTGCACTTCATCAAATCATTTTTGGACATCCCACAAGCTTTCAGGAGAATCATCATTCTTAAGAGTAAAGCAAAGGAGATGATTTGTTCATATGTTTCAGTACAATCTKGTTTTCAAAAATTTTGTTTCTTCCATGTCTTTTTCTATTTGGATTTTTAGATTCGTATAAAGGTAAGAAAAAGCTCTGCATTTCTCAAACACCAGGGTTTCTTTTGTTCTTTTAAGAGAGCAAAAGAGGGTTTTTAGTACTCCAGTAAGCCAGGACTCACGTCTGCTGGTCTGCAGGGAAAGCAGGCTGAGGCATCAAAAGCATTGCAGTTAGTGAATTTAATCCTTCCGAAGCAATCAGTCTGCGATGCCATCTGATTAAATTTAAAGACTCAAACCTGAAGTCCAGTACTTCGGGTCAAGACATAAATAGTCAAAGAGGATGAAAAAGAAGTGTGCTGTGGGCTTGATTGAACCCTGGGCTCCACTGCTCAGGTTAAGGTTTCTAAGGAATGCAGGCCAGGTGGATTGATTTAACACAGCATTAAAAAACATCTGGAAAGGAAAAACATGTACATCAAAAAATAATCATGAGACAATCTTCTCAGTGTAAAATAATTAGTGGGATGTGTGACATATAAAATAAGTTTCTGCACACATACCCACACTGCCACCATCAGCTTTGCTTTCTCATTTATTCAGGTGAATCTGTAATTGGCAAACAGGTCCTTTCTCATGGATGACAGAGGAGGTGCTGAGCTGCTGGAGACTTCACCACTGCTGCAAAATAGAGTATGTGCTCATACGTGTTTGTGCTATGGCCACTTGCTGTGCAATATTATCTTGTCTCTACAGATAAATTAGTTGCCTCATGCTCCTGCCAGCTTGATTTGTTTAGCCTTTACAGAGTACAGAATACATGGAGTTTCTTGTGATTGAATCTCACGTAAAAGGTAAACCTGGGAGTTTATTCCACACTAAGCTATAYATCCACCAAGGCAGCTGGAGCATTTGCTGGCTTGGTGATGAAAAGAAGGCTATAAAATATTCCAGGGAAATCTTGAAACGTCGCTCACTTGACATAGCAATAAGAGCCCTATGTTAAGATGCAGAGCTGATTTCCCTGATCCATGAAATTGCCTGGATATTTAAGGCATTCTCAAACAGAACCAGCATGAAACTCACCCTCCATTCCTGGCACAAGGACACCATGGGTTTTGTGTTCTCCAATAAAAGCAGAGCTCAGAATTGCAGAGATTAGTAGTCTTTAAGGGAGGACTTGAACACAATTTCCTTCCTTTCACAAATAAGAAGAAATAAGTATTCAAAATGTCTTGAATGCTAAAAGATGGTTTTGCTTGCTGACACACTGCTCAGGTGCCACAGACGCTCAAGTTCTCTGTTGTGAGTGGTGCAAGAACCTCTTGCAATAAAATACAGTGTGCAAATCTGTGATCCTGTTTGGAGAAGGACATTTGCTCCTCTCATAAATAGGTGACAGGGTCGGAATAGGTACAATATGTGGAGAGCTATGAAAAATATGATGAAGCAATATATTGCATTATTTTATGGTCTGGGGCTTGGGACATGGTTCAGAATTCCTCACCAAAGTGCATCTTTCCAGCTGCTAAAGGGTGAGAAAAGATCCATCTACACTTAGAAAGTGTTGGGGAACTGAGGGTCAGGTATAAGTATAATTAGTTCCCAAGACCTATCCAGTGCAAACACACAATAAAGAGGGAATTTGAAAGGACCATAAGCTTCCCTGGAACATTTTCCTGCAGGCTTTGCTACCTTAGATGCAAAGGAGGAACAGCATACAGCAATAATGAAACTACAATTAGATGATGAACAGTACTCCATTAGGTAACTAGAAGGGTTTTAGCCCAAAATGCACCACTGAGGTATCCTGACAGYGCAGTACTGGTACATCTGCTGCACRCACCAGCAGCTTTCACAYYACCACAAGGGACATGCAACACTGGGAGACAATCTTAYCACTGATTTCTACCCAAAATCACACAGAAAGGGTCATCTTTCAACCTGTTGCATACATTGCACACATAATTTTCAGCATCTCCATTGCAAAGAAGGACCTGAGACTCATACTCAGGTCTAAGATTTTTCTTGGACGTGGATTACCAGTCCTTCCCGTGGACAAAGAAGGAGAACTACCTAATCTTTTTCAGATAAAATTCCTCAGTTTTTGTCTTCAGCTAGGCTGATAGCTCTTCCCATTTTGTAGCAAAATTTTGCGCTGAGCAAAGCACTCTGCTCCTGCTTCCAGTATTTCTGTTCCTACACAGCACATACAGCAACCTACATTTACACAGGTATACAGAATTATCCAAAATACAAAGAGAAAGGACTCTTGAAGCCATCTGGTATGTGACCCCATTCAAAGCAAAATCAGCTACACCTAATTAGCTCCTGAGATACGCTTGCTTACCCTACTTAAACAGTCTCCACAAACTCCCTTGGATATTTATTGTGATGTTTTGCTATTTTTACTATTAGAATGTTTTTCTAATGTTTAGTCTGTTCCAGAAATTTTAATTAAAAGCTCCCTCAGAGGAGACCGGATTATTGTACATTCTCATACATGGAGAAAAAAAACCCAAATAAATCCACATACAGAACCACAACACATTGAATTTAAGGTTCATAAATTATTTGTAGGTCACATAGGTGTTCTTCAAACTTTGTGATTCAGAACAGTTTAAATTAAACCACCTATTTATGTGTCCACCCTATTGTTCACTTAAAAGAAGATCTTGATCACAGTAATTTCTTTCCTGATTGAAGTTTTGAAAGCTCTAAGTTCTCTGAAGAAAATAGTTGCTGGCATTTTTGGATGATAAACATCCCAAAGCGATGATGATAAATTACATTGTTGCCCAATGATGCAGAAAAGTAGAGAAATGCAGACTGATAACCTCTGATTTATGAATACACACTCATTATTGCAAAGTCTAGGGGTTCACGGTTGTAAGAGTGGGTCATTTTCATCTCAGTGCTCATTAAAAGTGTGAGAAGGAAGCACGAAGGGTGGCTGCCATTTTGCAATAGATTAACACTTAATGCTCTTTGTTTCCAGCACAAAGAAAAAACAATACAGAACTTCCTGCTTTTTAAAGGCCTACATAAGCATTTGCTACTGTTCACCATCACAGAAGATGGGAATTTGTACATATGCCTTTGCTCATTCACATAAATTATTTTTCTCACATATAACCATTCCTATAAATCTTTCCATTACAGAGAAAAAACCCATTTGTCCAAGATATTAAAAGAAATCCTGTGACTTGCTTCTTAAAACATGTTGGAGATAATAAAATTTACTTTGAAAGTATTTAAACTTATTATTTCACCTGTCAACAGATTCCCAGTGAATCCCACCCAATGCACTCCAAGTCACGAGCCAAGGAATCTGTTTTGTCCCAGTACCGAAGTAAATTGCATTACATTCCTTCATCACTTCCCAAGCTTGGTGATATTCTGATTTCTTGTTCCCTCTCCCTATTACCCTTCTGTTAAACATTCAAAGCAGGCAACAAAATGGAGAAGGAAAACTAAGGTCAATACAGCAAATTGGAAAAAAAGTGAAATGTTCCTACCCACCACCGTTTGGTTGTTACAGTTATCTTAATCAACCCAAACAGGTTCTCTGCGACGTCTAATTTGATTTTACAAAGTGTTAACCCCTAGACATGTTTGACTTTCCTTTGATTCCAAACGTAAAAAATAGCCTTTATCTAGTGTTGAGGCATATCATCTAACCACACATGCAATTGCATTTGCATTACGAGGCAGTGAAACATGGCTGGAGAGACATCTTGGATGTAATCGATGTTATTACTCAAGTGGAGAATATGATCATAAATCCTTCTCTTCCCTTCCACCCTCCCACCTTTTTTTTTCGGAAGTACACTTAAAATCTGGTTTTCAGCTTCACTGGGCCCATTAAGTTTGAACTTCAGTAACAAGAATGTGATATGAATATGTTGAGAGAAAGCATAGACAAAAGGTATATTTTCATAATGTGGTTCAGTTTAACTGTTCCTATAATTAGCTACAACTCATTAGGCAATAAACAGAAAAACAAAGAGATCATGAATGGAAGGGCAATATTTTCTCCATAAAACAAACAAAAAACTAAACCAGATGCCTCTTTCATGAGGCTTTCCTTGCATAAATACACCCAGCAGCTTAGAAAAGATATTTTCTTGATTGAAAATTTTTGTCTAGGAAGAAAATCTGTAAACATTATCTGATGCAATTTCAATAAAAAGTATTTACTGCTATTGTACACTTGGGATTTTTTGATCTCAAGGATAAAATAACACAGCAATGGACTGCAGATGACGAGCTTTGATCTTTTATTAGTTCTTATAATTGTCTCTTAATTTGTATTCTGCATAATAAGGACTCACCTTCACYGTTTGTCCAGCTTCGGGGCCATCCTGTAAGCAAAGGGAAAAGTCTCAGGTTAGAGAACCTAACAAGGATCACAAAGGAATTCAGAAGTCTTACTCAACAACCATTTACATCCRATTACGCTGTCTGTTAAATTAGCGTATTTTTCCTGAGGACCATTCAACACAAATTTTTTGCACAAGGCTCCTTTCCACATCAGGCCATGGCAAAGTGAGAAACTCTTGCGCCCCACAAACAACAGTTGCTATTTTTCATTCYTTCAGATCATATTTTTCAATAGCTAGCAACAGACTCCCGATCCTTGTGAGCACAAAATCACACGTGGAAGTGAGAATTTAATCAGAGTATGCTTGCTTAAATTCTGATTCTAATGAACAGGCTTAGTCTCCCGGTTTGCTTTAAATAGAGTTCATTTCGGTATAAAAACACCCAGCACAAATAACTGAAAGGTCAGAATTTATAACATATTTACATGGCTACATCTCTCTGCCTGCATAAAAAAAGCTGTGAGGAGGGATCACCTATCTCCAGCACAAGCAGTGGGTTATGTGTGGAATGGGGGACGTGGCTGCCTTCCCTAGGTCAAGSCTGCAAACACTTCTGTGAAGGAAAAATATTTCCTGAAATACTCACAAACAAGCACTGTGTTTGAGAGTGTTTGCTGGCTTTACCCAAAGTTTTGCAGTTATTAATTAACCACACTTTCCCACTGGTTTTCTTTTTAGGTTTTTCAGTGGCAAACCTGGAAGACTGCAATGCAGTTATTTGGCTTCTTATCGCTATTATTTTGCATTTATTGCCCCTTCAAGTTCCAATGTCCTTTTCTCACTGGACTAGAGAAAAAAGGTTGAAAGCTTGATAAAACAAACCATTAAACCTTTTTTAGCTGACTGGTTTACAAACCTGGATGGAAAAGGTGAGCGAGGTGCCGCAGAAGTGTTTCTCCACCACATTCCCAACCCTTTGCGCCGTACGAAACAGATCAGCCACTTCCTCGGGACACAGGTCACRGAAACGCTCCACCGGCCGCAGGGGGCACACAAGGACATCTGAAGGTGGCAGTGTCAAGGCACAAACGCAACTCTGAGTGGTCCAGAAGGGGAAGCGTCTCAATCCCCAGCCAGTACCCTGGTTCTGATCACCCTCGAATTGCCTGAGCTCTTCCTCTCTGATGACAGAGCAAGAGCATCAGAAGCATAGGGATAAACACAGAGATTCATATGATGCTTTGGTCAGGACTTGTTTCCTCAAATCCCTCAGATATGGGCAAAATGACTAAACTAAGGTCCACGTGCTACTGAGACATCTAAGGGAAAGCAAAGTTCTCACAGGCTCGAATTGATCATTTCAATGGAGAAATGCTCGTGTTTAACAGCTCTGAAATTCAGAGACATTTTCTTTTCTGAAGGGAGAAAGCCAAAAAATTTATGAGGTATTTGGTGTGTGGTCTGAGACAGCAGTTTTACAATGCTTTTCCSCATATATGATGTATATTTTTGAAAATCTTGATCTTACACCTCTAATTTCAGGTACCTAAGCATGACAAGCTGACACTATGCCGATCATAGCAGAYGACATTTCTGCACCACGTTAATTACAATGCACAAGGAATACTCACCTGTTATAAATCTTATGTGTTTTTAAAAAYACATTAAGATAATTAAGACTATTTCCTTTTAAGAACAGTGTTCACAACCCTGTAAATACAGCTTGATTTAATTCTACTGTGGTGACTGCGCTTCATGAGTCAGTGAAATGAAACTATAAAGTAAATAATGGAAGTACACAGACGCTGTTCACAGTCATCTGATCTGCTGTCTTCACAGTAATTAATTAATTGCTATGATTCCTCTCTTGAAAGTCAATTTTGTAACATTACTAMTATGGTCCAGAATTCTTAGCAGAGCCTCAGTTATGTAAATCTAATGAGCAAGTACTTGGGACTTGATTCTCRTTTCAATTCCCTGCAGACAGAATTCTTTGCTGAGTTACACAATAGTATTTGCAGAATAAAGACCTTAAGGTAACCTTTAACACCACTTGAACTTTTGTGACCAAAGGCTATGAAAATTATTTTTTTCCAGTATTAAAAAGAGTGTTCAAAGAACTATTTGAAGAAAATTAAGTTCCATGACATTGTATTACAGTCATCTTTATTTTTACTGCATCTTGAAGCCTGCAGGTATTCAGGAATATTCTCTATAATCCAGGAAAGGTAACTAGGAGCTGCTCTGCAGTTAACAGGTTCACAAAAAGGTTACATCAACCTGATTTTCAACAACCACATGAGACATTTGAAACAAGGAAAGATTAATACATGTGGAAGATCAATTATTTCCATAAACACAGAGACAACCTGTTTACATTCACTGAGTTTATATTGTAGAAATCACACTTATCATGCTGATAGGAAAAAAAAAAAAAAGAGACATCTTCTTGAAGTAAAGATGTAGTGGCAGGTTTTGATCATTTTTCAGAGTCCAGATGAGGACAGACAAGTCTGTAATGGATATTTGCCAAAGAGGGAGCAGAATTGAGCAGGCTCCACCTGTAGCAGCTCCCAACAGAACAGGAGAAGACTGGTCCCAGCTGTGGGTGTTAATCTGCTTTGAAAATCTCTCTCTTAGGGTTTTTGTTGTACAGCATCAGCTATGCCACCACTATTCTCGTTTTCTCTTGTTACAACTTACGGTGTTAGCACTTAAGAAAGGAGAAATATATATTTAGAAAGCAGGCACTTGGAAACAAAACAATCCTGGATGGCGACAGAAAGCCTAGTTTTGTGGGGTTTTAGTTCTGAAATGCTGTGCCCCTTGGTAAGTTACTGGGCACAGTAAACCCCTTGTAATTCACTTGTGCCTTCCCAGTGCACTGTACAAAGCACATCCACAAAGGATGTTATTGGCTGAATTCGGGGCCCAAGGGAAGAGCTGGAAAGTTGCTTGGCAGACCTGATTTCCATACCAGGAATAAAGGAATAGAAAAACTAATTAATTTCACTCGTAAAAAGGAAATCCATGTCAACACTAAAACAGGAAAAAGGACATTCGTTTAATCYGAGTTCATTTTTCAAAAGGAGAGAAGGGAAGCTTGTACCCTTAGGGCATCTGATACTTAAGTAGATAATTATCCTTCTTCTGCAGCACTGCTTTATTATCATGGCTCAATGAACCATTTATAAATGAAGAATTTCCCCTCACTTACCTCTAGCAAAACTGCTGCTTACATTAAGACAAGTTTCCTTTCCTTCTTTAGAATTTTCCCCAGCAGTTTCTCGCCCTCTCAGACTCGCACACGCCTCACCAGCAATTGTTTGTTCTCTGCCTAGCTCAGGGCCACAGCCACAATTTCTGCATTAATCATGGTTTCTACAACCTGATATTAGCACTGTGTTACTTGCCACTGCAATGGGGTGTGAAAAACGCGAGCTAAACACTGCTTGGGAAAGCTTTTGTTTCCATGGCAGAGRGAGAGAGGGCTAGTTCTGACCAAGACAGGACAAGTTTTCTCTTCATTTTGTCATTAATCTGCACTGTCATTTCTTAAGTTGTCTCTGTATCTCTCTCTTTCCTCTTCCACACATTTTCTGTCTCATCTGCTTAGAAAGCATTTGCAAACTGGTGCAGTGGAGTCTTCTTATTAACTGTGAGCCTCTCTGCTCATGTGGGGCCACCGGTGCTCCCACAGCACCTAATGCTGCACCCATAAACCAGGGCATTCTGCAAAAAGGATCTGCACTTCCTCCTCACATTACCAAAACTCATTTACAACCCAAACTAGATTTTAACTATATTTCTGTCTTTGAATTTGATAAATAATTCAAAAGCACAATCACACACTGGAGCATCTTTGCTGAACTTTCACATCATTTCAAAATAATTCTACRAAGAATAATGATAGAAATTCTGAATCAGAGCTAAATTAACATGAGAATGTAATTAGGACAACATTCAAGTTATATTTAACTATGAATATATTAAAAAGAAAACGTTAGAATGAATCCACGGATTTGAGGTCATTAAGAAAACAACCATCCACTGCAACTTCAAATCATAGTTTTTAACTACAATTTTTGACACTAGGATAGTTTTTAACTTTATATCTGGTCAGATTTTAAGCCCTATTCACCTCAGATTTCTCCCTACTTTTAAAATTAGACAAGCTGTTCATTATTTTCTACAATTACCCACCACAAACACGGCTGTTGAAACCACTTCAGGTGACTGTGTATTAAAGATTCAAGTGAAAGTGAGTCTGTACTTATGTTTATGTGCAATTAATCCTTAGACTGAAGCATCTACTGCCATCTGAGATGCCTCAGGGCRTCCAGCTGCCATTCCAGAAGGGCAGGAGCTCCCATATGCCCTATGTCAGTCAGGTGGGAAATCTGAATCATCTTGGGGTATCTGAGGTGGCAGTAGGCACCTATGTTTGGACAACAGCCCCACTTTAACAGCAGCTCAGCAGGACGAGGGGCTGATACCCAGCAGCAGACGTGCTGCAGACTGATGACACTATTCTGCCTTCAGAAAGTTTGAACTTTATGTTTCCTTTCTCTAAACACTATAATTAATAATTCTGTGATTTCTTCATTCATTCTAAACTGCTACTGACTGATGAATTTCTATTTTTAAGCTTTGATGTGCACAGCTGTTATTTCCTTCAAATTCTCTGAGTCAGTCCACGTCGTTACAGTACATGCARTTTAATGTCAACTTCTCCATTTTAGGGAGTGAAAAACCTTTACACCTATTTATAACCTCTAACAATACATTTCTCTCTGTAAATCTTGCTGAAGTCCCTCAACAGCCTTACTTTTCCTCCTAATACCTAAATACGCATACACAAATCAATACACAAACCCTCACACACACTAACAGCTCCATTAAAGATTCATTAAACAACATGGAATGTCAGGATTTTTCAAAGGCTACCAGCAGATAGTAGCCTAAAACTCCAGGTATTTTAGTGGAAGTGCAGAACCATAAAGTAGCAGTAAAGCAAGAGTGGACCAGACCCATTTCCCTCAAAACTGAGCTAAAACCTAAGGATGACCGAAGTTTTCAACAAAATGGCTTGTCCTTGCACATTGGGCACAGCAGACCACTCCCTGCATAGGGTTGATTAATGCACCAAAGACCGTGAGCCTCCTCCATAATTCAAATTAACAGCCTGTTGGTCTATTAAGACTGTAACCTGTTTGGAAAATCTCAGACCAAGCAAGCAGGGTTCCAGTTCCTGAACACCAGCGGCACAAGGATGCTCCAGCACACGCGTGCATTGGAGGATGTGCTCACCCTGGAGATCTTGGGGTGAGCATCTGTTAACTGCACTGTGACTTTCAGTCAATTAGACAGAGAGGACTCAGGAAAAGGAGAGAGAGGGAGGCACAGAGAAAAGCAAAACCCCTGGCCAACATCTGCACGGTGGCCACTTCAAATGTCATTTTCCTTCCACTAATGCACAGAGAGTGGAGGCCGACATTGAAAGGCACAGTAGTAATTTTTATTTGCTTTATATGAATTTTGACTTTGAAGCTTAAATTATTGTAATTGTGTATTTAAGGCCTAGGCCAGGCTCTGTGTTCCCTTCAGTGGGACTCYGATCAACCCCACAAAGTGCCTATTATAAATTTTCACACATAACTATCAAGGTACACACGTTCTGTAGCTCTGAAATGTTGGAAAAATGGCCTTTGGGGGGTTGAAAAAGAAAGAAAATCAAAAAAAAGAAACCCCAAAGAGGTTAAAATTCCTTTTATGTGACAAGCTTTAGAACTGAACACAGTTTTTTCCTGGTTAAGTCCATTAATTTGCTATATAGAAACATACTTTCAGTTTTGACTCTTGTTTTATTCCTGAATTTGAACTTCAAACAGAACAATTCAAAGCTTTAAAAAGGAAAAAATTAAAGGCTCTCCAGGTACTGACACTCTAACAATAGGAATAAAATTCTTTTTTTTTCTTTGTCTTTTTGAGGAACCACTTAAAAACATTAAAATTGACAGGTTTTCTTAATATGTGAGGCTTTAAAAGAACAAAATACAAGGGGAAAAAGCCAAAATATCTAAAAGTGAAAGGGTAATTGCTACTTTATAAAGCTCCTGGGTTTCACCAATATTGTTAGCTTTCTACAGCATTTGTTATGAAATTTTTTAACTTAGGAAAACTATTTATTTTCAATGTGTAATATAGTCAGCAATCCATAGCTGACATTGGGATGCAAACATTGTTCCTGTTCCTTAAAAAGTCYTCCCTCTCACAAGAGGGAGTGCAAGAGTCAAAATCTCAAAACGACAACAAAACACAACTCAAAAAACCCTACAAAACCAACCAAAGCAAACCCATATTTTAATGATGAAAAATAGTGGTTAAAAAAACTTTAAAAACTTTAAAAAGTCTTAAATATCTATTTGTAACATTCTAGTCTTTTACATAAARAGCAGTTGAGTTAATAATAAAAATTTTCCTTAATAATTTAAGTTTGGGAAACACCTCAAAACCGACTTTTCATTAATATTTTGGTTTTGACTAATTGGTTTTCATTAAAAAAATGTCCCAAACCATAATACCTATGGAGACTCCATATTCTTTCATGCATTTCATAAGCTTAGGTGAGTAACCTAAAGCACAGCAGCCTCTGCTCTCCCTAAAGGCTGAAAACACCCCAGTCACTCACAGAGCAACTCCCAACAAGGACTCCTGCCTTGGAAATCGGAGCTTTGCTCATTTTAGGATTAACRCAGGTTAGATAACAGCAGGAAGAACTTGATGGACATGTGGAGATGGTGTCCCTGGAGCAGGAGGCTGCTCAGGGGCCAGCTCAGYCCTCGCTGAGGAGGGAGGACAACACCTTGGGGTGGGTGCTGGGAGCTCAGGGCTGGAAGAACCAGCTACAGAAAACTCTAATAAATGACTRTTTCCAAGTATTTCATGCGTCTGTATGAAAGACCCCTCCTGCGCATCCCTGAGCTGATGGGAATGCAGAAATAATGCGCCGTGGGGGGCTGGGGGAGGGATTATTCTTTTCTTACACTGTTTTACATGAATTTGCATCCAGTGCCCCAAGCAGAGAGAACCACTCAGACAAAGCTTCAGGTATTAAAGCTCACCACAACGTCCCCAGATTCAGCTGAGGAGTGTAGGCAGGRGTATTAAATTCATCATTGCATCTAAGCAGAAGTTTTCTTTGTTCAAAAGCTCTAATTGCTAAGAGAAAGAAGTCCCAGAGGTCTGAAAAAACACGGGAGAATGCATGACTAATAAAATTAATATAACTGAAAAACAACTGCCAGTCATTCATCTTTTTTCTGCCCTTGAACAATTCTTCACATTCTGAAGGCTATGGGAGCAATTTCTCTATGTGAGGAAAACAATAATGGTTCCACAGATGCTGCCCGTAGGAGGAGTTAAGAGGGAAGCGAACGCTGGAATAGCACACACAGAGGGCATCAAAAAGCCTTTAAAAATTAATCAAATGCATATTCTGCTTCATTACAACAACAACATGTCAAGGCACCCCTTCAGTTCCCAGTAAACCCACAGAATTAGGACATCTATAAAACTGCAGCAATGCAAAACCTGACGTTCCCCCCAGCCCAGAACGAGCCTTATTCAATAAGATGGAGTGAGTGACTTTAGGAAGGAAATCTCTAGAGGCTGTTTGGATTAAGACTGARTGTCTCATAATAGAAAAATGTGGAGGAGAACTCTTTAGTGGATTTTACATGTAGAACTGTATTTAAATGTATTTTAGAGGACTGCTTTGGTACAATACAGGAAATAGTACATCAGAGTTTGCTTGTTTGGGAAAAAAACACAACTCTGAACAATAAAGATGATTAAGAACCAATGYAAATGCAATAAAGTTACAATAAAAACTTAAAAATTGCTTCAGACTATTAAACCCACACACAACGCTTTTTTTTAAATATTGCTCTGCCACATCTTAGCATTAATAAAAAAAGTCATTAAGATAAGACAAATTATCTAAATAATTTGATCTTGATAAGGCAGCTCAGTACATGTTTACACTAATGCAGAAGACCAGATTTAGGCAATAAATCAGAGAATTAGTGGTTCCACTAGAACCAAGAGCAATCACTGCTTATCTTTGACACAGATCTCTCCACTCTACGATAAGTGCACTCTTTGAAGACCACATTGCAGCTTTTATACAGTGGGTTTTTTATTCTACCTGATCTTCTCACCCCACTGAAACTACTTAAAATAACTTTCCACGTCAGTGAAACACGCAATAGTTCCAAGAAATGAGCAATAAATATTATTTTACTTTTAAAAGTCAATACATCTAATTTAAATATAGAGGTGGCTTGTAGTCCAACTCGTGCTAGATAGCACAGCAAAGTACAAAGTCCTGCTACACAAAGTACAGTGACTCCACAAGACAGAGGGCCACAGCAGGGAAATAGGAGATTCAGAACTGCACACTTTTCATTTAAACAAGTCTTTCGTATATTTGATATTCCCTTCAAATGCCTTCAGGGTATGTCAAGTAGGTCAGCTGAAAGCTCAGTTCCTCATAGTGARTGGTATTTTACTGCAGGATCCGTCCTTTTCTGCTGGCTCCCGGCCTCGGGGGCAGCCTCGGGCAAGAGCAGGTGCGTGAGTGGAACCACAGCGAGAGCAGCTGCGGGAGGGTGTGAGGCTCAGAAACACCTCTGAGCCCAGCCTCATCTGGTGGAAATTTCCTCAAGATCTACACTTACATTTGTAGCAGGAATCACGACCACGTTCTTGGAGTCACATCAAGCTTTTGATCTTGGAAGGCCCAAAAGCAATAAGCAGTGACCAAAATGGAAATGCAGAAGTCCCAATATGGAAGGACTTCATGTACAAGTGCTGTGATGCCCTGAGATCCTGTGAAGAAATCCTGCTGTGCAGCAACCCATTTCAGCTAAGAACCACATCTTTATTGCTCCAGATGATATATCCTTTTTCTAAATAGATGACAAAACTGTTCGTAGTCACATGAAGCTATCAATGTACCTATACCAACTACAAATGTACAAGGCCATGGAAATAAACAGCCATGCCTGAAGCTGACAGCAGAGACTAAACAAGATTTGGGGTGTAACACTCAAAGAGTGGGGGTTTGGCCTAAACATTGGAGCGATGGCATTTGTCATAGCAACCAATATATTCATGTAAAGCCGCTCAGCAGCCAAAAGATTTGTCCAAATGACCTGCACCACCCAAAAACTGCACTGAATTCCATTTACCAAAATAACCCCACTGGAATTGCAACATGTCACTGCAATGCCTCATTCCAAACAGGGAAAATGAGCTCGTGATCCAGCCTCTCCACCTGAGAATAAAAAACAACTTGTGAGAAAATGCTTCAGCACTGGGTCTTAATTAAGGCTGCAGCACCATTATATTCAAAAACTAATGTGATCATTATGAAGCTATAGCCTAGCTCATGATTCAGGGGCTATAATGAGGGAATAATTAATTACTAAATATTAGTTATGACAAATTTACTTTCTTGAAATTTATTGGATGCCATATTCCAGGCAATAAGTTTTACTGGAAACAAGATTTTACTTGGTAGAAAGATACCACAGAATATGCTGGGAATTAAGGTTCTGTACAAACCCTGAGCATTATTGGCATTGTTGTCTCTGGTACTTGAAAGTACAATCTTTTTTCTGTTTTGGTCATCTAAGGTGGATGGYAGTAATAAACTAACCAGATTAATGTTTGGTGAATCTCCCTGGGATTTCTCTTGCCTAATTGTGAAGGCAAATTGGTTTATTCAGAGTAAACCACTGAATTTGGAACTGCGAAAAGTCAGATCTTCATGGCAGTGTTGGAGTACTTTGCTGCTTGGAAGTTTCACTTCATCCTCTGCTGTTTCCTCCAGAACTAAGTTATCTCAAGGAAGGTTCTGTTGGACCTGCTGCTGGAGAAGCTGGTAACATCTGCTTTCTCCAACTACCTATCAGTGCAGATGATCAAGAGCTTTACACATACTCTTTGTAACTCTGCACTAGGTTTATGCTGAGCAGCACAGAAAAAGACAAGCTCGTAGTAGCACGTGGCAGACCAACTGTGCCTTCATTGTGTAACCAGTGAAGCATCAGCTGGAGGAATGCAGTACAAGATCAATTACCAGAGTATCACAGGGGACAGTGAATATGTTTGGATAACCAAGGTTTCAGGTAATTAAGGTAATTTTGAATGTAATTTATAGATAATGAGAAACATGAATATCAGGGAGTTTTGGATAACTGATTTGGATAATTCAGACTATCTTACACTAAGTGTATTCCTCAAAGAATATTGTAATGTACGCTGGGATTTTMAAAGTTTTTAAATGGACTAAACCACCTGATTCCCGTTAATTTCTCAGAATTGGTTTTCTACCTGGTTCTGTTAGAGCATTCAGAAAATTGCTCCAATTAAAGCTGTGTTTGTCTTAAACTGGACACGCTCGTGGCATATTTTGCCGTTAGTTACTGGAATTGCTTCTAAAGCAACAGGATAGGCTATGCTGTTCCAGGGAGCTATTCCATGAGAGTAGGAYGAGCCTGAATTACTACACCCCTTGCAGGACTGGCTTAGCCCTCTGTAGGAACATCAGCATCCTTAGGAACAGTCTGAACAACAAGAGAATCTTCTGTTTCCCTTGTGAAAGAGCCATTCAGCACACTTGCACGACACAGAGGCATATCATAATATCTCTGCCCTGCAATATCACATCTTTGATGCTGCACCTAAAAATAAATGTCCCACTGTATTTTCATCAGTTCCTTTGAGTGCTGAACATCKCAAAGTCCATGGTAATGGATGTGGATCCCTACTGCACTGGCCAATGCACTGATCGAGTGGATGTAGGAGAGAGATGACTTTGCAAGTAAGAGCTGATTACTGGTTTTGTAAATGTTATTACTTCTTTGCTGTTTAGCAGGACTACTGAAAACAGCCCAGTGAACCTCCCAAGGAATTCTGTAGCATTCACCAGTGAAGCCCAGGGGCACACAGCCCCCTCTGTGGGTCAGGAGTCAGGCTGTGACCCTTACAAATGTTAATAGTTGGACGACAAGGACACYGAAAGGCTAAACGAGGGAAATGTAAGTGGGGGCTGCTAGAGGTACTTCAAAAGGAAAAGSAATAGAGCAATAGGCTCTTCTGCAGTTTACTTATCTGGGGATTAAAACAACGAGTGCAGCAAAGCAGGGAATCAGCCTTCACTCAGCTGCACTAGAGGGAAAGGTGGGGTGGAAATATCAAAGACACCGTGTAGCATTTAAGCAGAGACTAAGAAGTAGTCCAACATGAAAAGAAATTATTTTAAGCCACAATTCTTTAGCTACTTAATTTTGACAACTTATTTCATAYCTGCTTTAACACAAAAAGCTTGGTGTGGATGAGAAGGTTCACAGAGAGTGTGTGTGTCAGGACAAAATGCTCCCAAAGGTGCATTTTTCCTCACCTGCCAGGGGAGTCAGTTTTGAGTAAGTCATACTTTAGGGCTGAGAAAATGTAAAACAGATGTGGAGTACATCTTCAACATGAAACTATCGGTACAAAGCACTCCTTTTAATACAAAATAAAACTCAAGCAGAGATGGTAAAACATAGCTTACAAAGCACCTGAGACAATGAAAGCTATAAAGGAGGAGGGAATCAGAAAGTAGGTCTCCTGCCTGTTTTTCACTTGCATAATAAGCTCTCTCGGATAAGGACAACAGGGCCCTGTGCCATGATTGCCTCTGTAGATGYTGTTCTAATACCATTATTGTCATTAATGCTCATTGTTCCCGGCTTCGCCGAATCGCTGCGCGATGCACGGTACATAAATTCATACTCTCGCCCAGGACTGCTGCAATATTCAAGAACATGGGAATGAAGAAGACAAACTAGCAGCTTAACTCTGAATAACCTTATTTTGTGTGAGTGTCATCTGAAACCATTACTTTAATGTGATTATCTGTTTTTATTATTTCCTTTCCGTGGACTTGGAATAAAGACACAACTGAGACTCTCTTAGACACGGTCATTGGCATCATTACAGTCTTTCTACTGTCAGCAGCAGAGATCTGATCTGTAAATCAAGTTAGACTGTGAGGGCTACTGAAAAGCAAGCACTCTTTGTCATCCTATTACATACCCAAGCTACTGCTTCCTCTGGCTCACTGAGAAAAACAGACTGTTTTAGTTCCTTTACATAACCAGAGGAGTTCTTAATGCACAGATTATTGACTTAGTGGAGTTTTATCAYGTCCCAGTGTACCAGGGGATTTTTAATCCAGGACTTCTTTACATGATCTATTTTCATGGCTCTTTTTATTGTCACAGTCCGTCATTATAATGATTTGCAAATCCAGAACCRGCGGATGCTTAGCTCCTTAACAGGTGCTCAAGGAGGAGAGGGGGAGAAGGCATCTCGCCCCTCTCCTCTGCCCTCTCACACTCCCTCAGGGCCAAACCCCTTCACGTGCAGCACCACAGAATCCCTGTAGGGCTGTGTGCAGCAGGATCTGGGTCGGCTTTGTGCCCACAGAAACATTTCCACATCAGCCCATCACCTTCACAAAATCAGGTGGATGGAGATCCTACCTCACCCTCAACAGCAGATATTTCCCGTGCCACTGTTGGAACCAGGGAGGCAATCTGCAAGATCCCTGTGCACTCCAAGTTAATCACAGGCCTAAAAGTCTCGCTGGAGCAAGGTCTGAGTAGCTGTTAGAACTTCACAGCATGTCTACATATCCCCAAAGACTTGGGCTGTGATCTTTGGTTTGAAACTCTCTGCRTTACCATAATACAAGCTGATAACAACAATATGTCACTGCACTTATTGCCAGCAGACAGTTCCTGGAGGGAAGAAAAAAAATGGTTTAAATCTGACATGTTATCAGTTTTAAAAGAGAAAGCAAATATACGCCAAAAACCCAAAAAACAAACAACAAAAAAATCCAACAAAGAAGGATGACAGTATTCCAACTGCATGCTGGGTGTGAGGGAGAAAATTGATGTTGAATTTGGTATCTGCAAACGAATTTCCAGATCTCTGTGTTTCTTTCTTTAAATTACAAGCACACAGCATATCTTGGGGGTTTATGACCACCATCAAAGCCATCTTGCTGAGAAATGTGAATTTCTTTCTCTTTTTGAAGGTCACAAAGTAGATGTCCCATATCTAGGGGCTGAAAGAGCAGGAACATTTGGTATTCCTCCAAATGAAAGCATCTCCACTGTCATTTGTTCAGCTTCCTCTTGCTAAGCTGCTGGATGTGAATCGCTCAGCAACCTCCCAACATGTCAGCAATGGCTCTGTGCAGTCAGAGAGCTCAGTCTTGCAAAAGTGATGTGCAGACTTGTTGCTCTGGAAATGAAACACGTTCTCTAGAGAGTCCCCTCGAACGTGCCTGTCTGCATTTCACATGCAGCCCCATGCTGGTCCTTACCACTGGTGTGAAAAAGCACTTGAGAATAATTTTTTCCTGGGCTTTACATTACTATCTTAGGATTCTTATCGGGCTGCTCGGAAACTGGTGGCACAGTCATTCCTGGCTGGGTGTCACTGATACAGAATGGAAGACACAAGAGATGCCTAAGCATAAGGAAGCAAACAGCACTATAACTAAAAAAGGCAGAAAACACTACTTTTTTTGGTTATTTATAGGAACTTCAAAGTTCTCCTCAGTTATAAATCATTCTGAGCTACCAGCCTGCCTAAGGATGACTGTGCTTTTGAAGGTGAAAGCTTGAAGATCAGACCTTGGGTGATAAAAAGAATGTTGGTTCCACTACAGACAAATTCGATTGCAGAGGAGATAAAATGGTGTCCAAGAAGAGGATAGATTAGGCTGAGATGTTTTTGCCATGCAACCAGTCATCAAGAGATAAAAGTGCTTCTACAGTGTAGATTTTCAGTAGGAGAGAATTAAACTCCCTTAAACCATATTTCCCATCAGAAACGGTAAATAAAATTTCCATTTGACTACCACTTTCTTAGGACAGTGACTAGAATGGAAAATTAATGAATAAAAACCCCAACCTTTTAAACCAAACTTGGAAAAAAAGGTTAAACCAATAGTGAACAACGTAAAAATCCCCTTGCAGCCACGATGCCTGATCCAATTGTATTTGTACTACTAATTTATATGTGCAAGATAAGCAAAGTTTTGAATGGAGATGAGAAGTCAGAGAATTGTAAGAGGCAAATGAAATTGTTCTATAGCAAAACATGCTTAGGACATCCTCAAAAGAGGAACCAAAAAGCAATTTAATGTTGTTTCAGCATCTTCTGTTCCAGAAGCAGCTCATCAGACTGTGTATGAAAAAAGAGGACTGGCTCATAAAACTTTCAGACAAACTATGTTTAGAAAGCATTAAAAAAAACAACAACAACAAAAAAATCAGTCTTTTTCTGGAAGAAAGTGATTTGTATGCAAATCTACTCCAACATTTGTCACCAAAACTAAAGGATTTTGAAGTGAGAGAAGGTTTTTTTGAATATAGTTTATCACTGCTTTGATGAAATGAGATGCCAGCTGCGAGGTTGCTGCTGTCTCCTTTAATAGCAAGGGAATAGCTGTCTCCTTTAATAGGAGGCTGGGAAATGGAGCTGTAGCTTGTGCTCACAGGCAGAGCTGACACCACACGTGTGGCACAACTCTGACACCTGATCCTCCAGTGGCAGCAGCCAAGACATCACGAGGCCCACACCTGGAAGTAAAACACTGCACTTACTGGCAACCTCCGTGACCTGAGGTACTACGAAATGCATGAAACACTCAGTATTACTTATAATAATTTAATGTTTTCCAGCGGGAGGAGGAATGGGGAACCAATGTTTGAATAAAGCAAAAAGCAAACTCTGCTGCTGAGAAAGACTGGTTTAACTTGTGGTGTTTCACATGCTTTAATTTCCTTTCTGTTTGTTCAGAAGAGTGTGTTTGCCCTTGGGCATCTTGGACAGTTTCACCCGGCCCTTCCAGCCGGGAAGGACTGAGCAGGGAAGAAGCAGCATAGATTACATTTGGTAGCCATTGCTCCCTCCTCAGGCCCCACGGAAGGGACAAGCCTCCAGCACACTTTAAAGGTCAACAGGAGCAGACAGAGCTTAAAGCCATGGGGGCCACTTGGAGAACGCCTTGAGAGCAACTCTGTCTTACAGACTTCAGATTTGGAAACACTTGGTGACAAATTACACCTCTGCACTCTTATCTGCACTTACAGAAATCCTAAAATAATGAAATCTGGCAAGGAGGAGCTTCCTCCTCCCCCAGTAGTTTTGCCCTCAAAAAGTACTGGAACATTCAAAAGCCTTTCTCAGACTTAGAAAACTATCCACACTTCCAGATGCTATCGCCATTGCTCTGCAATGGTCAATTGCTAATTGATTTCCTTTAAACTTGTGTAAGCTATAGATATATAGATGTGTACGTGCATTGAAACTCAAAGTGTGTTTCCTTGTTCAGAACTCCGATATCAAACATCTCCAATCTCCCCAAGTGTGCTCTAGGACAACCTACAGGACAAAAGGAAATCACTTTTTACAAAGCAGGAGAGATTGCCAGAGTAATGAACATCTTAAAATACAATTTTTAAAATTGTTTTCTTGCCTTAACTCACATAGCCACACAACAATTGTGTCTTAGAAGATGACATTTCTGAGACTGCCACTGATCCATCAAAAAACCCCCCAAACTTACCAACAACTAAAACTCTCTCTTGCAGATTTAGCTTATGTGCTTATGTGCCTGCACGTACACACCTGCTTCCTCTGTTTGCATGCTATAAAGATTTTCCAGAAATAAAAGTCCTAATAGGTGAAGGCTAAAGTGATTAAACATAATTTTGAATACATCAGAGAACAAAATGTTCCCACTCTGGCAAGTGCAATGCAATAGAACGCATCTGCACATAATGGCAAGGAAAACACTGTGGAAGCAGATGTCAAGAAAATTATTTACCTTGATTCAGATTCCTCAAGGAGAAGGATTTCAAAATGTTTTTCTGAAATGTGCCTTAACACTGATGAACAAGAGGCTGGGCAGAACAGCTGGGACATTTGCACCCCTATTCTCCCATGACACCTATGGAGGTGGAAGCACATTGGGATCACTCCTCCTGCCTCGGGCACATCAAGGAAAACACCAGGCGTGGCTGGACGTGCTGCTGACACAGGGGAGGCCAAGCCCAGGGAGCAGAGCCGAGGGCAGGAGGATGCAGCAGGGCTGGACACAGCCCTGTCCTCGTGTGTCACACCTTGTGCATCCTCCCTGTGCTCGGGGAGCTCCCGGCACAAATCCTGCCCTCAGCAAAGCACAGCTGAAATATCTAACTACACTGCGTAGCTTCCACTGCAAAAACAGCTGCATGCCCAGCACAAGCCCCTCCAGAGCTGTCAAACGAGAYTTGAAATCCAGTTCCACTGGCATGGGACACACAAACCTTCTGAAACAGCTACAGGAGATCTTGACTGACAGCAGGAGCAGCACTCTGATATTGTTTGTTATGCACTCAAAACCACACAAAGCAGAAACAGTTTGGGGACTTCGGCTTTACAAAATAGTTTTACTGTTCAGTAATGCTAACCCTCGAGATCCAAAAAAAAATAAAAAAGCAAAAAAGTTTTCCAAGATAACAACATTTTTAGCTACAAGAATGCTTTAAAGCCCCAAAAAAGTAAAGAAAGGAGCCTGGGATCCATACATCCTGCTGCACATAATCCCCAAACAGCCTATGTGCAATAAGGAATATATTATTACTTAATATTTTTGCCTTACATAATTCAGTACAGCACTGGATGTTGCTAAACCTTTTAACCCCTAGGTTTTTTTTTTTCCACTCTCAATTTCCATGAAAACTGGTGACTTTTCTCTAAGGAAGTAAGATATACAAGTTAATAAGTTGCGAGGCATTTCATCCTTACGTGATAAACATTCATTAAAAATTCTTTAAAAAACAGACCAGGATAAATCCCAAACAGAAGAAAATCACCAGTGCTAGAGCTTCAACAGAGGGCAACAGAGATGGCCTCACTTGGAGCACAGCCCAAGCCACAGCTCGAAAGAAAAATCAAGGATATCTATTGCGTCTTGTACGAATGCGCCTCGGAAGCCACAAAAAAAAAAAAATAATTGTAACACCATGTCAGGCAATGTAAATATGCAGGTAGGTGTCCAATTACTTCAGCTTTAAAGATCAGTGTAGTCTCTCTCTTTATAAGCAGACAGGGTGCACACAGGTTTTGATACACACTCTTGATGTATTTACCTTTGAAATCTGGCACTGYTGGGGACTGTTGTTGTTCAACCAAAGTGTATGCATGCAAAAGCTGGATCATTTTCATCATGCTGTGTGGTGTATAGCTGTGCTTTTCACACTAAACATCTATACTGCTGAAGAAAATGCCCTTTTTCTTTTGAAGTAGCAGAGTACCAACCTCAAAGGTTCATTTCTTTGCAAAGACTAAGGCCCTAATGAGCATAAGCAACACATTATTACAGCAGCTCCAGAGTTACATGTGAATATATCCAAGGCAGATCTTTGTCAATACACCTCACAGCACATTGCAGGGAATAAAGTTGGTATAAACTATGCATTCATATGTTACTTCATATTGAAAGATATATTGGTGACCTTATCCAGCGTGACTGTTATAATAGTAATAAAACTGAATCCTGGAAGATTGCACTCGTGGTCAAAGTAGTAAAATATGACCTTATGCTATTCAACATTGACATTTATTATATTAATTCAAACACAAAAACTGCATTAAAATGATGTTAAGTGTCTGGGTTTTCCAGCACAACAGCTAAGAAACTGGATCTGCAAGTAAGACTTCTTCACCAACTCTCCATTTAGCTTTTTACCATTTCAACACATATGGCACATAATCTACCAAACCTGGTGGCTGAGGCTCTTTAAATAAAAATCTGCTTGTATCTCAGCCACAGGGATCACGGCAGAGGTGACACCATTTACTGAATCTACAGTGTTCGTACATGGCAGCCTCAATGTAAAAACAAAAATAAAATAAATCTCCAGAATCAGGAGTTCATCTTTGCTCTCCAAGTGCAAACACAAAGGGCTGAATGCAAAACACCAACCACCGGGCTGTGACAAGAATGAAATTTTTCCCAGTCATTTTTAATATCACAGCAGCATGTCCATTTCAAACACAGGAGAAAAACCTAGTCTCAGGTCAGCAAGGAAGATCGAGGATTCTGCAGCCCCACATACTCTGAACTCCTACTGATTTCATTACAAATACAGGACATAGAGAGCAGCATATCAGAGCAGAGATGTGCACTGCAGATCTCAGAACAGAATGAGGTCTAGAGCTATTTTGGGATACAGCAAAAGTTGAAAAGTAGAGCTATCCGGCATTCTTTTTTATTTTTCTGCCACAGTTAGTGTTGGTTCACAAGTCAATATTTTTCAGGGTTACAAAACAGTTACTAGTTTAAAAAAAATAAAACAAACAAGGGTTCTGGACTCTAAGGGATCTCGAATCATTCAACAATATGGGCATTTGAGCATTTTTTTGGAGCCTGGTAATTGTGCACAGAGATCTGTCTCCTGTTATGAGTATCCTGACTATTCTGTGCTGCATTACTGCTCAAAGTGATTTTTAATGAGAAATTCAACAGCCATTTCAGCAACAACAGAGAGAAGCACATCAACCATTTTTTCTCAGAACAGAACTCTTACTTTCTGGCCAGCCTAAATTTGCAAATATGCTTAATTCTGAGAATTAAATGAGAACACTGATGCCTCCCACTATGCTGGCAAGTTGCAAATTTTCAGACAGAAAGAGAAAAATGTTGGGTTTTTATAATCCAAGTTGCATAATCTGTCAAGAACAATGATTTGCGTCTGGCAAATGCTGATACGCATTTTTAGTAGAGCTAAGCAACATCAGCTCAGAGAAGAGAGCAAAATCCTCCTGCCTGTGGGCCAGGCACTGCAAAATGAAGCTAAAAAAAAAGGTAAAAAGAAAGAAAGGAAAAGTGGGTTTGTCATCAGGGTGGCAGACAACAACAACTATTTCATTTCAACAACCTAGAATACAGACTTGGCTTTTTTAGGCTATGACTGACAGAGCTGCAGCTCTCCTGTAGTAAGGGTGACATCTCATTTCAACAGCAGCTTCACCCCAAGACATCCTCTGGGTGTGCACACCAGGCATATTCTCTTCCCAGAACCTCCAGCTTTGCTGGAGCATCTCAAGGCACATTTGTGCAGGAGATCTCCTGTTCTGCCTTGGCAGAAGCTGTTCCTGTSGTGCTCAGTATCTACACAGATCCCTTTATTTGGTTCCCTTCCTCTCTCAGGGGTGCAACTGGGTCAGGCTTTTTCTTTTTTTAAAACTCCTTTTGGGCACATTTCAGCAGGTTTCTCCTCATCCACCCATATTCCTGCCTCCTCTTCACATAATGTGCTCTTTTAACAAAGTGTGATGCACAGCAGGCCCCCACACCTGGATATAAAAGCCTTCTTTCTTTGCTCTTTACCTCTTTTCCTACATTATTTGCATCCAACTACGATCCATTTCCTCTTATTTAAGAGGACAGAAATGTGAGTAGTAAGGCATGTTATGAACTAGAGTATTTCACCAAAAAATATCTGCCAAGCCCTCCATGGCCAAACTAATTATAACTGTACTCTCCCCAGCTTGATGAAGCTAAATGGAGATCTACAAACTGCCTTTGTAAATAGAAAAACATGCAAGTGAAAAACGTTCATATGGAGAAATATGCATCCAGCACTGAGGCTTCAGGAGCAGCAGTTTATAGACCCAGCTACTACTACATGCATTTTAAATTTGAATGCCTCCTCAGTATTCATGAAGTGTACCACAGTTCAATAGTTGTTTTCATGAGTTGTGCCTTCATTAGGTGAACAACATTAAACACCTGGGATACTGTTCAAACTAGTCCTAAGGGGCAAATTTTCATGACAAATGAGCTGAGATAAATTTTACAACTGGAAAAAAAAAAATCTCAATTTTGCAATGGTAAATTTACTACTTGTTTCAAAGAAATAAAATAAAGCAACAAAGACACAAAGTTAATATTAATATTACTTCTACAAAATCCCACAGAAAGGATTTCAGTTTGCTGTGCAAATAAGAACACTTTCAAATAGCAGAAGGAAAGTAAATATTTATTGATACGTGCTTTTGTTTCCCCTTTCAAGTTAATGGGGTTAATTCCCCACTATCTGTATGTTCATTATCAAGATGACTTCTTCTGCCTTTATGGCTAGCAGTATCCTGCAGATTTTGTTCAAATCTGTTTCTTTTTTCCCTAAGGCCTGTAGCATGCTTGTTCCAATCCTTACGTGGATAATGTACCACTGGAGACGCTGTCAAATGCACATTTTTGTGTGCCCTCTCTCCCTTGGGAGCCTCCCTTGTTCAGTGCTGAGTGGGAAGTGCCCCAGTGCAGGCACAGCGCTCTGGCTCACTCAGCCACAAGTGTTCTCCCACCCAAAACATTTGGGAATGCACAGAGAGAGCTAATTGCAAGGAAGTCCTCTTGCCCTGCAGGCCTGCCATGACTTCCCACAGCTCTGGCCATCCTCACTGCACACGTGGGAATGGTTGATTCTCCTCTGGATGCTGCTCAGGGCTGAGGAACAGTTCCTGTGTGGGGTTTGCTCCTCTCTCCTCGCAGCTGTCCCTGTCGTAATGGGTATTCTCCTTGACAGCTTACCGAACTGGAGAAGATTTAAAACAACTCAGACTGAAGGCTTGACAGTTCAGAACTCGGTATCAGTCTGATATCGATGTCATACAGCCTGGCTGAGCCGGGAGAGCTGCCCTGCTTCGCTGGTGCCTGCGTGCCAGGCTGTGCCAGGCAGCCCCACTCCCTGCAGGGGAACACTGACATGATCACCTACACCCCCACCGGCACTCAGGCCAGAGGCAACAAGGACGTGGAGATGTATTTACACCCACATTTTGTGCAGACACCAAGGTAAATGAGAAGATGGTGGAGAGGAAGAAAGGACAGGGAGAACCATCCTTCTATTCCCACAGCTGCTGGAATCACATGCGGGATGATTCAGCCTGTGGTCCTTGCTTTTTGTGTTTTCTCCTGAGCACTACAACAGCCACAAATCAGGAAAAACAGCTGTATTTTCAGATAATCCTAACAACAATTATTATTTCCATAAACCTTTATTCTAGCTTCTTAAGTCACAAATTCCTCCCCCATCAATGACACCATTGCAGTAAGGTAATACTGTCTAGTTGAGTAATTTGTGTAGGTGCACAAACACCCCTAGCACAACAGACCCTCAGAACATTTTCTTCTCTGCCTCTCTTTACTGTCTTTCTGGTTTATTTTACCCTAAACAATCCCTCCCTCAGGAGACCTTCCAGCTATCTTCCAAGCAGCCACGGAGCCTTTCATACTTTAATAAAACATAAAAATTAAAGCAATGAATATTAGAAATATCCATCTTACTCAATTAGCTACTCCATAGTGGACTGTAAACCTTTGAATGTGGTTGGCTAATCCCATTAGCTGGTCAAGCAATTTTCTCTACCGCTTCTAGGAGTACAGAGCTCACTAGAAAATACATTTAGAACCATGCTCACCCCTTAGATTAGATTAAGCTGCCTATAGAAGTCCAAAGTGTTTCCCTAAGGTTTAAGACCTATATAGTAATCCCTGTATTTTTCACAATTCAGTGGGTATGCACTGCTCCTAAAAATTACTACAGGCTCGGTTTTACTTAAAGGTTAGACCCTCCTCCAAAGTACCAATTATTGTGGAGTTACAGGCCAAGGGAACAAAGACTTTCTTTACAGATTACTAAAATGATCTTTTTCCTCATAGCGAGAAAGAATTCCTCCAAATTTGGTTTGTTAGCAAATTCAAGGAAGGCTAAAACAGGAGCAGCCTGGCCTGGATTGCACTTCAAAGACTCCTGGCCCTCGCTGTGCAGGAGATTGCAAACTGTGACTCAAGTCTCTTCTGTTCTGGTTCCCATTTATAAGGATCTGTGGTTTATTGCTGTCAGTTCATGCTTCCAGTCCTCCTTGAGAGAACAAGGGAGATGCGGGAGGACACGTGGAGTCTGCCTCCTGCACCCAAACATCCCACCTGGTCACCAGGGAACCTCTGAGAGCATATCCCCCTTCCTTTCCCTTCCCACCACTGAAGACCACTTCCCTGTCAAAGCTGGTCAATGGGTTCAAAGCATAGGCCAGCTCCAAGGAATGCTTGGATCTGAATCCAGCTTATCTCCTGGTTTAAAGATAGACAAGATGGTGTGTTATCAATATCAGTTATTTTTTTTAATCTGTGCTATAAAACACCAGTCCCCTCAGGCCCCAAATGCAAAACTAGAGGCAAGGTGTGAGGTCCTGCAAGATGAAGTAAGAAAAAGTCCCTGCTCAGAAACCATGCAGGAGAGCCAGGGGACAGGAACATGGAAGGAGAAGAAATAAAGCTCATGTTCAAAACAGAGATATGCTGCACAAGCATATAAATGTCATTTCCTAAAGAAACTGTGCTAAAAATCTTTCATAATCTAACTCAGCAGAACAGGCTGCAGATGACTAAAAAACCCAGTAATGTTTTCAGTCATTGTGAACCCTCCTATGTGAACCCTCCTATCCATGTGGACTCATTTGAGGAGAGCAAAAAAGCGAATCAGTACCAAAGTTTAGCTATTTACATCAGATACAAATGCCAAAAACATTACATCATTCATATTCTACGCCTAAACAAAGGATGCTAGACAAGCAGAAGGAAGATACTTGAAATCAGTAACTACGAAGGCAAATTATTTTAATTTTAAAATGGTGACATCTTGAAGTGTGCTTGAATGAATGTTCATAAATTGGCTGGAATTAAAGCAGAGTTTAGCTCAGAATATTCTTCATAGTTGAATTATTCAAACAATATGCGGCTACTGAGAAAACATTGTCTGAGCTAAACTCTAATTATAACAGTGCAAAACAAACCACTTTACTAATAGAGCACATCTTTCAGTGAAGTCCGTTCTGAAAAATGCTACTTTTTGTAATATGTGTGAATTCTCTGAATTTTTCAGGAAGCAGCAGACTAATAGTAAATATTTGGTTGGCACAGCTTCAGCACACAGATCACATACCTGAGATTTGAGAGCTCTCAGACAAGAAAATGCTTCAGTGAATACTTAAGTTTGAATACTCACGTATCAGCTGCCTTTCCCCAAAGTTGCTCCCCACAAGCCCCCTGCATGACAGCACAAACTAACAGGCTCTGCTCCAGCTAAATTAGAAGCAGGTAGTGATGCAAAACCATAAATATCTGCAAAATGTCTGCTATAAACTGGGACGTAAAGGTCCTTATTTTCATAAATGAAACATTTTCATAACTGATACACAAGTGAGGACAAGCAGAAAAAGACGGGCTGCAGAAAACATGCCACATCATGGGTATGCAGAAAAATCAACTGTACCAATTGCCCAAGAAGGGAGATAAACACGGGTAAATTCCTAATAATCTCCATGGAGCTCTTTAGCAGGAAATGCACCTAGGAACGGGTTTGTCTGCTCTGAGTAAGAAAGCCCGTGTTTTTATGAAGTGAGGCACACCAAGCAGAGCACACCCAGCACAGACACGGCTCAGGCACTCACGCTGCCCGGCTGAGCAGGCCCACGGCTGCCGCGGGAGCTGCAGCTCCATCCCCGCCCGGGCACTGCCAGGGAAGCTCGGAGCTGCCGAGGCAGGGGGGTCTGTCTCCAAAGGCAGCTGCTGAGCACGGGCCTCATTGTGCTGTTCCTGTGCCATTCCCGCACCCAGACAGCACCACAGCCCGGACCCGTGCCGCCTTCAACCTTGGTCACCTCCGGCCCTCAAAGATCCAAGCTGAGCTCTGGCACCACTGAGGATCTGGATTACGATGGATCAGTTGGGATGAGAAATGCTGGACACGGAAGGAACGGAGTCCATGAGCCGGGTGGAACAAGTAGATTCATCTCGTGGCAGACACACCTTTCATCCACTTAGCAGCATTTGACACGCTGAGGGAGCCAGCGCGCGCGCAAGAGAGAATGCATCTCAGCCAGTGACATTTTCACTACAATACTCAGAGTTAAAAATGCATTAGCAGTAACTTTCCATCTATCAAAACCACGAGGCAGGAAGCAACACTTGCCTGGCAAAGTCTAAGAATGCTATTAAATGTGCTGGAGGCCAGACTCTGTCCTTTTCTATGATCCATTTGCATAAGTAGGACGTTTTCACGTAAGTCTACATGGCTTTAGGGCAGCATAACTTGCCACCTCTCTACCTGACTGCTACTTGCCTGACTACCAAGCATCAAGGGCTGACTAAACGTGGTTTTTAAAAAACGTTTATACCCTGACCCATAAAATATTTGCTCATTATGTGAATTTTTGTAACATATAAACAGCAAATAATTACAAAACTGCCAGGGACACAAAGCTACCACACGTCAGCTGAATCAGAGTAGCCATGCAAGCACATTCTAGCAGCCCTCAATGAATACAAGGGACTTAGCTTGTGCTCAGGGAAAGAATATTCCTGTTTAGCAATGAGGTCTAGAAAGCCCCCACATGCTGATGTGTGTCCACCTTGCCACAGACTTGCCTTTGTTTTGCAAAGCCATGAACCACCCTGTTCCTGCTCTTTTCCTGTTCACACAAGTGCAGATCACTTGCTGTGCCACGACAGCAGCTCACACTTGCAGCTCCCCTCTGGTGCAAGAAACGCAGCTCGTGTGAGGCCAGCAGAGAGCTGAGGGTGAAAGGCAATCAAACACCACTCCACACCACTCCATCTTGTATGGCTCTAAACCTGCCCCGTTCAGAGAGGCTGTGAAGCTTGTCACAAAATGCCAACAGCCAAAAGACCCCCGAGCTTGCACCCATCAAACACGGCCCAATGCTGCCCATAAGAGTGGCCAGGGGTCTTCTGGTTTGGCTGTCAGTGCTCCACCTAAATCAGCTGCTGCTCCCCAGGGGCTTCTGTGTCGATTCTAAAAACACGAAGTCCAGTATCCTGTGTTACACAGTGCACTCAGTTAACTTCCATCTGCATATTTAGCTCTCTACAGAAGACCCATGTAAGAGACTTTCAAAGAATCTTCTTTGAAGAGGGGTAAGGTAGGAGCCAGCCACAGGCACGCTTGCTCCTGCTCTCTGTGGGAGGAAAGGAGGAGGACAGGCAAATACCCTYGGTGTCACTGTCTCTCTGCCGCTCTAATGAACGCTCCTCGCAGCCGCCTTTCTGACGGAAAGCCTGCAGTTTCTTTACATAATGACTTCAGAATACATTGCATGGGGATCAGAACAGAGGGAAAATTATAACTTGCAGGTACAGTTCCCYGTCAAAGGCTTCTTAGTGACTCCTTTATTTGGATCACTCTCACCGTGTTTCTGATGACACACAAACCTGCGCAGTGCCTTTACCACAGCTGAGGGTTACTCTGGAGCAAAGCCACCTGTGCGTGGGCAGCATTTCAAGTAGCCATGTGCCAAACSACGAATAGAATAAAAACAGGATCCCCTGCCATCTCTTCAGGGTCCCAATAGTTAATCCTAAAGCCTGTTACCTGACACTGAATTTTAGACACTGCTTGCAAGCAACTCACAACTTCAGGAGTAGGTAAACTATCATTTATTTCTTCTTTAGGTGTCCCTGTTGAGTGATATTCTCAAGGAATTGTTATGGGCGTACAAGGATCCAGGCTATGTAGGTTCTTCTCAGACAATGTTGTTCTTGCAGTCAGTGAAATGGTCAAGAGCTGCTGCAAGTGCTGCCTGGTAGCACTTGGAATGGCAAACCTTTTTCTATTAGTGAGGGCAGGGAAAGGCCCTGAGAGCAGAGGTTTAGAAATGCAGTAACCACACCAGGCAGCTTCCTACAATGGTTCTAAAGATGCTAAGAAAGAAAAACTTTTCTGTTCTTGAATCCAATAGATGCTCAGGGGTGAACCAGGGCAAAATGCTCCCTGGGTCTTAAAAACAAAGATATGAGAGTCAAACTGCCCCACTCATTGCATGCTACACCATTTGCTCACTTCACCTAACTTTAGCCATGTAAATATTAGGATAGTTTAAATGTTTTTAAATCTAGTTTACAGCCAGCCCTCAGGGGAAAAAGCAAGACCTCTCTAGAATGCAATTTTCCTGTCCTGTGGCTGCTGTCTCAGGTAACCAGGATAAATTGCCTCTGGGAATTATCTGCTTCTTTTCAGCCTAGATGGCTGCCAGACACCAGGGCTGACCTGTGTGAAAGGAAGGGCTGGGTAGCTGTGAGGTGTGTGAGGGGAAATGGTGCCCAGCAAACACAGGCTGGAGATTCCAGGAGCCCCAGGAAGTGCAAGGTTATGAGGGGACTCTGCCTGGTTCCTGGCTGTATCCCTAGGACTGCTTCCTGAGCCAGGAAGGACAGGCTGCCTCTGGCTGTTGAGGACCCACAGCCACAGACCTGACAGACTCCAGACAAATGGGAAAGTCATCAACTCCTGTCTCCCACAAACTGCCTCATAAGAACCATTTGCTGCAAACATACAGCGATAAGCATCTTCTCCTTTTAATTTCATCACCATCATTAATTAAAATTTACATCAATCTCTCTGTTAGTCTGTCATAAAAGCCAAACTTACAACTTTTAAATAGCACCACAACATGAGATTTGCTCTACTCTTCTGGAAATCAAAGTCTTCTGAGTCTTATTAATAGTCAATGTTAATGGTCAACTTTTTAAAAGGTTAAGAATGTAAGCTGCTTGTTAACTGTAACAACTGAAAACAAAACAAAGAAAATAATGCCTTTTTCCTGAGTACGAAATTATTTTGCAATATTTCAATTTCCTAACTTGAAATTCCTGTTCAATCATTATCATGCAGAAGTGGACTAATACCAGGAAAACCTGTAGTTATCCTTCCCACATCACGTTTCTAAAAGTCTGAGTTCAGATTTACAACAAAATACCAAGCATTTAAAGTCTCATGAAACTTTGAAACGGGTTGTGGTTTTTCACAATTATTTTGCCACAGATAATAATTTAAGTTTTAGAAAATAATTAAATTTAAAACTCCCCCCATATTAAAGTCGCAAAATTGCCATAGACACCTAGCTGTGTTTTTAATCACTGGGATATAAAGCTTCAGGAAGAAAGAGAGAGCAGAAGCAAGGAAGCGGAATGGCAGATATATTCGCAGGAACTGCATACATGTCTAGATTGATAAATATATCTGCCTGCATAGGCATTTATCTAACAAAAAGAAACAGAGATAAAATGTGAAAATAGAAACAGTAATTGTAAATAACAGCCTCTATTGCTCTTGTTTCTTTCTAAAATTAGTCAATTTGATTTCTGAGGTCTTGATCTACATTTTGTATTGCAGGCGATTTATTCCAAAAACAAGAAGTCAAAGCATCTACAAAACTTCAGTCTATTAACCTCGGGACTGGCAGCTTATTGAAAGTCACAGGTTGAGTATTCCAATTATCAGCCAAGGAGATAGAAAGAAACAAATTAAACATTGTGGCAAACAACAAGAGTCTTGTGACCCAGTGCATGCAGCTAGATCTTGTTTTGTTGTCTAGTCCTTATTATTTTGGAACACAGTCCTCAAAGGGCTGTAGATTGAGAATACTGTGCTCTTATTCAGAGATTTTTGGATGTTTGTCTCTGTTATGTAAATCCCTGCACTCATTAGGGATGAAAACTATTAATAGAGATCACAAGGACTCAGAAAATGGCATATTTCTCTTTCTGTACTACTTTAAACTTTGATTTTCTAAATACTAATGCACATTTAAAAAAAACAAAACAACAAACACAAACTTGCAGTACCTTAAATGTGCAGGTGTCCATACCAAAATGCAGCCTGTATTTCCTACCTTACTTCTCACCTGCTCACAAAGGTGATTTTTCATTTCCAACTTCAGACTTTTGTACTACATGGAAATTCTTGCTCTTCAAACCTGTCAGTTCTACAGGCCACATGTCAGACCATACCCTGTTTCATTAGCCAGATAAATTGTAAATATTGACTATTTAATGTCACACAGAGATCAGTTGTTAGATTATACGACAAAATCTCTGGGTGTGGGACAGAAAATAAGTGTGCTTGCATGTGTAAGAGAGAACTTCTAGGAGTTCTGCATTTTACAGCRTCTTGACTGCCTTTTTTACTACTTCCTATTCCTATCATCTACACAATTTTGTACCCACAATCATGCATTTATACATGATTTGCTTTGCATATATCCAAAGACCTTACTGGTGGGACCACAAATGAAGCTACTTCTGCTGAAAAACTGAGTGGCATGAAGAAGCTGGAGCTCCTGCTTCCTCCTGTGCCAGCCTTTGCTCAATCCCAAGCAGTGCACCCTTTGGCCCTTCACAGTGAATTTGTTAAGCTGATGCACTGTGGAGAGAGTGGCATTTTCCTTACAGTGTCAGATTGAGAAGAAACAAATAACCTTAAGATGAAATGGAAAATGGAATTTTCTGCAGAAAAAACTATCCTTACTAACTGGAAGCCACAACTGACATGATACAACTGTACAGAGGCAGCTCCTGTTCCCCACCTGGAACGCAAGCCCCACGAAGTTAGGGACAATTATTACACTGCATACAAATGAGCTGTGGAAAACATTTGTATTACTCCTGAAGTGTGACAATTAAAATGCAGAATAGTATAACAACATATGAAGAGTGTTATAAATGCATAGCACATGAGCACTTTGAGGAAAGTTTTTTTCGTTATTTATCTCTTACTACTATTTCTGAACTTCAGTTCTGATACTAATTTCTTATATCCAATCACATTGCTTAGTGACTCAGGAAGAAATAATGCATATTTCTTAAAATAGCCAAAATCTAAGAAAGCACAAGTTTTCTTGCCTTACCACACCCTAAAAATACAAATAAATGCTGAAAAAGGATTGTTCTGCAAAGCAAATGGAGGAGAAGCCCCCTAATGTGGAACAGCTGCACAGCAAAACAGTAACAAAAGGAGTAATAAGATCTGAATGTCATCTCATAATATGATTCTCTACAGAAACAAAATACTTTATGAATAATAGAACATTCCCATTCAGAATTACAGTCTCATTCTTTTGTATTTTTAACCTCTCTTCTTATGTGATAAGGAAGGTACCCTTGACTGCTTTGTACTTCTATCCTCTTGAAGCTGAAATGCACTGGCACATCCTCTATGAGGCACAGAAGAGATTTCATTAGAAATTCCAGATCCAGGATGCTATGAACTGACATCTCTAGTGTGCATCTCCCTGTCAGTTTACCCTTCCTTAGCACAAAAATAAAAAAAATTCCTGTCAAACACTTATAGACACATGAGTCTCCAGATGGAAAAGAGTATTTTAAAATGGAATCCTCTCCTCAGAAAAGACAATGAGAAACGTGGTTAGTAATGCACAGCTATAATATTCCACATTGATTCTGAGTATTCAAGCCCAGTGGTATTACTCTGAATGTTTCCTTTCTTCCATGCAAATACTTAGAGTAGCTGCTTAAGTATAAAGAAATTTATCTATAGGCCCACCAGAATATTTATGAACAAATAAAACTTTGTGAAAGTACTCAGGAGTAGAATTACACATTGGTGATGTCCATAACACCCAGGAAATACATCATGATGGCCATTGAATAAGCTTCTAGTTCCCTAATTCTTAGTATACAAAAATAAGTAGTTATTTGTTTATTGAATATCCTTCACTCTGGTACAAAGACAACTTATGTTCCCCAATCAATGCTTTTGGCTTTAAAATATGTTATGGCCAGAACATAAACAAGAAGCTGCTTCCAGCAGCAGCTGGGCTTCCTTCCACGCTGAGCAGTGTTGAGAGTGGTCCACCTTGTCTCTCGGAAAACAAACCTGCTCCACCTACACGTACAGGCACAACTGTCAGTCACAGGAAGACAGGACAGTTCTGTCATTACAATTATTTAAATATTTTAAAGAACTGGAAAGTGAAATTTTCTTTTAAGGGAAAATTCTGGAAGTCCACCATTTATTTTCACCTTGAATAGACGAAAATGGAAGTTACCCCAAAATAAAATATTGAGAGTTTTTAAATTTTAAAATAAAAATACAAACTTGATGGAATGATTGAAAAATGTAATCAAGCCAGATGTTACATGATCAGAACCCCATTTTTAAACGTAAATGATTTGCAGTATGACATGGTAAAAACATCTGTGCTTTTTAAATATTGTGGTCTGAAGACAAATCTATATGCAGTCAAGTTTTTTGAATTAAAATGCTTAGATAAGGGTTAATACTAAATTCGTAACGGAATCCTTACTCTTCAGGATTATATATTGTTCCTAGCAGTTTCATCTAGAAGATAGATGGCACTTTGCATTCACAAAATACCATGCAAAGCATTAATCACATAATCTTCACTGTCTGCTCTGTAATACATATCAGTAAAACCATTTCACAGAGAGAAACTGAGAAGCCAGACAGGTCGACCACAAGCAAAGCTGCCATTTATGCTTAAGTCTTTCTAATTCCACTCTTGACCCTCTGCACTGCCTGGGCTCTGCATAGCCTTCTCAGCAACACGTCTGCAACTTCTCAGCACTTACAGGCTCATTTCCAGGTAGTTTTGCTTATTCCAGAATAAAATACTTGATAACAGAAACTCAGCTAACCAGAGGTGCCAGAAAGGTGCTCTGCCCAGCCCAGGAGCAGCACAGCACCCACCTGGCCAGCCAGCTGAACCACCCAGGCGTTCCCTTCTGCCAAAGGTACAACCTAGGGCCAGGTTTCAAATACCTGTAGCCCAAGGACTAGTTTGGAGCAACACTGCTGGGTGACCTTGGTCCAGCTTTACTGAGAAAACTGTTGCTTGAACTGGGATAGAGAACGTGAGATAAAGCCCTGCAAGATAAGGAGAATAAAAAGAATAAAGTGTAATTGTTGAGTTGATGATCATTAGATACGCAGACAAAAGTATTGAATTGAAAATATATAAAACTACAAGAAATAAAAATCAAAAAAGCAGAAGATTGAACTCAGTAATACTGAGGATCAGCCTCTTTGAAGAGAAAACAGAGGTCAACACTTCCCCTGCCCTCCTGCTTGGCCACCAGAAACTCTTTGGCATCTCCTTGGTGGTGGTGAGCATACTAATGCTAAATACACAATGCTGTACTTATTCATATGGACATATAAATACATCTATAACTTCATGAAGTGCTGAAGGATGTTTGGYTCGAGGTGTGAGAGCAAAGCAAGATATTTCACTAATGGATTTGAGCAGGTACAAAGAATTTATGAAGAATTCTMCTTGGTAAGACAGTGAGGATGCCAGAGTATTAGAGGTCTGCAGCGTAACATCTAAAACCAGTGTGATCTCCATCTCTTCACATCCAGATATGATTTAAAATGCAATTTATTTCATTACTGTTCTCCTAGGCATAGTAGTGATTACTTTTTGTGCCAAGACTTCAGATCCAGAACTAAAGTAAACAGGATGATCTTCCAGTCAAGAACAAGACACAACACATTTTCTCTGACACTTAGATGTGGGTTTCTCAAGATGACACACAAACTATCTAAACATTTTTTTAAATTCCCTTTTCAAAAGCCAGTTTGGTGAAAACTAGCTGAACTAACAGAATGCAAACGGATAACACATGACACAGATCTGAACTCAAAGCCTAAGATGATGAATTTCTAGAACCAATCTCAATGAAATTTAATTTCACTCCATAATTTGGGGCTCTCTTTCAGCAATAATAACCCAYAGCTTACTATACTTCCCTAGTAGGAATATTGGGTCTCAAGGCTGACTTCAAAGAGCTAGGGAATGACTACACAGAAATGGGAAGAGGGCCAAAAAGCAATTAATTTTTGTTCTACCATTTCATTATATTTACACATACATGGAAATACACAGCCAAATATCATTCCAAGGTTTTCTTTAATCAGGCTAAACAAGCAATGCTCAGCAGATGTCTGGTGGGCAGCAGTCAATGAAAAGCTATGTTTTGGACTGTGGCTTTCTCGACTGCCCCAGATCATTTGATTTCTCTTACCACACTTGTATTCCCAACAGCGGAATCCCTGCATCCTACAGAAGTACAGGTCTCTCAACTACTGCTGGATTCTGTTGTCTCAGACTGAGCTTTCTAATTAGTGCTTGACTATGGGTTTGGTTTGTTGGAGTTTGGGGTTTTTTTGCAAATTTGGGTGTTTTCCACCATTCTTACAATTTTCTGAGAGTTCTCCAAAGTCACTGGAAAGGTTTTCAATGAATTGTCTAAGTTTCAGSCCAGGTCCTATGGAGCTTTTTTGACTAAAGCATAGCACAGCTCCAAGCAGCAGATGAAGAACAGACAGTGATAGATTTCCTGTAGGGAATTGTAYGTATTGATTTGAGGGGCAGGGGAGAGAATATCTCAAATAGCTCCTGAAATCCTGTGACTTTAGATGATCAAGCAGATAATGTGTCACAAAATGGGAGTATGAATAATATGCATATAACAAACAACAACTCAGCTGTTCATTATATCTCCCTGAAGYGAGACAGTGCAATCTGAATAACAAAGTTGAGCACATCGTGTAAAATATAAATGAGACAAACTATTTTTAAAAAGTACATTTCACATTTCAAAGATATATCTAAGTAACCTATTTCCTCCTATGTACCTAACACTTCACTAACTGTAATAGCAGCAACATCAACTAGACTGATCACATTTACAGGATATATGTTTCCAAGAAAAATTCCAGCCAGTTTGGGTGCCAGTAGCTGTCCATTTCAATTGGCTAAATAAGCAAAATCAAACTTTTGTTTAAATACTACAGAGGCCAAATTTTAAATAGCTTCAACCTGGTAGGTTTCTGGAAGTAGGAACTTCATATGAAATCCAGTTATATAATATATTTTTATATATATATWTTTGATTGCCACTTCTAAGGACCAAAAGAGAGTGAGTAATTCATTCAAYTGTACTCACCATTAACTTATGGTATCTGGTACCTCCCTATTAGGAATTAAAACTATTGTCTCCAGCAAACTTGACTATAGCAACATTGTGAGTCAAACTTATACCATGAAATCTATTTTGAGAAACACTTATGTAATTTATAGGGCTCATTTCAAGGCATGTCAGACTCCTACATTTTGCCAAGTGCTGTGCCCAACTTTTCTGGAAGTCAGTGTCCAACCTTTCTTCTTCCAGGTTCCCCAAAATTTAATCAGTTTTGGTTTAATCTAAGACAGTATTTTTCCCATTATAAAAAACAGGTTGATTATTCCACCTTTTGGGGCCCTATAATTTGGTGGTTTTAAACTGTTTCATTCTTACTTAATTGCTTTCAGGCAGACTTTAGAAGGAACTCAGGGTCTAACCATCTCTCACATATGGAAAACCCCTGCTCTGTCAAAAGGCCACCAAAAATGCAGCCTTTTCATTTTGCACCCAACTAATCCACACACAGAAACCGTATTTAAGGAATTGACATTCTTATGAACATCCTTTGTGAACTTAGCTTCCCACTGGCATCTCCTGAGTGATAATTCATGGCTCAAGATATACTTCACMATACTGTCCTAAATAGTGTTAAATTGGTATTCTCTGCTCCACTGGGCAATCTATCTAGATGTGTAAAGAAAAATCAAGACAGTCACAATTATTTATGGTTGACAGACACTGGCAACAAGAAATTGCACAATAACTCTTGGAAAGCTCTATAGCTTGTTTGAACAATAAAAAGATGAAGTTTCATAGCAAATTGGTTATTATGATTAAAAGGAAATAACAACCACCCCAAGCCAAACAAGTACCTCGGCAATCAAATGTCACTTAAATTGCTTCAATCATTTGACATATCTTTAATGTGTAATACATATTAATATAACAAATGAGGAGTACCACTGAGACTTCAGAGGACAGAACTACAGTACAGCCAGAGAAAAATCAACTTAAAATGAATTTAGATCATGGAATCRATATCTAGGGATTAACTAAGGATCACTGAATCCTTCATTATTGATCCAACAAAAATCTCATCCTTTTACTATGCTACACACAATTACTTGTTATTTTTACAAATTCACACATAAGAATCAACAAACTGTGTACTGATTAAAATTCAGTGCTGAATATATTACATAAGGAATTAAAGTAATCTCAAAAAATGAGAGCATGTTACAAAATTCATAGGCTTCATGCTCTTAACTGGAGATATGAAATGCATGCTTGCTTCCTTGTCATTTCAGTCTTTCTGGGAGCTTGATGCTAATTGGACCTYTGTATCTTCTCCTAACAGAAGGAGACTTTAAAATGAAAATTACTCAGAGAAACTGTATGAAAAAAAATTCACTCTATATTTCCACTTTATAAAGACAGCTGGCTTGACTGTTTTCTGCTAAACCCCATATAAACAGACTACATTGTGTTTGTGTAGTTCAATCTCTCTCAACGACTCACTGCATTACATACAAAGAACACTGCCACTCCAATCATACTGCTAATAAATTATATCATGCTAGAATATGCTTTTTCTCTCAGTTTTGCACCTCACCCTAAAAAATATTAAATGGGGTAAGACAGGTAGACAAGATTTTTTTTTTCCTGACAACAGCATTAAACAAATGCTGCTCCCCATGAACAAGCTCCATCTCTGTGGAGTGAGCAGCTTTCCAGTGCCAAAGGAAGGTCCAGTCTGGCATTCAGGTCTCCAARGCCCTGCCTGAAAAACCCAGGGCACAGTTGAGATAAATCCACCTCAAAGCTTTCAAGTCATGGAGACTTCATTAATTAGCCCCAGTTTGACAAAAAACATAATAACAGATATTAATCTAAAAATCTACTGCACAGGAATAACAAGTGCCTTATAAAGCTATATCCAACTGGTTTTGAAGAGGAATCTCCCAAAATGWCCAAACTATTTGTTATCTATATTTAAAATAATAATTATTGCTATTTTATTCATATCAGATTCCCACAGGGATTTGGACAATGAATGAGCATGTTTTAATCTCCCATTTTTGCATCAGTAGGACCAATGGAAGTCAAGACTGTGCTACATTTACGGTTAACTCCATAGTCTCAGCCAGAAAGAGAGAACACTTTTATGYCTATTTTATATTTGTTTGTTTTCATAAATGCAAACAGAAATCTGTTGAYATGTAACAAATTTCAGACAAAATTGCATGGAGACCCACTAGCTGTGAAGTTCATACAAAAATATTTGCACCAGAAGTACCTAACGAAAAAAAACCCCTCAAACAACACAGGAAGGTTTACCTCATAAATATTCCCAGCACAGTCATATATATAGGGTTTAAGTTTATAAGTAGATGCAATCCCAGAGCATGCAGTCACACAAYAGAATGTGCTGGAATAAAAGAGAAAAAAAAGGAAAAACTAAAAAATCCAAACAAACAAACAAACACCATCCCAACSCCCTCCCAAAACCAAACAGAAAGAAGCTAAGAAAAACAAAAGAGAGAGAAAACACTAAGTCCAAGAAGTCAGAATAATTTTTGGACAGTGGAATTTTCTAACACTTTATCTGTTAGAACAGAAAGAATTAGGAACGTTCCAAGTGTGCAGAATAATGTCATGCCACAACATGGAAATCATATAAAATATAAAATTAAAGTGCTTTATAGCTAATTATAAAAAAYGGTAAATTAAATTAGGCAGTTAGGAGATCCAAATACTCCCACTATCCTGCTAAATTATCATGCCTTATATCCAGAAATCAGCCTCCAAAGCTTCTCAAATCTCACCTTGCGAGGCTCAGTTCCCAAAGGATGCCTATAAATACAGCCCTGCTTGACAAGCTTTCCACTCAAATAAAAAAGCTGTTGCATTGCAAGTAAATTTAATTTCTAAAATTTCATTCCCTAGCACAATCCCTCTATCTTTTAAACTTTGAAAGAAAGACAAAGAAAAAATAAATCATTTTGGGGAGGCAGTAAAACAATATAGTTTATAATTTTCCTTTTCCTGACCTTTGAATGTGTGCGGTTCTCTCTGAACTTACTCCAGCGGGCTGTGCAGTGCTTGGCATTTTTCAATTTGAAGCAGTAATGAAGGAGTGTAACTATGACTAATGTGCAGCACTTGTTTTGCTCTCYTCTGTCATTTCCTTCCATCCTGAACGGGAAGATCTACCCTGCATTTTAACAGGACACGCTGAGGCCTTGCAGCACTCCCTGTGCCACTGACTCCAGCCCCGCTGGAACAAGCTGCAGGGAGATCCACCAAGGAAATTGGGCTGTTCTGCAGTCCCGGGAAAGCCACTGCCACACAGAAAGGAGCAAACKCAGGCACATCGCAGGGACAGGCCACAAGAGCTGTTAACTTCACCTATTTTTCTTTTGTATTGCTTTTCCATAATGCATCTTTAATGTATCACAAAAGGTATAACATTTTCCAAGTCAATTTTCCGTGGAGGTGAAGGGCTGAATCCTTAACAGAGTGAAAATGCAGAAACTTGGAAACCTGCRCCAGTGTATTCCAACAGAAGGTCCCCTTCAATAGCTGAATTATCCCTGTAATCTGTATTTCTTTACTACAGAAGGCGAGTGTAGCAAATCACAGCACATAAGTTATTTCTGTTGGGTTCCTTCTGGAGGTTTCTCCATATTGGTGCCAGCAGGGTATACTGGGAAAAATTTATAAATTTAATCATACATTATCATGCCAAATGAGCCCTCTTCATAAAGGGTGGGCTAAAGGAAGTGAAATTATAGCAATATTTGAGTTTCTCTTACCACAGAAAGAAGAGCCCCTTAACTAAGAACATTTTTCCCCCCACAGTTGGAAAGCAATCCTTAGTTCAGACTGCTTTCTATATTAGCTCCATATTTTCACTGAAATCAACTGAGAATGTATCTCACTAAATAAACATTTCTAAAATTCAAGAGTATTAAATACACTGTGTTTCAAGGCAAACCAAAAGCACTTTCATAGTGATCTGGCCATTGAAATGTTTACTTTCCAAGCACTGACCTTAAATACTGTTAAAATCCAAAACAACAAAATCCAAGATTTTTCTCTGTATGATAACAAMGCTGAATTCCCTTTAAATTATTCACAACATGAAGAAATACGATTAAATAGTTAATGCTCTTAACACACTGTAAATATATTTTAAGGAAGAATTGAGTTCCAAAGGAAAATCCTCACGGTTTCCTCCACCTTGGGCAGTGTGACATTTACCACTTCCAACAAAACAAACTGGGAAAACTTTCAACAGATGTCTAGAAATCATGCACTGCCTACTAATAACAGAAACTTTTTTTTTCCTGAAAAAGTTTTGCAGAAGAGTTGAACACTGCCTATTAGTATTACAAGCCTCTCAAGAGAAACATGAATGAAATCTTGCATCTCATTAGAATTGCATCCTTTTCCCAGAGTATTTGGTCCATTTCTTTTGCCTGATAGTAAAGAAAAAGAACAAGGTCTTTCCCTTAGACTGCAAGTCTTACCTGAATTTTTTATGTGATCTACCTGCTAAGTGTGTGCTCTGGAGGAGCTGTAGTCTCCTGATCTCCTCAGAGAAGGAAGCCCAGGCACTAAACCTGCTCTCTGTCCCTTGCTCTGGGCACCAGCATCTCTTCCCTGCCTTTCCCATCCCCAAACGTCTTGACCTTGAGCAATGGCATCTCATAAACCTTAGCTAGGAATGGTCTCAACATCAAAATTCATAGATATCTCACAGATAATTGGCAGGAGGAGAGGAGGGTGTTGGGGATAACATCACACTGAGAGGGAGGCTGGGAACACTCAGCAGCCGCAGCCTCCGAGAGCCGCTGGGGCTGCTCAGCTGCACAACTCCCGGGCACATTTGGGATGCCAGAGACAAGGACAGGGTGTGTGCACCATGTGCTATTCCATCCATGATCAGACAGCTGCTCTAAGTACACAATTTAGGGTTCAGACTGCAAACAGGGGTAGAGGGAGACACAAATGTGAATCAGAGAAGGACCTTTCCCTCCACCGCACACATTCTGGTTTGGGGAGAAGCCAACACCAGTGCCTAGAGGGCTGTGACTACCCTGGAAAGCCTGAAGATCTACAGAGAAATGCCCAGAACCACTGGAGAATGGGAACGTTCATATTTTCTGAGAAAACAGGTGCGTGAGCAGGCAAACTGCTGCAATAGTCCCCTTCTGAGAAAGGGATACATCTTCCCCCAAGCACTCAAAGCTACAGTAGCTCCCTAATTARGACTGTTAGAAAAGAAACAGACCACGCTCATTCCCTCTATTATTTCCCTTGAAATGACACATAACTGAGAGAAATTTCTAAAACTCAAACCATTACCCACATCTGCCAGGGCCCCTGTTTGGTCACTGATGCTTGTTTTGAAGGCTACATTACAGAGGTGACAATATTTGCATGGCTCTTGACACCTCGTTTTATCATGACTGGATGTCACACAGTACTGTATYGCCTACCTTCCTGCACACTGCCAAAAAAGAGCACCCTGCATTTTGCAGCAGTATTGAACAAGTATCTCTGAGCAGACCAGACACTCTCTGGCCTCTGCAGTCAGAGCAGCTCCCCCAGCCACRTCAGCTCTTCAACCCACAGTGCTTGGGAACAGGAAAACTGTTTTATTTCAGCAGGGAGGATATTACAGTCTCTAATACTATTACCCAAAAGAGGTTTACTAGTGGGAATCAACATCTTGTCGTATTTGCAGAGGCTTTTCTCATCCCCTATCTCATTTCCCTCTGGGCTCCCATTAAATTAATATATTAACCCAACGTTGTGTCAGTGGTACTGAAAATAACCCCTGAGTGCAACCTATTAATGTTATGGTGCACTGCAGGGAACCTTGCTGAGAGAGATGACCATAACAGCTGCCCTTCATTTGGGATAGTTGTGGGGGATCAYTGAGCTCACTTACAGACTCAGGAGGAAAAAAACGCAACAGGTTCCAGCCCTGGAACACAGCTATGTCTCTACACAAATAAAAACTAGTTTTCTGAATATMATTTGATTCAAGTTTGTGGTCACACAATTTAAAGAGAGAGAGAGGTCAGAAACAGATTAAAAGAAAAGTGCAACCCAGCCCARCTTCAGTGACCCTGAGATAAATTGAAAATTTGGGGTCGTGGTGGCGYGAGCAGCAAAATTTTTTCTGGCTGATTCCTTCAGTGCATGGCTGGCACATTTTTTTTCTCTGAGTAATCTGCAATGGATCAAAGGATCCATTGGATCAAGCACCAGACTTCTAACTGAGATAACCCCTGGAGATYCTAAAGTTTGAAAAAAAATTTCTCTCAAGACTACAAGACTGCGTTACCTACACACTCCATTTATACAGCAATTCCAGAGCACTGCATTTATGGGCAGAATTGTCGTATCAGCAGAAGTAACTGGTAATAAAAGCTTTAAATTTTGCTTTGGATGCTCCAGATTCTGTACTTGAACATTCTAGAGTCTCCAATAATATTTTTAATTGCTTTTATTCTGGAAAAAGTCCAGATGCTTCCAGGACTGGTTATTATCTTCTCAATATAAAAAACTAACATCTTGTCAATAAGTAATTACCCAGCTTTAGTAATAGAGCAGCATGGGAGAGGCAGAGGGAAGAGAGAAGGTGTCTTGGCTAAAGTGCAGAGCAGAGACACTGGAGAGGAGCAGCAGATACCACATGACACCATCTCCTCATCCCACACACAGCTTCCCTTGGCTCCATGGGCAATTCCCAGCTCCATAGGGATGGTGCAACAGGACCTTCAATAATAACTGGGGAGTCCAGAGATACTGCACTGGTTTAGACRAAGGGCTCTTCACCCTTTCAGTCAGGACTGTAGCTCATCCCTAAGCATCCACACAGCATCTTGCTTATCCATAATTTTATGATACATCTCCTTTGAGTTTCTGCCTAACAGGGAGAAGAATATACTTTACCACTCTTTTTGAGCAGCAAATTATGCTTTCTGTGCTCAGACTAAAATCCTTTATTATAATTTTTCCAACATTCTGAGGAGCCTGCCAGGAGATATTTAGAAGAATAATAAATCTTATTGGTGCCAGGGATGTGGGAGAAGGGCTCAGGACTAATGCAAAGATCTGTTTTATGAGTGTCATCTGTTCCCGTTCTGCCAAGGGAAGAATGGCATATTGAAATTACTCTGCTGTAGGCAAAAAYAGCAAGGACAGCACATTATCCTCTGCTGGCACCCAGGGAGAAAAAAAAAGAAAAACATGAAAAACACATTGAGGCCAGTATTGGGAAATACAGTGGATAATGTGGTGAAAGTTAAAATATTAAGGTACTCAGTTACTGAAGCAGCGAAAATTCCAGGGAGCTTCATACAGTAGCCTGCTGTTCCTGCTTTCTTTTTTCTTTCTTTTTTGTGGTAAAAAAGATTTTCAGTGGCATTTCAGCAAATAAGCATGATATCCTGTAAGCAGGAGGGTGGAAGACACACACTAATGAAAGCAAAATGGCTCTCAATTCAATGTCTGCTAACAGAGGCAAAGGAGCTGGCACAGCTGAAGGAACCAACACATATCAACTGTCCACAGAAGGACATAATGAGCTTGGGAAGAATTTATTGCAAAATTAAAGAGATCTTGCACATCTTGGCAAAGAAATCACAATGAGGGCAGCTACTTCTTTCTATGATACATGGAAGAATGTCTAGAAGATGTGAACATTTAAATCTGCAGTGGGGAGGATAGAATAAAGTTGAAAATAGAGGAATTTTACTTCTGTTTATCAGGTTTTGGTCAGCATGTACAACACCTATATTGATGATGTTCATTTACAATGAGCAGTCACGCATCAGTGACCACTGAGCTCCTTAAAATTTCTTCTGCCAAGGGAGGGTGCTGAAGGCTTTAGATAAAAATCTTAAATGACRTCAGTGGTAATGGGCTACAGGAACCTAAAGAAGAAAATACGTGAACAYAACAATCTTGAGATATATATATAGAACTACTGCAAAGGGGAGACACTGTTGTTGGTGTGTCTGGCCAGAAAACATAATGAACTTAAACTGTAGCACAAAGGGACCACTAGAGAAAAGRAAATCTTTCTTTTGGAGGATGCCAAGTTCGTCTCCGGGGCAGATGTTTCCAAAGAGACTGTGGGATCTTGCAGTGGTGACAAGGGCAAGGGTGACATGCCCTGGGACAGAGAACAGATTAGACAACACCTGAAAGTCTCTTTTGAAGGTTTAATGTAATTCTGGCACAAGAACACGTTTCAGTCATCATGATGGGGAAGCTGCAATATTTGATAAAGCTGTAGCAAATGGTTCCTACACCAAATTGGGGAGTGCATGAGTTCTGGATAACAGCAGATGCCAAGGAGAAGCAGAACTCCAAGGAAAGATGTTCCATTTTCCATTGAACAATTATAACAATTTAGAGTCACTGGCTATAAAACAGACATTTGTGGCAACGAGGTCCAGTTGGTCTCATCACTGGGCATGTTGTGCACAGAAAGCTGCCAAGACAGCCAATAATGTTATGCCAAGTACAGAGGATAAACTACAGACTGGCACTCCTGAGACTTCCCCATTATTTTATCTAGGATTTTAGTCTTCTATGTTTTTTTTTTTTTTCCCCACAGAGACCCAGAAAAGCTTAAAGTAACAGACTGTTTTCTTCCAAGTGCAAAATTTAGTACACATATTGACATGTTTTCCAAACTTCAAAAAGGTATCATTTCGGTCTGTGGAACAGGGTTGGCTGGTTCTTAGGATAACCACATCAAGTGACCCATCAACAGCAGAGACTCATTTTCAAAGACATAGCTTTCAGCATGGCTTTCATCTCCCGAGGAGGAGAAGAAAGAGTTGTCTTTATTTAAAGATCCTAAACCCAGTGCCAATTACTTCTAAGAATCATCCAGAAAGAATCTCTTCAAACAGAAGCATGGACACACAACAAGTAATATTTCAAGTGAAAATGTCTCCTGTTTTTCTCAAGAAACCCTGAAAACTGGGCAGCTCCATCCATGAAACCCCCAAGATTCACAGGCCACTTTCCCCTGCTCCAATGCTCCACGTACAGCACCATCCCAGCTGCTTTTTTGTGCACCACAGAAGCAGCGCTGCAAGTGCTCCTCATGCAAGCTCATTCAGAGGGGGGAAAAAAAAAAAGCCTGAAATATCAAGGTTTACATGTAACAAAGTAAGAAAAGGAAACAGCAAAGCATAGACAGGTGTCACAAAGTCGCACTCTTAAAACAAAAAAACTCTGGTTTTTTAGCCTGACAAGTAAGTGATGCTTTCACAGACCGAAATGGGATCAAATCCTCAGGCAGCACACTGCAGRAAAGCAGGCACCCTCACCGAGCCATTCTCATTAAAGCACCCTCCCTCAGTCAATGCTAACATTGGAGTTTTTTAAAACAGAGGAAAAAAAATAATCAGGTTTCATTTTCAAGTGACCTTTTTAAAAAATCAGTCCTAAAAAATATTAAMAGCTTTGCTGAATACAACCACTCCAATTTCTGTGCTGATAAAACCACGGGTTGATTATAAACCTTTGTGTTTCTTCGTGTATTAAGGTAGCATTGTGCAATCATCGCTGACCTGGGATGAAAAGACACAAAACAAAAACACACAAGCGTAAACCCACAGCTATCATTATCCATGCAGGCTCAGCGGGCAGAAGCTGGGATATTAGCTGCAATTGTGCAAGGATGAGAGTGGCAGGGACYGTGCCAGATGAGGAGATAATATCACACAATGTCACCCAGCAAAGGGTGAGCGCCGCGCTCGTAGGCAGCCCAGCAGCCACGCTGGTCTCCAGCAGCAACATAATTATATTTCAAATTAGTTTTTGCAACGCAAAAGRGGAAAAATAAGAAAGCTCATCTGATGTGATCATGATACAGGAAGAGACCTGAGTAATATATTTGGGTTTCTGGTCCATTATTATACACAGAAAATGAGGCTGTACAATTCCAGTTCATTTCTGAAGGTTCAGGGTCATCTTATTAGGAACAACATATCTACTGTGAACCTGAAGAAGCAGCATTGATTTGAATCTAAGCATTTACCTCAGGTTTAGGATCCCTCTTTTCCTGTGCTGTCCTAATGAGCCATGAAAGGAACCTCAGCCCAACCATGGCTGAAATGGGCCTTCTCCCTGTGCTGTTGTTTTGACACCAGCAACACGGAGGGAACAAATTTCCAGCTTAGTGGTTTTCAGGAAGTACTGGAAACCAGTAAGAGGATGTGGGAACACCAGAGCTGATTTGCTGCAGCAAAATGCTTAGCAGAGGCACAAACCAGGCCTGACACCTCCATGGAATTACAGRACCAGACAGGTTTTGTGCTTTGTCTCATTTCCTTCTGCATTGTCCAAAAATGTATAAAAGGTGGCAGCACAGGTGTTGCCAAACCTGGAGTTCTGGACCAGTTCACATGAGCTAATATGACATAGGCTTCTCAGCGACAGAAATAATGTCCAACTAAACAGTRTATCCTCACAATTCTTCTGGTTTTACTGAATTCATTACAAAAGCAGAGCCATTTGGAGGATTCTTTTTAAGTAACACACTTTGAAATTATCATTGTTATATTCCTTTGTATTTTAATCGATTTCCTGCTTCTTGTTTGGTGTTTTGGTGGAAAGAAAAGGCCTGTCCTACTAAAGAAACCCAGGAACTGAGTCAATAAGCCACTATTATGGGTGAGACCTGAAGCAAAGGCATTCGGTATCTCCATGTCATTTGGACTAAATGTAGGAAGCAGTTATAAAGCAGAATAATTGAAACAGCACTGATTCATCCACCCAAGCACAAACCTTGGGGAAAGCTAGGAATCAGCCTATATAGACAGGAATGTTTTGCTAGATATTACTGTTGAGACATGTATGTATGTAGAAAGCAGAAAGAACAGAAGCACCTTAAACCTTTGAAGTACTAACAGAGAGAAACATCCCAAAAGTTATGCATTAGGAACAGAACCAGAAAATTTGCCCTGTGAGACTAGAAACAGAGCCTTTGACTAAAGCACTAACCAAGAAAGGCTTGGCTTCACAGAAAAGTAGCCTTGTTATCTGCTGTCTAATGTGTCTGGAGAAATGGGTCACAGGGTGCTTTCTTTGTGAATAAACTTGGTGGCTGCAAAGAAATCCAGTCTGGGTCATCAGCTTCTCCTCCCTGGGGAAACAGCCTGCTAGGCTCCAGATGCTGGCTACCTTCTCAGCAATTGTACTGATTTATGCCTCCAGTTAATTTTAAGCCCAGGCATTGTGTTTAAGTACCTCATTGCATAATGACAACTGCATGAGGTAAAGGAGAAAACTACATTTTCACAAGTAATTTCCTCCCAGTTTTGTAGCAAGTTGTTATCGGTACTAGTGCAGAATGCCACCTTTGTGCACGAATGCAAGCTACAAGGCAATGGAGYCTTTTAAAACTTAGGGGGTTTTATTTAGCAGGACCTGGCAAGCTCTGGTCCTACTGAGCTCATTGGCAAATCTGCTGCTTCCTGTAGGACCTGGGTCAGACCTGTGCTCATGAATCCCATCACACAAACAAGCTCTGCAGAATAACAACACAAGGCTGGCAGCTCAGGGGCACCATGGGGCCAGTGGGGGCAGAAGGCTTTATTTCATTTCATTTTTGAAGAGATCATCCTGTCTCCTTCTTTCTGCTTCCATTCTTTTCCTATCTGACCAGAACCTTTCTGTCCATTCATTCTCTATTCTCCCCCATCTATTTCTCTGCTGTCATCTGTCAATATTTTCCCATTCTAGACCCCCCACCCACCCTCTCATCTCACTGTTTATTCTTTTAAAGAAGCACTAATTCAAGGGTGAAAAGACAAAGGAAGAAGAAAGGAAAAGAGACAGAAGAAAGCTGAAGATTGCTGCTACTGCAGTTTGTAACTCACTTCCATGGCTCCCCCTGAATCTTGCAACGTTTTCCAGCTACCAAGGAGTCACAGTAAAATATAACCCCTGATTATGAGGGTGAGAAAAGCAAGTGGCACAGAAAACTTGGTAATTCTCATCTAAGGGCTGCAACTACCTATTGGCAGCAGGACTGCAGTGACAGAGGCTGTGATTTAGGGTCCTTACCAGAATCTACACGGGTGTTATACCAACTAATAAAGAGTTGCAACAGAGATGTGCTAATTATATTTTTCCGCTTCAGTGTGTACTGAACATTGTAAACGATCATTTTGTGTCATTATTTTAATGATATATTATGTTGATAATACAATCTGGGTTAATTCCCAAAAGCGAAATCTATGGAGAAAATGCTACTCCGATATATTTTAAATGTGATTTCTCGTTAACCCTAAACCAGAAACSACTACAGTCCCAGCTCCAAGGAAAGCATTCATTTATCACAAAAGGTAGCAACTACAATTATTATGAAAACAGTTGTCACAAACCAATTGTCATCTCTGTTATTTTAGTAGGGGAAAAAAAAAAACCCCAAGAGATAAACCCAGTGTTTTGTATAGTAAGGCCCATAATTAAGTGCTTTCTTTTAAGGTGTGTCTCATCTTTTGCTGAGAGAGAGCAGTCAGTCAGAAGTATATTCAGAAAATAGATATATTTTTGTATGCCTGTCTCAAAGGTATSAGGATATTAAAGTGTAACCAAGTAAAGGCAAAATACGTAATTCTGATCGTGCATGTTCCACATCATTGTAAGCAGTATCAGGCACTCCATACTTTAAACAGCTTTTTTTCCACCCCTAGCCTATTAGCCTGCAATTAGTAATAATCATTGTCTCTGAAACTCCACCTGAATCAAGAGACAGGTATTTTCTTCCATATTTAGGCAATGACTCCAACCCAACCCTGGATGTGAAGGACAAATCACACAGGTATTTGTTTACTACTTTATAGTTCATTGTCAGGGCATGGAGCCATCTGTGGCCTCCCTGACCACCAAGTATTTCACCGAGGACAAGATTAAGTGTTTATTAGCCTATCAGAGTGTCACATTTTCTTCAGCTAGGTGGTTTTACCTACCTTGCTCTTATGTATTCGTGGTTAATATCCACGTATCTCTCTAAAAGCAGTTTACAGATTGTTTGCAAGATTTAAGCTTTTAACATGCTTGAMAGTCACTAAAAAGAAGCGCTAAAATTCTAGGTGTTTGAATGGTCCTCTAGACATATGTATAATGCCAAGAGTCTGACTTTTTCTTCCCTAACACTCCTGAAATCAGGAATGACCACCTTGAGTAACAGAGGGGTCTGCTAATAGAGGATATGCCAATAACAGAAATGAACGAACTCTGGGATCTTTGGCATCTTCCTCTGGCTCCTGCAGAGGCAGCTGTGGGAGCACTGATCTCCTGCAGATTGGCAGAATAATCTCTCTGCTGAACCCCACACACCTTCTGTGCCAACTACTTGTTAACAGAGCCCAAACAGATTCATTCAGTGTTTATCAAACCATGGAAAACAATGGTTTTCCCCAGAGAGAGGCAGAAGAATTCAAAAGGATCACAAAGCATTGACATTAACCACTGCTGGCAGAGCTCTCAGGGGCAGGGAATGAGTCTTTGCTACTGCAGCCACTAATCACTGGGTGCAGGTTCTTGTCCCCAGCCCCGGAGGAACAGCTGCTCCCAGCAGTTACAGGCAGCCAAAACAGTTTGAAAAACAATGGATTTTAGAAATTCAACACATTGGAGAGTGATTAAGGCATTTGACCATTGCATCAAAGGCAGGGTTTGATTCTCACTTCTGGCTGTCAGGAGCTGACCAAAGCAAAAATAGAAGCTCATCAAGGAGAGAAGCAATCCAAATCCCTTCAATTTATCCTGTGCTGTCCTATTTTTACCCCAAATCTACCCCAGCCTAGGGAAGATGTGAGAACTTGCAGGTTACACAAGCCTGTGTTCTCACAGCGTTGCTGGGTGCTGCGATGGCTATAATTGCGATACACTGAGAACGTTGGCAACCTTCTGCAGATCTCACACTCACACTTCTGCCCAACTGGTGTGATGTGCTTGTGTTATAACAGTTCAATGTGTTGTAACCAAAAGCTGTCAGGAATGCTGGTTCAAATGATTTCTCTCCAAACGCTGTCCTTTGTTTAGGTCTGTACATGCAGCAGAGATGGGGACGGACGCGCAGTGCTGTTCACAGCCTTTCTGGTTCCTTATCGTGACACTGGGGAAACGATCCCATCTGGGTCTCAGCATCCTTAGCTGTCAGTCTGAAACACTAATGTCCTGCCCATTTGGAAATGAAGGACCAAGTGGGTGGCACYTCTCTATAGATAAACGAATTATGTAAATCAGGTAGAGGTTTATGACAGATTCGGTATTCTGGGAGACCTAAGGATCCTGGTGATCCTGGTCATAGCACAGAGCAGTCAGCTGTATTTTCCATCAACTTACTAATGCCTTGAGGCATGAATAAAAAGAAAATGCTTCCCAGCAGCTGCACTTCAGACAGAACAGCAAACATTCTTAGTAACAGATCCTGACTGTAGTGTCCAAACCACGCCGAGTCTGGGAAGGAACTAACAGCAGATGAAATGTCTCCAAGTGAGCCGTGCCTTTTCCATCTCAGAACACGGCTGGACTCACGTGTGTTGCCTGGGGGATGGAAGAGGGGGATTTGTTTGAAGCTCTCTGATCTGTCTGAACTTTTTCTCCCATCAGACTCTTTGACCCCTTGGGAAGCTTCTGCTCTGTCAGGTATGTACCCAAGCCCAAGGGGAAATCAAATGGGCTCACTTACACAGTCATTAGTGGTCCCTACAAAGCTCAAGGGGCTCACGCTTTCTGAGATTTGTAAGATAAATTGGGAAAGAGTTGTAAAATAAAGGAAACAAAGAGTGGAGAAAAGTTGGAAGATGTGATTGAAAAGGTCTACTGGGGGCACCCACTTTTCGCAGCAAACCCAGCAGTCTCTGCTGAGATTATTTGTAAGACAAGAGCCATCAGATCTGAACCATTAGTCCTTTGCAAAGGTTTTCCAATCTGCACCACGTGCGTCACCTCAGTGTTCTCGCTGCAGACAACTCCTTGTCATTTTCTCAACAAACAGTTTCTCTGAAAAAAGCCAGGAGAACAGGCATAACCTATTAGGAAGGGCTGACAACAAATCCCTTATCTTTATTAAGATTCAAATCGTGCTCCACCCCACACTTATCAAATCTATTGATTTCAAGGTAAACAAAACCCTCTGTATAGATTGGCTGTACTTGAATCTTGAATTTAATCTAAGTGTGCAGGTACCATGATTTAAGCAATAGAAAACTGAACCATCACAACGGGCTAGGAAATCACATACAAGAATTTGCATTCAATCAAAATCTATGCTATGTATCTTATTTGCTATATTGTGTCCTTCTATTATTTCTGTAAATTAATTTTAACCCCTCATGAGTCACATAACTAAACAACTCTGAAGCATTTACACATGAAAATCTAGGAAAAAATACTGATGAGTGGATTTGCAATTTGTTTGGGGAAAAAATTGTTATCCACTTCAAGTCATCATTGGAGAAATTGCTTTTCAAATCTATTACATCTCAGGCATACTAAGTGCTCTCTAATGAGTTCAAAAATGTGTAATGACACTGTTAATTCTATGGCTAGCYTGGAATCAAGACTTTTTCTTTTCTTCAAAGGAAAATAGGATTATCAAGTGCACTAGGAGAATTTCCTTAACATGATTGATAGGAAGAAAGAGTAATCACCTTTGAAGTGCCACTACATATAATACCTCTCCAGTGTTCTCTTTCTCCTCCTGACATCCATGAGTAATTGAAAGTAAAGAAGCTGCTTAGTGTGATCAATGAAGCCCAGATGACAGCCCCGTTCCACAGCACCTTCCAGCTCCGCCGGGTGACAACAACGTCATCTTTGATACTTTGGGGTTGACACAGGGCAACGCGTTTGTGAAGTGCCAGACTCCCGTTTGGCAGGAATCACGCTGCCAGGATCACTAATGACTCGCATTAGGTGCTCCTCCGGCAGCACAGAGGGCCTCTCACTTTGTGGGAAATAATGCTGGAAGCTGGGCTGGAAATTGAGCCAGACACTTGCTGAGTCTGGACTCGGTCTCACAAATCCGGGTTTCTGCTGCAGAGGAGCCTCGGGAGCCCAGTTTTGTGGCTGCCCCTGCCCGCAGCACATCAGAGACAGCACCTCTGACCCTGCCCGGGGGAGCAGCTCTGGCAGTGCCACGCAGAGGGGGAACTGCCACGGCCCCCAGTGTGGGATAAACAGACAAAAGATGCTTATATTTCATTAGCCACTAATTCTGGGAGTTGGGAAATTAAACAAAATTGCAGGGCCCAAGTAGACTGGAGTTGACTCACTGCAGGTTTCTGAGGGAATAAATTATCTAAAAAAAAATACCTGTTTGGATTGCTTCACATTTATCCATGTAACACTGTTTTGGTATTAACAGCTTAGATATTTACAGTTAATTAAATTACCATTATATAAGGAAGTAGCAAAACAACTGCCTCTATTTTACTGAATTCTTTGGAAGATATCGGGCTGGTTTGATCTGACTTCTCTAAGGATAATTCCTGTAAAAGATAACCTAAAAAATCAAGAAAATGTGTACAAATTTGGCTTCTATCCTGAGCACCAGGATAAAAAAAATCTGCTACATAGAGAGCATCTCCTAAAAACATAAAATTAAATGCAATTTTATTGAAGTTTCAACAGCTCAGATCGGTTCTATTGTTTCACAGTCTCAGGCACTGAAATTGGAGGTGGTATACCGAGGTTAAATCACAGTAGTGACAGTTTCTTGTGTCAGACACCTGTCAAAATGTAATAAGAAATCCGTGAAAAGAAATAAGATGCCAAAAGCACACCACAACAGGTTTTTTTCATTTTCATACATCATGATTCATAAGTCACAGAAGCTGTATACCTATGAAAACAAGGTGGCAGCTACACGCCAACACTTTTGTTTGGCAGAAAATTAGACTGGGTCAAACCCTAAAGTCCTGCCTGGCCATGCTTGAGGGAGGCTGAGTAATCCCACCCATGGGAATGATTTACACAGGGCAGTGAAAAGTGGCAAATTCGTGCTTCACCTGGCAGAGGAGCAGAGATGGCTAAGCCTGGCCAAATCAACACCCCAACTCAGCACCCCATATCTGCAGGTTCTCCATGGGGCCTTCTGCTTTTCCATGGGCACACACCAGAAATCCAAGCTCCCTTTTTTTTACAAAAAACCCAGCGAGTATCGGACACTGACACCGAACAATGAAGTCATTTCAGGAAAATCAAAGCCATCAAAACTGAGTCATGCCAACATGCTCAGAAAACATATGTAATGTATTTATAGGAGACCTATTAGAGGGTCTGAGGGAAATGGAACAATCACAAAGAGATGGAGAGTTTCCAATCTGCAGATGGACCCATGAGCACAGGAAGGAAATAGGTGCAGGGGTGTAGCACTGGTTTCTTTCTGTAAAACATGATTTTTTTAATATGTGTTCATTGTAATTAAAGTGAAGACTTTCATGCAGATGGGCTGTCTGAATATTATTCAAGTTATCAAATGATGCAGTCACAGAATAACTTGTGTCCCATGCACACCTCTGACCTTGCAAGCCCTCTTTAACAAATTCTACCTTTGCAGCAATAAGCAACCTCTTCCCTCCTACATTACCTATATTTATATGAGAAAACTAATGAAAACGTGGCCAAACCCGTGCATACATTAAGGACAGGCAATATTCATTTCCATGCAAAAATGTCTTTCTTTTCAGAGCCCTGGCAGCTTTTTCTGGTTTGTTTTTAAATAGCCCAATTCTGCAATATTGGACAGAGCTGCATTTGCTTGAAAGTCTGCTTCTCGAAGCTGATTTCTTTAGAACTGTGAATGATACTGTCTGTTCTGAACTACCTTTGCAGAGCTTTGGCTATAACACTCCTACTGGCAGGAAGGGGAGTTTACAGCTGCAGCTTTGCAAGAAACAAATAACATTTTCCTGTGACTATTGATTGCCATCTATTTTTATGACACATCTGTGACTTTCAGTGACTTACACAAGCGTTCTGCATCAATAATATATCTGCTCCAGTTATTTATATATTTACTTGATAAATTAAAAAATACATACTAATAAAACAAGTGCAAGGTTTTCCAGAGAGGAAAATATGAAATGACTACTTTTATAAGAAAGGCCACAGAGCAACACCCAGCAAGAGACCAATTTGCTATCTGTACGTACACATGCAGGCATGTCGCATACATCAATGTATACACGTTCCCTGCCGTGTCCTCCCTCCCCTTTAGGCGAGTCAGTACCCTGACACTTCCTCCCTTGCTAGAAGAGCCACCAGCTGGTCCTTCAAGGCTCCAGCAGATGAGATTCTGGGCCTTAGGCTTGACCCTTACCACAAGCAGTTTGAAAGGGACAAAGTTACCAACAGTGCTCATTTCCCTGAAGCTCTGCATGCCTGTGATATTAGCAGGACTACAGAGACCAGCCACAAAATAAATATTACTATTTACTTTCTATTTTCCTGGCAATTTTTAAACATCTAAAAAAACAATTTAAAAAAAAACCAGTCTGACTATGCTGGATGTGCACACACACAAAGTCAGTGGCACTCCAAAGCTGTTCCCTGCTGCTTGTCTAATGGTAGCTGTGACACAGAGAAACATCCTTTAATCAGAGTTATCTTCAAATCATCTTCCTGTCCTCTGCACTTTATAATTATAACATGCTAGCCAGAAGGAAATGTTAGATTAACTAGCATCCACAACGTGTCTTTGAGCAGAGATTTACAGAGAAAAAAGTCATTTTAAACTGTAAGATATTCCAATCCATTCTCAAAAGTTTTCTGCAGAACATGAGCGGAAGTGCAAAGAGAATAGCCAGAACTATTCCTACAGACTGCTAATGTCAAAGATGATAAAAATACAAGTTGTGTATTCTAGAGGAAGAAAGATGCTGCCTCAGCACCAGTCTGCCAGCTAACCCTGGAAAACAATTTCTCCATCTGCACCTCCCATTGCAGAGAGATTCCTCATCACCCCCTCTTTGCTCACACGGTTCTCCTTTTATTAAAAGTACTTTAAAATCTCCTGAGTGTTTTGAGCCTCTTTGTGAGGCTGGGGATCCACATGATGGGTTGTAATCCTCCAGGAAAGCCTCTTGATCCAGGTCACCACACTGTGCTGCCATAGCACAATGGGTGGCATGGAGTGGAGAGCAGGAACCAGGGGAACATCAAGGACAGAAACCATCAAGCTGTGACTAAATGTGAAACCACAGCCCATCTGAAAGGAATGGGGCATATTTTCTGTAAAACCACGAAGCAAAAGAGTTCAACAGCCAGGCTGCCAAAGGGGAGGAGCAGGAGTCAAAGCCACTGTAGCATTATATGTGTATGTGAGTTGGTTTATATGCTTGTAAAACTGCCCACTCCTTTTCTCCTCTAAAATTAGTCTCTTAAGAGAAGCCTCCTTGTACTGGGTGACCTCAATAGTCTATTAGGAAATCCTTTCATCCTGTGGAAGTGCCTCTGTTTGCCCACTGGCTATGGAAAAAGCATTCTGGATTGAGGTGCCTTAACTCCATGCCCGCTGCCAAGCCAGATGAACCCTGAGCCTAAACATGCTCTTCCATATTCAGGTGATGCTATGGAAACCATTGCTTTTCTCTACAGAGACTCAAAGCTGCAATAAATACGTTCTTTTACGAACTTTCCTTCTTTCAGTTTAGTACCATCAGGAAAATGGATGCTGACGGACTTTGCTCTTGACCTCGGTTCAAGCTCCCTGTGTTTTCCTATTAATCCCAAACAAAGAAGTAAACGCTAAAGGTGGCTTACAAAACACTAATGTCCGGGAAAGAGTGAGGGAAAAAGCTTATATTATCACACTGCTACTCCATAAACAATCAAAGCAACGGACTGGGTTAGATGCTGCCCTTAGCATGTTATAAATCTGGGAGTTTCAGTCTTAAATTCCAAGGCAAATGCTGTTCAGCCAACCCTTGTTTTCTGGCCTTTATCAACTGCAYCTCATCTTCAGTCCTTGATAACACACAGCTATGCAAAACCAGAAGGTGCTGCAACTCAGTCACTGAGTCCTGGCTCCAAAGGCAGGAATCCTTTAATGCAGGACACTTCAAAGACATGGAACAACAAAAGGAGCAGGGGTCATTACTCCTTGGCTCCTTCAGTTTTAGGTTCTGGTTTTGAAGTGCATCTGCCTTTCTAATTGGATAATGGTTCTGCTGCTGTTTTCTTAATCATTTTACGTATATCTATTTACTCAAAACAGATTAAGATGAGAAAACAGGTCACACACCTACAACTTGTGAATAGACACTATCTACCCAAGCACTATTTGCATGCATGCCATGCTGCATCGAAATCAAATGCATGTTCCATGGCATGTAAACGAAATCACTACAACAGAAGAAAAAAAGGAGCTAATTAAAATACAAAGGTGAAAGGCAAAATAAACAGAACAAGCAATGAGCCAGATGACAGTGTTCTTTAGGTCATTACAAGGAGGCTGCTTCTCCATAGTGCTTGGTAGAAGCACCCATCCCTGATAGAGAGATTTCTGTTGTTCTTTGTAAAGGCTTTTGCTTTGATTGGCACTAATCTCACTTTTCAAATGGACAATACCAGGGTCAAATCCATTTTGGACCACTCATATAGCTTGTCTCAATGAATGTGATGGGCAGAAAAATTACAACAGCCTCATGCTTCATCTTCCTAGAGTGCTGCTCACTGTTGCAACAGCTGGATTTTCCCATTGGTTGCTGGGATAAATCGCTTTCAGAAATATTCCTGCTTTTACTGAAAACACAAAGCAATTTTTTTTAATSTTCCTGATGGATAAGAAAAGCCTGAAAATGTATCTCAATGCACCCAAAATGTTCAGAAACTAAAACACAAACAATAATAAGTCCAAGGTTAGTCCTTCTCTTTCTTCTCAATCTCCTTATTAAGTCAATTTTACAATGTTCAAAGGCCAACTCGTGCTTCCCGAGAACCTGAAGGTGGCCATACCCACTACTAAGCCCATTCCATAATAACTTAAAGGAGCTTCCTTTTGCAAAGAAATGTTCGTGTTCTGAGCTAAGAGCTCTCCCTGAGCAAGAGAGGCCATTTCTGTAGTTAACTGGAGGCCCAAGCAACTTCAATATACTGCATATGCTCTCTGTTATCTCTAGAGCTCTGCTTAGGAGCTATGAATTGACTGCACAGCAGGTGCCTCGAGAGGCTGGTACCTGTCTGCTTTCTTTCTTTCCCACAGCAGCAGCCCCTTCCCAGCCCACAGCTGTGTCTGGCACCGAGCACACGGAGCCTGAACCCCAGCTGGGGTCTGTAGGGTGGGCAACAGGCCCAGCCAGTCCCCTAGCCCGCTCCCTCCCACACCGACTGAGGGAAGCTCAGGCTCTTTGCCCGYGTAGATGACTCAGTGCCAACACTGCTCGATGAAAGCTCAGAGTTAAAAACACYGGAGTTCATCTTCCCTTGTGTTACCCATTTGCCTGCAGCCAAGCAGAGAGACTAAAGACACAGTTTCTCTCTTAACTCTTAAATATTTAATCCACACCTTCTACATGATATTCTAGCTTCTAGATACAATCCTGTAAATCACTGAATGTCTGTAAGAAGTTACACTATTCTAGATTTTCTTACATTTCCTTCTGTGGCATATCCACATACAACGTGAAGGCTGATTAAGTTATGCCTTTACATATTCTGACAAGGTCTTCCCACAGTGCTCAGGAATATTTCAGGCAAGAGAAAGAAGCAGTACTGAAACACAGAAACCTGCCAATTCTCACCCCTGCAGATAATCTACCTCAAGTCCATCCTAAATGCTAAATCCTTCAGAAAAACACTTGCAGGATATAATAGTGCAAGAGAGATACAGCCAAGAAGAAAGAAAAAAAAAGTGGCTTTTTTTATCCCAAACAAAACATTTTTGCTTCACTACAAATACACAACTGAAATTAAACGACGTCTTTCCCAAAAGAAAAACACATTACACTGATAAATTAAGTAAATTTCTAAAAGACCTTACCCTGAGAAACCTGAGTCATCACTGGTGACGGCTTCTAGGAGGACATTGCTGCGTCATTTTGTAACCAACACTTTGTTGTCACTGCATTTCACCACAGCTGAATAATAAGGGATTTATGAACTGTGGGCAGGATTCTAAGCAGAATTTGTCAGCAGGACTTTAAGTATGAGCAGAATTGTCAGCAGGATTTTAAGTATCAGAGGTGCAGTTTGCATTGAGGCACCCAGTGAATGAAGGACAAGTGTCCATTTTTCCTTCGATGCATTTAAGGTAGAATGTGGTTCTTTGATCATGCAGACATAGGACTGAGCAGTGTCCTGAGCAGTGCTCTTGCCTACAAAAGATGTGAAGAGACAGGATCATGCTCAGTTTGAGGATAAGGTATGGCTGAGTGCCTGACTGCTCAGGAATTTACAGTGATTTCTAGAATAGTCCTTCCAGGGAATTACCTACCATTTTCCATTGTGAAAYAAAGAATTAGCTGCATTTTCCACTGTTGTTCACTTAGAATTAAGTCCCCTTGTTCCCCAGGATGAAACGCTACCCACATGTAGAATTTTTTTTTGTTTCTTCTCTTTTGTCTTCCTGTTGGACAGAAAATGCCCTCATTGCTAAATGAAACTGGAACTAGATGATCTTTTAGTCCCCCTCCAACCCAAACCATTCTATGATTCTATGATTCTATTTTACAAAAGGACAAAAAAGCCAATGTCACCTGCCAGCTATGGAAAGGAGAACAGAGCCCAGAAACACCCACCTTTCCACATTCTCTCTATCCATTAGACCACTGCAGGTCACACAAGTTTGCTGCCACAAGCTAAATGAGCAACAGCCACCACTGCTCAGAATTAACAAGGTACTAAAGAGCCAGTGAGTATGGGTTCTAGGACAGGATTAAGAATTCCAGGTACAGGTTAGTTTTCACTTATTTCAGCTCTCCTAGAGGGGATCTACTGTCTCCAAGTCCTTAAATTAAAAAGTCAGCAAAAGGATGTGCTGAATCCCAGATGTTAATTGCACAGACTCACTGGATTAGAACTGCAGATAATTAATTGCCAAATTTTAATACATGCTGAACTAAATGGATGATAAGATTTCCAGTAGGTAGTTCTGAGGTCCAGAAGGAGAAGATTATTTCTTAAAATGTGAGAGCCCTAGAGGCCAAAGTCATCTAAAATGTCTGATTTTAGGAAGTTAGAAAAGCTTGGGAGACTTGTGGAAGGGCACAGTGAGGAGCTGTAACACTTGGGTATTCAGTGCAGCAGCTCAATTATATGCTGCTAAATTCCTTTTGGTAAGAAGGAAGCAACTTTTCAGCTTTTAGGAATGGGGAGTAATTGTTAGCTATGTTTCCTATAAGGTCAGTTATACACAAAATTCTGTGTTAGATTTTATCTAAAAAGAACCTAAAAGTCATAGCATTTCTTATGATACCGTAACCTCATCATCCCAGTTCTCAGGAATTCAGTTTGTCAGCTAAAGCTTAGAGTAAAATGACAGTAGAACTAAAGTATAAACCTTTCAAAGGGAAAAATGCCTACCTTTATGAAGACATTTTTATCTGGAAAGTACATGAAGTTAAAACAACAAGACTAACACAGAGTGGAATTATTTTATCATTTGTACAATAGAGTATCTGAAAGATCTCAGCTATGGTAAAAGCTACGCTGTGCTTGGTGTTGCCTGTTCATTAAAATCTGAATCAAAAAGGAACAACAAAAGTAAATAGTGATACAGGCTTTAAGACCTATATAGTCTATAACTGATCAGGGAATTGATCCTCAGTCTCAAGTCCCCTGCCTGGTTTATTAACCTCACCACTCCTTTCTAACTCCATGCACTAGAGCACTACCCCATTCCATGCTGCCTTCCTGGTGTTTTCACTGACGTAGGCAGAATCAAATTTTTTACTTTTTTTTCTTTTTCCTCTCCAGAAATGTGCTCTAGAGACTCTCAGACCTAAATTCACAGGTGTCTGCTGTGTGCTCCTAGGGTTTTATTAGGAACTATGACTGAGAGGTATAATTTGAAACTATCGTTTATACTGATAAGGCTGTGTTTATTTTCCTGCAACAGGTGACCCAAGGGACGTAATTTCCTGTTTGATGAGACACCCAAATGACGTTTAGCTGTGGGTATCGGAAAAACATGCCCTCCAATTAGATRTGAAAACTGTTGAGCTTATTTTGGCTGGTGCCTGATTCCTTTTGAATTCTACTTCATCCTTTGCAGCTCCTTTTCAAGGAAGTTTTAGAGTGTCTGGTTTGAAGGTTCATGACCTGGAGGTCGTCTTTGATATCAGCCCATCTTTTGATTATCAGCTTAGCTACATAACAAAAACTACATCTGCAGAGGGTAGTAAGTAAAGCTACAACCAAGGCTGTCTCAGGAGGGTGCTAGGCTGTCATTCATGCTTTCATTACATCTCAGCTGGATTATTGAAACACATTGTTCACATGCCTTCCAGAGCAGACACTTCACAAACTGCAACACAGCAAAAACGTTGAAGCTGGAGGAATAAGTAGCTGTCAGTGAGCACAACCCACTGCACCCATGCTGAGAGCTTAACAAGAACCTCAGGCAGGGCAGCAAACTGCAGTTCCTGGCTCCCAACCCCACCTCTAATAATAGTTCTCCACACCCGCACCAGCAGCGAGCCCAAGAAATAGATTTGGCCCCTCTGGGTGTTATTTGGTTATTAATGACAGGGCAGAGAGAGCTTCAGGACTTGTTGAGCACTGTGCGGTGCTCAGCACATCAAAACATTGACTTCCCCTACCCATGGGGAAAGCAGATTTGCCTTCACACCCTCCCAGAGCCCAGGGATTCTCCTGTCAAATTCAACCAAYAGACCCACCCTTCATTTGATCAAATCTATTTGCTTTGCCAAAAGGAAAATATTCCAGACCACCCAGGCTTTCTCAATTTTCCTAGACGTCGCCCAATTCACCCATGGAAACCCCAACTCTCAAGTTTTGAAGCAGAACTACTAAAAAAAATTTAAAATATACCATTTTGACATTAAATTGAACTCTTTTTTAATGTCAAGTGAGAAACTTTACTAACAAGACACTTAACGCATTACTCATAAGTTGTGAGGTTAAAGTACAGAGCAGATAATTTGCTCTATTAGCAGAGGGCTGCAGTGATTCCTCCCTCCAGCCTGCCTGGAAATACAGCTAAGTGATACCAAAGACTCTTGGAGAACAAAAATTAACACAGGCCAAATATGACCCAAATATAAGCAGGACTTGTGTGTTCACAGAGAGCTAAATCATCCAGAATGTATCTTTAACACAGATTTTACACTGAACTGAGTTCAGTCATAACTCACTGAGCATCACACTACAACCTTGAGGTACTTTTAAATATGGACTCAATATATTATTCATCTGCTTATATTCACAATGGTATCTCAATATCTCTTCCCTTTAAGTACTACCTCAGCTTTCATCCTGTAGTTTGTTAATTCTGTGATTCTCCTACATGTGAAGGGCATTCAGAAGTTTTCTGCATTTCGTAATGTATTGGTATAATTACAAAATCTCATTAAGGAGGACTTTATTATTGATTTACTGGTTTTCTATTCATTAAATTTCACTGTAAAAAGGATTATTACTTTTAAAGTCAGCATGCTTAAACACAAATGGAATTATCGTAAGAGAAACAACATAAAATGGGGCTATTAATATTAAAACAGCCATACTTTGAAGATTATTCATTTAATAAATCTTTGTGATATTAGCAAGATTGATGAGTGGTAGTACAAATGAGGGGAACATGGGAGAGATGATCATTTATTATCATTACAGAGATATAAAGTATGATTCAGTGTTTCATAATGGATGTTAAATTTGATTTAACATATGGCTGACTCATTCTCTGAAAACTATTCTTAAAGACATAAACTCATTGAAAAGTCAAATCCATTGTCGTAATAATACTCATGAATTATCTTTTGATATGAAAATAACTACCGTGTCCTAGGACAAATCAGGCAGGTTGTGGCAGAGCTCTATGCCAGCAGCACAGAGGCATATACACAACCTATAGGCACAAACAACACCTCGAGCGTGCCCTGGCAGGGCAGAACTTAAAATGAGCAGAAAAAGTGTCCTCCTTCTGCACACCCACAGACCCACAGACCCCCTGCCATGTGTGCTGTGCACGCTGCCAAGCACTGCTTTACCTGTGCAAYAGACCAAGGCAACAGCACAGCTCACTGGGAACAGGGGCAAGGCTTCCCAGTGATGTRACAAACCCCCCAAAGTTCCCTGAAAACACGCTTAAACCCCATTCAAGAGGTATTTTTCAGTACTTGGTATGYACAGAGCAGAACCTTTGAGGCAGGACTGTGTTTTTCTAAGTTAGAACATCTGCACAATTCAAATATTACAAACTCCATGCCAGTGCTGAGCAGCAGAAACTGAATTTTGTTACCCTGTTGACACTAGTCATATAAAATGAAATAAACTGGACAATTAATTGCCTGATCATGTAAGAAATACTACTGCTACAAATACCCTACCAAATTAAAGTACACATTTAAGAAACGAGACAACTTAAAGAAGGGACGGGTATTTCTGCTAAATCAAGCCCTGATAGATATTTTCTGWGTATGCACCTGAAAGAACTGCTATCCAAATTAACTGTGGGGTCACAAGTAGTTCTGTGTCGTGGTGATGTTTTTGCTTAGCAATCCTGGCCACAAAGACTTCTGAAAATTCCTTCTCTGGATCCACCATTATTTTGAGACGAATTAAGAGCAAACAAACGTCTTCTCCCCTACCTTGCCTCCAGACGAACAGGGCAAAGATGAGACTRAATGAATGCCATGTGCTTGGTACATTTAACATCTGTATCATATGCAAAGCGTCATCATTTTCCACAGAAGGCACTTCTGCTGCCTCTCTCCTTGCCTTTCGTTATCTGCAATATTTTTTGTTTAATTAGGAAAATAATTGAATCAATAGCTCACCACCTCACTGTTCCTCTCCCCTGAGATGCGGCACTAACAGGATATATACATATATTTATTTATTCATTCAGCCCATTGTAGTAGTCTAATCCTTTTGCAAGAGCAGCAGCACAAGTCCCAGCAGTATGGTTTACTGGAATGTTCAGTGTTCTGGACTACCAGGTTCCTGATAAGAACCATCCTCATAAACAGTCTCCAGTAAAGGTCTGATGTTTTAATTTCCCACCTCTTCACACTTTTATTTGTTTCTACACTGTCATGCGCTATAAYTAATCCAGACCTGTACTTAATGGAAAAGGATTGCTGAGCTGCTCTGTTACCCCTTCCTATGAAACTTTACATGTCCAAASGAAAGGCTTTGCCTTGTCCTAACAAACCACAGGCCCCATCCTGGAGCCTGTTGCAGGATCTGGTCTTTAACAACTGGCACGTTCCTACACATAAATCTTCCCAAGTGCCATCTCATTTAAGTGAAATGTGACAGACCTGAATGCATAGAAGAATAAACACAGTAATAGAGTCTTTATTCTTTGAATATTATAATAATGTAATCATCTGCTAAAATGCCCTATTCACTATCTCCATTCTCCTTTGTTTATTTAGGTAGGAACAGACTCTGCACATCAACTTCATGTACATCTCAGGCTTGTCATACTTTACCTGCCTCACCTTTTCTCCATCTCTTCTGTGAGAATTTACTTTCACTCATGTAGCACTACCCAGGCAAACTTCCCAGTTGTTAAATGCACTAAAGTGGTATGAGAAGAAAATTGTGACAGGATGAAAAGGTTTCAGAATGGTTGGCAATGGATGGATATGCAGATAATCTACTGAGGCAGAGATGATGTGTAATAGGAAAATTCTAGTCTCTACACAGGTTTTAACTCACTCTTCTKTCTAATTTTACAAACTGACAATGGATTCAAAAGCTCCCAGGAGAAAGTGAGCATGCTGAAATGTAGGAGGTCTGGTACAAAAATGAGCAATGGTTGTTARGTGAAATCTTTTGACTACATATTCCCTTTTTTTTGTTTGCTGCAGTGAGTTTCTCTGCTGCTGGTAATTGACTTCTACATGTTTACAACTAAGGGATAACATTCATGTTAGAACATAGAAGTGAAAAAGTGCTTTCTGCAGGTGATTAAACATCACAGAAAGGTAAGGATGTAAGTTAGCTGTGAAAGCTGTTAATTGTAAATGTACTCCAACACTAGCAGAGCTGTCCCTCTTACACTGTCCTTTGCAAATCACACCAAGAGAAAGGGCATTTGTATGCCCTTTTCATGCCCTTTGCATGTCCACGTGGAGGCATGGACATGGTTGGCTAACTCTTTGCTGGACTACCCATTGATTCTCATTCAGTGCAGTTTCTCACAGGTGAATAAACTATCCAAAGGTAAATCCCTGAATATTCARGGAAGTGCTGAGGAGACAGAAGTAGGAAAAAAAATCTTTAATTGCTTTTGCTTAGTTTGTAATTAATCAAAATTATGTCTCTTCCCATAATAACTTAGCAGGTATTTGCAAAAATATTCCATTTTAATCAGACACATACATATATTTTGGGATAAATTAACCAGTGGTGAAATAGCAGATCAGCCAGCTCCAAATAGCAAGGAGATTTTAAGTGTATAAAAGGAGTAAACATAACCACAAGATTTGCACTAAATGGCAGGTTGTTGCCTATATAAAGATCAAAAAGATAGTAATTATGCAAACTGTGCTTCAAGCACCCTTTGTCCCAGCATCATTCCTTCCAGTCTTGGACCAATCCCAGGTCATTAYACCTGTACCAGCATCTCTTTGTTAGAGTAAGCATGTCCTGCAAGGCTTGCAGRGTTTCACTGGACAGATCCACCCTGTATAAGATACAGGTTCAAATTCTGCTTATTTTACTTCATTTTCTTCAGTTTCATTATTGCCTTTGGTATAGTTAATTTAACATCTTTTATTCTTTTTCTTTCTTTCTTTCTTCATACGATGGGAATATCTAATTCCAGGATTTTGTCCTTTTAACTTCAGTCTTATTCCAACCCTTTGAACATCTCTAAATGGAACAGGTGTCATGTGAATATTTGAAGCAAAAAAAAAAAAGATTCATTATAGTGTTTGGAAATTCAAATAATATTAATCCATCTTTCATGCTCRTCTTCTTCGACCAAGTTGTCACAGACTTTGTAATTAGCGTTTTGTTCTCTTACATCCACTGTAACTTTTTCCTGCTTCTTGGTGTGGCATATATCTTTATCTATACCTATTTAATATATGTCTCCATATAGATGTAGATATAGATAGAAATTTATATTAATTTCAAAGTGACAACATCCATAATTTAAATTTGCTGATTATACTTCCATTGTTTTTATGAGTTTTTGAGAACAATAACAACCCAAACCAGTTAGTGGCTGGAACACATCAAATACCAAGCATACCAAGTCTATAATTTTGACAGGTGCTTTCTCCCACTGTCTCTTCAGTGGGGCTACCTCAACCTCCTGATACACCCAGTCAGCACCAGACACAAGCACCCGTGATTTGGAGCAGTAGGAACTATAGTTCCTAAGGATACTTAGAAAGGATACTTTCTAAGGATACACCGCTTTGGGTGGAGAGCTGAGCACATTTGCATCACTGCTAAAGCACTACCAGACTATGAAAACGATCACAGCCCCAAAAGCATGAAGTACTGGGGTCTGAAAATGCTAGACATACACATTGTTAATTATGTCTTTTCCTCCTCATAGTCCCAGCTTCTAAAAAGTCTCTCCAAATGGGAGGTGAGGATGTGAAAGAGAAGGCCTTTTTTGTGCAGCACCATGTTTTATCTGGATCTTTTAATTCTCTCCTAGCCAAGCTTAAATGCCATGTAGATGACTTTCACAATACATGGCTTGTCTGTTCTTTTTTCTTCTCGGGCTCCGAACACCAATGCCATTGTCGAGCACTCAAAGGCTCTTTGTAGCCCAAAATAGCTGAACCAAAGACTTTGCCCTATTCAGTCCTTTTACCCACAACCTGATTCTTATTCTGGGGAGTAGTGATGAGTCTTTTAAACCCTGCATGCTTTTGCAGGCATTTAAGGTTCAAAAGTCCCTGATGTCTAGCTAATCAATACTTTAGGAAGATCTTGTGTAATGCTCATTAAAGTCTAATGCACTGTATTTCCTCAGCTCCTCTGTGCTCCATGCTCAGAACACCCTGCAGCTTCTCTCCAGCTAAATGGTCTTTGAGTTCCTCACACAGCTTGTTGAGGTGTTTTCCTGCCCATTTTTCAGTGATACAGCTCAATATCGTAGATAAATCTTTTGTCCTAAATCCTCCCTCTCCTACAGACAATCCTTCAAGGCTCGGTGGGGAGAACCAACTTCTCAAGTGTTAATTCCTGGAGCTGCTGCTGTGCTTTTTGCTCTACAGTCCTGCAGGCTGCTGAGTACACAGCAAGGACATCCTCACACGGTGCCAGTCCACACAGATAAATGGCCAGATGTCTCTGAAAGAGTTATTTTCTCCATCTTGCTCTTTGAACTCTCATGTGGGCAAAGCTGACAGTGGCTATATTGCCTGCCCTTCTGTCTGCTGCCTCCAACACCAGACAAAAATTCCAGGTGATGCCAGTCCAAACAAGGTCGTTTAACCTCTAATCAAAGCTTATCTCTTTGGGAGGGCTAGAACAAAGCTTATACATTGCTTATTTACTATTTCTGGTCTATTTGAAGTGTTGAGTTTGTGCACACATCCAGCTGCCAGCCACCTGTTGAGGCAAATACCTGCTGGATACTACTCAGGACTACTCCTACCCCRAACCAGCAGCCTAAGCTGCCCCAGCTGCACCAAAGGTTGGACCTCCAACAGGCTACTTGGCAAACTCTTCGTTCAGCAGTAATGAACCAGACAGAACCACCAGCCATAGCCACGCTGGGGAGGAGGAGGAGGCTGCCACAGAGAAGCATTATAGTCCACAAGTGCTGCTTGGGCATCATTTGGCAACTCACTGGCTTCTGGCCAGAGCTACACAGCAACCCTTCCCATTACCTGGGAGAAATACGAAATAGTACAGCAAATAAATTCCCTATTCACTACTCCTGGCTGTAAACCCAACCAATCTTTCATTTCACCATGTTGCAATGACATTCAAATGAACATGCTGTTTACATTTTCTCCTTCCTTCCCTTCTCCATAGCTACATTACTATTGATCAAATGAGATCATCTCAGTGAAAGTAAACAACACCTGACAGAAAATTTAAACAGAAGAAGAAATTTTGAAAATAAATTTATATTCCGCTAATTGAGAAGAAAGGATTACATAAAGACCAAACCAATGGCAAATAGCTATTTAGACAAGTTAAGACAGGATCTCCTAGCCTTTATACACCAAGATGGGCTGCTCTCTCCAAGTTAGAAAGCCAGGGCAATGTTTAACCCCAGCCTACGTGCTTGTTTTATAATAAGCTGGGATGTACCAAGTAACCTAAACTACAAGSTACTGTCACTCTCATTTGTAGCTGTGATGTTTAAAATAGCAGTTCAGAAGATATATTTATCTTTTGCCTCCTTATCTGGAAAGAACTGGAAAATGACCACCCGCCAATCTCAAATCAGAGCTTATGACAAGTGAAAATCATATGTCTGTATTACCAGCATAATTTTACATTCAATTGATTTTAAAAAGTAGATTTTACAGAAATCAAATAGGAATATAATCATGCGGGTAACAGCTTCACTRCATAAGCCTGGATGCTTCTTGGTGTGTAAAGACTCTTAATTAAAAGACTAGACAAAAACTGCAGTTCAGAACCAAACGCGTCTATTTTCAGATAGAGAGTTCACGTGCCTGCCCCACGAGCCTCCCTTTGATAAGGCAGTCTTGGATTTGGGAACRTGAAATACATAAATGCAATCTATACTCCCACACACATCCAGAGCATTTCCCCAAAGACAGCAGAATTACCTCCATTCCACGTAACATGTTTTTTGCATTCTTTTCTTCTGAAAGATATTAATAACCTGATGTGACAAATTTTCAGAGGGGAGAAACACAAAACAAGACTTGCTCTGCTAAGGATGCCTTACTACCCACAGCTACAGTGAAACACCTGTACTGGCCCCACCTCAGTCTTGCTCTAATTAAGCAAGGCCCAGATCAATGCTGAAAGGAAGCATCCCCACAAAAAGGTCAAACAGACTCGCACAGGAGCGTTGCTGGCCTTGGCACAGGACAATTTTCTAATAGCAACAGCTACTGCAAGGACACTGTCAGATGCAGGCCAGTCAGAACCAGCCATCTCCCCAGAGTAAAACACAGTTCTGTTCTGGCCTGACTGGCATTTCCAGAGCAAATTTGCTCATCTTTCTGCAAACTCAACCTCAGGCCTATGAAAGTCAAGCTGTGCTCTCTGTGGGGCAGCAGCAGGGACAAGATTCTCGTGACCAAACCCTGCCCTCAATTACACCTGGGCCATCCTGGCTCTGGGACTTTAACTGGAATACAAAGCAAGTACAAATGAGGCAAAAGCAGCACACGTGGCTCAGCAGGTACACAAGACTGGTTTGTTGGCAAAGAAGGTGACTTTCTGAGGAGATTTTTCTGATCTACCCGAACTTTAAAGCAATTCTGTAACCAGCAACTTGTAGCAAGCAGAGTTAAAACCTGCTGCAATGAGAAAAGAGAATCCGAGTAAGGATTTTTAGATGAAGTCCATCCTAAGCTGCACGAAACTCCTCTGGGAACACAGGTGAACACGTTTACTCGTGGCTATGAACASTGAAAAAAGGGGCTACCAGTTTTTCCAGCGCCCAGCACAGGGGAGCTGACTGTGCCCCAAAGAGTCACAGCACTGACTTACCTGTTCAGTGACACAGGAACAAATGGGGTGCTCTAATTCCCCTTCAGTCTTTATTTCCATTTCAGAATATCTTAACCATAAGACTCCTAGTGTTCAAGGAAGCAACAGATGCCAATATTTGAATGTATTTCCTCCTAAATGGGGTCTATCCATCCTACTGCCACCCAGTGTCTGATGGAATGGGTACACCAAATCTGGGGCCTAGATAGCAATTTCCCAACTATTCTTGGTTTCAACTTGGGAGAATAATAATTTCCTAATGCTTAGGAAATAAATGCTTGGAGTTGATTTTGTTTTCTTCTAGGGAATGAAATGCAATAAAACCTACTGATTTCTGAGTGCTTTGGAAATAATTGCTCTTTTATTTAGATGATGCTTCTTGCTCTCAGTCACAGGGAGGTAAATCCAAAGCAACTACTTGAAACCAGTGGAATAACCTCTTCAATTTGACCCTTTGTTTTCATAAGCTTATATAAAATTACTTGACTCKCAAAAGCTACAAATTATAAATAATAATAAACTACAATTTTAGTTTGACTGAGAGGAAAAAAATTACCCTAATTTTACCTGAAAGAATAAAAAATTAAGCTTTTTCAAATTATGCCAAAAGTTAATGGAACCGTGCAGCAACAACTAGAGTAGGAGCAGCAAAACAAGCGTGGTCTCAGTCCTGGGCACAGGCATGAGCCTTCTAGAAAAGTCAAATCACCACTTCCCACACAGCTCTGCAGGATGCACACTGCCCCCAAATAACAAAGAGCTTCCTAGCACCTAATAAAGCAAAGAATTCTGTTTTCCATTACAGAAGCAGTATCCTGTTACCAGCCAGGTGGAATAATCCCAGGCTCTCTGAGGATCATACCCATATTCATTTGTTTATTATAATGCTCAGCTTTTCCCTGACTTATTTCCATGACCTTCACATTTCCATGAGACAAGGCTAAGTACTATCCTCCTACCCAATTTCAATTATTGCTCCGATATTTTGTTGCTCAAAGCTGTCAAATTCAGTGTGATTCCACTCTCACAGAAAGTAGTAAGAATGTGATTATGACTGGAAGAAAAGTTTTGAACCATCTGCAAAAAATAGCAATAATAATGAAACAAGCTTTCCTAAAGATGCCATGTATCACCTTTGTTTAATATTTTTGTCAGTTCCACTTAAAAAAATTAACGCCTTGGGAAAAAAAAATTGAAAGTGTCTTTCTGGAGTACTGTAAGCATCCCCTTGGGGTCTTTATTATTCTAATAATTTCCCATTTTAAAATACACAGGTACTAACAACCAACAAATTATTACATTTCCTTTAAATGAACTGAAACAACAAAGATAATTAACTAAGAACATAAGCCTGCTTTCCATATGGTAATACACATCCCAAGGGCAAAGCACTTCTCTTTTAAGAGATTCCCCACAGAATTCTTATCCACCTTGTAAGGGTAATTAACAACTGCAAAACACAACTGAACTTGCTTAATGTCACAATATTCTGCAATACATTACTTTTTCGTGGAAAATGAATATGATCTGTAAGAAGGAGCACAGGACCTTGGAACAATAGGGTATTATTTTCTGTCATGGAGAATGCTGATGTAACTACCAGTATGATTCAAACTCTGACAGAGGGGTTAGAACAACATTTACATTGAGGGTTAAGTCAAAAAGAAAGCTAAAACAGGAAGCATGGTTTCCTGCTTAGCTAAGTGGTAGTTTATGGCATCTCCTGTGAACAACAATTTTGTGGGGAAAAAAGAAAGGAACACATTGGTTAATAGGTATCTAATGTGTTAAAAATCAGGTTAGATAAGGCAAACTATAGTTTTATTATAATTTTATTAGTTGAAGCGAACAGAACACAGAATACTAATGCTTTCTTAGCATGCACAGTGCATATTAAAATTGAAAATCGTCTTGTCTGCACTACAATTTTAAGCTTGGAAGGTGTACTAGGCAACAAGCCTATTGTTACTAGGAACAATATAAGGAAGAATGGGGTAAATTGAATGAAATTAAAAGCTAAAACCGGGGTAAGCACAGGGGAGCAGGGAAGGTAAAGAGTTGTCTTTGGATTGTGCAGGTCTGGGGTCCCCAACACAAGAAAGACATGGACCTGTTGGATTGAGTCCAGAGGAGGAGCACTAAGCTGATCACAGAGCTGGAGCACCTCTGCTGTGGAGACAGGCTGAGAGATTTGGGGCTCTTCAGCCTGGAGAAGAGAAGGCTTTGGGGAAACCTTGGGGCCACTTCTAGTACCTAAAGGGGCTCCAGAAGAGCTGGAGAGGGACTTTTCACACAGGCATGTAGTGATAGGACAGGGGGGAATGGCCTTGAACCGAAGGAGGGTAGATTTAGATTAGATACTAGGAAGAAATTCTTTCCTGTGAGGATGGTGAGGCCCTGGCACAGGCTGCAGGCAGACCATGCAGCGATGAGTAACCTAGCTCTGGTTAGTGCTCAGGTTTTCATATTGTATTATATGGCTTCAGTGAGGGATTTGACACCTTACTATTGGTGCAGCATGGACCAGTTTAAATACAAGAACATTTTACATGGGAGAAATCACTGAGCTGGAAGAAAGTGAATGATTGGCACAGGGCAGAAGCACTTTTTGCTTCAAGGCTCTGGCCTGTCGTTTGCAGGAAAATCTGTTTTATTAAATGCCATTCACACTTCCCAGATAAGTCACTGARGGATATGCCAGATTCTTTCCCAAATACTACTTGATACTCAGTGCTGATCACTGATGCGAACACAACATCTCTTTTGATGTTCCTAAACACTGACGTGTATACATCTCCCAACACACCAAATGTTTATAAGGCTAAAAGAGAGAAAGATATCAACCCTTTGGACAGAGAAAGGGCAGAGGAAACTGTGGTTTGATTTAAATAAACGTATCAGATACTTAGAGCTCAGGAAAACCCAAACTAGGTGCCACTTGCCCTGTGGTTTTTTTTTTTTTACTGTTACAGAAAGTTTTACTTAAGTGTCATTTCAGTCAATCAAGTAAACATTATGAGGAGAGAGGAAACAGGAGGATAATAAGGTGTGCTGTGTAACAGTGGTATCCCAAAAGTCCTCACTGTGGCTTCTGCTCCACTCCTGTAAACCCCTCTCTAACCTCCCCACGCAGAGCAGGGTGCAGGGTCATGGCCAAAGTTTGCAGGTGATTTTGAAGGCCAAAGGAGCAAACAGAAGCTGACTCAGACACACATTTGGCTGTAGATGCACGCAGATGCATTTCATTGAACTAAGGCCCCTCATTTGACTCAGCTGGTGTTTGTCAGATGTGACAGCTAAACACTGATATTGTCCACATCAGTGGCTGCTTTTCGCTTCTGCTGTACATGTCAAAGAAAATAAACATATTCCAGTGACACCCAGCAATCATGCAGATTATCAGCATAAAAATTCTACTGTATTCAGGGACTGTACAGAATGTTTTTCTGCTTAGTCCCCTTCAATCATACAAAACATATTAAATCATTTTTCCAAAAGGCTCATGGGCTCAGATCACCCTTAAAGAATAGCAAAGTGCTCTTACATCTAAGTCCCTTAACATACATAGTATCTACAGCAATAAGTGAAGTAGATTTACCATTAAAGCTGTGAAAATCAAGGATGTTACTACTGCAAGTCTATCCATCACCAGCACTTATTTCAAACAGCCTTTTCTGCAGCTTAGGCTTGTATAAAAATTTCTCCAATCAGGCATGGCACAGATTTCAGAATGATGTGTAATAGCACAGCTATAACACCTATCATGCTTTACAGCACTGCTTAAAAAAATAATGTAAAAATACAATGAACTAAGCCTCGTTGAGTGTTTTTGTCTATATCATCTGCATTACTGTTTTAATCTCCCTTTTTTCCCTTTGTACCAAAACCAATGACAAACTGCACACCCACACACACATTATCAAGAAGACTCACAACTAACCCCAATACATTACACTAATTATTTTCTGCAAAGGAGTACATTATACTTGATAATAACCAGCAGCATATCATTATACATTATATTTACAAACACTAAAGGCAAGAAATAAACTTTCACAACACAGGCAAAGATGACTTTACCCGAAGCACAGCAGGGATGATGAAGTGAAAGACCACCGAGGTTTCCAGGCTCAGTGAATGCTGTACAAAGCCAATGTTGCAGACATGGTCACACAGAATACTAATTATCAGTTAATATCCAAGTGAAAATAATATAACACCTTTGCTGAGCTGACCGTTCTGATTCCCGACAGCTGCTCCGTGGGATTTGCCCTGTCTGTGGCTGCAGCTCACAGAACACCATCTCCAGGTGAGCCCCCAGTCCCACTCACAAGGTCCCCTCACGCTGGGGTGGCTTTGGCAGATGCACCTCCTGGCTTGGAATTTCCCATCCTGCACATTCCTATCACCTGCCTCAGGTACCAAAGTGTGGTAACGCCCCCCCACCCCCCAAATCTCCATAAGAGCACAGGCAGAGACATTCTGGACACTGGACACTGGACACGGACACTGGAGAGTGTCCAAAGGAGAGCCACAAGGATGGCTCTGTTCCTAGTTCCCTTTCTGTGTTCATCCCTCCTGCACCCACCAGAGCTCAGAGCAGGGCCAGCATCTCCCCACAGCCCCACCACAGCCCCTGGCGCTGCTCCAGCCCCACCATACACCCAGAATCTCTGGGGAATCTCAGGTACAGCTGCAGTGAGAGAGCCAGGGCCAACGAGCCCAGCCAGGCATCAGGACAGCCCTACAACAGCGAGATCTTACAGTCATTCCTGATCAAGCTTTGTATTCACCTCAAGCAGGTGATTAAAGGTAAAACAACTTGATTTTGAGGCAAGATTTACTACAAGAACTGACAAATTCCAGCAGGTTCAAAATTTTAACTGAAGCCTCACCTGCTTGTCTCTATTGGTCTTTCCTTCCTAAACCCAGACCTCATCAAATGCATTCTCAGTGTGATACTTCAGTTCATCATCAAATATGTAAGAGGGTACAGGATGGCAAAGCAAACAGCTCCAGAAGCAGCGAGACTCTTGGTATTTCCTGACTTTGGGGTACTTCTCATTCTTAGTGTTGCATTAGTGTTATTTGCCAAGTATTTGATGCAGTATTAACCAGTGTCATGTTCTGAGGAATAGAGCTGTACAACGCTGCCCAGAGGAAAGGGAAAATACCTTGAAATGAAATGTGTGATCATTTAGAATGCCGAGAGCTTTTTAGCTACGGGCACTATTTCACAGCCAAGGTAAGCACTCTCTCCTAGGGGCACGACTACACAGCTGCTGTTTAGAAAGGAAACCGGGCCTCTGCTTCCAGTCTATCTTCCCTTCTTAAATTGACATTGATGAGACTTGATCTTCCAGCCCTGGAGGTAACAGGGCTGCCCCCAAACCAGGCCAGGAGCAGCCACAAAGGGGTTTTCCTCCAGGCAGCCCCTCCAGCCTCCTGCAGCACAATCCCTGCAGGCAGAAGTGAGCTCAGCTGTAGGGAAACCCACGGAGCCAATGGACATACCTTGTGGCTCAGGAAGCAGACAGGGGTATGGAATTCAGAGCTGGCATGATGTTGCTTTAAGGCAGAAGGTGCCACAGGCAAGTCACTGCAGTGAGGCCATTATAACCAGTGGGGAGAAGAAAGATGCTTCTTCCAGAGTCCATCAGCCATCCTGGAAACAGCAAACCACAAACCAGAACCCATCCAGTGCTGGAGCCAGGCACAAGCAGAGCACAGCTCAGGGCTGAGCTCACACCTCAGGGCAGGAAGCTGAGGGGGTGTGGGCGGAGGTCCCTGGACGATTAAGCACAATCGGAGCCCTGGAGATGAGCTGCACATGGATGCAGGAGCCGTGGCAGCTGGGCCTGTGTCTTCAGCTCAGAAGAAAGCAGGAGGCAGCAATTTTGAGGTCCCTCTGTTTCAATATACTGTGAATTGCAGAGGTAAAACAAAAGGCTTCTGTGAGCCCTTCCTTTGGGGCTCCAAACCCACCCCAGTTTGTAGAAAGCACAGCRTAAGTGAGTACATGCACTCCAGCAGCTGGAGCTCACACTGAAAAAATGAGTTAACATTTGAATTAAAGTAATTAAATGCATGTAGCATTCTCAGACTGATAGTTTATTTAATTTCCCTTAAGTTCCTTATCCCTGAAAAAGAAATTAAGTTTCATCTCCTGAAGACTTGAAAGCTGGACAATCTCTGGAAAAAAAATCTGCCTTTCAAGAATGCTAGAAATTGGAAAAATATATTCTATGCAGCATAAATAAACCTTAGCCTACAAAGACGCTGCCTTCAGCCATACATATATGAATGTGCAAACATATAATTGATGCATACATTTATTAATGCAAGCTCAGAAGCTTTACACCTTGTAGTCAAGTTGACATATGATCTTTTTATTTTATTTTCCAATAGGAGAAAAAAGTAGTGCAGAACTGATAAAACTGTTTGAGATTAAATTGGATTTTCCACTACAGAAAGCTGTTTGGAGACAGGTATTCCAACAGCGAGAGACAGTACAAAAAAGTCTCTCAGAGCCTTAATGAGAGTGACAAGGGGAAAAAAAAGTGTCTCTGCTCTTCTAGAATGTTACTCCAAATGCTGCTTTTGTCATAAAATACTTCTGCTTCTTTGCAGAAACTATTTTCTTGTTGTCACTATTTTGCAGTATTTAGCTGAAAGGTTGGAACAAGAAAGCTGCATTGTGTCAAAATGTCTTATGTGCTATTCAAGCCAAATGTGACACCAGTTTTGGGTGTAACAATTAATAAACTCATTATGCACTGATTCAAAGATCTAAATTCAATATAATGAACATGAAATATTAGGGTTCCCCTCACAGTACCAAGGGGTTGGCATAAGTTACCATAAGAAATACATGATAGAAGTGAGTCTGGCTCCATAGAATGAGCTCTCTGCAGAAGTCCAAAGCTTCCTCCATTCTTCCATCCCTTCCTCCATGCTGATCCCTGATTAGTCAGGTTCTCCTTCCCCACTCCATTGGGGCTGCCTGAAGTCCAGAAACCCTCTTCCATGACTGGGGAACAGCTTGTCCTTCCTTCTCTCCTTCCTGCCAGGACAGAGACAGCTCACCATGTCCCTAACACCCTCACATCCCTTCTGCCATTTCTTTTGTCTTCCTCTTGTCCTTCCAAGGACACTGTTTCACCTTCATATTTCTCTCTGCCACCAGGAAGGGTTTCTCATTCTCTCCTCTATGCCAGAGGCAAGATTAATTCCTCAATGCACATCACCTTCCAGCCCACCCCAGGATCTCTCAGCCCTTGACTCCACCACATCTCTGGGTACTCATGTAATTCCTCCTTCTTCAGGATGCCTGTTATCTCCTTTTCCTGTGTGGTGTCAAACATCTTTTATTCCATTTATCTTTTAGACTCCCAATTCTTGGATAATGACAAAAGGAAAACCACAAATCCCCAAACTATGTAATGGACTGCAGGACAAATGAAAAACTTCCTTTCCTTCTACTCCTGGATCTCTGCAGTCTAGTAAGAGATTGAAGTTTAAACAAATTGAAGATCCCATTGAAGTTGTGAAGTCCCTTACAACCTGAATTATTCTGTGATTCTATGTGAATTTGATCAGCACTGGAGCTGGCAAAAAGGTGAAGTTGTGGCTCACAGGCAGCTGTGGTTGAAAAAGTGATATTAACATTTTTTTCGGCCAGATCAGACTGTTCCCATTATTGCACACGCAGAAAAGTTCAGTTCAGGTTTCAGCCGAAACACACGCAGCTGAATGAACCAGTACTTTCTGGTTTGACTTTGTCATTTCACAACATAACAACTCCAAAGTCACACAGATCAAGGAAAACTTCAGGTCAAAAAATTGTGTGCAATTTCTGTGATTTTGCTGAAGTGCAGAAGGATAGCAGGTTGTTGCCAGTGCTATTAACGGAGCAGGTAAAGGGAGTCTGTCTTTCCAGTGAAGAGCATTTGTGGGCTGAGTTATCACTTCAATCCAAATACTTCAAGTCAACTACTGAGGACTCAGAGAAAATACAGACTGGCTGTGGAAGCTGCTAGAGAAGGGATTTGTTGTGTCGTTCACCAAAGACCCACATTAGCAAGTTCTGATACACACACAGTTGTAAATGCAGAATATATATTTTTATATATACACCGTTTTATGTAATGATTAGTCCCATAACAAACCAGTTTCTCCCAGTAGCACAATAAGCAACAAAACTGTTGTCTGGTTTGTTCCCTGATGCTCTTTACAGTAGACTCTTCCTGGAGTTTTGTGGCTCAATCCCTTACAAATTCTGCAACAGTGACCTGTTTGTGTGGGACATCCCTTTCACAAGCAACACCCCACTATGATGGGCCATGCAAGGTTTGCATCCAAATGGAATTAAAACCAGACACCCCACACTCYCCATTGGTTCTGCTTTGTGTTTGGATCCAAGTGGTGAAAGAAGCCTTCCCCAGTCAATTGCACAGGCAATCTTCACTTCAGAATTTCCTAACTCCACTTTGATACTTCAGTATGTGCTTCTAAAATAATTTTATGCACTATATAAATTACATAATGTCTCTAAAAACTGAGTGCAGGCTTTTGATGTTTGACAAATTTTAATAGTTCAGCAATTCAGCTCTGCTCAGGCACAGGTAATTGCTCAGAAGGACAGTGCTTACTGATAGCCACCAACACACTGCATGCAAGGAATCATTTATAGAAATCTATTGCTTTTTCTCTAGATATTTAACAGTTATTTGCCCAAATTATCTCAACCACTTTTCAAAAAGGAATTATCACCAAAATTCAGTGAAACAACTTCCATTGATTTCAACTTCCAAGAGAAAGATACGATTTCTGGAAACAAAAGAAATACTTGGCAATAATTTATGGCAAATTTCCCCTTGACTTCTTGTCAGCTTACGTTCGATAACCACCTCAAATAGAACTAACACATTATTCAAGGTTGTCTTAGGCTTACTAATCTTCAGTATTTCATGACTTTTGAGTTGCTATTATTACTGAAAGATGGATGATAGTAATAACCGACTCTTTTAGAAGATGTATTTTAGGGATTTCATTTCACACTTTCAAATATCATTTATTTGTAAGTTTAAAGAAAAATATAGACATTGGAATTAGAACCCATCCGTAAACTCCATTGGATTATTCTGTAGTATACAGATAGTGATCAGGAATTGATCTGATACAAGCTGAAGTCAATGGAAGGGTGGTTATTAACCTCTAGGTCATGCTCTCCAGAGAGTGAAAGGGATCCTTTAACAAAATTATATTAAATAACTACAGCATGTCAACATCTTTGTATACATCWACAGTACACATTTTGCACATTTTAAGTGTGTGTAGCCTTAAATTGTTGGAGGAAACATGAAAGGGTATCTTGAAGACATTTTCTGCCCAAGCAGACTGACTGCCCATTATCTGGGCAGAAAGGAAGCAGCAGCAGCTGGAAGCAGTGAGGTACTACATACACCAGAGCATCATCTAAAAGGTTTTGGGCAAATTGTACTTCAGAGCAAGAACAAGAAGCAGTTCTTGGAGCTGACTGAAAACATGATAGAAAAACTTACTCAGAAAAGTCAGCTCCAAAATCACTGAACAACTAAACCTCCTCTATTTGGGGGAATGTCATTCTGTGTAAAAAAGAAAAGTAGGCAAGGAATGAACAACTCGTGATCACTGAGCAGAAAAAATGAGTCAGCATTCAGGGCTATTATTTGGGTCAAAGAAGCAAGAGAAGAGGAACTGAGCCATGATGGTTTGGACACAAGTGGAATAAAGAAGAGAACTACTGAGAAGAAGCTTGACTTAACTTGTCAGATAAATGTGAAAATAAGGGGCCTAAGACCTTTTCTAAAATGACCATTCTTTGATAAACTCAGAATACAGTCACACACCACCAGCAAATATTCAAGTTTCACCTGCTCTGCTGTACTCTCTAACAACTAAAACAGGACACTCCCTGTAATTTATTAGATGAAGAATTATTTCACTTTGTCCTCCACTTAAGGGCTATTTACATATACAAAAAGAAACATGACCTACAATAAACAGAACATTTATATAGTACTTTCTAAATTTTTTAGAACACATTTAAAGAAAGAGTGAGCAATGGTACAGTGTACCAAAACACCACTGGAACAAAACATGAACCTGATTCTTAGTTGTATGCAGACAACTTTTGAATAAAGGATATATGAGCGAACTGCTGAAGGCCAATGGCTACACCTGCAGTTTCTGAAGAATCTCAGAAATATGTGTAATTTACAGCAACTTCCCAAAATTAAACCCTTTCACCTTGCTGACCTAGATAACCAGGTACAAAACATCCYGGGCTTGGTCAACACAAACTCACTTTACCTGCAGTTGGAATTTTGCTGAAGTCTTTTCTACATCACGAAAATCCATAAGATAGTAATATACAAACAAAGAACAGAGCCAAAAACTTTTTACCTTTCATTTGTCTAAGTAGGTGAAACTCTAAACACAGTAAATCAATTTGAATTTTGCYTGTGATGTTATTAAATCAACCATGTATCATTTAACTTTATAGTTCTAACTGGTCAATGAGATGCCTTCAAAGGGTGGAACAGATATAATTTTTCAGGGAATTAGAGTGCAAGAGAGTAGATGGCTGGGATGCAGTTCACAGTAAGTGTTCAAAACCTGAAATTTGGGCCCAGTTTATTTTAATTTGTCGCTAAATGGAGGCCACCTGAAAATTTTCATTCTTTAACTGAAACATGTACCTATTGTATTCCAGCACAAAGCATGAATGGTCACTGTTAGGAACATAAATTTCCCTCTCCATAAGTATTGTGTCTTATCTGGTAAATATTYGTTTTTCCTACTGTTACTTTGCCCAGTGCATGCATTTGTTAAAATAATCACAGAGAGGGGAAACATGCAAACCAATATTTCACTTGGCTACACATGGAAGAAAGCAGCAGAAATTTTGGAGCACAATACAACCAGCTCCAAGGGCAGTACTGTTAAATCTGCAATATTATCATGAAAATGATAAATTAGAAAAAGGCTTACAGCATTCACATGAAACTCTGATAATTTTACTATTTTATATCAATAACAATTAGTGACAAAATTTACCAAATTTGTATTATCAGGGATTGATTGATACAGATGTAGATTTTTTTTAAGGTAGTTTTCGGAATATGAACTAAATGTTTTTTGGTCATGAGGTACATGTCACTCTTGCTATCATCACACATACAAAACAAACCCAATAATTTCTTTTTTATAGTAAGCATGTGCAAGCTTAATATATTCTATGTAATAAACAGAATTTATAAGCTGTAGAGATAGCATTTTTAATTGTTGCCTAGTAACAGTTACGGTTTTGGAAGTGACCTTCAGCTGAAAATAAAGAAAATATTGGGAAAAAAAAAGAAAAGAAGACAGTACTGCTATATTAAAAATATAAAATTATTTTAAAATTATTGTGCTACCATTTCTAAAGGTTCATTTTAACTTCTTCCTAGTAAAATGCCTGGAAGAGTTAAATAATTCCCTTGTTGAGCCATTTCCCACTTCACCATCCAAGCTCAGGTTTTATGAAGTGTTGCTAAAATACGACACAGAGGATGAGTCTGTCACCTTGACAGCAAAAGTGTCCTGGTTTCAGCTGGGATAAAGTTAATTTTCTTCCTAGTGTCTGGTACAGTGCTGTGCCTTGGACTTAAGATGAGAATAACGTTGGTAACTCAGGGATGTTTTCGTTATTGCTGGGCAGTGCTCACACAGAGCCGAGGCCTTTGCTGCTCCTCATCCCACCCCACCAGCCAGGAGGCTGGGGGGTCAAGAAGGTGGGAGGGGACACAGCTGGGACTGCTGATCCCAACTGATCCAAGGGATATTCCAGACCGTTCAGTGGCATGCTCAGTGCAGAGAGCTTGGGGAAAGCTGGCTGGGGGGTGCTGCTCGGGAACTGGCCCGGCGTCAGTCAGTGGGTGGTGAGCAATTGAATTGTGCATCACTTGTTTGGTATAGTCTAATTATTTTATCACCATCATTAATTATTATTATTATTATCATCATCATCATCATTTCCCTTTCCTGTCCTATTAAACTGTCTTTATCTCAACCTACAGATTTTACCTTTTTTCTTCCAGTTGTCTCACAGTCAGGAGGAGGGTGAGCAAGTGGCTGTGTGCTGTTGAGCTGCCTGCCAGGTTAAACCCCAGCAAAAAGCCAAATTGAAATCTAATGTAASTGAACTTATGATGTCTGAGAAACTTCAAAAATAACATAAAGAATTACCTAYGTGTGCTGCATTTGCTAAATGCATATTACCTTCTGTTTTCACTATAAATCAAGTATGTATAAAATTTGCACTCACCARTAAAATTGGGCAGGTTCTGGGGAAATTCTTACTTGTTAGTGTGTACTTACATACATCTCTGGCTAGAAATCCTCTTTTGTGTGACCAAACAAAATGCTTATTTTTAAAACGCATTTTTATAAGCATAACAAATTTTACATATGTTACAATCTGATGTATACAACATCTCAACTACAGCTCCTCTCAGTTGCTGAACTATTCAGTTGTAAATGTTCTGTAGTGTTACAACATATAGCTCTGTATACATAGTTAAAAGCTCTTTCCATGGCTGCTGAGTAAATCAGATCTTTCAGCATTCAGAGGTAACAACTCTAGAGTCTGTTTGCAGCAGTCATACATATTGGAGAACATATTTCTCAAAAAAAAAAAGATATTTCATAGGTTTAAAGGTTAACCAGATACACACCTAAAGGGCATTCCTTAAAGAGTTATCTGTTTTCAGGTCAGTTCCCTTGTTTAGAAGGTTCAGCTTTAATTGAAGCAGTAAGTTAGCTGATTTTACACATTTGGATGGAAGAGGAAAATGGCTTTTGTGATGAGCATCTGCTGTTTTGTTAAAAATGTGGTTAAAGACATTAACAAAAGTGACATTACCAGCTGTTCGAATGTCAAACAGCTTAGTAAAACTGTTTTTTGTCAAATGACAACATATGACACCAAAATCAATTCCAAACCAATAACACTCTCTTAGTTGCAAAACAGGCTGCAATCTAGAAAAAAAATGTTAATTAAAGTACAAATTATACTTTTTTCCCCTGAAAGAACAGAACACCAGATTTGCTGACAAAACCCAACCTCTTCTCTAAATTCATAAAAGGCAGAATATAATTTACAATAAGTTCTCTGATGTATAAATAACACCTTATTCCCACAATACGCCCATAACAGCCATAGAACATGACAGGCTGTGCCTTGCAGGGTAATTAAACGTGCCTCTGGTGGTTCAAGTACGGTGGCCTTTGGACTTGGAGCTCACAAATCCCCCACCCTTTTGTGCTGCAATCATCAGGCTGGCGCTGCCTGGCGTGTGCTGCCGCTCCACTCCCCCACGCTCCTGTTTGCATCATTTATAATTATCAGATTATTAGAAGGTGACACATTAGCAGCCTTGTCAGCCAGCGTGCTTCTAAGGGGASGATTATAGTCTTTGTGTGTTTGGGCCAATGCCCTTAATGTTCTCTAAAATACGACTTGGAAGCAAAGAAGCCATAAAATAAATTACCAAAATACAAATGGCAGCATTTCTACCTCAAAGTCAGGCTCCAAGTCAAAAGTAGACAAATTTGTTTTCAATGTCTTAAGCAACCTGTTAAGAGCAGATAAAATGAAATCCTAAATGCTGGTTGGTGCAGACCTTATTTAAGCGTATACCCCGGATTGTTCAATTAGGAGAAAGATGCACATCGGAAATGTTTGGGAAAACGCCTTCCCCAAACATACGGAGAATTACAGGAGCAGAGAGACTCAAGGTAAGCTCAGTCCTCTGAGGCAGCTACGCTGCCAAAGGGATGGGTGGGAGAAGGAAGCAAACAGCTGTGCCTGCTGGTTAATGAAATAAAGGACAAATGCCTTAAATCATGATCGATGTTTGCAAACTCGCAACCCTTGAAAAACATGGAAACTGGAATAATGGCTGCCAGATGGGATTGCCAGTAGTGCTCAAGTGACCGAGGTACAGAAGTCTGGTGGCATCTCTTGGACTCAATGCTTTTGAACATAAACCCAGTTTGTTCAGGACACATCACAGCAGTTTTCATTTCTGTATTAAATTCAGCCCGCTAAAGCACTAATTTTTATTAAAACATTTCTAAATTAATGTTATTTTCCGTTTTGAACACCCAAACACATTTCAATACACATTTTTAGCCAGCTCCAGCAAAGAAACAGGATATGTAACATAAGTGTTTGTTGCTGTCCCCTCACACCACAGCATATGGTAGGTGAGTTACAGACACTTGTGTTGCTGCTGCAGCTCTTGAAAACTAAATTGTTACATTAGAACCTTAGGCATATGCTATTTTCAAGCTGTAAAATACCTGCTTCCTCAAACACACAGATGCCAATAATCCCCATATGTCTTGAGAAGATTTTGAGGCACTTTTAATAATTGATTAGCTCTGTGAAATGCAAATTTTAAACTGTAATGAGAAGAAGAGGAAAAAATTTTCTCACATTTGTCAAAATTAACTGAAGTGCTGAATCCAGCCCCCTTTGCAGGCTGAATTCGTGTCTGTACCAGGTCATTTCAACCTTTGTCATACACTCAGAGTTGCACTTTCCCTGCTATGGGTACCACTGCTCTTTCCTACAGCTGACTAAATCCTCATTTGGACATTATGCCTTTTGTAGAGGATGGGATGGGTCTGGTCCTCTCTCCTTGGTGTTCAGGAGAGGAGACACCTTCAGGCAAGTTGATCCTACTTGAGGAAACAAAGAGAGAGGAAACCCAGAAGTGACAAGAGCGGGGGGAAAAACGTGCTGGGGAGGAACAAAGATTATGCTTGAGGAAAGGTGACAGACTAAAACAAGAAATAAATATCCAGGGGCAGTGGATCCTGATGAGGGAACGATGCAACTCTTGCAGCAGCACAGGAAGCCCAGAAAACAGTTGCCTAGGATTGCCCTTCAAACAGTCCCTGCTGATCTGGAAATGCCAGTAAAAGGGAGAGTTGCCTGGTAGAAACCACAATTATCTGAATGCACTGTCTCTGCAGACCTCTTTGGAAGGCCTCACTTACTTATAAGCAAATCATTATRTACAGTAAATATAAGGGACTGAACTCACACAGTGCAACCATTAATCTAATGCTCCCACTGCATCCACCTGAGTAATAAGATGCTTTTCTTTCCAGCCATCTGCAGAGCTATGGATTCTCCTCCCACAACTTCTTGCTCTAGTTCGCTCTAAAACATCACACACATACACACAGACAAATCAAGATATACACACAGACAAATCAAGATATACATATTCCATAGCAATTCATTAAGATTTCCTAGCTGCTGTTATTATTGATTACTAATTGTCTGTGTCCTGCTGCAAGTGGAATTTATGTTCCGCGTGTTAAAATGAGGCACTGCCCAGGAAACTAAGAGAAAAGGTGCAAAAGGCTGACAATACCGATCAAACACTCAAAACCAAACACACAAAGACAGCAGCAGACTGATTTCTAAAGGGCAGGATTAATCTGTAAACTTAAAGCTTAACCACTTTGTATGGTTTTATCAGGACACAATCTAATAATAAAATACAACAGCAGGCTCCATGCTCCCGAGTCTGCCATTTCTCCCCAGCTGTGCAGCAGCATGTTACACTGGTGAAAATTAGAAAGCAATGTAACCTCAGCTGACAGGTTTATTAAGACACAGAAGACATTACACAAGCCCCTTTGACATTATAATCACTAACTCAGTCAGGAGTAGAAACCTACTTGCTACCATTATTGGAAGTAATTGGTAAAAAGAAAAAAAAAGTAGAAAAAAAGAGGAAAAGAGTAAGCAAACAGCCTTGTAAATGTCACGTTAATTATTTAGGATACAGGTGCTCTCAGCCACATAGATTGCATCCCATCTGTACTTCAGTGGTTTCCAGTGATCGAAAGGAAACACCCAATGAAGGAGTCTACTCTGACCTTGCTCCCTTAGCTTGACTGCTCTTAGCTGGGTTATGGAAACTGTTTGAGCTCCTGTTGCACAGCTCAGGCTGCACCATTGCTACCAGCATAAATCCCAGTTTGCAAGGATTTACAATTATATTATACAAAATTGCTCTAAGCTGGGACCTGGTACACACGGCCACCACTCAAGTTCTTTTCTTTTTCTTTTTTCTCAAGCAAGGTTGATTTTAATGGAGTTGTCCAATATTGTTATATGTGTTAGGGAAGGAGAAAGATTTAATGGTTTTGTGGCTTTCTGGGCTCACCCACACAGATTTCAACCCCTAGATATGTCTGAAAATGCAAGAGAGTCAAAACACAGAAGTATTTCTCAGTCCTTCACCTGTGGGGCACAATGTAGTACAGGTCAGAAGCAAATAAAACCTGTTGTATCCCACATTTAAATCCCTGCTCATTGCAATTTTACCTGTGCCATCCCATGGCTGAAACCACCATGTCAGGCACCAAATAACAGAAAAGCACAATTCTTTCTTTTAGAGTTTGCAATCTACATAAAAGACGAGAAAAAAACAGGTCAATAGCAAATATGAACTAAAATGGAGATATGAACTATCTGCTGAGGAAAAAATCTTCCCATCTTTTGTTGGTTGTGCATCCCTCTTAGTGCTTGGGCTGTCTGAAAAGTGGGGTGGAAGACTGTCTAGCTTTTAACCTTTTCTTTCGCTACTCCATGACTTAAGAGATTCAAACACTCTTCATCCAGCTATTCCCACAGCTCTAGAAAACACTTCAAAACCAAACTAAGAGCTACATTTTCAGGAGTGCTCAGACAGTGCTCCTCTCACTGTGAAATATGTGTGTGAGCACACATGGAAATGCCACCCAGAATGCCCTTTTACGAGGAGAACCAGACAGTAATTTAAACAATTTCAGTCTCAACACATATTTGAACTTCTTCCTTTGCTAATTTTTGTTCTGCTTCTGTGGGCAGGACCTCTCTTGCTCCCTGTGTCCTCAGAGAGCCTGGAGCCTCAGGCATGTCCCGTGTAGACCTTTTGAAACTGCCTCTGGCTCAAGTGATTGTTTCTCTCTGCCCTCAGGCACAACACAGGTATCTGGCACGAACTGCAAAGGACAAAAGCTTTGCTGTTAAGGGGCACAAAATGAAGGTGCTCATAGTTGCAGTCTCCTCTATGGATCTTTCTAGGATCCAAACTCAGTTCACTCACAACCCCGATCCAGTCCCATATGCCAGAGAAATCAGACATTAGTAAGTGCAAATAACAGCTTGTGAGGTCATGAACCCAGAGCTCCTTTGTTAACTTCAAAACAGGGACCACCTTCAGAGGCACACCGTGCGTTACTGCAGGTACTTGTGTGGACAAAAGGAGTTTTGAAACTTCAGAGGAGTGCACTCAATTTATTTTATCTGCAAACTTTTCTGAATAACAATAAATGCAAAGCTGAAAAACATTTACTCTACTGGATTTCCTGGTTTCCACTAGATTGTGCCACAAGGGTCCATTTAATACAAAGGAATTGCAAAAACACTTTTATATACTTTTGATAGTAAGCAGCCTCTGCAAACAGTAAGTATTCGATATACCTACAAATATCCTTAAAAGATGACTATAAACCCATATGATGACATGACTTAGCTACCTTTACTTTAAGAAGAAACCACATGAAGGCCTTAGATACTCCCATTTGATAGACACAATAATGTACACCAACCCTTTTGCCCTGGGGAGATTTAGGGGATGATTTAACAGGTATAGAAATGCTTGTGTTAGGAGAGTCCTTTAATTTATTTATTTTGTCTTTAGAGGCTTCTTCTGAAGAGTACTCTGTGAAGATGTCTCAGGAAAGGTCATATTGCTTGGAATTTTACACCTTGTACAGAAAGTCCTCCAGAGAGCTCTCTGCAGCCAGCAGTGAATAAACATTCTTTAGTGCTGTTTGCTCCCACCTTACCTCAGCAGCCTGCGAGGCAATAGCGGAGCTCTCCTCTCCCTTGCAGGATACATGCCTTTCATTTTAATGACTGTGAGCTGAGACAAGAGCTGCTTTTTGTTTCCTCTCATTTCCAGCCGCCTTCTTCCTTTGTCAGAACTGACAACTYAGAGGACAATCAAAACACCGAGTAAGAAACCCTGTTTGACCTTACTGCCAAGATTCTTAAAAAATTAATGTTTACAGCTATTTATACGCATTGGGAAATCACTCTTTCCCCTTTGAGTTTACATGTTTCAAAATGTCTTTTTCGAGCTCTCTGGACATCACCAAACTTTGAGAACTTTTCACAAGCCGGGATCTTTACGTTAAAAGACATACAAGGACTGATGAGGAATTGATGTTTCTCGAACACCCATGAGACTGTCCAGTCACCATTCAATGGGTTGATTCCATCTACACAACTCCAAGCATAAAACATTTTCCAAGCACACAGCTTCCAAACCCACCTGTATTACAAGTATTTTCTGCGCCAAATCTATTCCAATGCCAGTCTTTAATCCAGCAATACTTTCTCCATATCCAAAACAAAGGGGCATGCTCTTGTCTGTTTTCTTAGGAATTACAGTTGATCACTGTGTTAACCATATCACTTGGAATGTTTTCCCAGGCCCAGTTTATTTTCCCAATAAAAGATTCTCTTTCAGTAGTACTTGTAACTACTGACTGTTCAGCTTAAAAAAAAAAAAAAGGCAAGACTAAAATAGATTAAAAAAGAATAAACCAAAATGATTGCACACATTATTCTGTTCCCCAATGAAAGAAGTATTTGTGTTCAACTTCTATACATCTGTACTCTTTGGCTTGTCAGTAGAATTAGACACACAGTCATTTGAAGTCAGAGGGTGCTTCTTTAACAACTGATACTTTTCTCTAAGAAAACACTTGAGTTTGAACAGTTATGTTCTTTCATTCCTTTAAAAAATAGAAACTGAATTCTGTTTTAAAGCTCCTAAGGAAGAGCACCACAAGCCCTGAAGAAATCAAATTAGGAAGACCATCTTGACATGTTGGGAAACATCAAGCAAACTTTATCAGATGTCAGGCCCTCAGGTACTGCTTGAAACTGTGCCAGGACATTCTGTAACACCAGGTGAAAGCATGTATGTGACCTTAAGAGTGAAAAACAGCTTAATCCATTGCCCATGCCAATGCTAGACATTACCTTTCAACAGAAAGGGAAAAGGAATGCACAGATTTAATAAGGAACAGATGTCATTTTCTCTGTAGTAGGAGACTGGCATCAGGGAAACGTTTGAAAAATTGTAAAATCAACTGTTGTGGCAGCTGAACATCCTTGGGTTTAGCCAATGTGATCTAAGGCTTCACAATGTGATTTGAAAATCCCACAAAGCAACCTGGATTGGAAATTGCAGTGAGGGTAAAAACATAGCTTCTAGGTCTTTAAGTACCAGGTAGAGATTGTTCTTTACAATTGCTTCCTGCAGAGGAGGAGTTGGAAATGTGGGGATTGTGAAAGAAAGCCCTGCCAATCAAATTTTACAATTATTTTTTCAACGGTTTATTTTCACCCCAAAGCAATGCAATTCACCTCAGCGGGAAAAGTGCCTGAAAACTTTCAGAAATGTCAAAGACCACTTCGGTACAGGAAAAGTAGGGAACATGCCTGGTGTGTGCCATTAGGCTGGCAGTCAGGGCAGCATCAATACGAGGTGGATGATGGCATGTATGTTGCTTTTTTATCCTTTTTTTTTTTCCCCAGCAGTAGAGCCCCAAAAGAGCCATTAGTGGGAAATACAGGTGGAGTAATGACAGCCAGAATGATACACTATCAATGAATTGAAGAATAAAACTATTGATGTTATAGACATGCTTAGATTTCTGAACAGAAAATTGCATCTCCATAATGCCTTTAATTTCAAGTGCTCTTCTGACTGTGCACAGAAGAACCACGACACCCTCAGCTAAAGTGCAGCCAGTTCTCAGGTCACTGGCAGTAATTCTTATAGAGCTTCCAGACCTCACTGAGCAGGGCTGCACATCTTCAGTACAAGGACCAAAAAACCCACTGTGTATAGTCTTCACTGTGTATATTCTTGTGTGGGAAGCAAAGAAAAATATGGTAATTATGGTGAAGGAGGAGGAATACAGATAAAATAGAATGTAATCCTGAAACTTGTAATTTACCCAGGATATCAGATTTAATACATAATGTTCAGTAGGCTTAGGAAGAAGAGCAATGCAATTGTCAGGAATTAGTGGAACCCACGAGGTCCTCATTTACTCTACCAGAGTGAATGTCCTGGACAAGCTTTGATTCCTCAGCATTCTGCAACAATTGTCACATGTGAAATACCAAGAAGGCAATTTCTGAGAAAACAAATTGTGAASAAACCCAGTGATGTATAGAGCTGAAAGTGAAACCCCAGGGACATTTATTCCCTTTACATCCTGCTGTCTCTAATGATACCCATGCATCCCTCCTGTAGACTGGGCCCCACTAGGTTGCTGCTGAAGAGGATTTACAGCATTCATTTGAATAGCAATATCACAGGATAATTGTTGTTCCATTGGATTTGGGTAAAATATTTACCTGTACTTTGAAACCACAGCCTGAGCAGGAGCCTTCACAGACATATGAGCTCTCAGCACTTCTTTTAGCTAGCAAGGATGCCAGTGTGTGACACCAGGATTAAGATTTCTCTTTCCGACCTCCTCTAATGGTTGGGAAAAATCTTGCTGGTTGTCTCCTCAGCTTTTCTGCTGCACTCTCTCCAAGCAGCATTTACACTTGTCAGAAAGCTGTGCTATTACTACGCTCTCAAATTTTATCTGGCATAGCCAAAATGCTATGTTAGGCCTATCTGCAAATTTCAGCCCAGTGCATTGCAGCGTGTTCATAAAACAGAAGTTCATGCACACAAAGCCAACATTAATATGCAGCAGTAGAAAATGGATAATCTCAGTACACTGAATGCCAATGTTGTAAAACTGTGAGATACACTAAACTTGGATATACTGTCCTATTAAATACAAAACTAATGTTACTTTAGTGGTGAAACGGAGCATCGGAATTACCAGAAGTGTGTTCCCAGTGTTACAGTGGGAATAATTACAGGGTATTGAATACGTTATAGAGGGAATTTGACAACGTGAAGCAGTGATGTAACAAGGGAAGTGTTTCCATGCAGTTTCTGCTCTTAATTCCTTTGGGTAACGGTGACAGAAAAAATAAAGAGGGTAAGAGACAGAGAAGGAACACTAAACTCTTTCTAATCACTTTAAGTGTACATTAGAGAATCTGACTGCAACATTAGTGAAATTACACAGCATAGCTCAGATCTGGGGGACTGGATTTAATATACAGAAACCCTTTCATAGGCTGTACTGAGGATAATATGGTAAGGAACATTGGGCTGGAAATTTGCAGGTTGAAAAAACACACACTGTACAGTTTCATTAAAAGTTTGAGAGCAGCTGATATTGTCAGTAACAAATCTTTCAAGAAGCTGCAGCAGCAAGACACAAACATAGCCTTAAAAGCTGGTAGCAATTACACAACAGTTTAAATACGATACATGACTGGCCAGGGCAGTGATTGCTGTATACACAGGCACTCTGGGCAGCCTATCTTGAAGACAGAAGGAATAGTTTGGGATATAAATTATTGGAAAACCCAAAGACGGCCTTCGACAAAACCAGCCTAGGAAGAACAAAGCACTAGAAATTGCCCAAAGCACAATAACTGAACATAAACCAGTGCTGGCTTACACTGCAGTCCCAAGCCCAGGCAGCCACTTGACAACCAGCAGTGTGTACATGCTGCCAGTGCATGCCAGAAACCAAGAAACATCTGGGAAGGCAGATGCCATACAGGAAAATGTGCATGTATGGGCAAGAGGTGGTGACTGTGCAGTGTGTGAGTGTGGGGATGTGTAACACAGACAGGCTGTAACTTACAGCCACACAGAGGTGTCCTCTGGGCAGAAATTCAGCTATCCTGAACAGTGCACCATGACAGAGCCTAAACTAGGGAAACAGAAGGGGTACTATAGGAATTGGATTTAACCAGGTCAGTGCCAAAGCTATCAACCCAGGAAATGTCCATGTGACCAGCAAGAGGTCAACAGATCAAGTCTGGCAAGGAGGATCCCCAAACTTACCATCACATCTCTCCATAACTTTCACCTCTTTCCACAATCACCAATAGGAAGACAACTGGATTTTTGACTGCACAGATGAGAGGAGAGACACACAAAAGGGTATAGCACAAAGATAAATATGTGGAGAGAGGTGCAGAATGATGGGCAACAGATTGGAGCAGAACATCAGTGGAAGGAGAGTTTTGTGGGGAAAAGGAGGAATTACAAAGACAGGTGTTCAAAGGAGCTAGAGGCTGTCACATAAGTAGAAAGAGGAGAAACAGACAAAGAGCTGAGGAGGCAGCATTCATCTGGAATAAAAGAGCAGGTAACGAGGCATATAGCAGAGACACAAAGAGAAAAGAGGGGCTGGACGAGGAAGAAGTGTCTGCACACATTTTCTGGAGGGTGAAGAAGGTTCATGAGCATACAGGAAGGTCTGCAGTAAAGGACTGAATGCTGATACCAACATCTCCCTCCAATCCCTTGGCCCACATCAACTGGCTTTTGAGACGTGCTGTAAGGCTGTGCTGTCGCTGCAGTTTCAGGTGAAGGCTGTGAAAGGAGGAGAGCTGTTTGTTGAGATGGAGGAGTATTTCATAGCGTGTGGGAGGGTGTTGGTCTGGTGTGATGCACTGTGTGGTGTTTGCATTTACAGGAGTGCCAACAGCAAAGACAGATGCTTTATTAAACAAACTGTGGGCATCTTAAAAGTCACAGGTATGTGAAAGTGCCAACACAAGGCAAATACTACGAGTGTTTTTCCCAAGAGCATGAACAGCCCATTCGCACAGATCAAGCGTGGTTAAGGTAAATAAAGCTAAACTAGGCCAACATTAAGACTGATACACCATCTATTGAAGCACTTGCAGAAGAAATGCTGAGCTTCATTCTCAAAGGACAGCGCTCAGAGCCCAGGCACTTGTCAGAACTGGAATCCTGTATTTTATCCCCAGTTGAGAGAAGCCATTTATACAATCCATCTCTGTAACTCTCAGCTATCTGCCTGTATCTCACCCTTGCCTGAAACCACGGCCCATCCAGCACAGAAGCTCATTTCTCTTGTTTTCTGTCAATAAAACCATGGTAAGCGTCACTCTGCCAGGGTGCTCAGAGCTAACATGGACGTGCTGAGTCCTCCAAAGCAGGTTACGGGTGACCAGCATGACCAAAGGTAAAGCTGGTCAAAGATCAGCTGCTGAACAACAAGGAACATAAAGCACATAGTCTGAATATTTGAAAAAGGGCCATCAAGTAACCCTTATCAGAAAGGGTTAAAGATCCAGGGAGAATCCAGAGGGAAGTGCACATCCATCCTTTTGACCACAGAGGGGTCTCTGCTGAGAGGATGAGGACTGCAGCCAGAGCTCTGTGTCTTTCCTCAGCTCTCTTTGTCTTAAGCTCCAGAACAGTTCATAAATAATAGAGGCTCTCAAATAGGTGGCACTGCTACTTGAGAAAGGAAATTACCTCTGCCCACCATCAGCCAGAATCCCTTTCTACACAGCTTGGGGAAGGGTCGTGGGCCTGCACAGTCATCTGCTCTTTCCCACTGCAAAAAAATGCCCTCAGCAACTGAGGTTGGGAAGAGCACAGACAGACAGGGAAGATCACAGAGTGTGATCTCCAAAAGTAGCAGTGAGGACAGATAATGCATCAACTTAACCAGGTGTTGTCACATCGAATCAGAAACGCTGCTGCTACCCAGCTGTGAGTTAATGTAGGTCAGGACACTCCATTCCTCTCTTCTATATGCTCTCCCACACTCGCTATGTAGATAAATGCAAAACAAACAGCACTCTAAAAATAGGATGAAAAGCCAAAAAGATTACTCAGATTATGCTGTGAGTAAGTAAACCAGCAGGAGAGCAACAGCTCTCAGATTTGAGAGATGAGGTAGATTCATGTTGTTTAAGATTATTTGGTCTGTTTTCAGGGTACAATTTAATTGCTTTTAGTTGACAGGTCAGAGAGCAATGCCACAGTGTGTACTGTATTCACAATAAATACAGATATAWGACCAATGCAAAGCTTTTCAGTGGAATTTACAGATGTGATAAAATGGGTCATACCAGAAATGACCAAATCAAATTACAAGGCCTCTCTTGATAGACCATGCACTCAGGTACMTATAAATTAACTCCCTCTGTAACAAACCCTTTTTAAAACAAGCACAAGCCAAAAGCAGCAGGAGAAGCTTAACTGCAGTTGTGTTACGCTGCTATCAGTTAAAAGGTCTAATTAAAAAAATATTAATTCTCGTTTTTAATTGAAGATAGAAAATATTGTGACACCAGTTCAGGCCCAGTGAAGGAAAACGGTGCATAAAAGAAAGATGCATGGGGAGCTGTTTTTAATAAAAGAAATAAAAAATTACAACCTTCTGCCTCTCACCTGCAGTGGACTCATCATGAAATGACATTGGAGCTTTTGGTTTGCCCAAATTAAGGACACATCCACTCCTTTCCTCAATTCCTCACCATTGTGAGACTTAAGAAAATGTAGGAGTAAGAGCTCCAAGTGCTATCAGTGAGAGCAGAGTCTGACCACAAGAACTTCTGCTACTCTGTGAATCATTATTGCAAGCACCAGGTTATGCTGCTTAATACAGGAACTTTTAACATCTCGGTATTTGGTAATTCACACCTTYGGCACTTCAGTGCTGCTGAACACTTTTCCTTGCAGGCTTCTCTTTCCCCTGAGTGACTGCAGCAGCCACTCTCTTGGGGCAATAACCCTGTYCAGGCAGAGTTTGAGAAGCTGCAGCCCAGCCCTGAGCTATGTCCCTTCAGCTGAGACTCAGTGACCRAGCATGTGAAGCAACCAGTTCCAACCCAGAGCAAGGGAAAACACTTCTACCGAATTCATCTTCCATTATTGAAGGCCACCTTGCTGTGATTTGCACTGGAACAGCCCAGACATGCTCATGAGTCCCTTCATGAGGACAGCAGCAGTTCCCAGCTGTGGCTGTGATCTGCCCCCATGTGCATTTTCACATGATTTCACTTTTCCAGGAAGGGATGCTAATCCCTCCTCAGCTGTAGCACAGAAGGATGGGGTCAACTGGCTTCTCTTCAGGCAAGCTCAAGGGCAGTGTCTCTGCTGAAATTCCTCCACCTGGAGCCTGTTGTGATACCATTTGTTGTATGATACTAAGATCAGTGTGGCTAATGATGGAGTGCAGGGATGTTCCAGTGTCACTAAATGCACGAAAATCTGTCAGTTTTTATTTCTGGCCAGTAATTTCACCAATATCTCACGAAGTGCAGTGGGAAACAAACAGGTTTTCCTGAGAAATGAATTGATGAAAGGGAAAACAGCCCAGCTGAACTTAAAATAGTCAGACTGGAAGCAGAAGCATTTCAGTGGCGAAGAAGACAAGGGAAGTATTCTAACACTACATATATAAAGAAACTGTAAACGGCTTTAAAGAGAAAAATAAGGAGCCTCACAGCTGTCTTTTGCAAAATACAAAATATTAGTGTTAGCTTACAAAGCACAAAACAGAATTTAAATGATGCACATAGCATAAAAAAAAAAAAAAAAGTTCAGAAACCAGAGTCAGGCAGGGGGTTTGAAGTACTCTGTAAACAGCAGGAATAACCCAAAGCGATTTAACTGAGCTATTACTGCAAAAAACAACAACTTACATCTCCATCTTAGCATATTATTTTCCAGTTAAACCAATTACACACAAATCCATTTTTGATGGTTAACAGGAGATGGTAAAAATATTCTGTAATGCGATACAAAAGCTACATTCTGAAGTAAAAAACCCCACCCACACTACATAATTTTGTAATTTATTTTCAAGTAAATATCCCATGAATTTGAAATGCACAGCCTGGGCTGGAAGTTGACAGGTACCATCAAATGATGAGGTACTAAAATTTTTAATTTTGATTTTTAATCAAATTTTCTACCCAAAACATCAAACAGGTTTTATGTCTAAAATACCATGTAAAAATGACACTCTTCCCTGGGAGATTTATTACTTCAGAGCACAAACACAAAATCTGATCCTGCAAGTGCTCCCACACAAGTAAACTCTCTGATACAGGTTGGGTCTCAAATGACTTCCTGGCATGAATCAGCGACCAGTGAGTCAAAGGTGGTGGACACTGGCACTGCCACAACTCACACCACTGTGAGCTGGAGTGTTTATCTCAATTTCTGCAGAATTAGACCCACAAACATGAGTCTGTAACACAGCTATTATTCACTGCTGAACAGTGACAGTGTTGAATTCCCTGTTCACAGGGTCAGACACAGACAGCCCTGAGTCAGAACCAGAGCCCGACTGAAAAGCCTTTCCCACACACAGAGGCTTTAATYCCATACATGGGTGTAGCAACTTTTTAGTATAAAGTGTGGAAAAGGGAAGTAACTCCCCCAGTACAAGATGATGGGTGTGACTAGGGGAGATATATGAAACTACCCTGCAGCAGGAAATAAGGGGGAAGGCAAATCTCACCCAACAGATTCATATTCTTTCAGTAAGCATGATTTCAGAAAGGCTCCAGTCTATCTCATGAAAACAAGTCACCAGAATGCAGATTTAAACTGGAAACAAGATATCACAACAGGCAAAAACGGACTAACCCTTTTGCAGTCTAAAATAACATCTTTTATATTATTTCAAACAGCATCATGAGAACAGGTTGTTCATTGGGAGTAGGGAGTGGGAAGCAGAGGACAAAACCAGCCTTGGTTTCACTGATGTCACTACAGCAATTCATCCCAGAATGAAAAGATCTGGAACGTGCACCTCCCCACCCCACTGGCCACTGACAGCCATACTGGAAGGTACTGGTTCACTTGGTCTCCACTCCTGTGTGTATAAACCTTTCAACATTTCAGGGTGTCTCACTGCTACAAGTGCTTCAGTTAAAAGAAATGAAGGCTGTTTCAGTAAAAGGAATTCTTTAAAGGGAAAGGCCAAGGTGCCTTGAACTCCTGATTCCTGCTGCGCATTGCCCTGCTCAGGACACGGGGCTCTGTTCACCTGTCCCCCCCGACCTTCCCATGACCCCTGTTTTCTCCTCATGTGTGTAGGAAACAACTTTATAACTACTGCACTCATAAAACCTCCAAAATGGTGCTTCAGCTGTAAAAGAGATGCTTGTAAAGATTTGTTTCTTGGTGTTGAGCAACAGGTCCACTTGATGGAGACCTTTGTGATGGACCTCAACAGGAAGAGACATCGTAGCCTTTGCCTTTGCCTCGCTCCCTGTGGCGTTGAGAGGAGCAGATTTTAATGCAATGTGTCTCTTTCAACACATTTCTCGGCACCAGCACTCGCAGGCACGGCGCCGAGAAGACAGGAATGTTGCAGATGACAATCCAATTCCAATTTCAAGCCTCACAGGGTGCTATTACAAACAGCAGGGAAAAATTACAGAAGGTACTTTGGCACCTTTAACTTTTAATAGTCATTTTAATCAGATGATTTTGACATAATTTTCCTGCATGTTTGGTAATCTTATATGGAAAACGGAATGAACACGAAATCATTTTGTGATGTACAGTAACGTTTATTTTTTTCAGTACCTGTTTTTCTGAGCTTCCTTCTAGAGAAATCTTATCATAAATCAGTATACTCTGAATTGCTGGAATTTACTTGACTGTGTTGGCAGCTGGTGCTGATAGCTACAAATGTGAGTCACAGAACTGTAAATTAGAATATAGTGCATCAATGGATTTCTTTAGGCAGAGACTTTTTAATAGCATTAAAAGAGTGACTGCATTTATGGCTCAAGTGGTATCTTGAGTTCTTTTCCAGCTTAACTTGTAAAGTCAGTTTAGTGGCAATGAGACTTCAGCAATTTTTTCCCCTAAAATTTATGTTTACAAAAACAAGAGAAACAAACAAACAAACAAAAGCTGTCATTTCTTACTCATGCCTCTTTTGGGGGAAGGGAAAAGTGAATAATCAAACCAAAGCCCTCTAAAAAACTGAGATCAGGAGTATGGCCACACAGGCTAAGATTTTTATGAAGATTAACATGACATCTTTGAGTCTGTGTCCCTCAGCACTTCAGCATAAAGATGATGAAGCTATAAATGAAACTTCTGTGTACAGCTTTACCAATAAAAATACTTAGAACAAGTAACAGAGCTTTAGATAAAGTTGCAGTGCAAAATCCCAGGGATGATTTGACATTCCACACATTTGTCTCTCCGCCTTCTGGAGATATTGATGGGCCAAATGGTATGTTTTATATTTACCAATATTTTTGCCATGACAGCAGGACCTCAAAACCAGGTTTCCATGGGGTTTGTGTTTTCATAAGCCCTAGAGAAATTTTTTTCTATATATAAAGCTATTGAGAGAAACTTAATTAGAATTAATATCCTTTCCCCGGATACTAAAATAAACTCTCACACACTGGAAGTCAGAGGGAAAATCAAGCCAGATATTTAGATCATACAAAACGGAGGGGGAAAAAAAAGGAAGAAGAAAATGAAAACAACTATTAAACCTGACAGATCAGAAATAGGGTGAAAAAAGGTTTCTCTGTGACAAAAGTTACACATTACATTTCAGTCTGAAACTTAAGAAAAATTAAGTAAAAAAGCACTACCTTTAAAGGAAATGGTTTGAAAGAAATCTTATTTTGAAAAGGGAAAATATTTTATTTTAGAAACCAAAAAAACCAAATTTTAAATTGTTTCATTTTTTAAATGCCAAAATTGAAACATTTGCTAATTGTTGTTTGTGCCAAATGAAGCTCTGCTCCACTACATCTCTTTCAGGTAACCCAATTGTTTCTATACTCACATCAATCAAAACGTGTGCTAAGAGTCTGCATCTCAGCAGAATGCGCAGAGAATTAGCTGGGWTGCGTCATTATACAGCACAGTAATTCCAACTAATCCTTCCCAAAAACCTTAAGGAAAAACGGCAAGAAAAAAAAAAGAAAAAAAATKAGTCAATTTTACTTGCTCACTGAAGAAAAAAACCAGCATCATTTAATTCACTGACATTAATCATTTAAAAAAAAAATTATATTTTGAAGCTTGACACATAGTTTGAATATAAGAAGAGTAAAGATTCCTACACAGATAAGGATTTCTGTACTGCTAGAAGTGTGAGACAAGATCATTTAATGTATCACAACGCCAGTGCATGGATGGGTAACTCAGGAACTTCCTTGGGAACTCAGGCTTCCTAGGCTACCCTGTTCCTTCAGAATGGACTTCTGGAACTGCCCCATGGAAAAGCACGTGTGCAACATGGAGTCCAATCTGCCAACCAGGGCAGCTGGAGCTCGTCAGACAATATTTGTTCGATGCCTCTACTGGACTAGTTCACATTAGACCTACAAATTCCAGAAAAAATATGTAAATTCTGAATGCAGGAAGCAGTACAATTGTTTTCACCAGATCAGAGACATCTAACAAGCAACAATATGTGTATCCTTGTTGCTTTTCAAGTCATTGCTCCAATTGGATGAAGGATGGAAAACCTACTAGTGAGGTAATAAAGATGAGGAAGAAATTTTTCACAAATTAATATTTAGGCGTTTGGAGATAACAAAGATTAAAAATGGTACGTTATAGTCACAACACTAAAATTTAAGGAAAAAAATTTACCACATATCACCAAGATGTCTTTAAACGAAAAAAACCTCGCTAACATAAATAAATGCTGCCTGAGACTTAGTACTCCAGAGGTGGTTGATATTTAAATTGTGATTTCATCTAATTTCTCAATTTCTAAGAGTAAAACTTTTCCATTTATTCAAGCTATGTGATCATTTTGCTCTATATCGGCCCCAGAGCTCCGGCTGCCTTTTTTATTATTATTATTATAATTCAATAAAAAAATGAAAGTGATCATAATTAGAGTCTGCGGGAAGCAAGTAAATCCAAGACAAGGTCAAAGAAATGTTTTGCTGTCCCAAGGGCACCACCAGAAATGAAGTGGTGAGAATTCTGAACCACTTCCTTGTTCTCTCTATGCCTGTTTACAAATGATAAAAAAAGATTTCTCGGTCACTCACACACAGAAGTCACACCAGTGAATCCATCAGTGATAAAGCCTTAATTCTGCCACACCAGATTCACGCTATTACACATTTAGCCCCTGTTTCTCATGATTTGTAATAGAAAGAAAGAAAGGAAGATGGATAAAACTATAGATATAACGCAAAAAGAGAATCAAAAGATGCTGAAGTTGTGCTAAAAGGCTGTCCTTTGAGAACTGAAGTGTATAACTTTGTAATTAGACTTTAGATGAGAGGACTACCATGTCTTAGTCTATTGTTGTTCTTATCAGTGCTCTCAGGAGACTGTGGACAACATCCAGTAATGATTGCAGAATTTGATCATGTTTCTAAATTAATTGTGCTTTGGCCTGTTGGGAGTATGCAGTCATATCCAGTGGAGAGGGAGGSAATAATATTGTATCGTGCCAAATAACCCCAAATAGTCATTGTATTCAGCCTAGGCTGTGATCTAAATCAACTCAATTTACATAACCAAGTTGAACGTATTAATTTACATAATCAGGTCTAAGCACAGCAAAGGTATGGAACTGCAGCACTAACACATTTCTCATTCAGGATTTGCAGTCTGTTAGTGGTATTCAAATGACCTGAAGATCTTAAAATTTCTATACAGTGTTAATTTGGCAAAGAAAGGGATTTACTTGCCTGAATAAGGTGGGTTTGGGAGAAAGATTAAAGAGAAGCAAACATCCCAATTTTTATTTTTCTAAATTCTTATGTGTCTGACCTGTCAGCACTTAATGAATATGCACCTCAGCACCTGTGACAGCTCCGAACAGGATTCTCACAAGGAAGTAAGCTGCTCTTGAAACCCCAAACATAAAACCCACAGACATATTGCAGTACTTCAAGCAAAGAAATAGGAAAGGACTTTAAAGGTGTTGCAGTATTGAGCAACCTGAATGCTTGTGCCCATCAAAGCTTCGTAGATCTCTAACTGAAGGACCAGCTGTTTTTTTTCAGAAAGTGAAAAAGCCATAGATTGGCATTTAGCAGAACACGTCCTTTAGAACTCTTCAAGATACTGCAACCTCATCATCTAAAATTCCACCCAAACATCACATCAATAGTCAGGCCACTATAGCTGGGTGCCCTCAGTGGCAGCCAGAGGCTGTGGGACAGGAGTGGCTCAGATTCAAGGGCTGTTCTGCCTGAGGAGAGGGATGCAGTGAGCAGAAACCTGGGCCCCTTATCAGCCCCATGGAACTCTGGCACAGCTGACATCGACCTGCTGTGTTTGGGCATTGCCCCCACCACTGATCTGTGCATTTCACTTGCAATTCCTGTAATTCTTGGGTTAGGATGCTTCTGCCTGTGCTCACTGACTCACCCTGGGACAAAGGCCAGCACAGAAGTGTCACAGTCCCCTCCATCCTGTGCACAGACTGTCCCTGCTGCAGTGTCTATGCTCGAGAAGCTTTACCTGGGCTCCCTACTTCTCACCAAAGACTGACAGTGCTCAACTGATAAACTCATTTATTCCAAGTACTACTTCAGAGAAGCTCTAAATTTCTTCTTTGGCAGCCGTGCCTCCTCTTGCCAAGCATGAAGCCACGGTAGAGCAGCTGCTTGGGCATTTGTGCATCAGCTGTCTGTGCCACATGTCCAGCCCAGGGCATCTGAGCCCTCACAATCAGCACTTTGTCACCGCATTTCTGGGCTCCTTCTCATCTTAGCTGCAGGGCACCCCAGGAGATGGTAAAAATTGATTACACTTCAAGTAATTTCTGGAAGATACATGGCTGTTTAAAATGGGAGTGCTTCCATTCTGCAGTTTTTTCATTAGGGATAAAAAAAAAAAAAAAAAMACACCAAAAGAGAAACAAAGTAAAAAAGAAATTTGCAGCCCCACAAATAAAAACTGATTCACTTACAGAGTTTCTAACATTTCCATTCTGGCACTGCCTTTGAAAGCCAGTTTGAAACAACCCCTGCCTACCAAATTGCAGAGGAATTATTCTCAATTACAGCCCTCCATCTGTTAAAAAGTATAGTCACTGATCAGTGCTGACCTCTCCTGCGACAGGTCAAACAGATGAAAAATTCTGACAGCAGCTCAGTTTTGAAGCTCCAGGGAGAAGCAGACAAGAAAGAAGGAGAGAAATAAGGTTCCTCTGCTCAATTTTATATCAGTCTTTTTTGTTAAAGTAAAACGATGTTTGCTTTGTCTCTACTGAATAAATTGCACGTGGCAATGCAATTTCCTTTAAAGTCATTAGTTTAATGTTTTAATTTTGGTATCATTTGCAGAAATCTCTGCCCAATCAATCACTTCAGCTTTTGTTTCCTAGTTCTGGACAGTTCTGCTGAGCAGCACAACTTTGCTCCCCTCTCTGTTCCAGCACCTATATAACCAGGTTGCATATAAATCTGATAGGACTCAGCAAAGTCACACTGCTGGGAGAGACCTATTGCTGGGGACACCTTGCCAAGCTACAGAGTAATCACTGAAAACACTCTTTCAAAGCAGATTTGGGTTAATTAAATTTAACTGCATGAAGAGAGTCTCCTTTAAAAACTGTCTGACATTTACCTGCGACTGTTCCCTCCAAGAAAAGGGTTTCTGTGAAGGGAAGAGACACTGACCTAATGAAAGGTAAACACAAACCAGTCTCATTTAAGACTGACTTAGCAAAGTCTATATACTACTACATCCGCAAGGTAGAGCTGTTAATTAGGAGTGGGAACTATTTATATTGCTGGGCTGCCACTTCCAAGGATTTAAAAAAGATTAAAAGGACCGAAGAAAGAAGTGTCCCCTCAGGAGCACTTCCAACCCACATTTAGGTCAGCTCATGACTGATCCTTCAGCTGTACCAGATGTGTTTTATTAGAGAATGCTGTGGTCTGCCCCCAAAAGGAATGCAGTTTTTGAAGCTCACTGGAAAGAGCAAAACCCGGCTGGTGCAGCCTGGGCAGGCCAAAGGAAACAGGAAAACAACATTTCGATGACAGTGAAAGTCTTACAGAAAATGGTGATATTCGTGTTCATCTGCTACTCTGCTAATTTTTCCTACAACTGAAATAAACAGAGAAAGGAAGAGCTGTTAAATACTTTAATCTTCAGATCATTGGCTAAACAGGAGAAAAATCAAAGCAAGCAGAGAACCTATAGCTTCACAACATTTCAAAATATAAAAAATGTTGTTTTGTTGGGGTTTTTTTTTCTAATTAAAACAAAAGCAAAAAACCAGTCGAGCCACCTGACATGAAACCACACTTTTATTCCAAGTTAACCACAACTGTCCCTTCAAGCTGTACTAAATGACTTCCAGGTTGGGATGCATGTGTGATGATGGAACTTGCTTAATTAAATCAGACTGATTTCAGAAGAAAACGTTATTCTGCAACAAAGACAGGTGGGTGTTGAAGAATCAATCTGAGGACCAAGATTTGGCACAAAAGAAATGGACCTGAAGGCTTGGTGTTCTTCATTCCTATGGTGATTTGTATAACCTCAGGAATGGGGAACTTGCCACTGTAGGTGATTTTCAGTTACATTTTGACAACAACTCCTTTATTTTTGAAGTCTGAAAGACGGATTTTTCCCAGTTCTTACATATTACTTGGCACTGCTAAAAGATTTCCACCTCTTTCCCTAGAAAGGATGAGCAAAGCAACAATAGCACAACCTCTGGCACACCCCACAGCCACCTTCAGCTGTTGAGAAGCTGTTCTGGCTGAGGCTACCAGCGCACAACCTGCGTTTCACCCAGTCCTTGACAATAAAAGACAATAATTATCTTGGTCATAATTGCAATTCTAATAATCTGACAAGAGATATAGCTCAGAAAATACTCTGGAGAGCTTTATCAATTAAACTCACCTCCTCAGGTACTATTGCAACTCATACAAGGTCTACAGCACTTTTCAGCTTTGCTGTCTTGGATGGTGATAAATACAGTTTTATGACTTTCCAGATGTTAGTGTACAAAGTCTCTTTCAATATTCATGCTCCATAAACCCATACGAAGAGCCAGGCACAGATCAAGCACATGGGAAACCTAATTCCAACTATCTCACTATATTTTAGATGTAATTTAGCAACAGCATGCTCAGTGCCCTTATTTATGAAGGTTATCTGCCTTAGAAATATATAAAGCCTCTACTTGTCCTTTTACAGAAGTTTTTCACTACTGAAGCTTGAAACACATCATGATAGCATAAGTCACACAAACAGCCAGCAAGGGATACAACAAAGCCTGATTTAACTGACAATCTCTGCTTTGAAGGTAAAACTTCCCAAGGAGCTTAGACCCAGAAGATGACCTGAAGGCTCATCTAACAACACTTTGTGTTGTTAAACATGAAGAAGTCAAAGACTTAGAGGGTCCAGGAAGAATCATGCAACCCTGGTTTCAGTTCTCTTTTTTTAATAGGATTTGTAAAGTTTTATTTTGCATTTTAGGAGACTGAGGATCTAAGTTTAAACCAGCTCCTCGCTACCTGTTTGACCACATTACACCATGGGCCTTCAAAATGAAGAACTAGGCTTTTGCTAGTCCACAAAAAATGCTACCAAAACATCTATTTTATGTTGATGTTGGCAAAGACTAAAATACTTCACAAGATAAAAATCCGTGTTCACATTTTACGTGTTTGCAGCACGGTGTCCTTTGTGCAGATATGTTCCAGCCTCTGGGGTTAGAAGTCCTCAAAGCAGCAGTGAGCAACAAGCAGAAGAGCAGAGGGAACTTCAGATTCAAACGAGCCTCCCTCCCATTAAAGGTCTAAGTGAAATATCCCCAATTACTCTGACTCCTCTCTCACGAGTGACACGTGTGAAGGCAGAGGGACACAAATCACAGTCACAAGTGACACAGGGCATGCAAACTGCCCAATGAGGGGACATTCTGAGAGAGCCAGAGACTTCTGAAGACAAGGACTGCACCAAACCTGCCGGGATCCACAGGGTGACGTGTACCTGTTATTTTTCTCACTCCAGAAGATGCTGCAAAGCAAACTGAAGGTCACAAGACCTTTGGGACACTCAGAAATCTGTGAGCTCTAGTGGCAGAATATCCTTTCTTGCTTCATGAAGGGTGGAGGCAACAGGAATTCCTCCATCTTAATTCATAATGTGCCTTTCCCTCTGTGCAGAAATAAAGAGTGCAAGGAGTATTCTGCCATAAGTAGCAGAAAATGAACCAAAATCCTAAACCACATAGATTTGTATGTAGGTGGGTGCTACCTTTTTCAATCATAGTGTTTCTTTGCCAAGAGATCATTTACAACATATGTATCAAATCAACACTTTCACAGAGCCAACTGTGAAGGAAAAAAAAAAAAAGAATTTTTTTCTCATTCCTTTAGGGGACACAACCAGAACAAAGTAATTGCAACCCTCTTCCAGCACTAAGCACCCTTCCAACCCCCTCATCAACCACAGCTTGGGCAGTCCAGCTCACAGGATTTTGTCCGTCCTAAATTTCTGGACCCAAAAACTCAGAGGAGCAAATCCACAGCCACAGCCAGTGTGATCTCTGGCTCTGCATCCTCAGCTTGATGCGTGCATGGAGGTGAATTCATGGTTCTGTCCTCCCTCTACTGCTGACAAAGCCTCTACCCTAGGCAAAGGAAATTGGAATCAGGGCTCTCTGGGACACCCCAGCGTGCTCTGCACACCCTGTGAAAGGATAACAAGGTCCCTCGCACCGCCCAGGGAGGGCTGGATTTGCACCACCAAAAAATCCAGTGTTACATGAAAGAACTCACTTTGCCTTTTAAACTAAACCAAGGTAAATTGGCTTAAATTCACCTTCCAGCTTGCAAYACTCAGGTGCAGTAACACTGCACTATCTTCTGACCACTTCACTCTAAACTACAGTTCCATAGGAATGGAAGTGATGAGCATAGAGCTAAGAATGACTAAAAAGTTTACATGATTTCAAGCGGGGTTGTTATTCTGAAAAGTTCCCAGCTCCATTTATGACATACAGGAATTTCATCATCGATTCACTGAAATTAGGATCAAAACAAAAGTGTAAGGAACTCCTGAGGAAGCATGAAGTGACTGTACATCCACGTTTGTCATCTATGGAATCAGTTCTGCTACTACAAAATCCTGCCTGCCTTTCCTGATGATGGATGTAACAAACATATCATTTGCCTCAGAGGCAAAGCAGAAATTAAAAATGCATTAAGTCATGCAAACTGAGATCTGGGATAGACCAGTTTTGTTTTGTTCTATTATTAAAATAAGAAAGTTTAAACAAGATGAAAATTCAGTTTGAAACAATCCTGAAACTCCTAGGGTCCACTACAATGCTTGGATGAAATTCAAGTACATTTTATCCAAAGTATGGCACCAGCTTCCATCAAAAAATTATATGTTCAGTCACAAATGGTTATTGTAAAATCTTTATTAACCTAAGTGCATATAAAAATTGTGAATTCTTAATACAAAGCAGTATTTGACTTTTAAATTTCATTTTAAGCTTGCCCTGTTCACTTGGAATGTGATTACAGAGTAAATTAAAAAGTAATCACATGTGAATTACATTTCCTCATGAATGTAATGACTTCAGGAGACTGATTAATGTTAAGCAGTGCCTGTCCTACCTCATGCATACCTTCCCAGGTGAGATGTGCAAGATAGCTGTCGTGAGTTGATTTAATTTCCTTTCTCTGGTAGTCCAGTGAGAAATGTTGAACAGAAACCAATTCAGCGCGTTCATTAGATCTGTGTATGTTCACTGCTTTTGTCCATCCGAGCACCATCTGCAAAATGCTATCAGTGTCAGCTTATGATTGTGAGCAACACCCAAGGGACTTCGCTCCTCCTGTACACTGCATTCTAGCCAGGAAAACTCCTTACATTTAGATAGAACAACTCAGCTGGTGCACAGAGCTAGAGATACATATGTGTCAGCATATTAGAGCCTGATGAAAAAGAATACCTTGTCAATAAACTGAGAAATAGGCCTGTCTAGGAAAATACACACACACAAATATATATATTCACACGTTTGAAAAGCTGCACACGACTTAAAACATGCCTAAAACTTTTTTTTTAAAATAATTTTTATATTAATGTAGGTATTACATTAAAAATCATAAAATTTACAGGAATAATTTCTTATCTACGAGTAAAATAAATGGCAAAAAGTTCTGTATCTAACACAATAGCCACACAATGGCCCATTTTAAATTTGTTTCCCAAGTATTATTTTTAATTTAAATAAGAAGCAGAAAGAATATTAGCCTTATTCTCAGTTTGTTTGGATCAGTTCTCCTTACTAGGAGAGACTCACATCCCTCTTTTATTCTTGACTTCAATAATAAATAGGAATCCACTTAATATCACAGCTCAAGTGAGTCACAAGGAATAAACCCGACTTACTGCACAGGTTTGTATGTTTCTGTAGATGGTTTCTATTCAGGTAATCATATTTCTGGACCCTTTTGTAAGCAAAACATTCCACAAGTCACAGAGAATCAGCAGGGTGTTTAATGCACATGAGAGAGGTAAATGCAGAATGTCTCTGAGGCCAGGAAAGGAAGAAGCATCCAAAGGAACCAACCCTACAAGACTCATCACTGGTCTCAGGGGGTGATACTGATGTTTTTTCCAGTCTTAGATGCCTCGATGGGCAATAATGAATGTGAGATGAATATAGTGAGACCAGCACTTACAAAGTAAATCTCTCAGTTTTTGCCCAGTCAGAAAAAAAATTAAATTAAAAAAGTATAGACCCAGCAACGATTTTAGCTGCATTAATTTTGCAGCTTAATTCAGCCTTGTAAATACTAAAGACAAAAGCACAGTATAATTGTTCCAGAGCCCAGTTCATCTCTGCTGGCAAGAGAACTGTTCTGAATTCTAAGTGTGCTTTTTAGTGGCAGTGTGAGAATAAATTCCAATATATTAACAAGACTTTTTGCAATTATATATTCATATGTATATATATTCCTTTTCATCACCTTATGTTGTCACTTTTCATTATTTTTGTCTCCTCAGATTTTGTTTCTCACTGATTTTCCTGCCCATCCCAAGCCTGCTCCATCTCCTCTTAGCAATGCTCCTAACACAGCACAGCCCAACATTTCTCCTGCCTTTGCCATCCTGGTTTGATCCCAGGTGGAGCCATCCTCTTACAGCCTCATTTTTTGGCTAGTCCAGCAGCAAAATGTTCTCTTCCACCATCCAGCCATGTCCAAACAGGTCACATTTTGGACATATTATTCCTCTTGACACCCAGGACTCCAGTTCCCCTTCATGAGAAGGGCACCCAATCCCCAGACACCCTTTTTCTTTGAGCGTAGGATGGTGCTCTCCTTCTATCTGCTTCTTTTTATTTCATTGGACATTAAGGATCTCAAGAGATTATTCATAAAGACAGCAAGAGACACTACTGCCCCCACTATCACTCTCCTTCTTAAATAATATAACTGGGAATTAATTGGCATTAAGTCACTTGTTCAGAGTTGTACAGAAGACGTTGTTTACAAACAGCAGCCATGGTTGACTGATTACAGATAGGCAATTAATTTAGAAAAAGGATATTGTAACATAAGAACCCAATATAATCTCAGTAGGTGTCACTGTAGTCAGAAGAACATATCGGAAAAAGAATGCTGAATATTGAGATGGCACTGGCATCACCTGTCCTGCTCAAAGGAAATATTTATTCTATTTACCTGGCCTCTTCAGTTTTAAACATATTTTTAATCACAGATATTCAGTTCAGAGCTTAAGTTAGTTGTTTACTATAATAAAGATTCAGAGGGCAAGCACAGTATTTCTCTGCCCAGAACGAGGGCACAGCACACACTGCCTGTAATGACTGTAACTGTTGAGACATTTTTCTGCAAAATGTGTTTCCTGAATTATAAATGAAAGTAAAATGAAACATCCAGCTTGACACAGGTTACTTCAGCATGCACCTACTGCCATTTTTCAGGGCAGAATGTTTCCACAAGCAGTGCCGTGAAGGGGACAGGATGTTTGTGTGGATGTCAGGATGCCTGAGTCTATCTGAGCTCTGCCATTCATTTTCCATCTTTTCAAACAACATCTTACCTCCATGCCCTGTTCCCCTGCCATATTTACTTCTTGTACTTACCTAGTTTCCAGTCTCTTCTAAATCACTGCTTTTGTGTTTGTGCYGCCTGTAACTTCCAGCTTTGATTTAGACCAGAGAGTGCAGCCACAGCTCTGAGGGAGGGGGTGATGCACTTGTGCCACATTGTCCCACGCTGGCCCTGCCCCTCAGCACCCTCAGCAAACTGGACACTGCCCACTTCAGACAACGTGGTTTGGCCTAGTCCTGTGTCTCACTGACCTATTGTTATTCCTTCCTCACAGATTTCATTAAGCAAGACAAAACCCTTGATAAGCTCAGCATTTCTCTGCTATCAGTATTTTATCCACAAAATATAAAACTACCAAGATTTTATTATTAACTGATGTGGCATGGCTGTGAGATGGATAGGGGAGCTAAGGACAGTGCCCACATGCATTTTTACAGCCATATAAGAGATTTTTTCTGTTACAAGTTATGTACTGCAAAACTAGTAGCATAATCAGCCACCGAACTGTGCTACTTAAGAAATCATAAGGCAGCCTGAGGAAAGCTTTTAGAATAGAAAACCTAAAATTTTAGCAAGTGTTCTACTAACTGTTTTCCATTCATTTTTGAAAGGGACCAAAGCAGAGACAGAATTTTAGAATGTGTGCAAGGGACACATTTCTGAAGCCATCTCCTCTCAAATGAGGCAGTAGCACAAAGAAAAGGGGAAAACTAAACCAGCTCACATCAGGGTGTCATCACCTTTCTGAGTTACCATGCAGCATGAGCATTTCTAATACATAACTGTTCTCCATCCTACTTGATATTACTGGCTTCCCACTGAAGATCTGCCCAGCTCCCAGCACTATCCACTGCAGAAGGCTCCTCATGCCCCACGAAAACACAGGTCAGCTACAGGGTGAGTGAGATCCGAGCAGCATTTCTTGCCTCCTGACAGTTTCCAAAAAATCCCATCCCTGGTGCTGTTTTCCTTARTAACGTGGAAACACAGGTTTGAGGCCAACAGGGCAAAGAGGCAGTGCTCCAGCTAATTCCATGGATTTGCAGCTTGACATGCCAGAAGAAAGATTATCCCAGAGAAGCTTTCTGAGGAAGCTGAATGAGCTAGAGGGAACCAGCACCTCCTCACCAAAGGCACTGTATGGTTATGGAGCTTCACAACACTGCACATGTGGCTGTAACACGGCAGGGTGGCAGCTGAAGTCTTCTAAACAAAGTCAGCTTGGAAGGACCTCAAGGGATGGGCAAAACTGTTCATCTGAACACACTTTGCCTTGAAAAACTTGTTGGGCTGTCAGCAAGGGACAACAGGAAACCACCACACCTTTAAATGCCTATGCTCAGCATGGGGAAGAGCAAATGCATTAAGCAGTCAACATACAGAAAGAAAGGGAAAGAAAAAGAAAGAGAAAGTGAAAGAGAAAGAGAAAGAGAAAGAGAAAGAGAAAGAGAAAGAGAAAACGAAAACGAAAACGAAAACGAAAAACAGAAAAAGAAAAAGAAAAAGAAAAAGAAAAAGAAAAAGAAAAAGAAAAAGAAAAAGAAAAAGAAAAAGAAAAAGAAAAAGAAAAAGAAAAAGAAANAGAAAAAGAAAAAGAAAAAGAAAAAGAAAAAGAAAAAGAAAAAGAAAAAGAAAAAGAAAAAGAAAAAGAAAAAGAAAAAGAAAAAGAAAAAGAAAGAAAAAGAAAAAAGAAAAAGACCAGAACACTCATTTAGGATGCAGAAAATCCAGCTTCAAGTCCCCTTGCTGTTTCTCTCAGTGGCTTGGGTCTGGTTCATGCCAAAGGAATGCCCTAAGCACTTAGTAATTTTGAAGTGCAGCAGATTACTTGCACTTGTATTTTGTAAAACCTTTCAAAAGATCTTTTCACTCCAGTGAAAATGAAGCTGATTTCACAGTATCATGTTTTTGTGCATCTTGGAATTGGAGTCTTCCAGCCAGCCATATTAGCATTCTACAAGATTTCATTCAAAAATAAGTGAAATTACCCTCAATCTTCTCGAAAAACTTGAAGGTAATTAGGGATTAATTTTCTCAATAGCCTTGATCTGAAATACTCAAACATGGATTGATTCATTAAGGTGTTAAGTAAATACTTCTTTAATAACTGAACTTATCTCAGCATTCTGACTTTATCACCCACTGTAAGAAGTTGAGCTACTACAGAAAACCAAGGATTTTCAACAAAGAAGTGAAAGCCTGCTGCTATTCTGATTGGCCTTGGAGGTCCATTGTCTTGTAAAGACAGCAGTTAAATCCCCTGTAGTCACAACTGAACAGTCAATTTAATGCATTGGTATTTTTTTCTGACTTTTGCAGTCAGGCCTCTTGCTATGTTCATGCTAAAGGGCAGCAATGAGAGACACAACAGTAACTGCTCCAAGTGGCACCACAACCTTTAGGCAGCATCAAGTCGTTTTGGAAGGTAACAATTATTCCTTTACACTATGTAATTTTAAGGCAATTGGCTGAAATGCCAATTCACATCTTGTGTCCTTTGTCTTACCAATAAAATAAATAAAATATACTCTACTACTAAGGGTAATAAGAGGTACATTTTCCTTTTGACAGAGATATAAAACTATCATTAATATGTTATAAGGGAAGATTATAGTCCTAAATGTAGCTATCCTTTCAACATCTGACATGTCAAATTAATCTTTGCTTACACCATTACATGAACTAGGCACAGGATGAAAATTCATGCCTCTGTAAAAAGACACTGCAAGACCTCTGCAATACTGAATTTCCATTGTAAGTGTTAAGTGAGAACATGGGCCTCATTGCTGCCATGAATCTTCTGTGCAAGACTAGATATTTCTATGACAATTGACAATATAGCCTCCTAAAACAGTTAGCAAGGAGGATACAGCAGTGCAAGTGCTATCTTCATGGCTGAATTTTATCTACCAAGGACAAATTACGTATATAGTATATATTATGTATATGTATGTTCAGAGTTATTAACTCATGATCCAGATGGTTAATAATGACACAGAACCTGGACTGCCTTACAAGCCACACAGCAGATTACAAACCTGTATGACTTCTCAAGACATTGACCTAATCCTCACTTCTCCGTGAGAATAGATTCAAAGCTRGACTGCCTAATTTTAAGATTAAAAATGAATTAATAACATTCACAGTGTTTAAACAAAGATTGCCAGCTGACATCTTCAAGGGAACAGGCCCAAATTAGTTCTGTGAGCTTCCTTTTGAACAGTTTTGTGCTACAGTGATAAGAGGGGCGGCAGTCATGTTTAAAAGTCAATGCAGCAGTGTTCAGGGGACCCGAGCAGAACATTGTATTAGAGGCTCAAAGGGAAACCAAATACAGAGATTGCTCAGCACAATTAATTTTCAGAGCTTCCAACCATGGCCATGCAACCCCAATTCTTCTATAGATACATTGTAAATTACAGGGATTCAGGAAGCACATAAAGAAAGATGAAAGGATGATGCTTCATGACGAAAAGTTTCAAACAACTGCTTTGTACCATCAGGCCTTGTTTACCACAAGGAATCTGGGCTGTTCTGACTGTGGGTTCATTGGTAGCTCGAGGAGAGTAAACAAAAGTCCACTATAATTCTAGAGTACATGTTTTTATAATATCTCATTTTTCTGTATAAAGAGGATAGTAGTATTATCAAACAAAATCCCTGAAGTTTTAAGCTGGCATCCAAAGGAGGATTGCACCTCTCATTAAAAAAGTGCACTGAGCACCCATAAAAAAATTGCACCAAAAATCTGCGGGAGTTTTTCTAGCACTGAATTTCTTCTGCCATCACATGGTGCTTTGACAGTCTTCAACAGCAATTGTGAAGTGGGCCCAGAGCCAGGTCCTGGGAAACCCCAAGCAGCACTCAGGGGTGTTCACAGAGGCACCACCAGCTGGAAACCTCTCAGGGACAAAGGGTTTGCACCATCTCCCACCTCACAGCAAGAGCAAGTTATGGTGCTGGCTGGACAGTTTGGCAGAAGCTCCTGAAACGTGTAACTCACAACAGCTGCTCATCAATTTGCTTTACTTTGTTCTGCACTCCTCATCTTACAGGAGTGCTGCTGAGAAATCTCTTACTCTGATTTTGCTACGGTTGATCTGATGTTCACCCAGAGCTATCGTGGGCCATTCCTCTTGCAACAGAAGCCTCTGTGAATATAACTCTTTGTGACTATTTCCATCTCAGTGTGCCCGGTTGCAAAGGAAGGACACAAAATAAACTCTTTACGTGGAAATGTCCCAATTTAAAGCACTTTTTCTCCACACTTGTCAAGTCCGGAAAGACTGTCAGAAATCTCTGCTCAAGTGCTGAAAAGCTCAAGCTAAGATTTGGTGTGTTGGAAAACACTGTACCTTAAATTGGTCCCCGACCTGGGTTTCAGTATTAACTCTGAGCACTGAAATCCCTCACTTGGCTGGGAATGATGAAATCTCTGTGGCATGCAGATATTTTAAAGAGCAACTTGACACAGTCTGTTACCAGACAGAAAGTTGGAGAGTATCCAGTGAGACAGGATATATCCAGAATCTACCATGTGTGCATCAGGAGGGCATACAGAAAAGCAGAGGTGTGTGCCATCCATAAATACCTACATGTGTATCAACACACACACGTGCTTGTGCTGCTGAATTACAGCTGCTAAAATTATACATTCAAAGAGTATAGATTCCATCTGATCAATCATTCAGGACGTATTTACCCTTCATCTGCATAAAGGACATGTTGAGAAAGCCAAATATGTCACTGTGAAGATATGCTAAACCAAAGAAATTCAGAGTGCTTTGGGCAAAACCCCATTATTATTACTTTAATCACATTCTTATAGGGACAGTCACATAAATGTATGCCATTGCTGGAAACCTGAYCAATTTCTTTTGATGTCTTGCCCAGTGTGAAGTGAGCCAAGGATGCCCTGGAATCACACAACTTTATTTGTAAATTCACTTTTAAAAATTTTATATTGGCCTAGAGTGAAATTCAAAATCTGAAAGCGTATCACAAAAGCCTATTRACACCTAAGTCTATTTAAATAAGAAGTTATCTACAGTAGCAAGAGCACAGCAAATACAAAYTTCACTTCTTTTAACTTGAACCGCTATAGACCTTTCTCAGTTGGTCCTTTTCAGACATTTCAAAGTGCCTTGAAAACTGAAATAGGCCCTTAACATTCTCCAGTTTAAAAGAAAAAAATAAAAAAAATAAAGTGCTTCCTTAGACACAGCAAAATCCAGCCATAAAAGTACCTCCTGGACAGCCATCCAACATGTATTTGTGGGGGTGTGTGCTCACGTGTGTGTGTGTGTGTGCAAATGAGACATAGAATGTGTATATATCCCCCAGAAATGGAAATTCTCAATGTCACTTCATGYCATGGATTACCAATAGTCAAACAAGAAAGTAACAAAGAGCAATGACCTTCACTGAGCAGAACTCAGCACTGCTGCCCACAGTGAGATGTGACTAAGTGGAGCCTCTTTGCCAAGTTATGGAGAATTTTTTGATTGGAGGCTGATGCACAATTCCTGATGGACAACAAATCAGTGTTATTTGGTTTGCACATTTCTCTGTGTCTAAACAAGCCCTTTTCCAATTACAAATATTGGTATTAGGCTGTGTCTCACTGAGTGCTTTTAGTTCTGCCCTTTCAAAAATATGGACTGTGTAGTGTTCAATGACCTTAAAGTCAATACCTAAAAATGTTAATGCAACGTGTTTTGTGKTACATCCCCAAAGAAAAGAGAATCCCAGTATTAAGATATGTGACAGGAAGTGAAGCAATCTTACTTCAACTTCTTTCTCCTGCCATAAACTTAGCTGTGCCGCATTAGCAAATAACTTCATTTCTCCGTGCCTTCATTAACCTTTCCTGTTAGAAGCATTTCACGCTCTTGGAGCTATACATAGCCTCAGAACCATTATTAAACATGAATACCCATTTTATTCATGAGGTTATATAGGCTTTCCCTGAAATCAGTGCAGGAAATCAGTAATGATAAAAAGGAAAAAAAAAATAATTCTGAACGTAAATAGATGCAAAATGTACTGCACAGAGGATAATATTTTCCATATTCTAATAGCACTCCTYGTTGTTCAGCTAGCAAGGGGAGAGCTTTCTCTATCAGTTTCTAATTGCTATATAAATATTTGCCAGGTGAATACTGGCAGCAACTTGTTTTGATGGAGAGGGTAAAAACTGAGATATAATTGTTCCATTAAAATGTGAAATTAAAGTTGGCAATTTTTACTAAAAATATATAGAGGGTTTCATTTTTCCTCCTTTTTTAAACCTACTATAACTTTTCTAAAGATCTCACAATCCTCATGGGATGAAGTCAGCCCTTATACTTGACAACTAAATACAGCTTACCACTACACATAAAGCCAACATGAAAATACATTAAAAAAATACTAAATTGATAGCAGATTAAAAAATTTTTGTAGAGAGTTCTCAGTAAACCTTGTGCAACATGGCAGCAAAGCAGTCTACTGGCAGATGGCAATCTCTCTAGGAAAAATATGATTTCATCCACATGACAGTGTAAATTACCCAAAGACTATAGGTAATTTCATAGCATTACCTCCAAGAAAATAAGAGTAATCTTCGCATATTGCTTCAGGGAGGGGTCCTGATATTAAGGGGATGATGATGACCCTGAAATATAAATGGGAAAGAAGAGATGAAAGGAAAATTACCTGTAATTTTTGTTCTCAACCACTGGTAAATCTAAAGAATGCCTAGGTGAGCTCCATGTCTCATGTTCCGGCAGAGGCAAAGCTCACTGAGCTATTTAAATCATGCACTGGTGATGGATTCCTGCTTATCTCATCACCATGTCTTTTGTAGGAAATTTCAACCAATAAGTTTGTCTGTCCTGCTCACCAACATGCAGAAAGCTCATTAGAGCAACAGGAATATTTCAGCTGGGTTTTTTTTGAGAAACTTAACCTTTTTATTTTCCTTGGACAATACAGTTACTGTTTCAAGAAAACGGCTTTTGCCAAGAGCTCTCAAACACTAGGTCACTGTAATTATTCCTTCCTTGAAATAAAAAGGAATAGTTACAATAACGTTCATTTTTAAATAGAAAGAGTAGTGCATTTTCTCTTTCTATCTGCTTCAATTCACATATTAAGAAGACTCACATGGAAATACCAAATTTGAGTTTTCTTTGATCAGTGTTGTGCTCGCTTTCCCTCTGGTATTGTTATTATGCAATTTGCTGCCTTTTTGCTTAAAATGCTGCCATCTTTAAAGACATTTAAAGGTGAAAGATGCACCCTAACCAGTAGAAGACACAGCACTCCTAGCACAACAAATAAGGTATTTTATATTCCTTTTATAGCCCCCAAGAGACTTAGTCCTGCTGTCCAGAGAGCAGGAGAAAACTAAATTCCAGTGCCAGCTCATTGCACTCACAGCCACAGAAGAAATCAGGAAGTAGAGACAGGTGTGGAACCTGTTGAGAAAGTAAAAAAACACASGTGACTGCTGAGTTCCTGTTACTATATAATTATTATTATTTAAGCTAAAATAAAAAGTTCATTAATGAGCAAAAGCCACACCAACGGATGGAGACAAACAGCCCATTGCTTTGTGCTTTGGCACAGGCTTTGAAAAGTATGGAAGTATGGGCAGAATGAGAGCAATCACTTTCCTACACATCTGGTAACACATCCCGGAATCATGGAATGGTTTGGGTTGGAAGGGACCTTAAAGATCATCTCATTCCAACCCCTGCCATGGGCAGGAACACCTTCCACCAGACCGGGTTGCTCAAAACCCCATCCATCCTGGCCTTGAACATTTCCAGGGATGGAGCAGCYGAGCCAATAAAATGCTCAAGAGTAACTAAGAAACAGCAATGTAACAGATACAGACACAGAAGAGTCTTGCTGAAATATGCCCTGAGAGGCAGAGGGTACGGTGTGACATTCAGGCAATGTATACAGAGCAGGCCAGAGGGTACAGTGAAGCGTGTTGCATCTAAATAGCCAAATTACATATACTGTATTTCAGTAAAATTAATGACAAACTGAACTCAGAGGCACCTCATCTAAATTTGAAATGGAAATTTGCATCTGCCATGTTTATTTCATTATTATTTCATGAGGAGTCTATGCTTGTTTATGAATTCTTAAAGTATATTTAAGCAATCAAGCATAATAGTGGTGTAATTATCTCAAACCTATTGCAGTTCCAGGACTTTATGAAGAATCTAAGTGCATTTCATGTAGCTAGCTCCTAAGGTGTCTCACTCACGAGCTTATTCCCTGCTGTGTCTCACTGGAAAGAAGAGGCACAGACAAGGATAAAACCCAAACCATGTTACCAGAAGGGGGAAGGCAACGCATCAGGAGCGTGGACTGACACCACTCCTGCAAACCGCGGCCGCATCCTTCCCTGCACCAGCCTGGAGCCCGTGGCAGAGATCTTACAAGGCAGTGTTTTCACTGGGCTCAAAGCTACCTCAGTAAGGCATTTCTGTGCCTGGCAGCTGGCCTGCAATAGAGTTGCCACCTTTAGGGGAGAGGAATACTGTTGGGGAGCTGGTATGTAATGAAAATGATTGAAAAGAGGCTTTGCACTTAATAACGCTGCTGCCATGGTGATCTCTTCCATGCTGCTGCTCTCTGGGTAGAAAGCACTTGCCTGTTCCCCTTCACATGTGATATCAGCTCTTTCTTAAAAAGAGACAGAGGTGGTAATGCTTGGCAGCTTGCACATCAGCAGGGCTGCAGAAAGCAGGGAAACTCTGTTGGGCTGTAAGAGACAGGCACTGTCAGAGACCAGCAAAGCCCTTTCCCTTCCTCCCAAACTGAAGTATCATAGCTGAAAATCTGMTTGTGCAAGCTAGAAAATTCTTGTCCAGGCTTGCTACTACCAGGGCTCGTTTCCAGCAGATGGGGCCGCTTTTCCTGTGAAATCAAATATGGACATAGGGTTTAGTTTTGGAGTAGGACTCTGAAAGTCTCACCTTGGACTGGCTCCAGCACAAATTATCCTTTGTCTCCTTAAAACTGATTCAGCCAGCTGAACTCTTCCCACTCAGTAAAAGCAAAATGGGGTCAAATGCAGGAAAGATCACCTGCTGCATAAATTATTCTTCAGTTAAGCTTTTCCCAGACAACATCTGTAATTATTAATGATTTGAAGGGCGTGAAAAGTGAGCTCCAGGACATGTTTGTAAATCTTGCCAGGAGGTCTGCCTTAAACTCATCTCCAAGAATTGCCACTGCTCTAAATTCTGATACACACCTTTGAACTTTCAGTCTTGCAGTGGTACAATCAAGACAAATGGGAGGTGACAGCTAAGTAGCAACAGTTCTTTAGTGTAAAATGAAATTCATTAGATGAACTTTCAAAGGGTCTATACAGTGTTTCATACTGAAAGAGCAGCTTTTCTACAACCTGTTTCAAGACATCCAAGACTATCTTGCTCCAAGACAAGTCTGGCTGCAGAGGAATTTGTCAAAAAATTCTGAACTGATGCCATAACTGGCTACACAGCCATTGAMAAGCATTAGGAGGTTTCCTTTATGGTGCTACTGTAAAAGGATTAGTTCTTTGGTTTTACAGTATAAATCCCTAAAGGCAGATTTTACTTCTTTTTTTAATATATGAACTACAAAAATATCACAGTATTTCTTTGTGAGATATGAACATACTGTGATTTTTAAAACACTCATCTTTATTGCTGTATTGCAGCAGACAAACAACAATCCTTCCTTTTAGCTTACCCTCTCCTTTATTAGCTCTGTCCTTCTTAGCCCTAGTTCAGGCGATATTTGATTAATTTGTGATCACTGCTTCTGGGCATCATGTTCTTTAAGATACAGTATTGTCCAGAGGATTATACATGGGAAATAAAATCCTTTGTGTTCACCTTTGTTTATTAACCTTTCTCCTTGTTCAGCGCCCTTTTTCCCTTTGTGCCACAAATACTGTATCTTACAGTATCACTGTATTTTGCTATCCACAAAGCTTTGGTCTCTGGTAATTGAAAAATTCTTTATCCATTGTTATTACACCTACTGAGATCAAAAACTCTGAACATCTCACATTTTGGAAATGCATTGGATAGAAATGCAGGGGCGAGTAAGTAGAGAGTTGTTTGAAAGAATCAYGCACAACTGCTTCTTAATCAGCAAAGACCCTTCAAGGCAGTTAACAGCACTGTGCTATCAGGAACTGCTGTTTAGATGCTCCTACTAAAAGCACAAAGATTATTCATCTTCTTTAACCTAAATAAACTCAGGTTACCTGACACCAAAACATGATGTATGCACACAGTTCAGTCCATACACAAGAAGCAGTTGGGCTCATAATTTCTTTTCTACTAATACTGCAGAAATGAAACCATACAGCTTGTCCCTTTGAGACAGGAAAATCACAGAGATACTCTTGGATCCAGTACTGCTGTATGTTAAAGGACTTATTAGAATTTAAATTACTATTGTGTATTGTTTTAATATGTCTTCACAGCATGCACCACAAGTTCCTTTGCAGCTRTTACACTGTACATTGGCTACATCAATTAACAGAAATGCACATTATATATTATCGACCTATTTAATACCTAATACATTTTTGCACAGTCTATTTATTCTTCCTAATGTGCACTCAGAAAACATACTATGAGTTAGTTTTCCTAAGAAAGTCATGTATCTGTGCACTTACTCCAAGAACAGTGTGCATATAGACATATATCTGAATCTAGTGACTGCTTTTTAAAATTGAATTCTACCGTTTTCTTTTCWTTTGCAACCGGAGTAAGAATCTCACTGTGTTTCTTTTAAAATATATATTTTTAAAGATAGGATATTAAATTGATGCTGTGTTCCTAATGCCAAATTAGGGATAAACCCTTATTAAATGATCCCAAGCAGCACAGAGAAAAAAAACTTTTGCAAGTTTAAATAACTTTACACATGTGAAAAATATCAGATCTAGGTCAACATGACAAGTGAAGTATATTTGATCTGTAATATTACTCAATAAACAGACTGAAAAATATCTAAATGCAGTTCACTAAATCAAAACAAAATGTTGAAATTGGCTTTCTTACAGATCACTGTTTCTAGAATCAATATTCTAACATTAAACTCTATATTTGTGACTGCTTCAGAAAGCAAAAAGTGAAATCTTCAAAGCAGTGCTGAGAATTTAAATATTTAACTTTGACAGTCTGAAAAAATATTCAACCATTTTAAAGAATTTCAATTATGTAGATGAGAAGACAGTTTATATATAACTGACAAAATGAGCTGTTTCTTTGGTGGCCTATTAGTATTGAAATGGCTAAAGCAATGTCTGTKCTACATTGATCATAGTGACTTATAACCATTCAATGATTTAATGGTAAAATATGTTATATATCTATAATGCTACTGAATGCAAAGCCCTTTTGCATTTCCAGGTCTGCAATGAAGTATACATATGCAAAGAAAAAAAGGGGATAAAAAGAAAGCTTTTCTAAACTTTATGCAGCGGGCTAAGCAGCTCTGGTTGCTCACAATAAAATAAAATACTTSCTATTTCAAGACTTCTGATTTAAATTCCGTCTGTGTCGGAAATGACCAAAAGCTGCTTAAATGTGACATGGTCTGTGTGGCAAAAATTGGTGGCTTTGCAGGAGCGGATAAGGTCCCCACCTTGGAAAGTTTCCTTACCAGGCAGGATGTCCGGGCCAGCTCCCAGGAGACGCTCAGCTCCCTTCTCCAGGCTGTACTCCCTCCCTGGCACAGTGGGGGGGTGACATTCATGGTTTAGTGAACACGTGTTTCAGTGGAGTGTTTGGGCTCCAAACCCACTGCTCACCGAGCTCTGAGTTCTTATGGCAGCTCAAAAACTCACCCTTGTGAGGGTGAAACACCACTCAAAGGCTCAGTACCAAGGCAAACTTTTCAGAGGTCTCCTGCAGTGATTTGAGTGCAGATGAGCTACACACAATCCTCTTTTGCCCTGTCCAGAGGGCATCCTAGAGCCTGGATTTAATGTGGGTCGAGGAGAGTACAAAGAAAAAAGGATTGGGATAATAATGCCTTCACAAATCCTTCTTTTTTTCCTGTCTCATTCCCGTCCTTTAATGTCTCCTTTCATGTTTCTTTTCTTCTTTCTCTCTTCATGCCCAAGCAGTGGTGCTGAATGCTAATAAGACCTGACCCAGCCAGTTAGTCACTTTGGATAATTTCTTAGGGTATGGGCCACGTGATTTGCTCTTTGTGTACCCACCTAGATACCACAAGGTTGGACTCTTCATTGAAAGTAATGTTCTGGTATCCAATTTGCCCAATCTGCCTACCTGATAGCAATCTCCTGATTCCATGTCTATTGTAGCTTTGGGTCTCTTTAATGGAGCCTTTTTCATTTTCTCTTCACAAAAGTGCTTCAATCTATCTTACATTTTAATTGAATCAAATTTAATTTAAACCAAATCAAAGGTCCTTTCAATACATCTACATAAGAAAGCACTTAATCTTAATAAACTACCATTTAAGATGGAGAGGGAATCTACAGTAGCAGTGAAATATATAGCAAATCAAAATTCTCTCTGTTCATATAAAGGAATGAAGCCAAAATAAGCTCACTCTACTGTTTAAACTGTGCTGCATGTAATGTGTAAGGAAGAGAAATGTGCCGCTAAAGTAATACACTGTGACTGTGAACTATTTGCTGAAATCTGAAAAGAATCCCATTTCCCAAAGCAGCTTAGAAAATGACATTTGCTGGGACCCTGTATTAATGAGATGAAGATCCTTACCCCCTTCAGATTTTATTACATTTCAGAAGACATTTCAAAAAGTCAAATAATTTACTTTGCTTAGGTGAGGAGGAGTTAACCCTCTGGGATTCGCTGTCTCTTCAGCTCTACAGTTGTCTAGCATATGAATTTTACTAGAGCTGTTAACTTTTATTTCCTGCAATGCATGGATATGAAATACTAACTGCTCCTCCTCCCTCCTCTCTGCCTTTGCACTGCCAAGTGTGTACAATTCTTCAAAACCAAACACTGTATAGTCCTACATTAGCTGGCCTAGGCATACATATATTATTTACTACAATTTACATAAGAACTAGCTCACACCAAAGAAAGATTTGTGATCTTTCAACAGGAGTGAATAAGAGACATTAGTTTATGGGAGACAACTCAATTATCTTTCAAAGTTGTGCAATAAGATCATTAGATTTCTCCTTCACGAAAGCATTTCTACAGGTGCTTTGTGAAAAAGAAAGCACTGTTAGGTACAAATCCTTAAGTTAATGCACTTTCAAAACCTTAAAATAGAACATTAGTTCTGGGAAAATCTGTTTAAATTTGTGGAGAGGCAGCTCCAGTAACACCTCATCTGGTTTTGCAGCAGGGATCAGAGAGCAGTCAGGCTCTTCCACAGCCCCTACACTGGATTCTGGATCATTTGCTGATGATACCACACAACTAAAAAGGTGTCACGTTGCTCTGAGTGAAACCTTGGGCACAGCAATAACAGCATTTTTAATAGCAATGGTAAAAACACAAGATTGAGAAGCCATGGAAGAGTCTAGATGGGTAAAAGCACAAATGCAACACCTGCACCACAGCTTCTCTTACCCTGAATGGGTCAACACTTCTGCTTCCATGCTCACAGGGAAATAGGTAGGGAAAATTTTGGGATTCTAGTGCACAGATGAGAAAACAATGCAAATCAAACCAATATGAATTAGAGTTTCCTCCATCCTCCACTTGCTGGGCACTGTTAGTACAGAATATGTCAAGGAAGAGCACTGATGGTCACTATGGTTTTGGCTGCCAGAAAAATGTCAGGGTGCCAATAGTACTTGGCTTGGTCAGTGACACTGGGAAGACTGAGGCACCTCTCTTTGCAGGAGCAACACCCTCACAGGAAAGAATTTCTTCCTAATATCTAATCTAAACATACTTTCAGTTTAAAATCATTCCCTCTTGACTATGGCAATAGTCTCTTTCCATCTTTCCTGTAAATTCTCTTCAGGTACTGAAAGGCCACAATCAGCTCTCCCTGAAGCTTTCTCTTTTCCAGCTGAACAATCCCAATTCCCTCAGCCTTTCCTCATAGGAGAGTTGTTCCAGAGGTGGCCTCCTCTGGACTTTCTCCAACAGGTCCATGTCCTTCCTATGCTGGGACCCCAGAGCTGGAGGCAGTGGGGTCCCACCTGGGTAGGGCAGAGGGGCAGAATCCCCTTTCTCGACTACTGCTCTGAAAGCAGCCCAGGATATGGGATACAAGTGCCTTTTGTGATCTACCTGGTTTTAAAATTGAGCAAGTACAATACATTGCACATTACTCACACATCAGCCATCCTTTCTCTCTTCCTTGCCCTTTTTATTGTTGTATTAAAGATTAGTCTTTTCCTGGGAAGCTATCACTATGTTTGTTGAAGATATTTTTATGTGGCAGCTAGAGAGGAATTACTGTCTGGCATCCCCTGATAAGGTTACAGGTGAATATAAAAGTATAACTTTCCCCCTTTGTTACATGTTCTAATGGAGTAGTGTTTTTATTTTGCTTTCTTTCAATTCTTTCCGTATCTCACTTATTTGAGGACGTGTATGATATGAGGAATGCCAAAGACTGAGTYAAACATTTTAATATGAACTGTTTCCTGACATACGTGGTATTTCTGGGGTTATAAATTTTATGGAAACCTCCCATGTGTTTGACTCTCTCACACATAGTCTTTAATGCACTGCTGGGTAAAAATTAGACTTTCCTCATTGCCCTACAGCAATTATTAATTCGAAGCATATTTTAGCTGAAGAGAGAAGGAGAGCATGCATCAGTAGCGTCATTGCTGTTCCTAAACTTCCCATTCCTAAAGGTGCTGCTGACACTGCATTCCATCAACTTCTCAACAGCTTTGATGCTCGGGCAAACAAAAAGTAACACATTCTCCCAGGAGCAAACTTCGCATTTATGTGTGGCTCAAACATCCAGCTAACATGTTTAGCAAAAAAGGAAGCTTCCTACCTAGAAATATCTCTTCCCCAACACATATAGTATAAGGAAAAAATGTCTGTGGCACAACATCCACTCATATGTTTCTCCAGGGACCTGTCTCCCCATCACCAGGCAGGAGGCTCAACACAGGATTATGAATGGAGCCTATTCGGAATTACATCAAAACAATTGCTCACTGCACCATTCTCTGAAACAGCTGGACCTGAAGCTATTTGTTCTGATAGTTCTGCAAGAAAAGGAGTGGTTATCTAAAGTGTTGAGAGAGCTGGCTCAAATAAAACAAGGGAGAGCAACTTCTGAAAAATAAGTTTGAAAATCGTAAGGACAATATCTGATTGTACTTGTTCCTCTTTGCATTTCCAGCTGGAATTCAATGGTAATGATAAGGTRGCACATAAATCTCTCCTATTTTTAGTTTTAAAAATGATTATGTTTGGGGCCAAACAAGAGATTTTATACRAGGTATCATCTACTGGGGAAATGCACACAAAATATTACACAGCACATAAAATATTACAAAGCAGATAAAGCAAGATATTTCTTCTGTTTTTTTAATGACTGTCCCTCTTCTAACTGGAAATTACCTTTATTTAAGCAGTTTCAATTGATGAACTGAGGTTTAAAAATGCCTTTAGAGATGCTAAGAGAAAGATGATTCTTCTTCTTCTTCGTTCCTTTCAGATGATTTTTCCTAAGCTCTGCATTAGTTTCTTGTTGYAGCCAGAATTTGTTAGTGTAGTATTAACCACCTACATTATTCACAGGAACAAAGGTTCCAATATCTCCTTGAAAGATAGTGAGTTTTAGGCTCCTTTTGTGACTTCTGATCAAAGTATAGCATGTATGGCAATATTCTTCATTATGTGGCAGATACCAAATAAGGACAAATCCTTTAGAGATAAATAACATCCTATAAACTAGGTCAGTTCTTCCTCTTTAAGCTGAAAGGTTCCCCAGTACTTGTGAACCATCACAGAAAATAAAAAAAATCCTTATTCTGCCTGACCAAGATGTGGATAAAGATTAAAATAAGCCAGGGAAGATTTGAGCCAGAGAAAGAGCAGGTATATTTAAAAGCTTTCATTTGCAGACAGTTATAATGGCTATGTCTGGCTTCACTTTAATCAGGAAGATGAACAAGAATTCATAGGCTCCCTTCAGCAGYGTGAGGACATTATGTGGCAGCTGTTTGTTCACACCATAAATGTATAACACCATGTCCCAGTTATTAAATATGTATTTGCAGGTTTACAGGAATACTCCTCTGTCAGACTTCRGCATACTTTATATTCAGGTGCAACAGCCGTATCTGCTGTTAAGCAACCTCAGCATATTAAGTACACTTTGATTTTCTTTCAGTTATTCCATGATGCTTAAAAAATTGATTTTTAAGATTTTTATCAATGACCTTTCAGGTTCTTTTGGGGATGATTCCGTGCTATCAYGAGGATTCATGATGGACTTTCACGCCTGGTTGTTGTCCACCACTCCTTTGCAGTGCTCATTTCTTTATATACRTTATCTTTTGAGAAATACTTAATTCTTTGTGCTAGATTTGTYGCAAGTACAATTAAGCTCTTTTTGAGATTACTCTTTCTGTGCAACTTCCTGACCTATGATTTCTCCTTCTTAAATGTTAAAACTAATGACCAGGAGCTTGCAGCACCTGATTACATTGCATGATAATGAATTTCCTCCTTTAGTGTAATTTTATGTTTCTGTTCCAATTACATAGGCCCAGGGTACAGATTTCTACTTGCATGCATAATTTCTTCTACAAAAGTTTAAATAAAAATTGCCCAAAGCATTTTTTTAAAGAGATGCTTGTACCATGCTCCAGCCTAGAAAACAAGCTCAGACCAAGTAATTTATGTCTGAAGGGGCTACCACAGGTATTGAGAGTTGGACCTGATGGTCCTTGTGGGTCCTTTCCAACTTTTTTGCCTTTCCACTATGCTGTGGAATCCACTGCCCATGTTACATGAAAGAGCAGACTATCTTATCCTAAACATCCTTTCCAGTCTGAAAAGCCAAGAATCAACTCTGATTGTAGCGTAGCCCTCTACATTGTCACCATTATAAAAGGATGCCCAGCTGAGACACAAGACTTGAGAGGTTCTCGACATAGCTGGTCAAAAAGCATTCCAGCAAATTATCCCAATCCGTGGATTCTACAGAAGGMTCCCTGGAGCAGAATAATTTTCACAGTCCTATGTGCACTCTGGGAAAAGAAAGGGTATCAACTCTGATTTTCCTTACAGTTAACACATATCTGTTTCTCTAAAAATTGGATGTGAGTGCACACAAATTAAATATGTAAGCAAAACTAGACTCTGCCTTTCCCACATGGTAACCCCAAATGTAACAGCACTCTCAGTCTGTTTGTCATCCCAGCCACGAGTGAGCCGAATCTGGCACCTGAACTCCTTTTCCACTCAAGCAAACACCTATATAGGTCAAAGGAAAATTGCTTTTGTAAAGACTGTGGACAGGGCAGCAGGAGCATAAAATACAGCCTGCACACATTGTACCTCTGAAACACAGGAGGAAGTGCCAAAAGCAACCAAGGGAAAGCAGTGTCTAACGCAGAGACAAGTGGAAACTCCGTGTCTCCCATCAAGACAACGGAGCCAAATTAAATCAGTGACTTTGGTTAGGCATCTTCTCCTACTGTGAACACCTTTTTTCCAGAAGGGTAGTGCATGGCCCTTACTGTTTGCTCCTTCAACAACATAAATAACTCAGTTACTATCCTAAAAACAGACTGTGTTGGAAACTGGGAAGTACTGTGGGGAAAGTTATTTACCTGCCCAGTTCTGCTGGTCCCTTTTGGAACCTGTKATTGCTGTACCAGGTCATCTTTGCTCCTTCAGGCAGCAGAGAGCCTAAAATGAGTTTCTCTGGGTCCCACTGCCAAAATAAGGCAGTATAACGCTAATGCAGTAATATGACATTGCAATTGAAATGTCTGTGCAGCTTGCACTTTATAAGATTTCTAAATTTTTTTATTAAATATATCTACAGGGCTGCAATTATACCTTGAAAGTAATTGTAAAAAGGCTTCCACTTCCAAGATCTGGTAATAAAAGACTGAGGAAAAAACATAAAGACCTTTTTAGATTTACCTTTCCCAAACGTTAAAAACACCGAAAGGGAAACATTTCAGAATGACTCATTTGTAGCCTCACAATTGAAGAAATTATTTAAAAATCCCCCAAACTTGACAGCCTACAATCAAATGAATCAAGTAGGAACAGAACCCAGCCAGGAGCTTCTACCACATATTGACACGTAGAAAATGTGACTCTGGGAAGCCATCATTCTYCAGCTACAATGACCTGAAATTATTTGGTAAACAACACGACTGCAACGTAAAGGTACAATAAACAGAGCAATATTAAAAATTCAGGAATGACTGCAGGGACTGAGGAAATTATTACTCTATGTTTTTTTGTTTTATTCAAGTGCCAACAATATTTAGTCACCTTTCTTTCTTGTTTTTCTTTCTTGCATTCCTTTCAGAATACACTTGTTGTGATAATGCGTTAGGTTAACCCTAACCAAACAGCTACTGAACAGGGAGCTGGAGTATCAGCACTGCAGTCTTACAGCCCAGAGGAGCCTCAGCACYTAGGTTGTGAAGAAAAATACACAAATAATAATCCATACAATGTGCATTGATTGTACTCTATGGGGATTTTCATCCAAAAGTGCAGACACAAACACTCATGCTGGGTTTTGGTATGAAGAAAAAATACTACATTCAGAAAAACTGTAACTTCCTAAAGGCTAAATAACCTGCTCAGTCAAAACACACACCAAGATCATACACAGACCCCAAACTCTAAAGRTCACTGCTGCCCCAAACACCCTTTTTATTGCACAACAGCAGATTCCCAGTTGGATTCCAACGAGGTAACTGAGGCACACATTCTCAGGCAAAACTTGAAGAAACAAACTTCAAATGTTCAATTGACAAGGTGCTCTCTCTGAGGCTGCTGCCAAGCTAAAGGACAAGAGGTTCAGCTGGTTCAACCCCCTTGCAGCCACTCACAACCACACAGCTCCACCAGCACCAGTGAACCCACCCTGGAGTGAAACTCAGCTGAGTTCGGTCAAAAACTGCAGTCCATAAATGTAAACAGGATGTGATCACACCCATTCGAGAAAGTCTGAGACCAAAACACTGCCACACTTTCCAAGCTACGGGGAACACAGGATTATTCTGCTTTCCACAACAACCATGGCAACATTCACATTTTTGCTGTGGGAGTGCTCAGGTTTGGGGCAATTAAAACCCACAAGGATTAGGCTACAGGACAGGACAAATCCTCATCAAGGACACAAGCATCTCAGTGCAGCGTGTCCCTGGGAACAGCAGGGTGAGATAGCAGCCTGTGACCTCCTCAGGACTCCCACTGCTTTGTTTGTCCATGCTGCAAAGGGCATTTCATAGAAGTGCACATACCTGGTATTRGGTTCAATTAAAAGAAATGAAGGAAATCTTGCAAGGAGAAGATCACAGAAATTATTTTGCTTGGTCACAGTTGATGCATCTGTTCTGTGCAACCTCTGTGTCAGAGGGTCAGAGGATAATGCACTTTCAAGAAGACAGAGCCTGGTTGAATTTGTAGTTATCCTTACCAATGCAACCTTTTTTTTTTTTAATTCTATGTATTGTCATCCTTGAATAATGACCTTTCTGGTTTTAGAGGAAGACGTGTTTCAAGTGGAAAGTCAATTCCTTCCCTTTAAGTCTATGGAAAGTGGAAACTCTTTTGGTAGATAAAAAGGGAGTGAGTGACTATCCTGCCCCCTGAATTCCCAGTTGTGTTAATTTTTCAACGTGAGAAAAAAACTAAAATCCAAGCACTGAACTTCACCTTTCTGTAATAAGCCACCTACACGTCGAGGTTCTTGAGCTTGGAAGTCAGAAACTTCCAGGAGTGCAGTCGCCCCAAAGGGCAATGTGAATTGATACATCTGAACGGAGACACTGCATCCTGGGCTTCCTTTGCCTACAGTTACGAGTTAACAGAACTGCCAGGAAGTTCTATAATTACTCAACTCTCAAACTTCAGGTTCTTTCATTCCAACCACAAAATAACCTCAGCTTAAAACAATGATAATTTTCATATAAATATTCAAATTTTAGCGAGTTTTATTGACAGAAATTAATTTAAACTAATTTAAGTAAAATAATTTTCTAATTGGTATTTACACCACAGTTGTTGATGGCAATGTATATAATGAAGGAGTTTTCTGTTTGGCTTTAATGGTGTTAATTACATTTTGTCAATAGTATTTTCATGTGGTTCACCATATTTTTCTCATATGGATCAAAGGGAGTCACATCTGCCCTTGGCATTGCTGCTACCCAGAAGTTTTTGCCTTAAGCGAGTTTTTCTGTAATTGCTCCAAAAATCTTTTTAGGCTATATAGGGTTCATAGATATTCTGAATTATTTAGCCATTCTTATTCCAAGAAAGGAAAAAGTAAGCAATGGCTTAGCTATAAACCTTAACCATGTGTAAGGAATTATTTCAGTTGTGTTAATTAATTAACTCTTGTTGATAATAGATATTTGACTGATTGATTTGCTTTAAGTATGTCATAAAGGAACATTCTGTGCATTCACTGCAGCTATTCATACAAACAATACTCCTAAGTGTATATTCATTTTGACACTTACATTCCCAGTATCATGATGTTTTGATCTGACATGCTGCTCATTAATCTAGCACAACTTCCACCTTTTAAACATTGCTGCAGTGTTTACACTTGGATGTAATGAGACAGACATTGTAAATTAGACAACACACCAGGGCAACAGAATAGTTTTAAAAACAATAAAACCACCACAAACGTCTCATCAAAAGCCACAAAGCAAATTTAGGTGACATAGACCTTTTCTTAGATAGCTTTATTTTTTAATTTACTTGAAATACTTTCATGCTCTGGGAAAACGCTGTAGCCTTCTAGAAAGGATAAGTTATTAGTGGCTGTTGATTGATCTGACTAAAGCCTTCATCATAAAAAATGTATAGCTTCATATAATTAAAAAATCCAAGCACTGTAAGTTGACTAAAATACTGTGGACTTTTAAATAATTCAAATTTGTGTTTAGTTACAGCAGCTGTTTAATTAAAAGGTAGAAACTGCAACTAATCCACTATGGTTGAATGAAATACAATCTATAACAGAGTTTAATCCCCCTAAGACAGAGAACACTGATATGGATTCTAGAAGTCAGGGGCTCCATTTAATGAATCTCACAAAAGGGATCATAATACATCTGAGCCAGTGCATCTTTGTTTCTCTGATTATCCAAATAATGAATCATTTCCCAGCTTGGTGCCGAAATTATAATTTTGTATTTTAATATTAAAAAGAACGGTCTTTCACATGCATTATGTAAACTCCTCTGCTGGAATTTGTATTCAAAGCTCTACCAGAGTGAGAAAATAGATGCACAAGGATAGAAGAAATGCAATTTTTGACTCTTAGCTAACTACTTAATTGTTCATAATTAAAACATTTTGTAACAAAATTCTTGCACAAATGGCCTGGAAGATTTTGCAACGTAAAAGTCAGCTAAGGAAACTGCTGCACACGGGAGGTCTGCAGTCGCCTGCTCTAGCTCAGCTGCAATGATTCAGGCATGATTTCAACTTTATATCAATTCCCAGAAGGACACTTCAAGGCAGGAGCAGAACAAAACATTTTTTTCTTCACTTCTATATTTTTAATTACAAAACAGAATGAACAAAGCTAAAAATCACCATGTTTCCCTTCTCAGATCTAGAGAGCATTCATTAGTTTGGGATGCTCGTAATCACGCTGAATTTTGTGTACGCCGAGGYGGAGGGGATATCAAAGCAGGCAATGGTAGTCCTTAATTAGAGAGGCCAGGTGGCACACAGAGTCACAGCACAAGCTCCTCTCCACGTCCCTGCCAATGATTGMAAACTTGACCTCAGCAGCCATTCTTCAGGGGTGAAAAATAATGCAGTCACCAGGTGGCCATCTCTTCAACATCGACAGCCATCTGCACCAAAATGTTCTAAATTATGTTTAGTTCTTTTTAATGTGAACCATTATCCATTAGAGTCACAGCAGGAAACCATGAGGTCCTGTTAATTGAAACTTCAGCTGTGACTTAAACCTCTGTCCCAGACAGGAGACAGACACTTCACCTGCTGRGTCCTTCAGTCTAACACGGGCAACATTTTTTCTAAGTGTCTGATCAGATACAGAAGAGTAAATGCCTGATATGCAAAACAGGCCAGGATTTGTAGAAGGAATCATTCTGTGGAAGTGTTTTTATAGGCTTCTCAGTGCTGTCTGTCAGACCAAAAATGAGTTTGATTTTGCACACCACTGTTTATTTTACTAATGAGCTGACAGACAGTTGTAGTTGTGATTTGTTAACAAGCAGCTTTTTAACCCCTTCCAAGGGATGCCCTGAGAAGATAAAATGCAATGTGAGCTGCTGAGACCTGTACAGAAGGAGGCCTCTGTTTGTGCCAAGAGGATCCAAAATTTCTGTCCTACTCTGTTTCCCAGTAAACAGGAGTCAGAGAGTTTGCTCGTTCACCTCTTCTTCAAGTACGGGGAGACTGAAAACGTGCACCCAAATGGAAACAGGTGAACATATTGRAAAAAACACAGAGGCATTGGAAAAACAAGAAAAGTTTTCACTCATCATAAAGATACTCCCTTCAATGCTCAATTTTCCCCAAGCACCTGGAGTGCTGTATCCAGGAGAAGCTCAATGGGAACCTCCATCTCTACCAAGAGCAGTGCCCTCGGTGGACACGCCCTGACAGTCAGCAGTACTTCCCCTTTGTTATTTCCACTGCACCTGAAAGAGATCCAGCACTGCCAGGAACTAGTGAGGAATAGCCATRAGAGAAAGGCCAATTCAAGGACCTGGCAGAAGGCAACCTGCAGGGCAAGGGAACATCTGATGGAGCTGGAAGCTTGGGACACATCGATCCACCCCATTCTGCTTCTGCAGGAGTGGGGRCTGTGTGAATAAAAGACACCTGTAACTCCTGAAAAGACTCAGTTAAAAGCTCCTGGGCCCCTCACTGGTTTGTGAGCTACTGGTGGCATTGCTGAGCCACCTGTGGTCTGTGCACTGGGAGTCCTGTGCTCAGTGAAGTGTCTGCACTGCCATTTACATCCTCAAGTGCCCAGGCAGTCCCTGGAGCACGGGCAGGCAGAGGGGCTCACAGCCACACACACATCTTCACTCAGAGATGTTTTTATTCAATCGAATAGAATAGTAAAGACACAAAGTGTTATGACTCTGAGCCCGCACATTAACAGAATCATGGTTCATCAATTTTTAAATCCACATTTAGAGCTTCCTTCTAAAAGCAAAAAAAGTAGCTACAATAGATAGTCTTGCAAAACACGGCATCTGTTCTCTTTCATTCCATGGTTATGGATAACCTTCATAAGCTGATTTGCTCATGACAATAAATTTATTTTCAGAAATTATACTCCTGATCTAATATGAAAAAATAAATAATTCAGAAGTTTCACATTATTACAGGGAATTATATTTAGGAGATCAACTAGGGATCTCTGTAATGAGAAACATTCACCTTGCTAGAGGAATGCTACTCTGCATTTAATCTTATAATATTCCCTTCAGGGTGTACAAGACAGCTTGCTGGAAAATATAATGACTCCTTGACTGTTTTCTGAAGAAAAAAAAAAAAGAGTAAAGAAAACAGTGATATGGAAATGAGATCTACATTTCATTTGAAATTCCATATGCACTATTTTTAAGCCACCTTGTTTCAATATGGAGAAAATAAAAAGATTTTGATGGGTCTGATGATGTTATTTGGAAAAAGAGAGATTAAAACCACGGAGAAACAAAAGGATGTGGCATGTGCGGTCACGGTAATATAAAGTCACTTGTATTTCACAAACAGAAAAAGGCTGCTTCAGCTGTTTTTACTTTACTATTTGTTACTAGAAAGAGAAAAGTTGGTACACAAAGTTCCCATTGGCCAAGAAGTAAAGGCATCAGTTGAAGGCACGAGTGATTTGGCCCCACGAGCAGAGCACTGGTGCTGCAGCAGTGCAGCTCCACTGCCACCAGTGCKCTCTGGGCAGCAGCACCAGTTACCACTGAGAGCTGTGCAGACCGAGCAGCACGTTCCAGAGAGCAGCCACATCTGAGCATGGCTCAAAATAACCACACTGCAACCAAGCATTGTTCTCTCTCGGCTGCCCCCTCCAGCTGTTGTAATTTATGTTGGTCAGAAAGAGGAAACTATCCACTTTTTCCAACCAAAGCTGATGTTGGGTGTCTGCTGCATTCAGGGTAATGAATACTGATGTTTGTAGCCATCTTCCAAATGAGGCAACTAAACAATACATACATAGTTTCCACCAGTCTGGAGTCTCCAAGAAAAATCATTAAGTTGTCAGTATGGGTGATCAGCTCTGAAGGAAAAATAAGTATTATTGATGATGACAGCATGCTATTGTATCCCTGCATCATTATGCCAGAGGTGTGCCTTTTCAAAGCATCCCATGAGAAGCAGACAGACAATACCAATAATTGCCTGTGGGATTGCCATTTAGATGCAACAGCCTGTAAAAACATCTAAATCTTATAAATGTCTTATTATTTTTTTTAAGCACAGTACATTCTGCTTCAGAGTATTTTGAATTATATTGTTCAATACRATTAAAAATCTACTCACAATTAACTTTGTGGCAGATAAGAAATCTTGAAGACTAAAAAGAAATAATTTGAAAGATCAACATTGATACCCCAGAAAGTACAGTGACACATAGTCTACAATGCAAAAGAGTTCCAGGAACAGGGATCTCAAAAATTTCCATTTCAGTTTCCAACCGTGTTATTACTACACATCAAATGCCCATAGACAACTGCCATCACAAAAATTATTAAGCTAAAAAAAATTCTACTGGTACACTAATTTCAGGGTTTCACTATGAAACAAGGATTCTGACACAAATAAAGTCTTACTGCATTTTTTTTCTCCTAATAAGTCTCAAAAATCAATGGTCTTTGTTATATGTATGCAAAAACATATAGTGGTGTTTGACAAACAAGGTTCCAGTCTCTGTATCCCAGATTCCACAACAACAATGCAGAGACATTGATGCCTGCCAACTACCTTTATTTACATTTTTCTTCAGTTTTGACAGTTTTCCTCCAGAACTGACTTTAWCAAAAACATTCACAAATTATCTTCCTGCTTTCATTTTATTTATTTGGAGAGCAGCTTTAGTACATGGAGATAATAGATTGTAACCAGCCTAGCAAGACAGGCTGGGCAATCCATGTGAAAAGAGACACTGAGAACATGCAGCATCCTGATGTGCTTCCATCCATAGGTAGTCACAAGAATACAACTCCTATTCACTGCAAATCCTGAGGCAAGTTAGAAAGTGTTCTTTACCATTATCAAGAAAACCTCATTTCTATTACCCCGGGAAATGAAGCTAAACTATCTGTTACAAGTGTTGGTGAACAGCATTMACTACAAATATGTTAAAATGGCATATATTACAATTAATTAGATTTCCAGAGGAGTAATGTGGTATTTGGACTTTGACGTTAAATCAATTAAAGCTTTACAGATACTCTTGACAGCCCCGCCCGTAAAATCAATAGTAAAACCTTGTATCCCTCTGAAAGGACAGTGATATCTATGTGAAAATGGGAATTTAAATAAAATTGGAATTGTCTGTAGCAGGTAGCTTTGGGATTATTCCAGCACTCGCACAGTATTTAATATGACTTCTGAGATAATCTTATATTCCCAATCACAATACAGAGGGTCTTTAAAGCTGTAATTGACAAGTGTGAATATTTTCTGCATGTTATCATGGCACTTTATTTTTCCATTATCAAAGGCAAGTTAAAAAATTTTGGGATTAGTTGAAGGTAAAACGTTTATCTTCTCTTTGCACCTACTCTACCAAAGTGGCTTCACAAATCACACACTGATGGTGAGATTCTAAATTATCTTTATGGTAGCGAGCAGCTGTGAAATTCACTATAGGGCCACAGGGAGGAGGAGGCAATATCCTTTGCACAGAACAAGACTTTCTTTAAGATGGCTTTTATTGTTGTCACCACTCATCTTCCAGTTTCTCATTATGTTAAACAACAACATCAAAGAAAAAGTGTTTTTTTTCCAGAAAGACACCATAAGCATAAGTTTAAGAACCAAGACCCAACAGTGACAGAAGGGACTGGCAAGACACTTTCACAATCACTGAAAATACTAAGGCTTGAAATGGGAAACAAAATGAAAGAGTCCTGAAGGATGCAGCTACCACAAAACAATTCTGAATCTCCCTGAGTGGAAGAATATAAATATTCATTGTGTTCAACAGAGAATAGCACATTGCAAGCTCACTGCAAAACAGAGACACTTTAGTATATGTTGAGCCTCATAACAATGGGATTTGCCAATTAAATCTGAGCGGTGTGATCATTTCTGTTGTGATATGGTGAATAACATGCTGAGAGACGCTCAGATGAAAGGGTTTTGAATCACTGCAATATTCCATTTCAGGCTTCTTTTATTTTTTTTTCCATCCTGTGTAAATATGAGAATGAAATGTGGTAGACAAGCCTGGGGAGACTTAAAGGAAGGTTATTTTGAGATTGTTTTTCTTTACTTACGACAGCTAAATGCTAAACTAATACCAGCTATATTTACTTTTCTTTTAAAGTCTCTAAATTGCACCTCATTAACAGACTCTGATGAAGTAAAATACCTGTATTCCTTCAGATTTGGATCTAATGGAATTTTTCCGTTACGTGTCATGATTAAATCCTGGGACTGTGTTGTGCATATCTAAACAAATTCCCTTGGTTTCTCTCACCAAGTAAGTGCCGAGGACCGAGGAGGGCCTCCCTGCCAGTGCTCTAATTCTTGATCCTTTCACTGCAAGCAGCAAAACACCCTCACTGTGACTCTCTGAGGCTGAGGAGGGAGAGGGAGGTCCTAATGCAACCTGACAGCATTTGCAGACAGCAGCGCGGGAGAGCTCACCACGTTCCTGCAGGATTCAGGTCCGATAATCCTCACAAGGAGTCAGCAGCTTTCCTACCCCAGCCTTGGCAAAGGCTGAGGCACTGAAGGGATGGACCCAAGACTGTCACCACCATCATCATTTACATTAACACAGAACCTGGGAACCGAGCTGGGGGCCACAACCCCTAGAYTATGAGCAGTTCAGGCAGAAAGTAAAGCTGTCTTCCGTGGAAACCTTATAATCCAGCAGAACACAAGGAACTCTTACAGAAAGACAGAATAAAAACTGCTGTCTAGCATCTCTACAGTAGTCTCTCATTCTTAACCACCTCTGTCAATAACTAGTACATTTGTGGTGTATATACCATAGAAAATGAGATATTTCAGGAGTGTTTTGAAGRAGAATCATCATTTTATGGGAGTTCTTCTCACTGAGGGCATGGAACAAGGTGCCGGAAGCAGTGCTGACAATGCAGTCCATGAAGGCTGCATTCACTTTAGGCCTGAATGGATCTGAGGGTCACATGTTCCCAGTACAATCATTAATACTGTTTTGTTATTATTTCTATTATTACTGTGTAATTGGCAGGAACAGATATTTAAAGAAATCCACAGGAAAAATTCCTTCGTGTATATCTATATTTAAATCRTGTTTCACGTCATCTATAAACCCCATCCTTATTAGCAACAAGCAGAGCACTTCAACCATCRGAAGATTCTGTAAGACATTGTCATTTTAATATGACATACACTTATTTATTCAGAAAATGAAGCCATCAAAACCTAAAACACTACCGAGAGGTTCCCAAAAGGTATCAGCGATAATGGGTGGCTCTATCTGGAGGATCCTTTAGCAGAACTGAACCAAATATGTCCAGCTAATATATACAATAATAATGTATTTAATGAACAACTTTTTGTCTGTTAACATGGCACCTGGTATCAAGTGACAACCAGCAGAGAGTTTTCACTGAGCATGAAGTATCTTATTTCAGGTCATATCCTGCAGCACATATTTTGATTGCTGCTCACCCTTATCACTGTATGGCAGATATCACGTAATCTTCATGCACCAACATAAATTACACCTATGTTCATTTCTCCTGGTAATCTCGTTTACCCTCTTCCAGTAACCATCAGCTTCCTGTGTATGTACAGCTATGTGCTAAACYCCATTTTGGTTTCTAAAAATTATTGTCACAATTTCCTTTGATTTCAGCAAGACTTGGATTTGGCCTAGGGAATTTATCCCATTTATTTGCAAAGCTTTTGCTAAGTTTGTAAATCCCTGGAGTAATGTTCATATGGCAGGAAAAGAAATTTCTTAAATGTGACAGAGTTGATAAATTTCTCAAGCACAGAAAAGTTTGGAGGATGCAATTGCTATAGTCTGAGCAGTCATCTGGCACACTGGGTGACAGGAAACTGGTTAATCCAAAGAGCTGCATAAGAATTTTTTTAAACAATTTCTCCTCYGTCCTTTTAAATGGCCATACAACTACTGTCACATTCTATATTAATATGCATTATAGGGGCAAAGATGTGAATAAGTTAAGCAATAGCCTCCTTCCAGGCTCTTGCTGCTGATCCATAAGCCTTAGGATGTGTGGTATCATCATTTTGGAGGTCACACTGAAGAGATTTAATTTTGCTTAGTTATCATAAGAACTTCATTGCTGCAAAATAATTCAGATCAGCTGGAAAAATAAGCTCAGCAATCAGTTGAAACTTAGCTCTGGACTCGTCTTGTCAAGAGTAATCCAGAAAGAAGTAGAAGAATAAAACCAAGTAAAGGGCAGTGACAATTTTCATAAGCAAACTAGGAACAGCTGCTCCAAGGTCAGTAACTGGAAAAATGATGTTAATGATCCTGCATTAGCTGGGTAAAGTGTCACTGCTAAAACAAATCAGCCCAGATTTGAACCATTGTGTGGCTCGACATCAGTACCAATTAAAGTGGCAGATGATGTATAAAGAGCCTGGACAAAGGATATTATTATGTTACGAGCTATATTGATTTTTACAAGGCTTCTTTGATTGACTGACTGATACTATCAAGTAATTAGCTTTAATCTAGGGTTACAATGACCAGAAGAAATCCTGAATCAGGTTATATTAGATCTCTGATAGTACTTCATTGATATAGGAAAGTGCTTAAACAAGGCAGAACCCTGGTTTCCTTTGTAAAGTCAGTGTTACACAAATGGTCTGTGCAGAACTTGGCACCCCCAGGAGGTGCCCAGACACAAATTCAGGTCACACAGGCAGCAGTCAGTAAAGAGCAACCTGATAAAAGATCCTAGCACAGGAGTTCTCTATAATTAGTTTAACGTGTTGGCATATCYGATTTTTAAGAAGAGTACATGTAAAACAGTATGGAAATTGAGAGCTTTTTTTTTTTTTTGATAAAGATTCTAAAAGACAGCCACAGGGATGGAGAGGGGGAAGCTGCCAAGCTCACTTGTCCACTGTGGTCACTTCTCCACTGACAAAGCCAGGACACTCACAAGAGCATTTACAAACTGCAAGCTCATCACTCTTAAGAAAACCAGACTGAGTTGGTGTCAGGAACCTGGCCTTAAAACTGAGCCCCTCCAGTGCATTCCTGATCCCAAATCCCAAGCTGACACTTTGTTACCTGCAAGGACATTCTCCATGGGCAGGAGACCAGCCTACAGACATTTGCAGTACCTCTCCTAGAACAACTAACAGAAGATGTCTTGGTTTTGTCTTTATGGGCCCCAACTCTTTTATCTCCATGTCATGCATATGCCTAATTTTAGGCAGCCTGTAAGAAGCACTGCATGTTTAGATCTCTGAGCTCCCCAACAGACCTGTTGAATTCCACACACACATACTTGCCTTCCCTCCACTGCATTTCCACACTTGCATTTGCTCAGTGTGATGGGTCACTCTGCTTCCTCGAGTATCGCCTCCCTCCCTTCACACATTTCCTCTCACACTCCCGTCCTCCTGAGCCCAAATAATTCAGCTCCACACTCAGGAAGGTCTCTACTTTCTCCCACTCATGTCTAACTTCTTTTATATATGTATATATATGTATATGTATACAGACACTTCCAGTTCTTCCATATGCTTTTCCCCTCTTCCTAAGTAGAGCTCCTCTACTTAAAGACATCTACTTGGASCTTTCTTCCGTTTCAACTAATCAACCTAACAATTTGGGACAAAGACCAGCAGGCAAATACCATCACCAAATTTGCTTGCTCTGGCTTCACCATCTCCCTTTGCATTTTGTGTGATAAGCTACATGTGGCTGCAATCTTCCCACCAAACTTGTTTGTGAAGCATCTGTCAAGCCTTCAACTGCATGCAAGTTATAAAAAATACCACTGCAGATCATGACAGCAGATGGGCCATGATTTCCACACCAGGCAGTGCCACCGAATGAAAACCCAGTGCAGTGCTGAAGGTACCTATCTATAAGAGAAAAAGAACATTAATTCTTGCACTGGGCTTGCTACTGCCTTGCAGTATATCCAGGCCCAAGTATAATTTCCTTTCATTAGGATAATTTCATATTCATAGTATTTAAACAGTTAGAAAAAGCAGTAGTGTGAGCAAGTCACAGCACAACTTATCTCTGCAGAGCTTCTAAGGTAAAACCCTGCTCTTGGCCATCTTGGGGTGGGTGGTGCTGTTGTTGGAGCACAGTACATTTTCTTATTAAATCTCTCTTTTCCCCTTTTTTATTGATTTGCAGATCTTTGTTCCCAGAGTGAATTCTCAGTTCCTTTTCTGGTGACACATTTTGTGCATTGATATTTATTGTGGGTTTGGCTATATATATGTGTGCCCCAGGGCTTCAGCTCTTATCAAGAGAGATTCAGTTTCTCAAAGCTACAGGTCCTGTATTTTTCTGGTTCAACACATCCTTGCTCTAGAAGTTTTTGGGTTTCCTTGTCTCCTGAGAATTTACAAACTAAGACAAAGTTCCAGAGCAAAGATAAATGTCTGTATATGTGACAGAAAAATAGAAAAAAGAAAAATCACAGCTGTTCTGATCAAATACGCTGCCAGCTCATCTGAAAACCGTACTAATTCAGACTGGAGCAGCACAGGCTAATGTGTGCAGGCAGTCACTTACAGCCCCCCCCGGAGCCCAGAACAAAGCTCCCACCCCACGGACCTCCTAGCAGCCAGGTGGCCTCCAGAGCCAGGGACAAACCTCGGGTGAGCCTCACAGCCCAGCTTGTGCCTTCAGGAGAGCAAATGGGAGAGGTGCCACTCTTTTCAAAAGGAACATAATTGAGTTAAAAGTTGGCTGGCCACCACTGACTGCAAGTGTGAAGGGACTAATGACATATTTTCATGGACAAGTAGCCTCTCTGAGTGCAAATCACACACAAAACCCTCAGTAACCAGATTCGAGAAACTTGACTCCATTTTATTTCTTCTTTTTAGAAGGGATTTGTATAACCTGCCATTGTTTTGGGGATGATGGGGCATATTAAAAAGAAAGATTAAGGAAACAATAAAGGAGCTTGTTCCTTACACTAATTTGTAAATGTAAAACTAGCGCTGGCTGGGATAATGTCACTGCTGTTGGAGATCAGGGAATGGGGAGGATAAGACAGAAGGCATCAGGCACACAAATAAGCACATAAAACTGAGATTTTTACATCTCTTGTGAAATCATCTATCTCCACTTTGAGAATTGTCCAGCTGGTGACACAATTATCACTTTTAATTTTATTTTTTTAGGAAGGTAGATGTGGCATCTGGGAGAGAGTTAAAAAGTACTTGGATTGGATGGAGGTTCCTGCCCCTGGGGACAGTGCACAGTCAGAAAAGGCTGCTGTGCATTCTCAGCGATTTCTCCCCCTTTCTCACTCAATACTTTTTCTTTGCTAAAGAGAGATAAAGCCTCCACATAGCTTCTTACAATAACTGCCCTTTTCCTTCTGATGGGATAACAGTTAAGCTAATGGGATAACCCTGGGAAGCGAAGACTCGACACAAAGCAGACAGCACGGGCTTCCCAGGCAGATTGCTCTGAAACAGAAATAATGCCACGTATTTCCCAGAGCACTAGAAGCCCACATCCAAAGTACCAAAAAAACTAACCAAGACCCTAAACCAGTTTTTAGCCTCATAACAGAGATTGCAGAGAATCCATGAAATCTAAGAACACGCGGCTTTGGGTTTTCTGTGGAAAATGTTCAGATAATTAATACCACATACAGCAATATAAACCTCAAGACAAGGTGATGTTTATTGAAAATGAACACATTTTATACTCAGCAGCAGGAGAATATCATGTGTTCATCCCATTTGGAGAACGACAGCCAAATAATTCTTTCTTGGAGTGAAATCCTAGCCCCATTGAAATCAATAGCTGCATTATCAGAGCTTCACTATCACCTCAGTCTTTAGGACTGCCAGTTCCTTGGCCATTGAAACAAAATTTCAAAGAAAGAATGCTATTTCAAAGCATCTTTATTCACTCTAATATACAGGCATGTACCAAGTAAGTTTTTTACTATTATGACAGACCTGACGTTCATTTTTTGGTCATATAAAAACAGCAGATGCCTTACTAGGCAAAATGGGAAAGGCAGGGACGATAATGATAGCATAACAATGCTGCTTAGGAGGGGAAAATGTATTCCAGAGGGTTTGGGGAGTTTTCTTTTATCTGCTTTGCTGGAAAGAACTGTATCTTTATGAAACAGCCAGTATTCAATAGCTGTGGTTGTTCTTTTTCATTCTAAAACAACTAAGACAAACTACAGATAAAAAAGAAGATTTTAGATTTGCTTTTAAATTCCAGTTGTTGGACTGGCTCTGATTTTAGATGCAGTAATTCAACACCACTGCAGGAGTTCCTCACTCCCCCTGACTGCCCCCTAAATGATTTATATGCAGGAACAGAGACCAGGATGAGAAACAGAAGATGCCAGATAAAACCACGCAAGCCACATGCTCAGGAGCTGTGAAAGTACCAAYGGAAAGGGAGATGCTGTGAATCACCAGCAGGAACTGCAGCTTGTTCAGCCCTGCCTGGGCTGGGTGCTGCAGTGCCCTGATGCCCAGTGTGGGCTGCCCACCACTGCTCCCGGGATTTATGGCACTGTAGTCTGAGCCATGCCAACCACAGGTCTCTTTAAATAGTCTAAAGCTAATACAGGTCTGATAGAAGTGACTACAATATAGATGTACCCAAAGACAATGTTTCTTTAAGGACAGAAATCCATGAACTACTGTTTTTCTTTTTTCAGCTGCCATTGTCTCATTTCTGCAGTCAAGATTCACTTAAAAAGCTCTTCTTTGAAGCCAAATAYTATTCCACAATATCTATTTTAAGAGCAGATACCAAAAAGTCGGCAACATTTCATAGCATCTTACAATGCTGAAAAGCACAAAACCCTCTGAACACAAGAGCAAACCAAAAGCAATTCAAAATCTTACAGCCACTACTTACAGCCACTACAGCAACTACCAAAAGGGCTTCCCCACATACCTCATGTGTAGGACACATCTATCTTTGTTTCCAACTTCAGCTGGATCTGGCATGAATATTCTTGTCATGGGAAATACACTGGTAGAGTAACTGTCGTATTATTTTCTTTATAAAGAAAGCTTAACATTAAAAAGTATTTTAGCAAATTAGAACTGAAATGCCTTTGTTTAAGCAACAAAACCTGTTCTCTGATGTTTCAAATAACACTATGAATCCAGTCAACATTAATAATAATGACAGTCAGCATCCATTCAAGGCAGCAATTAAAATAATATTATCTCCTGGGTTTTAAGAGCCACTTACTTAACAGGAAGGGACTTTATATATGCACTGACACACAGATGGCACTTTAGTTCTTGCGAAAGAAACAAGCACAAATACTTTTCAGAAACATTCAGAACCCAACTGGTAATTTTAGTATCTCTATTCCCAAGAGAATTGTCTGTATCTGAAGATCAATTATTAAATTACATGACTAYCAAAACATGATAACATCTAGAATTTACAGTAATAAAATAAAACTAYTGCTTCAACGTTCACTAGAGGCCGGAGGAGGGTTTTTCAGATGGCAGCACTGAGCCCTGTGGCTCTGCAGCTCCACCGGGACACTCTGAGGTGCTGCCATCAGCACAAAGAGGGGGGTGATGACCCTCTGGGCGTGCYTCAAGTCCAGTCACACTTGCTTTTGCTAGTCAGAAGTGCAGGGTGCCTCAGCAACATGCAAAGAGGAGGTGAGACATGGCTCCACAGGCCACAGCAGCAGGGAGGCAAGGGGAGATTGCCTCTGGATCAGCCATGGAAGAAGGACTGAGAAATGATGGAGTCTCTGAGAGTTATCAGCAGAACAGTCTAAGAACTGATGCAGCAGATTGGTCCACATCTAATTATCTACACTAAAGACCTGGATTTGAAGCCTTTTACTGTTCTCACCAACATCAGAGTGGAGAGAGATGATGTAAGATTGACTTCAGGGACTTTAGCAGCAGCCCATTATATTTTAATACTAAATATTCATTTTCAACTATAAAAGGCAACCTATCCTCAGCACAAAACCTGAATGGAGTGTTTACATTTACTGTATGCGCCTGTGCATTGGCAGAAATCAAACATTTGTAATATAGATGCTTCCATTCCCATCTTTGGTTCAAATCCAGGAGTGACTGAAGGTTGTGACCATCCAGGGGCATATGGATGATTCCTGTTAAATTAACTCCCTGCTTCACCCCACGTTTTCATGGACAGCTGTCACAGCTCAGTTGCAATCACTCACCATTTTGGCAGTTCCATGCCTCAGCAAGATTCATGGAAACTGGTTGTGGAAAGAGAACAACATGGGCTTGGAATGACCTGGCCATTGTGCAGGCTGCACCTGGCTGCACTGAGCTCCTCCTCTGGAACTGCTCATTCACACCTYTAAAAGGGTTAAATCCACACCTGCACAGGCACAGCACAGACAGGTACACGTTATGTACTGGAAAGATCACTCTTCTAAGAAAAACAAAAAATTCAGCTCGTTCACTGCTGGCAGACGTCGTGAGCTTTCAGACAGAATAAAATAATTTTGTGAATAAATACTTCTTTACTCTGAGCTCGGGGTTGCTGTGCCARTGCATCTGCAGAGCCACGATTAACTCAGCAGATGTAACTGTGCCTCCTCCGCTGCCCAGCCTCACCACAGTGTCCGATTTCACAGTTACCTGGGAGACATCAGAGCCATTTCAGTAAGAAAGCCAAGCAATTGGAAACACTGAGACTGTAATGAATCAGCACAGATGCACTCATTTGGTTTAATTCTCAGTTTAAGTTAGTAATTGTCAGTTCCAGAAAAGCAGAGAATAAAACTATAGTGAGAAGTCAGTGCTCACTGGAACTTTTAATATTTCTTCACATGCCTCTGCCAATTTACTGCTCAACATGAGCTGCAAGGTATTAGGAGTGAAACGTGCAGATTTTCAACTAAATAATGGAAATGTGATTGAGCCATGGTAAACCAAATGAGAGTAAGAGAGAATCTGGGAATATGCATATGCAATAAGGAATATTAAAAAGTTTCTTGGGCCCTGCAGTATGACAATGCACTCTGATGATCATCTTTATTAGATAGCACTAGATAAAGAGCCAATTCATTAAAAATTAATGGGACTGTACTGCCATCCATACATTATACATAGCCATAAAGTGGATGTGGACAGCTAAATGCTAAATCTGTTGGAAATAACTGCAAAGTGAAGTAGGAGAGTGTGTCATAAAATAGTAGGAACCATGTAATAAGAAGGCCATACAATAAAATGGGGAGAAAAGAAAGACAATCTCACTGTATGAGTCTGTAAAATCAAATGAGATTAGAAAAACTACAGTAAACCAAAACTCTTCTCTGAAATAGAAAAATTATTCTTGGGAAGTGTACAACAGCAAATATAAGAACCCTATTAAGGAGTGAAACTGGAGGGYGGTGAATATAATGACAAATGGCAGAGAGATGTTTGATTGCAAAACAGCAGAGCTATTCATGAAAAGAAAACCGTTTTATTGTGTCTTTTGATGAAAGCTCAGCAATGTGGGGCATTAATATCACTGAGGCAGAGTYAGTAAGAGGTATGAAAACAGGCAGATAAACCTTTTTTATCACAAAACGAAAATCCAATTTATACCATGTTCCCTAACTAAATAAGTTTCATTTTACAGCAATTTAAAAAATTATGTTTCATTTTTCTAAAATTTCTTGACGTTTCTGATTACAAAATGAATGCCTGTGACAAATTCCACGGTTTTGGATTAAAAGCCCTATTCAGAATACCCATGTGYGCTAGGATGATATTTCTAAAGTTTGTAGACAGCTTTAGTGTGGACTTCAACTATCACAAATAAACCACCATTTGGTATGTTCAGCCGTAAAAAGATATGCCTTAAGAACATTTACCATTCCACATATTTATATAACAAGATACTTTCTGAAATGATTTTGCTAAATAATGACTCTTTCACAGTGCATTGAGAAGCAGTGTTCCCTCATGGCGACAAAGAAGAGGAAGAAATGGAACTTCGAAGAAAACTGTTTAGCTCAAACACAGATGTATTTTCATAAACACTGTCTTAAATCCTAATGTTCCCGAGACTTATTCACAAGCCACAAAATTAGGCATATTCAAACAACTCTATCTTTTGAAATCACATTTCAAAAGGAAAATKATATAGAGAACCTACCTGCCTACCCCTGAAGCTAACAACCTGGTTTAGGAATGTAACAAATACACACTGCTGCAATTGAAGAGCCTGCACAAAAGCTGAAGGAACTGCAATAGTTAGCATGAGGCCAACTTTAAAACTTGACCTGGCTGGGGCACAGGAAGAGTGTAATTCACATTCAGAATGCCACTAAATACACCTAAAACAGGAAAAGCTTGACTCATTTCTACTACACTGAAATGAAATTCTGAACCTGCAGCTGCAGGAGTTTCCAGCCTGACAGTGACAGGAGGAACAAGAGGGCCGTGTCATCCACGGGTGACAGGCGCTGGCATTTCTGAGCCCCTGTGAATGTCTCTGCTTCGTGTTTGCAGCACGTCCTCTGCTTTTAATTGTCTTGWTGCACTGCAGTACAATTCACCCTAAAAATGCATTGGTGCAGCTGAGTGGAGCTGGACTCCCTGGACTGAGCCTGAGCCGGGATCCCCCCATTTCCCTGCTCACGCCTCTCCCCAGGAAAGCAGCGTGTTGCACATCTGGTTTTACAAAGTATTTATCAGCAGGGTTAGTCTCACYCTTTGATATTTCAAACATAATTCCACAGACTATGCAGAACTTTTGATTTCAGCATCTTCTAATGACAGCTCTTTAGAAGAAGGTAGACAGAGCCAAAGACTAATACACAGAGAGCTTGAAAGCAAGTTCTGAGTTTGGGGTAGGAAAGACCCCTCACACTTATGGATCTGGAAAGCATCTATTCCATGCCTCAAAGATCCTTGTGGATTATAAATGTGGAAACTAAGGACAGAAAAGGAATTATTCACCACATTATTAAACATGACAAAAAGCTTTGAATTGAAGCTTAAAACAGGCTATTTAAGATTCCAGCAATCCCTGGGACTTTGGCAACAAAAATGTTCAAAAGCCTTTTATAGTTGCTGTCAGATTTATGTAAAGCATTTGAGATTCCTGTGAACTTATTTATATAACAACCTAAAACTTGAAGCCAACTTGAAAGTCTTCCTATTCTAATTATTCAGTATTGGAGGTGCTGTACAAAAGATGCTCAATGTTCTTTCTTGAACATCTCCTAAAATGGTGGCCAGGAAAATATAGACTTTGGGTGAACGTTTTATGGGATGCCTGTTGTTGTAGGTGAGCTGCAACACTCGATACAGAAGTTACTTGGTGATTTGTATCCCTGTTTTCTGTTCAGAGGCATCAGGGAGATATCACTGTGTGCTACCCATTCTGCCCCAATAATCTTGCATAACTATTTGTAGGAAAATGCTGCAGTATGCTAAAATAAAATAAATGTTACCATCTCTTTTCAGAAATGTAGCACTAGAACGCTTCCTGGAGTCAGGCTCAGGATGGGCATAGGATATTGCTGGGARCTGAGGTGCTACTGACCTGGATGCAAGGCACTGTCGTTCACAACCATTTGGTTTCTATCCCACATGAACACCCTGCCATCATTCTGGGTCACTCCTTCGGCTCCAAAATGGAGAGGGACATCAGCTGTAAATGCATCCAGCATCTCTCCAACASCATCCACACTGCAGGGAGGGGTCACCATGAGAACAGTGGTGGGACRTGACCTCACTGGGCCTGCAAGATGCAGTAAAAGCCACTATTCAGGAAAACAGCTCCCACCCCTAGAAGTCTTTCAAGCTTTATCTTGCAAGATGATTTGAATGTGYTTTCTGTTTCATCACCCTCTGCCCAAAAGCTCTCAATGCCATTTCCTTCCTTCTGAGCCCCCAATTTTCCTGTTCCYGCCATTTCCCACTATCTCAATGAGGTCACTCATTTGCTGCTGTTTCAGCTACTTCCCCTTCCCCCTTCATGTCAGCACTTCCCAACCACCCAGGCTGTGCATACTTTCCACACAGACTTGCTTGTCAAGCAGACCTCACATGTCTTTATACAGATACTGCATTAGGTGTATGCAGCTTCCCCAAACCAGGAGCATAAGAAATAAATACAAATCTTAGAGCATTGACATTCCAYGGAAACATTGTTGTGCATTACAGACACAACAAAAGGGTATTTGTCTGTAGTACCTGGGATGTGAATTATTTTTTATAAGCATTGTAAAACTGGTCAAATTGTTTTATCCCCACATCTATAACCAAGCAATGACCAAATAATGGAACTTACATAGGCATTAAGAATCTCCTCACAGAAAACACCCAGTTCCTCATTGTTCTTGTTCCTCTCATCACGAAACAACTCAGTAAATACTAGCTTGCACTAATTATTCAAAGCAGGAGAAAATTTATAACCCAAATGTGACTGGAAGCAAAGTACACGAGTCCATAATTCTTTTCATTTATCATAATTTTGCCACGTCAATCAGGAACCACAAATTTAGTTGCAGCACACCTGAAGAGAAACCCACACACGCAGCACCACAAGCACTAAGGATGCCAACCTGTCTGGCTTGGGGTTTTGTTTGGTTTTGTGGTGTCTTATTTATTTCATTGTGCTGATGAGCATAGTTTAACACCCAAGGATTGTTATAAGCCAATGTGGATTCTCTCTCTTCCTGTGTTTCTTTCTTATAGGATTATTCYATAGACATTCTGGCTGTGGGATTTTTATGGATTAAGACAGAAGCCAGCAGCATTCTTTATTCACYGCTTTTGGCATAAAAACACCACTTTGATTGCTTTTCTTTTTTCTACTTAATCATGTTTTAGACAGACAGCATCCAGGTTTAACTCATCCCACTTCTGTTTTSCCATTTTCCCTTTAGCCATAAGAGTTAGAGACAGAGGTTACAAAGAGCAAGGAAAAGGTAATTTAATATTTAGTTCAATGACACCTGTGGACTGATCTCGTGAACCTGTGCTGAGATCTCAATGAATCATCAGTGACTTACGATGCAAAACCAGTGACATAAAGGGGTAAAATGTCCATAAAGTCTTTAGGACTCCATTAGCTATTAGAAATAAAATATTAATGTCTCTAATATGGCCATCCTTAAGATATGAATGGTGAATTAATTGCAGGCCCTGGGTCAATCTCATCCAGTTTATGCCAGTACAGATTGTGCTGAACACCAAGGAGGAAAACCTGTCCATGTAGGCAACACAATCAAAATGAGCATCTCTAATTTCCCTTGTGTTGCTTGGATCACTTGCATTAAGCAAAGTGAAGCCTCCACAATTTGTGTTGTATTCATTTTATGGTGTAAGRACAATGATAGCTAAAACCCCTTTAGAGGCAAAGCAAAATCCAGTGCCTTTTGCTTCCTACAGTAGATTCCACTGCCCAGGGATCACTGCACATTCAAAGTGAACTGGAACTTCTCTCACTGCCATACAACTTTCCTACGAAAACAAAAGCCCTGAGAAAACATCTGAAGAGAAACCAAAAAGGCAGAGAACACACATCTCACTCTTCCTGGCAAAAGACATCTTTTTCCTTCTGGAGAGCAAATACCCAGCTATACTCACTACCCGASACAGACAGGCACGACCTTCCTAAGCAGCGCTGATCCACACAATAAGTTTGCCCTTGCTTCTAAGCAGAGCTGCTTCCATGCTTTTTGATCAGGAATTATTTGCTTTGGGGGATTGTATGATACTAAGATGTCTAATAGGATACAGAGCCTTTCACCTGCAGGTCATTGTCTTCAATTTCACCCCAGCTTATGCAGGTTGATCTTGCACCACGCCGTGAGCTCCGCAGGGACCGTCCCCGGCTCCCGCAGGCACCGGGAGATGCTCCGGGCTCTGGGCAGGGACAGGAGCGCTCCCGGGAGCAGCCGGCTCCTGCTGACGGAAAGTCAATAGTGCCGCACAGAGACTCAGGTGAAACACGCTGCTCTTGTCAGGTTCGTTCCTGCTACATTAATAAAAGAAAACACCAGGGCTGCCCCGTGCGTTGCGTGGAATTGTGGTGGCAGATGCGCGTTCCCCAGGCACGCGCGGGGCCCCAGTCGCTTCTGCAGCCYACAGGAATCTGTTCCCAGCACGCTCCAGCCAAAAGGATGCAGCCTCTGATCAGCCACAGAGGAAAGAGAGACGTTCTCCAATAACACAAATCCAGGGCCCTCTACAATCATTAAGCTGCTTTTTTTTTTCATATAGAAGCATAACACTGTATTTGGAATAAACTGATGGCATCCAGCAGTTAGGGAAGGGTTACTTGTAAGTATGCAATATTTAGAGCAATCTTTTCCCAGGAAATAATGAGCCAAGATTCTAACAATTCCAGCCTCAGGTAGAGTGGTGGGAAAAGTCCCCTCATTTGCATTTAAGTGTGTAACACATTTCTGAGTGTCTCCATTACCGATTTGGAAATAGGCTGCAAGTGCCCAGGATCAACATTAACAAAGTTATGTAACACAGCTSAACTGTTCAGTAACAGATAATGCCTCTTGGACTGGAAATCATTAGAATCAGGYAGAAAAATACTTCTTTCCCCTAGAAGAACCTTTAATGTTTTTGAGGAAAGWCCAAGAAGAAGGACTTGTCCATGGGAAATATTTAACTCATCTGAAAAACTTTAAGGTCAAAGTCACATGATATTGTAAATCAAAATTGCCATTCTGACCACAAAAAAGGATCTTATTTGTCTTTTAATAATGAAAACTGACATTAGACTACTTTGCAAGTCAAAATGAAGTTAGGTCAAAATCATAAAGTCATAAAAACATGGARTGGTTTGGGTCAGAAGCGACCTTAAGTATCATTTAGCCCCAACCTCCCTTCTACRGGCAGGGACATCTTCCACTAGAATATTATCTTATATTTATTATTGGAAGTCTTTCGACCAAATAAATATCTTCTATTAAATAGAAAATTTGTTTTGACAATATAATATTTTTGCTTAGAAAATATCTTCCACAAGTAATTCAGCCTGCCTTAAAACACTGTGGGGTTGTATATGCYTGTTTCTGCATGGGAGAGGTGGCTGCTCTTCAGGCTTTGAATTTTGCTGCCCTCTCCTCTGTCACAGAAAGCCACGGCTGGAGATGCCAGCACTGAACCCTCAAAGGGCAGCTGGCATTCACCAGCCCAGTGTTCCTGTACCACAAAGACATATGGCTGTGCATGTCGAAGATTTGGCAGGATTTGATGGTAAAAAAAGACTCTCAGCATCTAGAAATAAAAATTATAAAGAAAACCGGATTTCATAATTGCACTTTTAAATGGAGAAATGTACAAGAAATCATTATGTAACTACAGCCATCAGAAAATACAAAAATAAATATACAACCCCTACCAATTTATCAATTCTAGGCCTGTAACTGTGATATTTAAGAGCTTTCTGCTCACTGATATATATTCTGCTAGCTGTCACATTGTATTTCTAAATTGTTAAAAAAAACCCCTTACCTATCAGCCCCAAAGGCATTCATTTTTCCCTGGACTTTATAAAAACTAGAACATGTTTCCATGATATTTCTTTTACAATAGGAGGCCCGTTAAAAACAGCATCATGAATATTCTAGTTATGACAGATATGAAAGGACATAATATCCAGGAAACAGTTCTTTCTTAACATATTCATGAAGAGGTCCTTGTCAATCACAGCCAGTGAGTTGAATAAAAAAATAATACTCGGAGTCTTAGGAGGATACAGCAGAGTTTTACATGCTGGAGATATAAAGACTGAAGCGAGACTGGGTTCCACTAACAAGATTCCTGGCCTGAAGTGCCTTTGTGAAATTATTCAGAAACCTGCCAATAACAATATTTCAGGCTGCAGAAATCTCCCCGGCTCCGTGTGGGTCCGTGTGCTGCTGCCACAACTTAATGGAGTCTCCCAGCTGGTGCTTTAAAGGAATGATGTCTCCAGTCGTCCATTCATCTTGGAGTTTCAAAACAATTTGCTTTATGGCCCTGCTTCTTTTGAACATTAAAAAGCTTACATCTTGAAATATTCAGGAAATAAGAAATAAACTGCCAAATGCCTTAAGCAGGAGAACAACTTACAAGGCTACTTATATATATTTTAAAGTATAAAAGCAATATTATTTCCTATTTATGCCATGTTGCCGGCTTGTTCAGCATAGATAATTAAACAAACTTTCATATTAAAACAGTTTTTTTGCTGCTTTTGCTACTTTTAAAGCAGGTACAAAGCATATATTTGAAAGATGCTACTCAAAAATATACAATATAGAATCAAACCTTACTTGATTTTTTACATAAATCAAAAGCTAATTCCAAATATTTTAACATACACAACCCACAACRGCAGTCTGAAAAAAAACAGCCAGTTTACTGACATTATCAAACCACTGTCATCTTCCCAAGGAAAGCCCCTTCCTGAAATAACATTACAAGCCAATTTAAAAGGCTGTGTCCATTTTACCTCTAACATAATTACACATCATTGAAATTTATTTTGTGTCAAGAGAGTAAAAAACCCAAACCCAAGTACCACAGACACCTCTATGAATTAAAATCAGGGAAATAAGCCCCAAACCATAATTACACCCCGCCCAGGGTTTCACTGCTGACCGCAATGTCCACAGCTGGCAAACAGCATTAGTATAACTCCTGCAGCATTCCTTTCTGCCAGACTGTTTCCAGGATGCTTAAAATATCACAGTGATTTGCCTAGGAAATGCACACAGTTTCCTGCTTGAAGATACAAATCACCTAAATGCAAAACACTGGGGTAAATTTACAACAGCTTTCAAATCCATAAATTGCATGTTTGAGATTAATCCATATATATGGCATTTCACAGGCTTGCTCCTTCCCGGGGATGGAAAGGACTGTGCACTGCTGGACACCCCAGCCCACAAGGCAATACACAGTGCTGACAACTTTCATAGATTCATTGTTTGCATCCCTTGCACAGTGCATTTGATGCCAATTCAATAGGATTTATTTCCAAAATATAGGTATCCACGCCTAGATTCCAGGGAAGGATGCTGAGATTCACCAACTCTCACTGCAAAGATATCTTAAGGCTCACAAAAATACCGCGCTTTTTTTTTAACAGAAAACAAAAATAATGTAAAACAACATCACAGAACACATTGAAATGAAATCTGAAATATGGGTTACTGAAACCTTGAGGCAGAATACCAAATTGCCAAGAGTCTGTTTCTTAAATGGAAATGTCTCGGGCTTTTGTTTTCACCTACTTGTGGCAGAGTACACAGAATGGCAAACAGAAATATCCCAGCATTTTTTTGCACTCTGCGTGCAAGCACCAGTGGTATGCCAGACTTGAAAAAAAAAACCATCAAACCAATAAATCTGTCTGGCTGTCAAATATTAGGAATACCTACTACAGGTAATGTCTGCTACACCACCACATTTATTATGTGACTCACCCTCATGAAAACAATGACTACCTGAATAATAATAAAAACATTGCTGAATCAAACTGAGCCCTGGTTTCAGACCCTTCTCATGTTTTCACTGAAATAAATACACAAGTTTTCTGAGCTCTAGAGGCGAGATTTAATCACATTAGAAGTTTAAACCTGTGCAAGTTCAGCATCAGCATGTACCAGCGTGAACACTGCAGGAACAATGAGGAACCACGGTTAGAAAACAAACCAAAACAGATCTGAAATGCTAAAGGATGAATTTTCTGGGCACAGCAGCTCAGTATTTCATTTCTTCCACCACTTCACCTTTGGTAAACTTGATTCATTAGTGTATTAGTGTATTAATTGACAGTTGCTTCCTGTTGTAAGTGATTGCTTTCTAGTTCTATTATGTACTGTCAAACAACAGCACATGATTAATTACAAATAAACCAAGAACTTTGCTAACAATGGGCTGTTTCAAAGCCTCCCACTCTCAGGAAAGAAAGTCTGCTGCTCACAGGGCTGGGATGTTTTCCAGAGCTCCACCTGCAGCGTTTCACACACATTCAGCTGYGCTGGTTTCTCAGGAGATTTTAGCTGACATTCGAGGTTGATATAAATGGGTTATTTTTTATTTTGTGCCTTACAGACTGACCCCTTAAACGCAGAAAGTCATATACCAGTGTTGGTCAGTACACAAAAAATCTATCAAATGAGAAATTAGAACGTTATGGAGGACAGCAAAAGGCCATATATCAGCCACTTTGCAGACCTGTGGCATGAAGTCCAGGTCCAACAGACAGCTACCCAAGCCCTGCAGCCTCCCAAAGAATCCTCTGATCGATAGTGGGAAATTAAGATACTTCATTTTGCTGTCAATATAATTAATATGAACTCCACTTAAGTGATTATCTATGGTCTCCTAGCTCACCTGAAAGAAGTGGAAATTTAAAGTGTTGCAATACCACAGACATAAAGGAGGACRGCTGGATGGAGACATCAGACAGGCTATTTATCACCCACCTCAGCACTAATGGCAGGGGTTCATAATGATTAAGAAGATCCATTCTGTCTGAGGTTGAAGTTGAGGTGGTTTAACTCTCCCTTTCAAATCCGTTTGCAATGGATTTCCCGGGCTTTTACATGAACAGGTCCTTGAATTGCAGACTGAGAAGAAGTCCCTTAATCAAAATCTAAACTTAAATTTCTTCTTAAAAGTTCAAACTAGCTGGCTGCCTAGTTTCCTGTTACTGGGATGAACTACAAACTCTTTCAATCAGTCACAGAGTTTCCCTCTGTCTATATTTCTTTTGGGTTTATCTGAAAATTAATTTCAGTAACTGACATTCCTGAAATTACAATTCCACAAAGTGAACCCTGCTGCTCTSTTTTAGAGCCCATCAAAAAATGGGAATCACCTATACTGGAATAGTTTGCTATTTCCACTACACAATTTTGAGATATTATATTTCCAAAGGAATAGTTACTGTTACTTGGGAAGGCAGATTTTCACAAGTAAAATCTTTTCTCATCAACTTCAATAAGATGAGCAGAAAATAATTATTACCTCGTGGAAAACAATTATGGTCTTCACATCAAGTGGCCAAGATCAACAAAACTTCCAAGATATCCAGACACTGCAGAAATGGAAACCACCAAGTATTTATTTTAAACCATGGAACACAGAGGACTAACATTTATTTCTCTGACAGCTGTGGTGAATAGTTCTGGTATGTTCACGGTTCACATTTTTGGACAGGTTTAATACGGCCTTAGGAACCAACTCTTAGGAAGCAATGGAATTTTAAGTAGATTTCGTCTGCCCACAAAAAAAAAAACAGCAAAGGTAGACTATACATACAAGAAAAAGATGATTTACCCTGGCCCATCATATAATAGAAAACAGATGCAGTTAAGTGGACCCTTCAGCTGAAGCTGTTAAAATACATACATCAATCATCATCAGAAAAACAAGASTAATGAAAATTGGTGCTTTGATTTTTTCACTTAATTTTCTTTGTAAAACAAAACAACCACATGCACAAGCAAAAGCCTGAAAGTCAAAATAAGTCATTTACCAAGATCCTCAGATTCTGAAATTGTAAGTGGCCATGATTTACATGGCCTCTTTTGCTTTCTGGACATTTTCTTGTTTTGTTTTAAGCAGTTTATTTAAAAGAAGCCCACTTTGCATCTGCCAAAGACTGCAAAAACAGAAGGGCCTAAATCTTTGTAATACACAAACAAAATTATTTATTTCAGCTAATGTTAAGATCGAAAGATRAAGCATTTTGCTGGTTGTATTTTTCACCTATAAATATAATTAAATATTATTTACCCAACTAGTAAGAAAAAATGATGGATGCTAAATGGTACCTGCATAGTCCTGTACTGATCTCTGTAACCCTCGCTCAAGTATTTGCCAAGATGACAATGTCAAACAACAACATCCCTGGGATCAGTTTCGTAACTATATAAGCTGAAGTTAAAAAGTTGAATGAATCACTTGTAAAAGCTTTCCTTCTATCACAAAATCCCTCTTTTTTCTGACAGGATTTTCTCAACTAAGTAATGATTTATTGTCACAGAGTACTAAATACTCATCCGGAAAAAACTGTATTCAGTTTTCAGAACATTGTCTGTTTTATCAGAAACATTCATCTAAAAAGTTTTATTATTAATATTCTGGAAAACATTCTACTTACACCCCTTGTTAATCCATTCCTCCATGCGCTTTTTCTAATCCAGAGATTATCCTGATTTTGGAATAATTCTCTACAATCTCCTCACACTTCYCACACAGTATCTCACTGCTGACCTACTTGGAGTCAGATGCTAAGTCCAATAAAGTTAATCAAACACCTTTCTTCTCCATAAAGAACTTTATGTACAGTTTTTCTAGCATCTTTCCCCCTCCAAGAGTTGAGATCTTCAGTTACATTTCCTCATTGCTGCCTCGGTTCCACGCCTTTATGATCAACCTCCCTCTGTAAAATCTCCAGAACCAACAAAAGAGGGTGAGTGAGCTCTTCTGTTGAGGGAAGAGAGTGAGGCTTGTGGATTAAAATGAATTGAGTTCAATGTGTCTTTGAAACATATTCCAAAAGTAACAGAAAAAGGGAGACTGTGCCATTAATTTTCAGAAGGAACTTAGCATAAGAAACCCCARCTGAGGAGCTTGAATACCTGACAATGATCCACATGGGTCTCACTGGCTACAAGTCATGGAAAACCACTRTTTTCAAAAATTACTTCAGGAGACATGCAATAAAACTCCATATTTAAAAAAATCAGGATTCAAACAAGGAAATGGCCACTTACATATTTAGTTTGGCTGAAATCTTTCATGCGTAAGGTTTAGGCATATAATGGAAGGCTCTGTAATCCTTTCACTAGATTTCACTGCGTTTTATAATTATAATTATTTCATATTTCGGGTATAACCAATTTAAAAGTTACTTGCTAGTACAATTTGAAGAAATCTCATCTTTTAAAAAAAAATAACATGGAGAAATGAAGTAGCAGATATAGCAAAAGATCAAATCACCATACCATCTAACTGACAGAACTTTTCATAATTCCATTTCCCAAATCAGCTACAAAACTTCACTCTGTGCTTTCTCAGGAACCATCAAGGACCAGAGAGTGAACACATAAAGGACAAAGTATTGAATAMATGGAATGGAACAAGCCAGTGCATTGTGTGATGCAGAATCACCCAGTGCCTTTCCAGCTGACATCCAGCGCTGGCAGGGAGTGAGCACCTTCCACAGAAACGAGCCAAACAGAACACTGCATTCCTCTGAGCTTTAAATCCAGCTTTGGATACAAACCCACTGGGTCAAGCCCCCTCCCGGGGCATTTTGCAGCCTCTGTGGAAGACTTGCATTGGGCGAGTTGGGAGCCCACGAAACACAAAGAGCCAGATTTACACCTCATGCACAGGGGAGCACCTGCACCTTCCCATGGGCACTCATTTGACTTTCAGGCAAATTAACACATATAAGATACACACACAGAACACATGAAATGGCTACATAACTCACAGTGTAATTTTGGTGCTGTTACAGTAGGTTCGATCTGTTTTCACAAATATAATAAGGGGGTTTTGACCTTCTATTTCTTCTTTACAACTAAGCAAAGCAAAGAGCAAATTTTAAACAATCCCATCCCTTTGGAATCCTGCATAGAAAAATGACATTTGCCACAAAGGATTTCACTTTGCCAAGACTCTAAAAAACACAACAAGCAACATGACAGAAGAAAGATCCAGAAAAAGCAAGTATGTTAGAAGCAAGAGGCAGTGCTGTTCAAGAGCTCCATTTGAAGCACAAGCAGTTCCCTCCATCACTAGAACATGCATCTGGAAATTTCTTAATTTACCTCAATATGGAAAATTACAGATACATTGGAACCTACATAGAATTGCACAGTCAAAAAATTGTTTAGAGAAACTACAGTGCACTTGACTCCACTGCTCATGCGACTCCTTGGGGAGTCCACTCAGTCTACTAAGTCAGCAGAAAACCAGTCAAGCCAAAGAACTATGAGGTTGAACTCTTTAGTTTCAGGATAGCTGCATTTGGYTGCAGTAGCACAAAGCTCAGCACAGGGAACTAAGTGAAACTTAGACCACAGAGAGCAGGATCAGTGGTTAAAAGAAGTTTTCTAAGATCYCATGTTTAAAGCTATATGGAGTCTTAGAGGAACAGAATTAATCCTCACCACATTAAAAATATATCATAAAGTCTAACCCACTATAATGACATAATGTAATTTTCTTCTATTTCCATATCAACCATTAATGACTACTTAGATATTTACCAGAGCACCTCATATTGTCCATTAGAGCATTCACTTGCCTCTCTAAGGCAAGGACTGTGCTATTTAACTGTCTGATAAGTACCATGAGCAGTAAAGCACTGCATAAATAACAGGATATATTCAGAGACATGTGAGGGACACTGGGCTGAAACAGCCAGGTGTCTTCCCCGAAAATCTATTACCATTGCCAAAATCTGCAGTCAAGTTATACAGGGTAGAGAATTTAAGGAATAGATCTGTGTCTAGCATAACCTRCATTTTTCCTGAGATGGGAAATATTCAGCAGTGCTGAGAGACACATCAGCTGTCAATGGACTGGGGTCCAGGAGATGGGCACAGGAAGGACGTGCATCCTGGGCATCACAAAGGTGCCTCCTTTACTGCCATGTTACCTGATGGGTCACAGGCATTTTGGGGTTGGTGTCATTTGGGATCTCGCACACAGCACAGTAGAGGATTCCTCCCAGCAGGAGCCTGTGMTAATGGGTGCTCGGCTGGAAGGAAAACTCCCCGGGAAAAGCCCAGTGTCCTGTGCCCTCCATACTGTCATGGGAGCTTTCACCCTTAGAGAGGCACCCACTGTGACTGCACCTGCAAGAGACCATTAATCACATAAGACACTTTTCCTATTATGCAATCTAAAGCAGGACTCCCATCCATTAGGATGTATTATAGAACAAAAGCTTATTTTAGATTGATTTCCACATCACTAAATATTAGAGTAAAGCTGAGCTTCAAGCTGTCCTGCTCATTTGTGCTTTAGGTGTTGCACTGCACCATTTTCTTGGGGTACAAGAGGACTACAAAAATGCATAGTAAAATCTGATAGAACAGTTTTCTCTTTTTTTAATTGGGCTTATGAAAGAAAACCAAATGCCTGCCCCTCCTGCCCCCCAAAAAAACAAAAAAAAAAACCCCACCACAACCAAAAACCCCAACCCCCAGAAAAAACCCAAAAAACCTCTAGATTGTTTCTGGAAATTTGACAGGGCTGATGGGTTAGACCTCTGAAAAAAACCCTCCCCCCTACATGTCCCTAAATTAAAAGCATGATACTGAAATGGATTTTTCTGGAGATGTTGTGGAGCCTCCATCACCAAAGCTCTGGGGGGAAAAGGCTTAAACAAACACTTAAGAGGTAGAGCATCAGCATAAACCAACACAGACTGGTACTGCCCTAGGATGGCAGAGTGTACTGACGATCTCTTGGGACACCTTCAAGCCTATTTTCCTACGATTCTAAATCATATTTGTGTGTGTTTTTCCCCACAAAAGGCAAACCTACATAGCCCAAGAGAAAGACTGTGTTTAGTTTGAAGTTCTACAAGAAGTGCCTCTCTAGGGGGGTGGAAGTGGGAAAGGTTAAGAACTTCAAACACAGCCGAAAGGATAGTCATATTTTCAACATTGGCTTGAATACATTTCACATTGCTACAAAACTCTCAGATGGAGAAACGATTTGTGAAAAGCAGCTTGCTTATGGTTCCCATACAGATCTTGTATGTTAGAGGACGATTTTGACTTCAAGTTGTGTCTGTCAAAAGAACGTGGCTGAGCAAATAAACGGGGGCTCCTTCAAGTGGTGGCATTTCTGCTTCCCTGTACATCAGTACTCCCAGTTATGAACAATCCTTGTGCACATAGAGGATTTCACCTCATCCTCTTCCCAGAGAGCCTCCATATGAAGGCAGCTGATGCCCAGAACACACCTACTGCCACTGACCTCTCCTCACCGTCTATTAAAACGGATGGAATAAAGTCTGCTGGAATAGTTTTTAAAGTTTCTCTGAGTGAAGAAGTGAGGAGGGAGGTATGACAGGAATTCTCTCAGAGGCAAGAGGGTATACAGGAGGTCTTTGCATCCCTGCCTTCAAGGTGTCTGTCAAACCTTCCTACGGACCAGAGGGGACTTTGCACCCTGCACTGCAGTTAGTGGGGCACACAGAGAGGTGACCCCAGCCCCGACAGACCAGTGTTTGTTCTGGGATAGCAACTGCAGTGTTGAGGTCTTTCAGGCTAGTAACAGCTTAAGTGTAAGATATTATTCCTGTATGATTTCCAGAGGCAGAGACTTGTATAAATTAGACATGTCATGAAAAATCTGAATTATGTGTCGCATGGTGCAGCAGAGGGTAATATACAGACCTTTATTATGTAATAAAACAATTGTGTGCTGGGGTGATATTTATGGCATAATCCTGTATGTCCTCATAGCACTCTTCGGAAACATATAATTTAATACACACTGTATATTTTGTCTCTGTGTGTTTACATTTAAAGTAATGCAAACTTTATTCTCTAAAATCCCAGTAATATATCTGGATAGGTTATTACATGGCATACTGGTAAACACTACCATAAGCCATTCTCTCTCCAAAAAGGCCACTTACTGCCTGTGACTCATTCTGCATATTTCTTTAATATTTTCCTTTTTAAGTCTGAGCAAGCTTCCCAAATGCTTAATGAGTAGGCTCTAAGGCTTTAATTTTCAGCCAATCCTAACTTTATTACAAAAGTTTATCAAGCTATAAACACACTACTTCACTACGCTGTCATGTTTTTATAAAGTAGTTTATAAAAGGTGACATCTGGCAAAGAGGCAGATCTATAAAAATCATGCTGGTGGATGTAGTGTCATTTTTTCTGCCATCCTCCCAGAAAGAGTAATATTATTTTGACACACACATTCATCCCCACTGTCAAGCTTCTATTTTTATAGTTAGCTTACTGCACATATCCTTAAGCTATACAAAACCTTTGGGCTAATGTAAAGAATGACATTTCTGCATATTTATTATAACACTTATTTTAGGGGTTGACTTTGCCTGATAGGATTTTTCCAAGTACAATGTCATGTTCGTGACAATACACAAACAATAAATAAAGATGCACGAGAAGTCATGAAAGGCCAAATATGCACGGACAAGTTTACAGCACCTCAGCTTGGCAAGCCCTACATTTGTCCTTCTTTAATATTTTATCAGATGTGTGAACTGTATGTTGGAGTTCAGCACAAACTTCAGCATACGTAACATAATGAAATCTCTCCAGGACATTATAAGTTCCAGCAGGGTATAATTTTAATACTGTGGAGTTTTCAGCTCTGACATGTTGGGGTATAATTCCTTTCAAAGAGTTCATTTTTTTCCATGTTTGTGTTGGCTCAAGCACAGCCAGGGTATAAGCAAGTGAAAGAGCACTGAAATCAGGAGGCTGATGAAGCACTTTTTGTGATTTAATTACAGCAAATAACTGATTAATCTCTGCTATGTCTTAGTTTATCTGTTAAAGTAGACGATATGAATCCCAACACACCACAGAAAGGTTGTTTCATTTGATTGTGCATAATGACTTGCTCTTTCTAAGACTTCCTCCACTACAATGGATACCTTACTTTTTAAATGTGAAGTCTATCATTATTCACCTCTGTTGAATTCTAGACCTCTAAAATATTTAGCTTTAAACCACATGCACTATTCATGAAATGACTTTTTAGTGCTTTTTCCCAGTATTTAAAAAAGGAACAGAAGTGTGTATTCACACACCAACAAGCCCAGAAATCAGAATTATTTAACTGCCTTTGAACATGACACTGATGTAGACAAAACCAGAAATACGAGTAGGAGTCTGTTCACAGCAGCATTTTTCAGCCATCAAAAGGCTTCAATACTGGAAATTCCTGAGCAGAGATCATTATTGGCAGTTCACTAAATGATAATTTGGGTTAGAAGCAGCATTCTGCTCCTTAAACAGAGCACTGTCTTTGAAGTTGATGAGAAACATTTTACAGTGTATTTTTTAATGCTGAATTCAAACTACATAATATCACAGATCTGCTAAGAAACCAACATCACTCTCTGGATTGTTCACTATAATTGTGGTACAGATCAAGACTTGTTTAACTTGATTGTTCTAATTCTAATATCTAGTTCTAATATCCCAATTCCACAGCTGCACATGAATAGTCAGATCTCTACATCTGTATCATGCCCTTATAATCTTCAATTACAGAATCAGAGAGTATTTTTCTCTCTAAATAATATAACTTCAGCTTGAGCCATATGACAGAAGGTCCTCAAGAGCAGTAAGCCTGGGGTTTCATAGGATTTCTGACCCTAGGGCACAAGGAAAGAAATAGGAAGCCACTATGGGGGTGAAAGTATCAAAATCCTCCCATGAATCCATCCTCATATCTGCTGCTCTAACGTCTTTTCATCTTTATAGAGAGTGGTCAGAAACAGGTCTTCAGAAACACCAGACTATGTGCCTAATTATGTGCTGAAATACACATATTTACATACCACTGTACCTTCYGATTTGCCAGGCTCCCTTCACAAGGTACAGTCAGAGCTAATTCATGTCTCCCTTTGAACGCTGCATTATATTAAGTACAGAAATCATGACTTTAAAATGCTATTTTCTGTCTGTGTTGTATCTGTACTTACTGGGCACCTGGAACAATCCACCCCTTGGAATTGTTCGGGCACGACCGAGGGAATCACCTTTGAGCAAAAACCTCCAGCAGCATCTCTATCTTCCAATACCATCAAATGTAAATCAGCACATCTACGTTTGCATGGTGATAAGGAAAGAGGGGCACACACACATCAATGTGAAAAACACCACAGAGGGCATCCTGGAAAGCCCAGACTGAAAAATGCCTTGCTGAAGAGTCATGTAAACATAGTGCACTGGGAATGCTCTTTATAGATCTGATCTGGTTTTGATTAGTTTTGTGGTATTTTGCAAGGCAGTGCATTGGATGTCATGGTAATCAAGGACTGGAAGTGTTATTACCTAGAGTCAGCAATAATGAGAACAGAACCTCTAATTCCAAACTATAAGATAACACATTGATTAATAACCGTGGGATGATTAGTCAATCCAAGACCTTAATGCACAATGGAGAAATTTATCCATTATCTGTTCAATGTAATTCTTCTTTCATCTTGGTGACTTTAAAAACAACCAAGGAAAATTACTGTCCCTCAGTGGAGGCTTTTGAATTTCATATGCATTTAATTAGATAACTGCCAGCCCAAGGACAGGAACCATGACAAATAGTTGTTCTTTTAAAATTAGGAGAATAGACTGTTCAATGAGCAATATTGATGTTCTCTTGTACAGAGTTATACAAGAGTCTGCTACTACTTCCTTTAATTTATCTAACCCTTTTTAAGATTTAATGAGTTTTTTAACACGGTTTTAGTTACATATGCTAGTTGGTCATTTTAAAAAATGTTGCTAACAGCAACAGTACCTGCATAGACAAAAATGCATASTCCACCACAATTTTCTTGGAATTGGGGATGAAAGTACAATTTACCTAGAAAAAAGGGCATTTGGAATTAAGAGGCCATCTTTATGTTAGTAGAAAAACAACAGTTAATTCTGTTTAATCTGTTTAATGGCTTCAATAGCCATAATAATAAAGATTAGCTGGCTGTGAAACACTTAACTATAAAACAAAGGAGGATTTTTTTCCATTTCTGGTCCTGGATGTTGTTTTCTGCTTTTGCAGGATGAGGGTAGAATGGAGGAAAGATTCTTCTTCTGATCTTGTTGTTTGGGTTTTGGTTTTGATTTTTTGTGGCTTTTTTTTTTTTTTCTTCTAAAAACCTTGCAGCAACATTTAACTATCTCCTGCCTCCCTGCRAGATACACACACAGTCTGAAGGCTGCCTGGCAGATGAGGCACAGTTCATTCACTACTGGGAACACTCCAATCCTACTCCACAGGGGGTCAAAACTTGACCATCCTGAGTTTTGTACAACAAGAGCAATTTAGATTTAAAAGGCCAGTAACACCACTAAGAGCAAAACACCTGCAACACCCTCCTGAACKGCCTCTTCCCGAGACTCCCCACTGCATACACAGGATTCCAGCTCCACTATTGCTGTGGACTTRCAAAACCTTCTGTATGACCAGGAAAAGCACAAGGGCCATGTCTGTGCTAAGTGCTGCCTGCCCCATCAGCCTGGCTTAAACTTAGAGCTGCTCCACTGGCCAGACCCATGAGCAGCCTGTGCCCACCTGGGCTCCCATGGGCGGGCACTGACCACTCCCACAAGTGGATTTGGCCCCAGGCTTCCCTAGAGCTCTGGGCACAGACTTTCTGCCACAAGGAGTTTATTTACASTCAGTAATCACCTCTCAGACACGTTTGCCTCAAAGGAAACATTTCATACGTTAAATGTCAGATCTGAAATAATTTATTCTGGAAAGGGTTAAGCTCTCAGTACATTTCACTTGGCAAGTAAAGCAGCGTGCTCTCTAAACATGACACCACGATACCCAGTGATAAAATATTTCCCTATCTTTGTACCATTTTGATAATTCACTGTGTGTATTACACACAATCAAGACATACAGGTTTCAGAGGGATTCTGAGCACATYGCTCAGACTGACAGAGCAAGTATTCCAGACAATTGGCTCCCCGAGGGTCAAGACAGTGATGCTCAATCAGGATTCAAACGGGTCATAAACCCTTCATGGATCTCGCTCAAGTGGGTGGTGATGTCTCCCTGGGGCAGCTCATCCTTTTCTGCTACAGTAAAGCACTTGTCATTACAGACAAACTGCCCGTCAGTCTCAGGCACTCATTTAATCGAGACTTAGTGAGAACAGCAAATATTATCAGTGCCACAAAAGCCCTAAAGAGACAAATATATTAATCATAACTGCCRTGATGGTAATTTAAGACACTCTCGAAACTCTGCTGGTGGTCCTTATACTGTGACTGCTTTTTAATGTAGACTCAGATTTCCAAACCTGGGTGCTGAAGTCAGGCAYTGCCATTTGGGTTTAAGCTCTTCAAGAGAAACGAACTGAGAAGAAAGGGGTGCCAGAGTACCCAGCTGCTGACCACAGGAACTGAGAGTGTGGCAGAGCACTCTTGAATGTTGCAAACCTTTCATTCAAAACCCAGGTCAGGATTCAATGTCCAAATTTTAAGCACACAGAAAGGAAATTGGTCTTCAAACATCTCAAAATGCTCAGGATAACTCCAAACATTTGCTTTTGCAACAGTTCAGATAACCTGGCATATAACCAAGGCATCTACAATACACTACAAGCTTGAAATGAAAACCTAACACAATCCTGGCAGCTCGGGACACAATGTTTTTATTGCACTGTTTTCATATCTAATTATGCTCCTATGCAAAAAAAAAAAAAARAGAGAGAGAGAGAAAAAAAAGAGAAAAAACACTGTTATACACTACAAAAGGATTGTGATAATCTAACAGCAGGCTTATCTGGCTTAAACCCTCCACACAAAGTTTGCTCCCTTTCTCTTCACCATCCTACAAGCACACAGTTCTACACTTATGCACTTTCAAACTTAATCTAGCTCAGAATCTCTTCCCTGCTATGAACAGCCAGGGCTTTTATGTTCAGTTCATGTTTTGGAGTAAGGCTGAGCACATGATAATTTATTTCTTGGGTTGCTGTAGCATGCAGAATGAACTCCTCACTCATTTAGCTGCTCACACACAGGTGTACATTTGAGACTGGATGTTTTCTGTCCCCAGCCAACGTAACAGTGATGTCATGTTCCCATGACAAAAAATCCCAGTGATATAAATCAAGTGTTGTTCTACTACAACATAAATAACATAWAAAGGAAAAAAACAAAACAGTTTCCAACCTTGCCTTTCCAGCTGGTTCTGCTCCCTACATGATCCCTATCTCTGCTCTGCCTTGCAACAACACTTCTCTCGCTATCCGAGAGTTTTCTGTTGGCTTCCTGGGGAATTCCAGTGCAAACACACCCAGGGACACGCTGGTGCAAACCAATAARCCAGCAGGCTCTGCCTTTGCTCCTCTGGGATGCCCAGATCACCTGCACAGCCCCAGACCTTCGGCAGCGACCCGGCTCTGGCAGCTCCATGATCATCTTTGGCTCCAGGTGTGTTTCCCACAGAAAAGCACAACCATCCTTTCTGCCTGGCCCCACTGAGGGACAGCTGACACTCCCATGAGCCCMAAACTGCTTTTTTTTGCATCAAAGAGCTGTGTTTAGCACCCACCAGTTCCTTTCACACCCACATATCCCTTAGAGGTTTCAATCTTTYGTGTTTGGAAACAGGCAAGTTATTCCTATCACATCGCTTCCGAACCAAATTTCTTCCACAATGCATATTTATCAAACAATTCAGGAATATATAAAATACATTTATACATAGCAGGTGGATAAACTATATTCTATTAATGTAAAACTGTTTTAAGTTGAAAATCTTGTGACTGTATTCCCAAATATTAAAGCATAAATCATAGTATTTAGCAGGATAAACCAAACAGAAGCTGTATTTCAATAATGGGGGTTTACAAGCTACTGGTACTCAGTTTTCAGCACTAATACAGCAGCACAATAAAGAGAAATGAGGCTCCCATGGCCATGGCTGTTATTATATTAGGTTCTTTATCCAAAACTTCTTGACATTTTTTTTCAAAAACTTTGAATCTGATCAATACCCATAACTAAACAGGCCTGAAAATCAATCTGTGTTTTCAATCCCCCATATTTTACGAAAAAGAAATAAACTATTGYGTGTGAAACAAGAAACACATAACCCCAAAGCAATCTGAAACCTTTTTACTATACTCAAGACAGATTATTTTGAACAGATTCAGTGACCTTATTTAATAATAGATAATAATGTTATATACATAGTGACCACACCAGAAAGCTTTGAAAATAATATACAGTTAATCATATATAACTAAAATTTCATAAGCATTGAAAAAAATTACTATATTGGACATTAAATTCTTTTCCAGGCAAGTACAGAAACTTTGGATTGACTTACACAGTATTTGTGTAACCTGACTTGCTGAAAAAGAGCTACTTAGAATAAATCTGAGCATGTAGCTCTCTTTGATTCTAATCTGGAGCTTCARTTCCTAAACCAGGACAGGGAGGAGGAGAAAGATGATCCTTATMATAAATATCTCCACCAAAATGCAGAAGAAATTAAAAACAATCAAACAAAAAAACTTGAAAAGAGCTGTAATTGTCCAGTGACAAGAAGCCTAGAAATGTAGCAAAAGTTCAAGTTGGTAAAGCATCAATCAGGTATAATTTGGGCTCAGCTGAGCATCCCTTTGGCAGAGGGATAAACCAGATAAACTCTCAAGGTCTCTTCCAGCCTACAAATTTTGTGAAGTGATTTGGGATCTATAAAGACAAAATCCATCATATAAACATAAAAGGGCAAAATTCTGCTCTTTCTTTAGTGCCTTCAAGGCCCCAAACACAGAGGGAGAGAAGAGCTTGCACTTCAAAAGAATTAAAGGCTTTAGTGCAAAGCCCAGTGTTAGGATCAAAGGGAGGCCTGAGGTCCCAGATGGGATGTGGGAGAAGGAAGCCCATCCCTGCTGCTGCAAACAGGCAACAAGGAGGGACAAGGGGACATGCTTACTCGTGCATMATGTCATAGGAAGTGTCTTCTCCAGAATTCTTGCAGATACAAGCAGAAGCAACTTTCCAGCTGGATCCATGCTAGCTGAACACATCTGGGAACAACTGGGAAGGTGGGAAGCATGGGCTCATCCTTAATACTTGTGGAAAATTCTAGRAGAGTTCTGTATGTGAAACCACAGCCAAAACACAGTATTGGGGATTACACCATTTTAAAAAGAGTAAGTCTTCTTCTACCCTGGGCTTTTCCTGATGCCTGTTGTTTATGATATGAAACAATAACACCGGGTCTTTATTTTCCATAAATTTGAATTCCTGTTGTCCTGAAAATAAAGGAACAAAATACTCTTGCTTGATATTTTACAGGAAAACAAAGAATGAACATGAACACAACTTCATTGTGTCACCTAGGGAATACTTAGTAAAGTTATAATTGCAAAGAAAAATAGCACATTATGTTTACAAGTGTCTTTTCATAAAGAAGTTACATTTCTCCCAAATAAGAACAATATTTTGGATTGATCCACCCATAGCAGGATATTGTTGTGTTGCAAAAACACAAGCAAAATAAAAATATTTTCAAACATGGACCCCAAAATAAATACAGAAATGAGGCAGCTGTTCAAAACTATCCATTTATTTGAACATGGAGTTTGTTACCTTGGTGTCTCTAGTGCTTCTCAACACTGTTTTAACACACTTGCATTTTACTTGGCATCAGCTCCTTCAGACTCGTTTTTGGAGTTCACAGCAATGGTCCTGTGCTACAGGAGGGCTTGGCACAGTGGTGGCACCAATTCGTCCCCTCCTCCAACAAGTGGAGAGGAGAATTAGTGAGGAGCACAACCACAGCACTTCCCTTGTTGGACCAGAGCAGCTCCTTCTGTCGGAGAGGTTGCCCAGGCTCATCATGCCTTGGTGCCTGGAAATTAACACTCTTACAAAAAGGCGTGTGAAGGGCACTGAAAAATGCCATGAAAAAGCAAATGAATTAATGAAAACAGCACAATAGGGGTGAACACTGCTGACAAGTGCTGCTTAAACATCACGATTCATTCCGATGGACTTTCCTTCTCTTTCAAGCCATTTCCCTTTGTGTCCATTGCGTTTGAGGGTGAACTAGACAGGGTGAAAAAAACACTAATGCAAAATCAGCAATTAGCTCAAGAGTCAGATTCACTTCGGAAATTGCCAAGCAGTGGAGCAAGGGCAGAGGGAGAGGAGACAGCTACATTTGCAAACAAACAGCCTTTTTCTACACATCTCAAAATTAAAGCCACCATGGCAACTGAACTCCATTTTTTCAGCAGTGCAGAACACTTTTTATCTTTACAAAGAAACACTCAATCACTAAAACAAAAGAGCCATCTCTGTGAACTGGACTTCTTGAATGCAATGTTTGAACAAGTGCATTTGTCTTCAGTATTAAGGACATTTTCAAGAGTTCTTCCATTTTGGACCATAAGCACTTTTTCTTTTCTGCCTGCACTGTGGGGAACTGAGGATCACTGACAATCTTGCGACTTGCAGCTTATATTTTCTGCTATTATCCTTATATTTGCTGCCTGTATGAAAACTAAAAGTGAGTAGTCATTGCTACTTTATTGAATGAACCCTGGCTATGACTGCATGGARAGTTCTACTCATGTCAGGAAAGGTGCATTTTCTATAGGATTTTTACTAAAGCAGCTGACTAGAACAATAACATATGCTGGAGCATGTCCATGTAAATCCTGAATTTTTCTATTTGAATTGAGCTTACTGTACTCTTCTTTGCTATGAAATATTCATGGCAAAAAAAGAGAAACCTCTTTAGTGTGGGGTTAAGCTCTTAAATACTGGGAAGAGTTTTAAAATGTCATGGCAATGTAAAAGCAAGCAATATAAATATTATGAGTTTTCTTAAGTCAAATCTTTGGATTTTCTGATAGTAACAGATTACATTCAATATCATTTACACATTAAGGTTTATGCTTCAGGTAAATTCTACAGGTCTTTCTGAGTACAGAATTAGTGTGCTGCTACTTCTATTATGAAACTTCTTCCTCCACAAGATCTTCAGTTTCCTGTGGGAACTGCACATGGGAAATGGCCRAGGAAAAGGCACCAGACCCAGCACATGGAACTTAACTCCAAAGCTTCCTTTCCTGACACAGAATCATCTGTAATAGTGAGGAGTTTCAATTCAGCATGGGACCCCTCACATTCCAGTTCCTGAGTTTAAAAGGAGATAATTCTAATTCAGAAACAGAAACATTTCCTGCTGGAACTCACAAAATCCCCTTATTTGGGAGATTGAACTTCTGCCATTTGACAAAGCCACAAGAAGAGGAGGAGCTCCCTATAATCTGAGTCACTGTTGATCATTTTGCATTCACACTCTGCCCCCTCCTTATCCTTCCTCCTGTTGCTGGGAGTCCACCGGGGACAGAATTATGTGCTAGTGGCTTGYCCATTAACATATAATAAAGAGAGAAGACTGGCAAAATAAACTTCTTTTTCCCAGTCTGACCCCTGCCTCTGGCAGCAAGAAGATAAAAAGATCAACTGTCCAGTTACTGCAGACAGAAATAATGGACAGGCAGCAAGTGCCCAGCTCCTCAGAAGTGACACCGTGTGCTCATTTAAAGCTGCATTGATCTGCCTCTCCTCGCTTGCTTAAACACCCTGAGAAGGTACAGAGGAGCAAAGAGAAATCCAGCTTTGGTAATCAAGCTGGTTTGTACTCCAAATTAATATTTTCATATTTGCTGTAATTTAAAGATGTTCAAATCAGCACATATTACCAGGCTGACTTGGTTATGCATAATTTTAATTCTTGCAATTTGTCACTTGCTTTCCAGACAATAATGTTATGTTGTTTCTAAACACGGATCATAGTGACTTTCTCACTTTATGGGTCCTGCAAATTGCTTTGTTTTACACAGTCATACTCTGTTACGTTGCAATTACAGTCACATTTTATAACTGACATTCTTAAAAGTATTATATGTTAATATATTAATTTAAGGAATGTCAGATGAAGTGTGTAGACTTAGCACAGAACATATTCTGACAGACCTGACAAAAAACATGAAAAATGTGTGCTTTCTATCATAATGATTATTTTTCAGATAACACCAGCTGTGCAACTATTAAACCCAGTGACTGCTTTTCCACATAACACCAAGTACCAGCATTCAATCATGAAAGAAATATAAATCTCCATGGGCTTTTCCCACGTGCTTTAAATCAGCAGCAATCTGTGCATTTGTATCTGCACTAAAAACATGGTAAAAACCAGGAATGTCTTCCAGCTGAAAACTCTTTGGTATTTTATTGATTGAGACTATGAAGGGGGTATGTAGTGCCATGTTTATAGGGATGTAGCTCAGTTTGAATCTAAGTTCCAAGTTAAATATGACACACACACACACACACACAGAATTTCACTAACCAAATAACTTGAGCAACTACAGAAATGATTAAATTTTTCATTTCATCCTTCCCATTATTTTATTCTGGAAGTCTTGGATTCCTCATCAACATCAGGTTTAAATTGTTCAATTCAAATGCATGACAAAAGGTATCATTCCCTTGATGAAATTCCAAGCTTTTAAGAGTCTTTCTTTCTCCCCCTCTACTCTGCTCCSGTGAGACACCACCTGGAGCACTGCATCCAGCTCTGGGGCCCCCAACAAAAGAGGGACGTGGACCTGTTGGAGTAGGTCCAGAGGAGGCCATAAAGATGCTCTGAGGGCTGGAGCATCTCTCCTATGAAGATGGGCTGAGAGAGCTGGGGGTGTTCATCCTGGAGAAGGCTACCAGAGAGCTGGAGAGGGACTTTTTATGAGGGCACAGAGTAACAGGACTAATGGCTAATGGCTTTAAAGTGAAAGAGGGTGGATTTAGATTAGATATTAGGAATAAATTCTTTCCTGTGAGGGTGGTGAGGCCCTGGAACAGGTTGCTCAGAGAAGCTGTGGATGCCCCATGTCTGGAAGTGCCCAAGGCCACATTGGAYGGGGCTTGGAGCAACCCGGTCCAGTGAAAGGTGTCCCTGCCCATGGCAAGGGGTGGAACTGGATGATCTTTAAAGGTCCCTTCCCAGCCAAACCATTCTGTGACTATGATTCAGCCATTCTTGGGTATTACAAGATTGTGTCTGCAAGCTGCACCTTCAAGAACAGTCCCTTTCCTGACAGCTTTCCAATTGGATAATGCCATCCTACATCAGATGTTGCCAGACAAAAACAGTCTTCTGCCTAATTTCTGTCCTCCTCTATAGAGTTCACATGGGCTTATTAAACACATCTAMTACTCTTTCATGTTCATTCCAGTCTCAGAATCACACATCATCACCATACCTCGGATCCTGAGAAAATGAAAAGGAAACCAAGTCATTTTTCTGGGTACACTATTTCAGATGTGGTGAGCAATGAATTCTCCAGGGCAACAGCCTTTGGAAATGACAATGTTTTGAACTGGTGTGTGACCCCATAATGTGATAAACGGAATAGTTTAAAAATGTAATAATTACATTGGAATATCTGATTCAGACCATGACATCAATTCTGGGGTTAAAACATGCATAAAATACTCTATGTAGAAAGGTTATAAAGTAGGAAAAAAAAGAAAGCATACCCCAGGTTTGGCTTGGTACTGCATGTACATGTAGGGCAAACAACTCTGGCTTGTGAGGAATATGGCTCATAAAAGGTTGGATCACACCGACTGATAAACAGTTACTTAGGGCCAGCWAGAAAAGTAAATAGTTCACTTACATATCTAACACCTCACTGGAAAATCAGAAAATCCAAGTCAGTAGAGAATTTGCAAAAAATGTTAAAGCAAATGCTCTACTGGGTCATCGTACTTAGACAGAAAATTGAATCAAGTTCTGTTTAAACCTACTTGCTACCAGTGTCCCTTTCCTTTAATGGGAGAGCACAGAATATTTGTGACCTGCCTGTCAGGCACTCAAGACAACAATTTTCAAGCCCTACTAGTTCTGCTCTATCTACATTCTCCAACCTCCCAAACTCCATACCCTTCCTCCACAAACCCTTACAACTCTCTATTCTCTCACAATAAGAGGAAAAATCCYATCAGAATGAAATTTAAAAAAAAAAACAAACAAAAAACCAATAACAGTAAAACAGCAAACCAAATCAATACAACAAAAAACAGTTATCTGAACCCAACACAGCAGTAGATGATTCTTTGTTTCCTAACATCAGTAAATCACATGAATTCCTGAAATTTTCTGCACTGAGTTGCCAGATTATATGCCCAGAAAAGCCTCTAGATCTTTGCTTTCATCCACTGGTAACTTACCCAAGAATAGGGGGATGTTCTATATTCTCATCTCGTTATTATTCATTATTGTTCTTAACTTCATCAAATTACTACTCTGTTTGGAATGTCTAAGAACAGGGATTTCACTGTGGTTAGTGGCCTTTATCCTAACTGAAAAAAAAAAGGCAGAGCAGTGCACTGCCAATCAGTCACAGCAAGCATGATCTAAACAGATGGATTATGCTCCTTAGGGTGATTTTTCATGCAAATATTTTAATTTCAGTTCAAGCATGGTGATTGTTTCAAAATCTTTTGGTTTTGACTTACTGGACTTAGAAACATCATGCTTAAGCAGCTGTGGTTCCACAAACACAACATAATGCTGAATKATTTACTTGTTCATCAGTGAATCTGTTAAAGAACATATTAATATATAAAATTTAAAAATGGAGTGAGTCTCCTTGGAAGTGTCAGGGGGAGAAATGCTGGGAATCTTTAGCCACTTCTGCTTGGCCAAGAAAATAAATGGAGAAGCCCCTAGCAGGCTAAGCTGACCTGCTGTTATCTTTCCAACCTGTTGGTGCTCCCTACCTGTCAGGTCTTGTCAAGGGACTGCTCGAGGGAATTGTTTGTGGTGAGTGTGCTGAGCAGTGTTGTTGGAGTCGGTGCCACACAGTTTGCACATCCAGAGAAAACACCTCGAGTAGCAGTATCAYCTGCTCACAGGAGGTGCTAAAGGCTAAAATCACAAAGCTGCCAAAGGAAACTCATGGTTTCTGTCACGGAACAGCCCAGCAGTCAGTAGTTTCCTGGCAGAAMGGAGCTCTGAGGACTGCCCTGCAGGCTCTTCACTCTGTGAAAGCAGCTGAAAATTCAATGGAAACAGCAACCAGGAACCAAACAAGTCTTGAGCCAAATGAATCAAATTCAACAAAATGTTCCTTCTAATTCTCTTGATCTGTGTGCAAACCAAAGAAATTCACTATAATTGGGAGAATAATTTTCTTTTCACTTAAGCCRTGAAGGTCTTGAAGCTGATCTTTAACCTTGACCCAATCTGTTCRCCCTTTAGATCTCACAGTCATTCATGGATTTTACCTTTCAGATGGGATGATTTTCAGAGGAGGAGATAATCTCCTTCCAGATACTTAMATGCGATGAAATTCAAATATTTGGTTTGGACCATTAAATTTCATCATKATATAAATAACAATATGCATTTCCATGGTTATTTTTTGTAACTGGGCTGAAGAGGGATGCAGAAACACTACAGTCCAAGTTGGAAAAAAAAAAAGCAATATACTATAGACTTCCTTAGTCCACAGTGTGGAACGATAAACATCTCCAATGCAGGTCTGTGTGTGGGGGTGCACACACAGGCTTGTGTGGTTCATAAACACACATTTCCATTTCTCTTTAACAGTAATAACAGCCTTTTTGAGGTATAGAATTTCCATGGATGTATTAGAGAAAGAGATAGCTGAGCCTTTAGCAGCAGGTGGCACGCTAAAGTACAGCAAAGTGCTTCTTGTTGCCAAATAAACACAGCAGCCATTATGCACTCAGCAGCCTCACCGGCAGCCGTGAAAGTCAGTGCTGCTGGTTTATCAGAGTATTAAGTGATAGAGAGGCTGTTAGCCAGAACTTCTTTATCTGCTCTTGTTCTGAATCCTGTCACACTATCTTTCAAATTTATCTAAACTACCATGGCAAACAAGCAGACAAGCTCTCAGTTTTCACTCGCACTTCAAGGAGCTTAATCCAGAGCTTTGCACTGGTTTTGCCAGACACAAGATAAGGAGYGCACGTGGCTGGGTCGTTGTCACCCACGGCCAGCCAGGAACTCTGAAGCACAATCACTCATTCATCACATTTTTTATGACGTCTGTTGCTACAGATGCCCTGTTTTGAGCACACCAAGAGCACCAGGAATCAGGTTGAGCAATACTCTTCCATCGGCCTTGCCTTCTTTGCATCCCTGTGTTGTTGCCTCCTGCATTGTGCAATTCCTGGTCAGCCCGTGGTGGCAGGAAATACCCGCGACAGTGTCACACCAGGCACAACGCATGRCCAGTAACAAAGAACCCCAGCTAATAGAGCCAGCACTGTGATATTTGACTGATTTTCCATATCTAACACAAGACCTACACAAGAACATTGTGCCTGAAGTACTGCATTCCATTTGGTACTTTTTCTGGATCTGGATTTCACCCTTTCATTCATATTCAAGTTAGTGGGGAATCTGGCCAAAATAGTTCTAGATAATGCACATGAATCAATTTTTCTCATTTTATGAATTCTTAAGGGAAGGTGGAACAGGATACAATTTAATTTTTTTCCTTGTAAATTCCTTTGTCCAGGTTTGAGACGGTGAATGACTTTTCCAGTAACGGAACTGGCAGACTAAAAAGTGCATTATCATGGATTTCTCCTGCCAGCATGTTCAGCAGATTGGTCTACGCTGGTAATAGAATACCTCAGTTTTTTTAGTGGCTGGAGTTCTCCTTCACAATCTTCTGCTTATGTGCAAGAACAAAACCCAGCTTTTCCTCACCTTTTTGATAGCAATTCAATCATTTCTGTAGATCAGTAAACCAATAAAACTACCTGCAATATCTCTGGGGCTTCAAACTGTGTTATGCTTAACTTTCCTGCACAGAAATTATTTTATTAAGTGATTCAGTGCTCTGCACAGACCTCAACCCTCCAGAAAACTGGAGCTGTTGACTGCAATAGATTTTTCAACAGAACAGTCAAACAACACAAGTGATTTGCAACATTGCAGGACCCAGTAATTCCCACTATTCATCTTTTCAGAAGAGCTATGAATCCAATGAAGATTTATAAGCGGAAAGTCACTTTCATTCTCAAATAATGTACAACTGGCAGTGGAAGGCACACACGTTTAGCAGGCTCTGTTTACAACATGCTGCATCACTTTGTGCTGTGGCACGCTGTAAAGTCTGACCTAATTTGACACGACAGCTAAAATTTAAAGGACAACACTTCCCACTTCTCTTCCAGCTGGGATAACTGCAATGTTCCAACAAAAGCTGGCCAGCAGAAGAAGGGCAGACAGGAAAGTGTCCATGGTCTGCCAACTTCAAATTACCGTTAAGTATTCTGCATTTCTCTGGGAAAAAAAAAACAACTTAGAAGAGTAATTAATCATCACTTAGGAAAGGTCCTCAATGAAGTGTATTTATTGTCTTTTAATCATACATTCCAGTTTATCAGCAAGCACTGAACTTGTCTGCCCACATCCCTGTACTGATGGCAATTCTAAGTTAGTAGCTTTGAACTGAATCAGAAAAATATTGTCATTCTAAAATCCAAAGGAAAAAGTCTTCAAAAGTATCTTAATATTCTCCAATTGTTTGGTGTTTCTTTTCTCTTCCTGAGATGTTTGAATTCAGTGTCCAGAGAGTATGACATGTCTCCATTATTAATGTACCTCCTGGGAGAGTATCTTTGAAACTGTAGGATGTATTGTATTTAGACATAAACAAATAAAAATCTGAGTTTCATAGAGTGCAGCAAAACAACTTAGTGATTCAGAGGTTCAGAAGAGTCGATTCAGAGAGCAAAAAGTTTCTCCTAACCAGCCCAAAACTTTTGCATTGTGTGCTTAATGTGTACCCGTGTATCATGGATAAGATCCTGAAAGATTTCTTCTTTCAGGATATGACCAGGACCTAACATCTCCATGCAGTACACAAGAAAACTATCAAATTTGTTTTAACTTCTTAATCTCCACTTAATTTCTCTCTTCACCAAAATGCAGAAGTTTTAGGATAACATATCAATCAAATTTGCATGAACATAAAATGCCACCTGAAATTTGGATTTGGCTTTATTAAGTGCATCATAGAATGTAAAGGATGTTTGAAAAAAAAGAAAAATTCCACAAGTCAAAAACTTTCACCCAGCATTTGCAGCCTGCCCTGTATTTCAATCCCCAGCCAAGAAGACATTAGAGTTGAGAACACAGTCAAAGCCTAAGAAAAATGCCATTCAATCAAAGCAAACCCTAATCTTTTGTGCAACTCATGATGGTGGGGCATTTAGAAAATGGGATAATTTTCCCAAATCATCCTAATGTGTGGAAGACATGAAAATCGCCATTTTCCATCACCTCTGTGCTTTCCCTGAATGAATGTCTGAGGCAATCACTTTAAAATGCTACTCAAAAAAAAAAAAAAAAAGAAAAGAAAAAGAAAGAAGCAGGGGCAGTAGAAGCATTCTTGCTGACAATGCTTGCCTATATCTGCTTCAAAATTAGTAGTGATTGTAGAAGCCCTTATAAAGCACTAATAAAATCAGTTTTCATCTTTAGTGGCAGGTGCCTTGAAAAATCTTAGGGGAAGTGAACTCTTGCTTGTGCTATCTGGCTGAAGTCTTATTGAACCACTGAAAGTAGTGCAAAGGCACTATTTTTTCCAACAGAGATAAAATAATAATTTTTATAGTAACTCTCATTTCTTCAGTGAATTAATAACATTTCAAAGAGGACTTCTGACCCCTCCTTTCAACATAAATTATCCAGTTATAATTACCTGGTAAAATATTATGTCATTTCCATATGCATGGCTAAACCTTGCCTTCTCATGACTAAGTCTGATTACRTTCCAGATTTTTGATACCCTTAGAGAATTAAAATATATTAAAAAATAAATCAAGCAATGTGAATCTCATTAGGGAATCATCTCYAGTAGTTCAAGCAAATGTCTCATTTATAAGTTATAACCAGCTTGATTTTTTTATGCTCTTGGAACATCCCTAGAAGTTTTGCACGGTGACATTTGTTATTGATCTCTCAAGAATTCAAAGGAAATGCCTCTTTTCATTTAGAAAATTCCCCATTTAGGATGGCAGGGGCTATGGCTTTATTCTAAGCATCCACCCCTACTATCCTCCTTGAGTTATCACTGGAAGTGCTCATCTTAGAAATACTAAAATAAAGCCATRGAAAGGCAGAACAATTTTAAACTTTTTGTAACCTGGATACTACTTTTTTTTTTAACAGAGGTAGCTTGTCACAATGCTAACCCTTGCAGGTCAAAGAAATGATGTTATTTACAGCCATTTATAAGAGGTGTAATCACTAAAGTCTAGGTAGACACATCCACACTCTTTCCTCACCCACTGAGGTCACCCTGTCACAGAAGATCAGGTCAGGCAAGCTGTTCCTGCCTTTCCTAAACCCGTGCTGGCTGGGCCTGATCCCTGGTTGTCCTGCTCATGCCGCATGATGGGCACTCAAGATGATCAGCTCCATGATCTTGCCTGGAATCAAGGTCAGGTTGACAGTTCCCTGGATGCTCCTTCCATCCCTTCTTGTAGGAGGGCGTCACATTTGACAACTTCCAGTTGACTGAGACCTCCCCAGTTAGCCTGGAMTGCTGGTAAATGATGGAAAGTGGCTCGGTGAGCACTTCCAGCAGCTCCCTCAGTACCTCTGGGTGGATCCCATCTGGYCCCACAGACCTGTGTGTGTCCAAGTGGAGAAACAGGTCACTGACCTTGGGTTATGGGGGCTTCCTTCTGCTCCCCATTCCAGCCTTCCAGCTCTGGGGCTGGGTACCCTCAGAACAAGTGGTATCACTATTAAARACTGCAGCAAAGAAGGCATTAAGTACCCCAGCCTTTTCCTCACCCTTTGCCACCATGTTTTGCCTCACATCCAGTAAAGGACGGAGATTCTCTTCAGCCCTCCTTTAGTTGCTACCACATTTATAGAAACATTTGTATTGTCTTTTAAGGAAGTAACCTAATTCAGTTCTTGTTGGGCTTTGACCCTTTAAATTTTCTCACTGTACAACCTCATGACATCTTTGTATACCTCCTGCATCGCCTGCTCCTTTTTCCAACATTGATAAACTCTCCTTTTTTGCCTGAGTTCCAGTCAAAGCTCTCTGTCCAGCCAGGCTGGTCTTATTCCCTGCCCACTCCTCTTGTGGCATATGGGGACAGCCTGCTCCTGTGCATCCAAAATTTCYTTCCTGAACAATGTCCAACCTTCCTGGACTTCTTTGCCCTTCAGGATTACCTCCTAAGGGACACTGCAACCAGATTCAAAATTATAAATTCTAGTGTATATAAATCATAGCTCGGGAAGTTCTCTGGAGCTCTTTGACTGAACCTAAACACAAAGATTCTCAGGCTGCCTACAGACTGAACTATTCTGGTCATGAAACATTACCTCCCCAGCATGTGGTGTGCCTATCAGCACAAAAGTGGTAAAAAAGAGCCGACTAACTTTATTTATTACATTTGTATTGCTTACAAAACCATTTACTTAATGGATGGGTATCATTAGCAGTCCAACCACAAAAAAAGAATACAATGATGTGTTACATAGGTTCATTAAAATAATATTTCAAAGCAATCATTAGAACAAGAAGCTAAAGATCCAAGACACAGTAAGTTATCTGCAAATAAATGAGGCAGAACAAACATGTTTTGAAGTTMAGAAACATGTTTACAAATATATTGCACCATAAAGAAAGCAGGGCATGAAGCTTAGAGGCTGCTGTTCATGCAACTTATTAAACAAAACAAAAGTAGCAACTGGTTTTGAATCAAGGGTCCCCAGACCAGTGGTCAGCACTCTGTGCTGAGGAGTATGTGCTTGAACATGGGGCATAAAGAAGTTCATAAAGAACAGMAAAGGTAAGGTTCTGCCTAAGAGTTTCTTAGAATAAAGACAGAAAACTACAGACATTGTCACCCCCTACTGTGTATAAAAAACCTCAAACAACAGCAACAACAGCAACAACAAAAAACCACAATCTMAAAAGACTCCCCATAGTATTGCAGGATCAAGGAGCATCCTTATCCTCACAGGCTTCCACAGTGAAATAAAATTTCCAGTACACCAGGCAAAGGTTGTACGGAATATGCTGCTGTGACAGCTGGGGAATCATAAGTTTGCCTTATAGTAGATTCAACCATAGAAACATGAGTGAAGGCTCTTGAGCATGATACTTATTTACTGAAATAGCTATTAACAGAAAAGCAGGAAGCAGAAATAGGGGRAAAATAGATTTGTCGAAGCATAAAGGTAAAAGGTCAATACTGAAGTCATGCTGGACAAATGCAACCAGGGCAGAGTTATATCAGAAAAATTTTAGAGAACGACAAAGCACAAAAGAATAAAGACCACTCCATTTTAATATATTCTTATTTTCTCTACAAAGGGCAGTGATGGTGATGAGTTTTAAACTAAATTTAGCCTAACTAGAAATAAAGAATATTAGCATAAAAGCTGTCCTCATTTCACTACATATTAAATGCCCTACCTGATTTCCATCATTTTTCTGAATCTTTAATTTTTCAAAAACCTAAACAATTRTTGCTGTCAGGAAACTACAAGGACTAATAACCAGCCTATAATCAGCTGCTTAGAATTGTCAGCACCTTTAATTTTCTGGACCACCTTCTATCTAATGAAATTAAGAAAGCTGTATTCCAGACATCAAAGCACAGAGCAGCTGATGGTCTGAGAGGAGCTCCTGTGCTCCCCACACCACCTGTGCCACAAATGTTTTGTTTTGGGCCAGCAGCTACACAACTGTGCCTGCGTCAAACAAGCAGCGTGAGAGAATGATTTAATAACAAGGAAACTGAAGGAGGGAGCAAAGAACATTATGGAAGTAACAGCTCCTGAGTTCAAGCTGCAAYCAATTCCTATTACAAAGCTCTCTTTTAGTAGTCTTATAATCAGAACTAGATTGGAAAAGGTGCTCAGCTCAAAAATTGTCAGATTTACAGTAAAGCAGAAGGGAAAGTTTAAACAGGCTTCAGTTCTATCCTGTTAAAATATTGTCGTGTTTCAAAAGTGCCTGTAACATTCCTTAGTCCCATTCTCTCCTAAAAAAGAATAAAATAAAACAAAACCTTTCTCCAGCACCCCTGAATCTTGCAGCCTTACATGGTACTTAGCACTYGTTATACACCATGATAAGCAGCAGCAGTTAAAGGAAGTCTATGTATTCTTGCTGTGGATAGTTTGGATCACATCTGAGATATCTGGGAGCCTTACCATTTACTTTGGTGAGATTTTCYGCATGCATGAGTAAGCATTATCTACTGAAAATTAATAAAAAGRAAAAAAAAAAGAAAAAAAGAAGAGGAAAAGAAACCCCAACCACACAACCCAGAAAAACACTTTTACAAGTAACAGAGACCCTCCTGCAGTGTGAACACAGAAATCTGTTTGGAGAGGCAGCATAAGTGTTCCTGAAACTCAGCTGTGTGCTGGCATAACGGGTTAAGTGACAGGTTTTCTATAAGTAGCAGAATACGGATTCACTTAAAATTCCAAAGCCAGAAACATTACAAGAGTTCACAGAATCTAAACAAGAGATCTCCAAATCGGTGAGCTTGAGTTTAGGCAACAAGAATGTGTTCTCTACACAGATAAAGCTTTAAGATGCAGAAACTTTTCCCATTCTGAAACTTTCCTGACACATGTAGTAACTCTGTATGAACCTGTCCCAGCTCAGTAAATCAAACACTGATATTGACACCAGTCATGGAACAAGCAGGTTTTGTGGCCAGAAACAACACATTGCAGTGATTTGAAATCAATCAAGGTTTTCAGGGCAGATGCAGGGACATCATGGGACTGTGGGACATGAACTGCTCTGGACAATGTGGATGCACAGGCAAGAAAGCCAGATTTGATGTTCCATCAGGGAACCACAGAACAGTGCAGGCTGGAATGGATCTCCAGAGGTTTTCTTATCCACTCTTCCTGAACCCCCCTGTTCAAGSAAGGTCATCTAGAGCAGATTCCCCAGAACTGTGCATGTCCAGGAGGTTTTTTAACATCTCGAAGGATGGAGACACTGCAGCCTCTCCAGCAGTCTGTTCCAGTGTTCAGTCATCCAGAGAGAAAAGTTGTTCTTCTGAGAGATGAACTCCCTAATCAATTCTCTTTCTTCTAAGAAAAAAAAGCTTCTAAAAACTCAACCAAAACCAAGGGAAAAACAAAGTAGGTTGACCCCAAGGTATCTTCTATCACCAGCTTCYAAGCTAGTGTAGAAACTTAGAAACTTTCCACAGCCTGGGAAGTTGTTTCCATTTTTATCTTACACTAAAATGTCTGCTTAATCAAATAAGAAATGCTACATCTATTTTTTAAGGGAAGTAGCAAGGGAAGAGTTTATAGCATTTTACATTGCATTTAAGTAAATCTAAGTGACTTACCAACATGTATATATATATACAAGATAATATTAACTGGACTAGAGAAAATCCATGCTATTTTTTTAATTTAYTGCCATATCCTTTAGTATTTATTCAATATATCTCATTATGGGAAAACTCAGGCTTGTTTAGTGTACCAAAATAGAAGCTGACAAAGAAATCTCAGTTGTTGTAATATCTCTACCATAAGGGATTGGGATGGGATAGAAAATGACAAAAGGAGGCAAGAGCTGTTCAGCTAAAGGACAGTGCAGGAAAAAAGATAAGTGAGAAAAAACCAGAGAGTGGTTTCTTGTTTGGGTTTTGAGTATTAAAATAYACAGAGAAAAAAAAATCAGCCATGATTGGCTTGTCTTAGCCAAGAATAGAACTGCCACCACATGATGCAAGAGTTGGCCAGGAGATGCTGTGGGTGAGGGCAGCTCCTGCCCGGGGCGAGGGGAGCCCTGCCCAGCTTTGCGTGCAGCTGCCCCAGGCTTCAGACCTGATGTTCCTCCGCTCAGGACAACTCCTGGGTGCATCTGGGGCCTCAGCCTGTGCAGGAATACCCAAGGGTCTCCGCATAAATAAACCATGGAGAAGATAAAACAAGCAAGTGACTCACTTTGATCGTGTCATTTTCACTGAGTCTCCCCTCAAGCTAACGCAGATTAGTCTTTTTCTCTGATTGACAATATCATTAAAGAAAATAAATAAAGCTCTCAAGAATGTGTGGAGTGTCAGCACCTGCATATTTGCACAAATGTCAGCTGCTGGACTAAGCAAATCCAGGCCAGTGTGTAACACATGGCACGGGGACCTCTGCGCTCAGCTCTGCCAAAGCAAGAACTGTCCACATKTGGCAAAGGAACTCTCAGACTGCAAAACACCATGAAAAAACACACGAGGAGAGTCATAAGTTGGTTGATTAGTTACAGGCTTATTGCAGGTGAACAAATTCATATTTTTACATTAATTTACCTGTTACCTAAACAACAAGCTACAATTTAATAAGCTTCATATTGCAAATATACTACAGACTGTGAATTAGTAAGAGATACTTACCTATAACCTTTACTTGTGATGCCAAAAGCTAGAGGATTACTCATCACATGAGAATCAGCCAACTTTTGCTCTAGTAATTTCAAGATCTACCTTATTCARAGTACCTACAATTCTGTTACCCAGTAAGCTRTGAGGAGAAGCTGGTGGCAATCATACATCACACAAGGTATTAGAAACTTCTGAGTATGACCTGAGATGACAGGATTAGTACCATCTGCAGGTACCAGCAAGTACTGCCTCTATTTTTGTGCTGTGAATGCCTAGGGAAGGGTTTTACCAAGTATTAAAAAAAAAATRTGCTGGAACCCATCAGTATTATATAAATTTTTCTATGGTTAACTTAAATTTAGAAATCAGATGAGCTTATCAGGAAAAGCCTATATCACTTTCATAGGATGCAGATTCTCACAAAATCAAATGCATTATCTTTTTACATGGAGTTGTCATCCTGAAAAATTCAACAAGCAGCCAAATATCCATTAAATACTATGTAGATCAAGCCTACAAATATTATGAAACAAATTCCAGTCTTTCCTATCACAACCTTTACTGAAAGTCAGGTGTAACTGAAAACCCCCAACTTTCCCTGGCCAACCAAAATGAGAACATATAGGTAGAAAGGAGACTACGATAATTTACATCCTAATTTAACAGTGGTTCCAGCACCTTTTACAGCTTCTCAAATTCTTTTACTTTCATAAGGAACAGCTAATGCTGTCATCCTGCCCTCTTTGACCAGCACCCTAAATAATTCAGCTGGTCTAAGGAAAATGGGAAACAAGAAAGGGGAAGAATCCACCTTTGTTGCTCTGAACCCTTTTCCACAAAATCACCTCCAGTGAACCCCCTGAAAAGCCAGTGCTGAAGAACTAAACTAAATAGCTCTTAATTTATTGCTTCACTTAAAAAATCCAATACTGAATTCATTAATAATATTAAAGCACTAAATTCTATGCTAAAGCTTACAGTTTCACTCAACCACAATTCAACAATGTAAAATTAGTGCAGCCACAGCAGGTAAGAATTAAAAATTATGGTTACTAAACAACAAAAAAACCAAAACAAAACAAGTGGGCTTTTATTGTTGTTGTGGCACATCTCTAATACACTCCATAGCTGGTTATTGGTACTGAAAAGATTAAAAAATTATTTAATTATAACTTTAGTATATGTTAGCCTAATATATACATCTAATGCCTACTTAAGGAAAAGGTAATRTTTTCAAAAGTACTGACCAACAAGAACTCTCACATTGAAGTCAACAAAACTTTGGAGGCACTCAACAGTATATAAAAAACAAACATGTGGATAAGCACAGCTGTATGGGAGTAAATACAAGTTCAAGTTTAAAAATCTTCAATATCTATTTTGATTCTTAGTTCTTGGGGATGAGGACAGGATTAGTTTGAGGAAGAAGGTTGAGAGTAAATGATTAAAGAGAATACACACAAGAGTCTCTGTGATTTTCTGGCAAAAAAAAATTGTTCTTTCCTTTGAAGGTGTGGAAACTAAAAGAACAGAAATATTAAGTTTCAAAGGCTTAATTTTGTATCAAGTTTACGTAAGKGCTACAGGAAACCTCAATCCTCACAGGCAGAAAAATCACCATCTTAAGAAAAGAAAATCACTGTAATTGAGGAAAAACCCACACCAGGAACAACAGCAAACCCTTCTATCCTCAGGGTARGGATTGCTCCAGGCAGCATGATTTGATCAGTTTGGGAAGCTCCTGAAACCCAGTAACATCTTCTAAAGAGATGCTAGAAGGTAGAGGAATGGCCTGATTGCAGTGTGAAATAGAGAATTTCAGGACAACAAAATCTTTCTACACAAACTGRCACCAGTTCTGTTGGGATAGAAGGATGGGGATGCTCTTCCCTCACTTGAAAAAAAAGAAACAAAATTTTCAAAAAATTCCAAAAGTGAATAACAGATTCAGAGTATGCCTSAAAAGAGCCCAGCAGGACACAGTGGGGGGCTGGGCAGGAGAAAAGCTCCTGTATTGCTGACTCCCAGAGACACCCATCTCAAGGCATACAAARAATTAATTACTCCATGAGGTGCACAGCTACAGCATCACTTGAAAGTACGTGACATTTTTGGATAGTTCCCAGGCATTTGTGGCCAACAGGTGCCTGGTAGTTGCACAATTTTCTAATTAGTTCATGTGCTGTACTTCAAAACTAATTACTGAAATAGCTGGATTATAATGTTGCAGGGAGTCATTCATGTGCCACCTACCATTAAGGGGAGGGAAATTTTGTGAAGGTTAATTAGCATTTTTAAAGTACTTTGGAGATTAAAAGCTTTAACTATATGCCTAATAAAAGAAGTAAAGGTAATACTTTCTATTCAGTGAATTCCTTTCTGCATTGAAAGTGAATTACAAGGGTTGCTTTAAGTCCAAGAACATAAATTTTCATGTACAAGGAATTAAATCAACTCCCAACAGGATTGATCTCTTAGAGAGTGGAGACCTCCAGGCAGACACAAATCATCAGAGGTGACCACGGCATCCTGGGGTGAGAGGGGCCAGTGCTGGTGCCCAGACTGAGGCTGTGTGCCACTAAAAGCAGACATTTCCCTACAGCATGCCCTTGAAGAGGTCAAAAAATTAAACCATTATGAACAGGTACCTTTTTAATTAAAATAATGCAGAGATATTCTCCTCTTGGGACATCTGCTGGCTGTTCTCTGTTCAGAAAACACCCACTGGCCTCTCCAAGAGGGGATCTATGTGCATGTGAATCTTTAACTGAAGTTGCATCCTCAGCATTTCGCTTCTTGCCTACTGCTAAGATTTTCAGAGTGACAGAGGACAGGAGAAACTTTTTCCATAAACACAAAATTATTTTCTTCAGACTTAGAGCTACATATAATATATTTAATGAACTTATAATTGCTTTTTGTGAGCTTGGGAGAAAATGTACAAATCATTATTAAGCATACACGTGTATTTTGTATGAATTCTGCTTCTCCRCAACAGTAATAGGGTGAGGAAAAGTGTACATTAATTAAAAAAAATTCATTCCAATAATTTGGACACATGATTACTATTTATGCTGTAAATCCAAGATTGTCATTGACTTAGAAAGTTATTACTGTCATCAATAGAAAGATTATTTTAGTGCTACAGATGGTTGTCCTTTTATAGGCCATTTTAATGACTTGTTCTTATATAATCTGTCATGCATTATTTTGTTGTAGTTATCAACTTTTAAAGTTTCATATCAATCCATTTTGATGTTTACTAAACAGATGGTGTTACAAAAAAAAGAAAGGGAAAAGCATAATAATGACATTTAGTTCTCAAAAATACTCCAACAGCTACACATTTATTTTGTCAAATATGAAATCTATGTCATTTGTTTGAAAAAAAAACAAAACCTTAGCACAGAAACAAAATTATTCATAAGTTGTAAACTTAAACAGCTTACAAAGCAGAGCATGAAATCAACTGAAAGAAGGTTTTTCTGCAAGATTATTGAACTTCAAAAATGTTTATCAATTAAGGTACATAAAGAACCTATTTACTGTAGTTCTCAGCATTCTTTTCCCTTCTCCAAAGTACTACTGGCAAATAATTGCAGAAATTGCTAAGCAGTGTAGATAATTAATATACAGGTGTGACTAAGGTCTGCTGCTTGAAATCTACTTGTCAGTTGTGGTAATTATGTAAGCACCTTAATTTACAGAAAGTTTTGCTTTATCATTGTGATCTTTATGATTCTTTTGTTTAGTCAGTGCACTGTCATCAAATAGATACAAAGACTTGAAGAGCTGAGCACTACAGCAAGCAAAATTACACCTAAATGAAATAAGAGCTCAGAGGATTGTAAATTCCACATCGAAACAATAAAATGGTTCAATCTCAATTCACCAGCATGAGCTGAAAAAACTTTCCCTCCCCACCCGTAACTTCTAAGATTTTGCAGAAATCTACCTCAAAACGTGAATATCACAAAGCGAAGCATTCTTAGATGAGGAAGTTCCAGAGTTCAGGATCCCTTAACTCTATATCTTCCATTCCTGCACTGCAATACAGGCTTCAGTATGGAATAACCCTCCTCATACACAGAGTTTCTACATTCCTCCTAATTTCAAGCTGCAAATAATATCTGCTTGTGGAGTTCATCTGATTAATCTTCAGTTTCTACCAAACATGAAAGTGACTAAAAGGGAATATATTCAGGTGATAATAACTGGTGGAACTAGAGCAATAACACCATAATAAGCAATTCCAGCTGATGAACTTAATCATGCTTTTAAATGGCCAAGGAAGTATCTTCTCCCTGGATTGTAAAAATCAGAAAAATTGATGTTCTTTGTTCCAAATATTGTCTTGTAGTAAGCTTGTTACTGAGCTTTCCACAATTTTAGGCAGTTTTATGTTTATGATAAAATATCGTGAGTAAAATACAACTAATTAGCTTTTGTTAGCTGTGTTACCTCTCTACAGCATGCTGCAGTAGAATAGGTGTTATTGTGTATCTGCTTTCTTATCAAGCCAACAGATGTGTCCCAGCAGGAAGTTCCTTCTACAATATATACTTAGCATGGTGATAATTCCTGCAAAATGTGGATTTCTCTTGACACAGGCAAAACACTGAAAAGGAGGTTGAAAAAGGCATGATATAGATGCACGACTTTTGCCAAGGGAAATTAATAAAACCTGTAAATTTGTGCGATTGTTTCTAAGAGGGAAAGACAGAGTTGCTAAATTCCCGTTGCCCTAACAAGAACATCTGTTAGTGCAGTAAGTGGCTCGTTGGGCATGACATGGGCCTCAGTGTTTGTATTCCTGGTATCTAAACTGGGCAAAATTTATCTCTGGTACAGCTCTGTTTAAGTCCTTGGAATTCCACCAAGTCTGCGTTTRATTTGATGGTGATCATTAACAATAAGCTCAAGGAAGGGCTATTAGCAAGGCTGATGTCATTGCCTTTCATCAGTCTTCTACAGGGAAAAATTAGAGTTGACTTGAACTCAGGATGACTTCAGGTTTTTTTAAAATATATTTGGACTAGTACAATATCAATTTCTCATTAAACTGAACTCGTTCAGGCAGTGATTGCAGGGAATAAAATGTTGAAAACTTTCTACCTTCCCTAAATAATGTATATATTTTTAAAGCACTGAAGACTCTCTCATTCATTACAGAAGCACAACTCCAGCCATCTCTGAGCACAGTCATATAAAAGTGACTGCAAGACACAGTACCTGTGGTACAGGGTTATAGTTAATGAATAACATTTAGTGTCTTGAACAGACACAATCAAGTTCTTCTAACAGACTCTGTTTTCTTTCCACAGTCTTGCTCCATTTGCATGTCTGGTGTGCCAACCACTGTGCTTTAAATTAATGCAATCAAGTGCTCCCCAGTAAAAAAAGTAAATAGTGAACTATCTTTAACATGATGAAAGAGTTGGATAAAAGACATCTCAGGGCCAAACTTTATGTTACATCAATGATGACTTTCACTTCAAATAATCCTGGCTGTGAACACACTTGTTTCAAAACACACTCACTGTCCCTGTGTTTTATCTGGGCTACGCTGGGTGCCACAGATGCAGTGCACTCTACTCTGGGCCACAGCTGAAGGCTGAAACAAGCCTCAAGTTCCCTTGTCACAGGCTGGAAGAGGCTGGATATGTCACAGCCAAAGAAACACAAATGCTTTATCAGAATAGACACGTCTTTAGGCTGCCACATGCATGAGTATCTCCTGAAAGGCAGCCAAGCAGCAGTCAAAAATCACACCCCTAGCAGCAGATTGGATGTTTATGAGACGCAAAGGATTAATGTGTACTAAAAGCTCATCACTTCCCCCAGTGTCTCAGTTCCCCAGAGGCTCAAGAAATGCCTCAGTCAGAGGTACAGTCACAGTTTAATGAACAGAGGGCTGGAACCCCTCTCCCGTGTGGACAGGCTGAGTTGGGTTTCTTTTGTCAGGAGACCTTATTGTGTCCTTTCAGCACTTGAAGGGTGCTTCCAAGAAAGATGGAGAGAGATTTTTGACCAGTGGTTGTAGTGGTAGGACAAGGGGTAACTGTTTTAAACTAAAATAGGTAGATTTAGATTAGATATACAGAACACATTCTTTATGTTGAGGGTGGTGAGGCACTGAACAGGTCGCCCAGAGAAGCTGTGGATGCCACATTGCTGGATGTGTTCAAGGCTGGGTTGGTTGGGGCTTTGAGCAATTTGGTGTACTGAAAGATATCCCTGGTCACAGCAGKGGGGTTGGAACTGGATGATCTTTAAGGTCACTTCCAATGTCTATGATTCCCACCCTTTCATTCTGCCTTAGTTTTGCGTTTTTTCCTTTCCAGATATATTTTACCTGTGGTGGAGCATTCCTTAACGCTCTCTAYTCAAAGTCTCGGCTTCACCACTGAACTGGAGGTCTCAGGACCTGCTGTTCCCAAGTCCCAGGAGATGATCATTAGAGGTAAACAAGCATTCCCAAGAAGAGCACGAGTACTGCAAAACTTGCAGACACAGATCCCAAACATTGATGCTCTTCTCAAACAGTTGTTCCAAAGTGGTGCTCTGACAAAGTGCAGAGCACAAGATTTAAAGAATGATACAGACCTGAGATCTCCCAAGAACTTCTCAGAGGGCCTGCAGAATTCCCTGCTCCAGCTTAAAAACAACAGAAGTCCAGAGATTGCAGCAGCTGGCTGCTTCTCCCAAAGAACAGGCAGAATGGCTTTCTGCTCAGGGTTGGGTCTGCATCTCCCCTTCTTTTCCCAGGAAGGCAGCAAAACTGGGCTCCAAGCAGGCTCCCCCAGCACGGGGAAACTGTACTAATGGATAATTATTCTCCTATGAACTGGGAAAGGTCTTATAAAAGATTTGCTGCACCAAAAAAAAAATCAGTCACTAACTGGTAGGTTCCTTCCTTCCTTCCCCATTGCCCACTTACTATTTTAAATGCAAAGATCCCTCATATTTTCCTCTGCAAAAGGAACTCCTACTCATTTGTAGTGCTAAGGATATACCAGTAGGATCATGTAATTAAAATAGAGAACATTTATAACAGTTTTTTTTAAAACAGGTTGGTCACTTGTTTAAAGAGAAATATTTGCAGTATTTGTCTGCAGGAAACTTTGCCATTAACTTTTAGAACTATGCTAAAAAAAAAATCAAAAAAAMCCAAAAAATCACAGGGTCTGCAGAGCTGTTGCTGCKGTCTGAAGAAATTCAGTACAATTTCACAGAAAGGTTAAACAAATTCTGCTGGATGCTTGATTTAATTCTATACCAAAGATAATGAGACCACCTTGCTGTCTGCAATTTTCCATTATTATTTAACAAACTATCTGGCAGGTCTGTCTATAAATATTCCTGTTTTCCATAATTCTGTGACTTTCACAGCCAAATCCACTAACCAGTTTGGGTTTTTTTCCCCCAAGGCTGTACATAGATGCATCACTTGGGGTCTGAAAGTTACTTTATTAGGAGAGGTTGAAAACATACAGGAATTGCATAAAAATATAATAGATAAAGTTTGGCCTGGATAAAACTTAAACCAGCTTTATGATGTGCTTTTTGCTACTCTAGCACTTCCATCAGTGAGAAATGCTCTTCTTGAGCATCAGTCCAAAGCCATGGAGTGAAGCATGACTTGGGTTTTCGACTCCTCTTGCCCTTAATTTGAGTATTCTCTCTTTCTCTCCCTCTTTTTGCACCTTTATTTTCAAACAGAACGAGGAGTGTGAATGCTTGAAGCACAGACTGTTCTCAAACACTCTGTCCCTTAAGAAATGCTGACACAGCTTAGTATCAGAATGGAGCCTAGAAAACTTTTCCAAAGGGAACACCATGAGAACATTTTCAAACACAACATTTTCCTTAATTTTCTTTTTGGAAATAGATTAATAACTTCACCTAAATTTTGCAATATAATCAACAAAAAAAGGGCAAGCATGATGAAACCATTCAACCTAAGATCCTAAATGTGTTTGTATCAGAGCTTAGCCCTGAAAATTATATCTGGAAGACCTAAAGGCAAATGAAAACAAGATGTTTGAATGGGATATCATGGGTTTGGATATCTTTACATCAGTGCTATGTACAAAAATGGCAATTTGTAATTTTAGAACACTTTTGAATGCTATTTGCAGAGCTAGGAGCCATCATGTGAGACTGGCCGCAAGTTTCTGTTTAATAAATATTGAGTTCCTACTCCATGTGGATTTTGTTACCTCAAAGCAATTTTAAAACACATCAATCAAATCCCTGTGAATCAGCAAAAGCAGATGCTGCTAACTGTTACAGGCAATATCACCTGAAGTTTCATTTTCTGCAGTGCTCAGTTAATGTAAAATGCATAGGAAGTCCTTGGAGCAGAGACTGCATCCCAGGATTCTTGCCTATAACTAATTTCCCCTAAGTTCCCCAATCTCTAGGTTATTGCATCAGTCTCCCCCTTCCCTCTCTCTGGTTGACTGAAGCTTGAAAATATTCATAAATATGTAAACACGTAGTCACTTCTTTTTTTCCATTGCAAAAGGCATGGACTAACCTGAGAAGATGAAACATCCCTCTGCAGCAGCACAGGGCCTGTCCCGGCCCACGAGAGCTGAGGATGGACCACCCTGACCAAGACTGACATCCCAAGGGAGCCCTGGCACACAGCCCATCTGCTACTACCCCTCCTTTCCAGTTTGCTTTCTGAGGAAGGGACATTCCTGGTTCAGCTTTTGATGACACAGGTGCCCACCCTCACGACGTTCTGGTCTCTGTCAGAAGTACTTTACTCCACATCTGAGATAATACTGAAGTTCCCAGAGCAGGATTTAAACAACACTTATTCTTCCGTGTTCAGTATGAGTAAGCTGAGGTCACAAGGACAGTGTCACATCCCASTCTCCCACACACTTCCCTGTAGGAGCCTGAACATTAACTCAGCATCAGCTCCAAAGGCCAATTATGCCCTGTGACAACTCAGCATCCAAGGTCTGAGTCACTCTGTAGATTTGGTCAATAGGGCACGGTAACAGCAGCTCCTCTCCTTTCCTGCATGTTTTGAAGAACTGTTATGGGAAAGAATTGGGTAACCCCATGTACTGCGAATATGTAAATTAAATCTTAAGTGGCAGAAGTGTATTGTGCCTTTAAGGCACAGAATAACTACGGGCCACAAAGCACCCTTGGCTCACACACAGATCTGCCACTGCTGTCAGTGGGAATCTGAGGCACGGACTGAGATCACGATGTGCCCCCGAGAGTCTTTATTTCAATAAGAAATTTAAATGACTGGTAAAGCTATCGGAAAAAACATCAAAACCAAATCCAACTGCCTTTAAAAATGGCAAATGAAAATCATGGTTTGTGCCAATTTTATCTCAAATTTCCTTTTTGATTTCATGAAAACATAGGCTTAATGCTTCCAGCTTTCCTTTCCCAGAAGCCACACTCTGACTGTGGAAATGATGAAGAATCCCTCTGAGAAAAGCAAAATTTTACTTTGGGCCAAGTGTCTGATTTTGCCTGCAGTCGAATTTTACTTATTTAACACTAAGAAAAATATTCAATGACAGATTTGGCTCTTTTTCATATCAAATCAAGCTCAATAAATTTTATCAATTCTTAGCATTGTCATGAAGAATTTATCCTCCAGCGGGGGAAACACAAAATAACTAACTCAGAAAAATCCAAGATAAACCAAAACAAAAGGAACCACAGAACCATAGCAGATAAATCTCCTATTAAAGTCAGTTTTGCATGTCACACAATAATTTTACTTTCATCAAGGACAGTTTTCCCTGTCATGCAATGGGAGTTAAGCAATTTGCCAGCTATTCTAATAGGATAAAACCTTCTCCAGTGCAGACTTGGGGACTACAAGCCAATCAATTAGACCTTAGTGGGGAATTACTGAGATAGTAATGAGTATTTGCTCTCTGCAAGGATGTCTTTATAAGTAGATGTGATCCAGAAAACGTAAGCTAAGAGCGAACAAATGACTCCATGTGCGTGTGTGTGTCTAAGTAAAACAAGGATAAACTTAAAGCTAATGGGTATTTAAGGAACTCCAACTCTGTGTTGCCAAGACAAATCCAGCCTATTCTTCAACAGCAGGTCAAGGAGTAGGTGTGGGAATTCAAAATCTCTGAACTAAATTACTTGAATCAATAGGATTGAATGCAGAAAGAGGGTAGGTACTGACCACAGTGGGCTCACTCCCAGCTAAGACTGAGCTCTACTAAATATTAGCCTTAAATTACACGAAGTGTTTGAAAATTCACTGTGAGTTTGATCAATGTGAGCTATACCAGCAACAAAATTCTCAGAAAGTCCATCCAAAATATTGTTCCTTTGTCTATAGTAGTACACTGAGCTTTGTATATACTTAATGTGATGCTTTGAGGTGGAAAGTACAAAATTCTTTCAAAGAAGTGATAATTTAGTAAGAGGACTGTTTTTCCAAATCACAGAATAAAATAAAAGCTTAACCTGTTCTACGAACTGTTGAAATTATTTCCAGGATAGGAATTATATATATGCTGGCTTTTGTCCATCCTTAAAATGCACATACAGAAAGAATGGTCTAATGTTAGAAATATTAGTAAGTAGTCAGGTCAAATAATCTCACAGTATTGGAAAAGCTGATATCCAAGCTTATATCAAAGATTTAAAAGACACCAAAATTCATAACCCATATTCTGGAACTAAAAATGTGACTTTTGTTTCCAACAGTTTTGGTTTGCCCCTATCCTTATTCTGTATTTTGTGCATCTCACAGAAGAGACAAAAGGTGACAACACTCTTCCTCCCACTTTTCTACAGTCAACCTAGAAGACCTGGAAACCAGGTATTATTTTTTACTCTGCATCCATTTTTCCCATTCAATTTAGAAGGGATTGCTTCAGATGGCCAGAATTTGAAGGAAAAGTCTGGTTTTCTCTGCAACAAGTGAACAGTAGAGCAGGGAACCAGCAAACAAAAGCCTGAACAGAACAAGTCAGAACTTAACATTTGTATTTATGAAAGTCACGATGTGGAGGCAATTGCAGCTCTTTATCAAGTCATTCCCATGTTAGCAAAAAGCTAACAAAAAGCTGCAGATGTACCTGCCATGTCTCTGAAACATGGATTCTAGCAAGAAGGAACACGGCTTGAAATAATTATCTCAAAGCAATTATTTTTCCTCAAAGTCCCATGCAAAAGACTACTAAGGAAAATCAATATTGAGGGATGAAATGTAAAGTCTGATCATTGGTGTCTAAAATAGTACAGACATTAATTCAGATAACACTAGTTAAGACAAAAGTAAGAGGTCACAAAATGTAGCAAAGATACGCCTAATGCATTCTTCCTATTAAAGAACAATAGTTAGAAGAGAACTTTCCCAGACACTCAATCCCTCTCCCCTCACCCAGGGCATAAGAAGCCTGTAAAAGTTACGGTGTCAGAATTTTGGTACAGCAACTTGATAGAAACAAAAAACAGATGAGGTATTTCTGAAGTTCACATGCAAGGACAGTACAAAGAGGGAGAACTGTATTTGAACACCTTTTAAGGACCATAAGCCACCACAATGTTGGAATTTTTCTTCCCAACCTGTCCCAAGCACCACATCAATCYGTAATGCTTTAGTAAGTGAATTGTTTCATTTTCCTTGCAGCATCTGATTTTCAGCACTGTTAGAGAAACAGGATAATGGACACGACAGACCACTGGCATGATGCTGTAAAGAAATTCCTGCATTCCCAAGATACATTAAAAGGATCTGTTAGTTCTTCAGCGAAGCAGTGAAAGCACAATTTGTTTATCAGACTTCACACTGCCATGACTGATTAACAATTAATACATACAAGAGAAATGAGACAACACTACACACTGAACAGGGGAGATGTTTCTGATACCAGTTTGGCAAGTCAGTATCTTTCGTTCCTAAGAGGCAGTGAGAAAGAAGATATGAATCATTTGGAGTGGAGGACATACTATTTTAACACCAGATCCTCTTTTAAATAATGCTTACGTTTAAATGCTATAAAAAGAGGTTTTACTGAGATCATTTCCCCAACAGGAATGATTTTTTTTGGTCAGGATTTATCACTGAGATGATACGACTCCTGGTCACATAGGCACATCTGTCAAACTAAGCCAGTGTTTCACAGTGTAAAATCAATCACATCACATCTTTGCAGAGTCCTCAAAATGCTAAACACCTGAGCATCATAGCATTATTGTACTGCATTGTGTTGCACTTTCTAATGTCTATTATCATTATTTTACTGTGTTGTATTATACACGGTGTATTTCAAATGCAATAAAAAATAAAAATCCTTTAGGGATTCTCAATAAGCTTCAGTTTTAGCACATTGCCAAACTTTCGTAGTCACAAACAGTTGAATTCCAGCAGAAGATTATTGCACAGGATGCCAAGTAGGGAAAGGAAAAGAGGGGAAATGGCCATCTGTCTTTTTTTTTCATGCTTTTTAAGCCCCTACTAATAAGGGAAAAATAAAACAAATTTACATCCAAAAAGTGAATGTAAAAATAGTTCAAAAATCTTCAGCTCTTCTTCTGAGGTTCCACACAAATATAAATCTGTATTGCATCCTTAGACAAGGCTCTGAAAATGTTGAAGACTGACAGCCACCTCAGCAGCATCTAATGTTGAAAGTCTTTAAAAATTAATCATACTTGGGACTCTTAGAACATTGTGAAATGTTACATGTCCAGCGATTCCATGAGCCCTGGACAAACCTCAAAGTACTCAGACTTCCTGGAAACTCCTGCCTGAGAGCAAGCATAATTCCAACTGTCTATCAAGGGAAGATAAAATGTATCAACACCTTCTCTTGGATTATTTTTACATCTCTCAAACTCTTGCTCTCCTGAAACTGTAATAGTTCAATTACAGTTCTTAGTTCCACTGCCAAAAAAACCCCTGAAAGATACAAGATGCAAATAGGCTGCAACAACTATTTCAGCAACAGGAAATCTCATTATGTAAGAGAACACAATGCTTGAAAGTCCATATACTTTCCAAGACTTGACCATGTCTTCACTCAAAATCATTAAGATCCTTTCATTTAAAACCAGAAATAAAACTATCATGCTGAACCCCAAAGCTTATGAGAGATCAAAGTACAATACCATCTCCATTACCAGAACCATCAAATGTAAACAAGGTGAGATAGAACCACAAGTGACCTACCACTCACCTACCAGAACAAATTAATTACCCCTTGGCATAAGGATAATTTTTACGTTCAGAGTCTGGCTCATAATGAGGTCTTTACTATGCAACCGTATTTCAAGTAATTGTCATCTTAAGTAAACATGTTTTAATTACTGTCACTTTTTTCATTATTCATTCTCAAGCCTACAATACCTGTCAGGGCTTAATGGATTGTCATCTCCTGCTACTTTCCTGTGGTAACATATGTCCCCATTTATTTCACCAACAAACTAATTAAAATACCCAGACTATGCAATGAATTTAGGGTAACTCTGATGGTGATGGTGTTGCAGTTGTCCATCCTAAAAAGCCTTCAGAGCTTTTATTTGCTCCTCTGAATACTTTCATGGTGCTTTGTAGCTGGAAATAAGGTGCTGTGTGACTCTTGATAAAGTGACATTTGCCACAAGCACCATCACTTTGAAGAATATCCAAGGAACAAAAAGGAAATCAATGCAATTTCCAGATAAGAACTTTAAATTTTCGTTCAATTACATGGTACAGAATAGCATATTGAGAATAAKTTCACCTAGTGGAGGGGAAAAAAGGGTGCATTCTGGACATAAATACTTCCCTCTCTCTTATGGAAGTCTTAATRTCCTTAAAAGTAAACAAATAACTTCTTCTTCTATGTCTTCTATAGTTATATAGAAGCTGCTTACTTGTATGTTGAGACATGTTATTTATATTGTTTATCACCATTAAAAGTGGTCCATCGAGAACTTGAAGGCCAGTTAATTCTGCTGCTTGAGGGTGCTCATAAAATGTTTACAACTTGTACTACAAACGAGATCTCTCAAACGTTAAAGTATCTCAAATGTTAAAGTAGATGCCATACTGACACCAAACAATTGTTGAATCTACTTGGTCCAGCAGTCCTTCATCAATTCCTAACATTTTCCTGGAGCMCTGAAGGAAAAGCAAAAACTGGGGAGTGGTTTTCAGTCCTGTGCCAAACCTCTAACCTTTATATAAATAAAGCAGTAATTCTGACAAAAGCACCTTCAAAACACATCCAAAATGGAAGTTAAAAATAAAAAGGAAGAATAGCACAAGCAAGCAGAGGAAAAGAGAGGAAAAGATATAGTGGCCTGGCTTTTGTCTACTTTAACCCCACTGACTATAGGATTTGTACATCAGAGATGATACCAGATACATCCTGCTCCTGGAGCCATTAGTGCTTTTCAAAGGTAGGCATCATATGTCCAGTGAATCACATTTGATTCATTTCCAACATCTCTATTCTGAAGGGAGACAGTAAAACTGCAGTGTCTGCAGAAAATAAATGCACATGCCTTATTGGTAAAAATTCTGATCAGCACYATAAAATAAAAGATTAATTTAATATTTTTAATCACATAAAAATTCTGTGACTTGTTTCTATAAGCCACATATACTTCTCATTTCCTTAACCTGACATACAGAGAATTGTCTGCTTGAAAGTTGGGTTTTGAAATTAGCATCTGTCTGTTTTTACCTATCAAACACAATCACACTGGGTATGGCTGAAATTTTTATTGCTCTCCTGACAGACACCTGGAGCCAGTGCTGTCATTGCTCCTCTTTGTTAGCAGGGAGGAAGTGGATGAGACGGACAGTTCCTCAGCAGAACGTTGAACAAAAAGCAGACTGGAGCCTTTTACGAGGATGTCACCTTTTGCAATGCAAAAAGATTCTTTTTGTTTGACTTCCTAGAACTGTCATATTTAGCAGTTCACCTTCCCTCTTCTCTGGCAGCTTTTCCCTATGATGGACCTACATTGTGAAGGAGACTAAGCTAATCACTAAAAAGCAGACAGAGGAATTCAGGTCGGGTTGTGAAGGTGAGGGAAGGGGGAGACTGTGCCTGATCAGGCATTAACAGGTCCGGGAGCTGCACAGGCAGGAGCTGGAACCCTGCTGTACTTCTGAGGAGCACACATGAGATTCTTCTTCAGTTCCAGGGTCACTGGGGCAGTGGTCAATGCTCCCACTTCACCTCCTGCTCTCTTTGGGACAACCAAGAATTACCCTGACCAAGTCCTGTGTTACTGCATAAAGCTAACAAAACATTCCTCTTTGTCCACCTGGCAGTGCAGAAACGGGACTGTGTTCATTGTGGATAAAAGTGCCCTGACAACACCCCTGGGCTGGAGGGCAGCTTTATGAACTGGGGACTTCATAGTAATTCCGGCCCTGTTTGGATGCCCTTACTCTGGGTCAAATCCACTGTCGTGGCTTCTGTGATGAGATTGCAAACATTCTGTAGCATCCAAGTAACTTTTAAACAGGTTCAGTCAAGCCTCTATTAGTTCATGTGCTGGAGAGCTACTGTCAGAAAAGTCCCAGCACAGCAGGGACCACAACACCTTGCTGCACTATCATGACACCACGGAATTACACAGCAAAACAGCCAACAATATTTTGAAACTGTCCTGAGAAAGATTAATTGATTCCTGACTATAGCCTATTTCTAATCATTGCTGCCTCTCCAAGTGATAAGAAATATTTGCTTTTCTTCATCAGAAAGGAACAGTGGCTGCTGGAGCCATAGTGAATTACTTCTTTCATATCCTTGGAAACATATTATACAGCCTTAATTAAAAGAGATTTCCAAAAGAATAGCAAAACACTCTTAATGGAAAAAGGACATTCTGGCTTTCAATAGCAAGGAAAATAGAGTGCATTTGTTTACTTCCCTTGATATTTTATAAGCAAGGAAAGGTCTTCTCTCCATATCTCACCTCCCAAAGCTTTGATTTGGTCTATTCTGCAGTATTTCACCTCCAGCAACAATCAGGGGCTGTAACAGGCCAGCTTTCTCTTACAACAATTTTATTTCTCCTCTCTACCTACATTTAATATATGACATAACTTAGAGAGGGGAAGAAGAAATATCAGGAAAATGGGTTCTCCAAGGCCTCRGGATCCAGAAGAGTGGACAGCAAGCCTCCTTCAGCAAAGGAGAGACCAGGAACACACTTGTACTATTCCTATGATACAGCTCAGGAGTAGAGCATGATTACATTCCTATCCACTTCTAATCGTTATCTAGGCATTCCAGCAACAAATATGAAGCATCTCTTYGCTTAATACATGGACAAAAAAACAATGGGAAAAGCCACATTCRTTGAGCAACTCCAAGATAACTGCTTCCAGGAAAGCAAGCCCATCAAATCTTCTCTTACTTTTCTAACCTGTTTGGAGACGTAGTAGCCMGTAACTGTTCTTCACCAAAGCAAATCCACACAGACATATTTTCCAGTATCTTACCAAATATCCATAAAGTCTTCTAAGGAACTTTTAGCTTCATTTTTCTGGCTACAGTTGACTATGGTTCCACTGAAAACTGAATAAAGGACAAATAAAATGAGCCAACTTGGGAGAAACTCACAGTGCAGGAAAAATATAGCTGATTCTCTTAAAGCCAAGATCCAACTTCCAGAATTTTTCTTTTTTAACAAACAAGAAARTGTAACCTGCTTGACACTGGGAATATGGTTTCCTGAAATCCATTCCAATTGCTGCAATTAAATGTGGCACATAAGCCGAGAACATAGAATTAGTTAGATTATATCTGACACACATGAACAAGTTTAACCTTAAAAAACATTAATAATAAATTATCCCTTTGCAAAGTCAAGATTGGTGAGGTCAGATAATTTCTGCTGTGAACGTCCTTTCCTTAAAAATTGGTCACAGGTGGAATCCCTTGCAGTTTCTTTCCATTCTAAATGCTTTGAAGGATGTTACCAGAAAGAGAAGCACTCAGGTCATGCTGCCCAAACTTCCCAACATGGAAATTACATGCCTTGAATTTTCTCAACAGAGTAGTACATCCTCCTCCGCAACCCAGAGTGAGTCAGGAGTAATGCAGTGCTCACTTGTCTACCTGAAAACAATATTTTATCTTGTATGGAAGTGTCCCATCATTACCATTCCCCTGACTGTGAGTTATTAGCAATTTACCTACAACTATGTCTCTCTATAATTCCTCTGAGTCACCCTGTCTCATAATGCACATAGAACAGTAAAGCATGGAAATGCAGCCTAATGACATAAAAATTAAATTATTCAAAAGCTAAAGGTTCATCCTCTATTCTCTGGACCCACACACAAATAGGAACACTGGCCCAAGCATCTTTCCCAAAACTCTACGTACACAGAAAGTGACAATGTTATCTGAAGAAGCTGCTCCATCATTATTGGTGGGAAAATTTTCAGAGAACATGTAAGTAAGTTGTGGAACACCTCTTCAGAATAACACGTAGGATAGGAGCACATCTAGATTCAAWGAGAAATTAAATCGATTCATGGAGAATAACTCTTCTGTGATTCCTAGCCATGATGTAAGACTCACAGTGCCAGTAAATCACTGGTGGTTCAAGCTGGAACATCTCCTAAGGCTAAAGCATCACTCTGTATTGCCCTGTGTCTTGTACTCCACCCAGCAGCAACCACAGGACTCTGACGTTCTGTTTCAGGCACACACGCAGAGCCTGAACCGACCACTAACCAGTGCAGATGGCAAAGAAAATCCAGTGGTTCCAGCAAAGTGTTACACAAACTGGAAAGCAAACACAGCACGGGAGCACCTTGACTTCTGGCCTTTTCTGCTCCAATGAAATATTTGAGGCTAACTCCAAGAAAGATGGGTGCAATTTTCCAAGTTCACAGGAATGCAAAGCCCACCAAGTAAATATTTCATGCTTAAAATATTTGCTCTGTGTAGGCAAAACATCGCAGCTCTTCTGTAAGATATTTGGGACAGAGCTCTTCAAGCCRCAGACCCCAGGATGGCTCATTGCATTCTGCTATATTGCCCCAGCATTTGCAGTAGAAAGGCACAGCTAAAGGATGTTAATCTGCATGTGCTGCAGGAAAACACCACCACTGCTTGTGCTTACCACAAATATGCCAACACAACTGCAAACAGAGATTTGTTAATCCTAGATCAGAAATGCCCTCTCTCCTTGTGAGGCTATTCTCAGGAGCCAAGTGTTACGGCAGGAAAGACAAAGCTTATTTCATTTTTGTCCCCAGACAATTGCCATCAAACAGGGACTTTCTGAAACATATTACAGCTTGTTTCGCAGACATCTGGAGCCAGGGCTGCCACAGACTCCGCTATTCAGAAGAAAAGTGAAAAAGACAGACAGCACTTCAAAATAAATCAATTGCATTTATTAGCTCCTTTTGCTGATGTTTTGGGGAAGGAAGGAAGAAAGAGAAGAGAGGAAGAGGTTTTCAGCATTAAAGGTCTTATTTTCTTTGCTATTTAAAACTCCTATTAGTTCTAGTCAGATCAATGGCATTATGCATTTTCCAATAATTTGTCTGAGATAAAACTAGAGCTATAAAAGCTTCAGGATTTAGTAAGGACATCTATTTCCATTCCAAGAGCTAAATAAAACTGGAAAGAGAAATAGATCAATTTAAGCCCAACATTCTTGGGGTTATAGTTGAATTTCCACACACTGAAACCAAGTATGACTCTCAAATTTGCCTTGAAGAAGTTCAAAAGTCAAAACATTTGCTTGCACAGATTTAGGAGTATAATTTGAAAGCGTTCACACGTTGCTCCATGTTGTCACCTTCGGAGCACAACTGATATTCACACATTTTAGGAAATGTACTGCAGTAGCTGAATATGGTGGGAAGTGAACTTTTTCCATCTAATACCAAAATCTGAGGGTTTTATAAAGCCTATATGTAATGGACCATCTGAGAGAACAAACGCAAAATCTTCTAATAATTTTTAAAAACCTTTTTGATTGGAAGAATGTGTCAACATGCTCAAAGCTTCACATGAAGGCTGGAGTACCACATACTGTTTGTCAAACCCAAATGAAGTCTTCTAATCACTCTATTGGACAGCAAAATAAAGGCAATAAGCTGTCAGAATACTGGAGCTTTCTGAGCTATCTGCAATTGCATTGTCTCATTTCTCTTAAAATAATGCTTGTCAGCACAATTAAACACAGAAATAGAACAGCCAATTCATTAGATTCAGCTTTCCTTTACRCTAAYATAAATTGGGAGAGATGAAGTGAAATACACTGAGTTAATTCCCAATTTGTACTGATGACAATCAGAATCTGGCTTAAATATGATCATCTGCTAAAATACATGAACTATGAATTTCAAAACAAAACAAAGTCTCTTYCTACAGAAGGCGACTGTGAAAACAGATGTCTCTGCTGTAAGAACGTTCAGTTTGATGCTATTATAAGAATTATAAAAACCAAGATCCATGGAGGCTTCCTTCCTGTTGGAAAATATAATATGGTTCACTTCACTAAAACAAACAAAGTCTGCCATGTAAAATGAACCAAACAAACCTACGCTACTGTGGCAGTCATYAACAGTAGTTCCTACAATCCAAGTTTCACTTGCTCTTCTCATAACCTGAACAAGGTCCYAAAATACTAAAATATTGTTTTTAAATATTTATGATTCTGCTTGGCTTCAAAAGCAAATCACTTAAAAGTGATTTGGCGGGTACGTGGGAGTGGAATGGGAAGGCAAGAAATAAGAATACTATAAACTCATTTTTTGAGTACAAACAAGCAGAATTTGGTGTGGGGAGAATGTCGCCGTGGGCATCTACTACCCCCTGACAAAGGCTACACTCAGATACAGCTATGCAGGAAAGAGCTCCTGAGGCTGCAGACACCGAGTTCAAGTCCCAAAAACCAGTCTGAAACAAATCCTGCAGTGCCAAAGACCATTAATAACATACACCCACTAAATAGAAAATAGTAAAAGAGTGGAGGCAGCTCCTTGATACCTGCAGCACCAGTCAGCATCCTGTGCCTCTCTGCCAAATACAGCGACTTCCAAGGAGGCTCAGCAACACAGTCTGAGCTACCTCCGACTTTCCCCTGTCAAGCTCTGTGAATTCTCAAGTCTGGCTGAAGCACCACAACTATTTTCCCTATCCAATATTTATTTCAAGAATTCCTCTCCSAAAAGACTTTCCAAAATAAGCTTTTATATCTTTGTCTTGGCTTTGAAGCTGACACCTGTCACATACACATCAACATACAGACAGAAAATAGGAGCCTTTTCTCAGCCCCAGTTTAACGGAAAAGGATTCCTTTTCCAGAGGCTCAGAAGCAGCATCTTAACCAAGATACAGCCATTGCACTTTCCTGCTCTACACCAGAGGCCAGAACACTTGTTGCTAACTAAGCCTGGGGTTTTCACTGCTTCCAGTTGTCTGGCAGACATTCAACATAACCAAGGCAATGCAGAAGTCTTAGATTAGGCCATACAAATCAGCACAGGCTCCTGCCATAAATGGTGGAGTGACTGGGTCTCAGTTTGCATACCRCAGAAACTGGTACCTTTAGGAACAAAATTTTGAATCTTTACACGCAGATGACCCAAACAGACCAACTTCAGAAACTAAAATTCATTATTTGCAGCAACAGATACTAGTAGAAAAGAAGAAAGTGATTTTTTGGATGGTTGATCTCCGCACTCATATCTATATATACAGATAGAGAGATCAACTCATACAGACAAACTCATACATGGTTATACAGTGTTGTAATTGTTGAATGGAACAGTCAATTTATACTTTTAGATAAATATATTTCTACTTYAAATTTATACTAATTTACACTTTGTTGCACATTAGAGTCATATAATGGCACTGAGCAGCTCCGTACCTCCAAAGCTGAGTGGGAATAGTGGAACACTGAAGATTATTTGAATAATACTTGAAAAGTTTATATGGAAGCCCTTTTGACATGGATTTTCTTATGATTGTTCTTACTCCCTGATAGAACTGTCATAATCAAAAAAGCATGTTGCAGAAATCCAGGGGAAACACAAAAGAACTTCAATTTATTCTCCTAGCATTGGTAGACCAAGMCATCATCCTTATGTACACTGCAGTGTGCATTTTGGGATCAGAGAATGACAACCTAATACCACACATCCACGTAATTTCTACTGTGTCCATTACATACCTYTCAGAAAGATATTAAAGTCAAATTAATGAAGTCAAAGTCCTTCTGGAGAAACTTGCAAAAGTCCGCAAAGCTCTGTCTTTGCCACTAAAATGAATTTGAAGGTGATACACCACAGCTACAGCTGCCTCCTGCTTTATGAATAAAAAATACAGCATCAAATATTCTATTCTATCTGCAAGTTAATTAGCAGCAAGGACTGGACAACAAAAACTACTTCTGGAGCCTACGTGGCTTCCAGTGATGTAACACTCAGGACCATCTGACTTTAAAGAGACCATTTGTTTTCATGTACGAAATGAGATGAACAGAATATTCTGACTACTTACAAAAGCAATTTCACTGTGCAGTCACAGAAGGACAAAGATCACACAATACTGCCTGTTATTAAAGTACTCTGAGAACAACCAAAATTTGAAGTGCAACAAACAAAAAGGGAGAGAAAATGGCAGTGGTGACTAATCATTTAAGACTTGCTAAAGAGTCACAGACCTATGAATTGCTAAAGCCTACTTTACTTAACAAAAGCATTTGTAGAAAAGACATTGCTGAGGGGGAAAAAACCATTCAAACAGTTTTCAGACATTTCCAGGAAGTGATTTATCTATTGGAGCAAAGGTTAGGGGCTCAGAGGAGCAGACAGGTTAATTTTGAATGCAGGAAAGGAGTCCAAAGAGCCAATACTATATATGTTGGCAAAAATAACATCAAGGACGAGATCCCAAGTTTTGACATCTATTCCATTTTATTTCTTTTTATCCAGAGGAGAGACAAAGGGATAAAATTTAATTTTGCTCTTTCTGAAAGTTAAAAATGTCTTACTATCAGAATCAAAGGAAAGAATGGTTATCCAGATGGCTTAAGATGGCAAACAGTTAAGCAGAACCATAATCCTCCCTAAGGTGAAACAGGGCAATGCAGAAGAGTTGAACAAGGTCTCAAGATGAATAAGAGAAAGGAAAAAACACATCCAGCAGCTCTACAAATGGTTACTTGCAATAATGGCACAGGTTAATATTATACTTGTCATGAGACCACATGCAATTTCCCAGAGGGTCTTGTGGATCACAGCACTATAAACCACAATTTTTAAAATGAAATTGGATAAGTCCTTAATAGGCTCTAATCACTTTTCATACTTTTGAGGATAGGGGAATAGAAATATCAAATATCCATGTTTGAAATGTGGCTACTTTGGATCATGGATACTTTGCATGTATATTAAGAGCTTTCCCAAGGAATTTTACCATACTTTTTAACGCAGATAATAGACAGGAAYGGCTCCCATTAGGAAAAACTATCTATCCTAAATAAAAACATATAGAGAGTATATCTCTAATAAAACAGCCAAGCACAACTCAGTGCTGACAACCTTTCAGAAGACAAAATTACATCAGGTATTTTACACTTATTCCTGAAGAGAAAGCAGCAGGGCTCAGGTTCTCTTGCCCCTGGCTCTGATTCTGGTTCTCCATTACTATACTGGGGATGCTTTCTCCCCATCCCCAGGTTACCAGCTGGTCCATATTCCTCACCTGCTTTTCTCCAGACTCTGCTCGCCTAAAATTTGCAATCTATGTGATCCTCCTTCTCTTCCTAGCACAATTTCTGATTGTATTCAATTTTCCTCCTGCTCTCTCTGTAGCTGTGTGATATCTTCATCTCCCTCATTCTGAATTCCCATGCAGTTATTCAGGGCTTGTTTCTYGCCTCACTTTTTGCTTTATACTATATCAATTCTACTGAGCTTTTCCTGACTTCCTGGGTGATAACCAAAATCTCCTGAGCTCAGTGGGAACCGCCTGCCGAGTCCACTGCAGCAGAATTTTACTTTTCATGTAAGGGAATATTGCAGAGGGGTTCTCTAATTCCCATGATCACTTCAGGGATCTATAATCAAAAGCTCAGACTTTAAGTGCTATATAAATGAGAGCACCACAATCTCTGACACAAATCAAAAGACACGTGCCAAACACTGCCAACAGTAGAAAGTGTTGCTGTTTCTTCTTCCGGGAACATTGGTTACACACTTTGAGTCATCCATTTGCAATAAATACACTTGTTCTATTCATTATGCTAATTATTATTGGGTACACAAGTCCCTGCTATGCTGAAAACTGAATAGCTGGAAACATTGATATGATTTTGATCACAGAGACATATAAGGACCAACACAAGTAAAGCAGATTACAAAAGCCCCCTGGAGCAAAATAGCCACAGGTACAACCTCATTTAATGGCAAAACAGATCTAAAAGCCTCAGACTTGGTTAGAATCATAGAATTGTAATATTCATGACATGACCCAGCCATAATTTCTGCTTGAAGCATCTCTGATTAATCTAGTAAGAGGAAGGAAATGAAAGTTTGGGTTACTTTTTCCTTTTGGGCGAAAGCTGGAAAGAGATGTAAAGGGTACATTAAATAAATTGAGGCAAAGTGATATAAAAAACCCTGAAAACGTGGGAAATGACTTTGTATTCAGACAGGACACACAGAGAACACACCCAGCAGCACTGGATTCCCCTCCTCTGAACCATTTGATTGACCCAAAGTGAGGCCAAAGGGTGCTCTGACCAGCAATCCTGTCAGCCAGCTCCACATGTGGCCCCACACTCCAAGGTGACACTGCCCACTTTATGGACAGAATGTTGGGAAAACCAGGGAGCTTAATGGCCAAGGCAGAAGTTTGTACAAAGATCAATGTGTTGAAGTTGCTACTCAGTGACAATGGGTTGTAAAGCCTGGATCTCTTCAATAAGTCAAATCATTTAACATAATAGGAAGTTGCAAAGTTCTTATTGCAAAGAGGTCTTGGAAATTACAGACTGAAACTTTCAATTCCTACCACTTTGACAACAGTGCTCTACACAATCCTAGTTAAGCAGCACTCTAAAATGTATTTCATTTTGGAAGGCAAATAGATATAAACATGGACAAAAGTTCAGCTGCTCATTCAACTTAAGCAAAGAAATGGTTTCAAAGCTAAGAAGAAAATGAAGAATGTGTATTCATTAATAGCTTCCACTTTGGGAATTTTGGACTAATTCCTTATGCATTCCTGCTGCAAATGTCACCATTCTTCGATGATCACAAAACTGATGGAAGCATCAGGAAAATGCAATGTTGGATGTCACCACAAAGTACCCTGGGCTCCAACTGGCATTAGGTTCCCTAACCAGATTAGAGTGAGAGAAGGGTCACAGCAGATGCCCTGTCTCGGTTCATTACTCAACACCTGCTAAACTTGATTAACAGCCCCAGCTAATTATCTGTTAAGAGTAGCTCATGCTGTAACAGATCCCAGAGGTCTGAGAAGTTGACTTCATTTACACATTTGTCTCCTCTCACAAGGTCTCAGTTAAGCATCACCAAAAAATGCCTTCCAGAAAACAACAGTCTAAACCTTTTATCCAGAATACCAGGGGCACCCGTATGTGACCTATTTTATAGTGTCAGGTGTGTGCAGGGAAAGCCTTACAACAGGACTTGAAACACTCAGAATACACACCTGCCCTGCAATTTAAAACTGTTTCCAAACAATGTGCAATAAAATGTAGCCATGTGCACCGAAGCAGCTGAAACAGATGTCATGGCAGTCAAACAAAAAATGTTCTAATTTCAAATTCAAAATTCTGTGCTTTGGCAGGCATGATTTATTTCCCTAACATAAACCAAAAGAAGTGATATTTGCAGGTGCTGAGTGCAATAAAGATACAGAACACAAATACTGCTGCTTAGCAAGGTAGAGCTGACCCTACCACTATTTAGACTAATGGTTTTCAYAGCAGTTTTAGTACTTCTCCAGATCTAAAAACAATCTTATGTTATACTTTGCTGCCAATACCTCCCACAGTTCATGAACCAAGAGATTCTGGTGGTTACAATATTTTCTGGGACACCAATTCCTAACAAACACAATGATTTCTGCTAAATAGTCTGGATATGTGATCATAAGAGATGCCCCACGGATTATTTTGCATCTTATAAGCACCCAAGGTGACTGGCCATTAGATGAGGTGTTTCACATCTTTTGTCTGGTATTGGTGTCCTCAGGGCACAGATTCAGGAGYATCAGCAGCACCCACTCCTCTTTCCCCAGATGTTTCCAGCCCAGGGCACCTCCACTGCCCTGCAGGGGCAGTTGTGCACTAAGATCCACTGATGTTATTTGCTAGAGATTGACATCCACAACTTCCTTACGCTGTAGGATGCAAACGTTTAATGGGAGCATCACAAGGGTGTCTCACCCACATCACAAGCGCCTGCATCTCCTTGCATTCTGCACAAATGCCTGCAGCTGGATCCTTCCAAACTGCAAGGGGATCCTGTACAGATCCAAAGTGCAAAAGAAATATCTGGGTACCAGCCTCACACGTGTAGGTGCCTAATTTCACATGCAAGTCTTTCATAGTTGTATTTTTTAAAAACAGTGGGACACTATTCACTAAAATCACTGAAGTCACAGCCTAAATAAGCCTAAAGGCATGAAGTTCCAGCAGCATTTATACAACTGTACCTCACACAGAAAGGAGAAGTTTAGGACTACATTATTGTCATCATTTAGAGTTAGTGGGCCACAAAATCTCTAAAGATAAAACATCTTTTCCTAATGACAGAAGAAATTTCTGCCTTTGAGAAGAAATTTCTCAAACTGTTTATGTGAATTTTAAGATAACATATGCAAAATCTATGAAAAATAAATAAATAAAAATCCACAAGACCAGGTATGGAGCAGCCCATTCTTGTTGCAATTAGATATTTACTGAAACCAGCCACCAAATTTCCTAAGCCTGAAAGTGAAGATGAGTTCTGAGCAAAACTAAAAGTTGAAAAAAAATCAGGGAGAAAGGCACGCTGAGTATATCAGGACACATAGACAGTAAGTGGGCCTCAACTAAAGAGCTGCAAACATGCTTCTGTCTCAAAACATGTTTTCCTTTTCCCAGCAATATAAGTTGATCGAATGAAAGACTTCACTTCTCGCAACCATTATATTGCTTATGATTATTCTAGTATTTCTTTAGTATCCTAAATGTCATATCCAATCACTTTTATCTCTTCTTACTCCTTTTATGTATTCCATCCCCCTGGTACCATTGGAATCGACCCAGCTACAATCAGGACTGTCTGTTCTTCCTTTCTTCATGCCTTTTTAGGGCATGAAATAACAGTTAAAACAGACTATAAGGAAGGATAAAAGAATAAAGTAGCTATAGTCACAGTTAATTTTGCTGTATTAAAGAAAACAATTTTCTAATTTTCTGAAATATTTTTTATACCAGCTAAACAGAAAACAGTTGAAGAAAATTAATCTATTCTAGAAATTCAAAACCATTGCTTGTATTAGGTCTTCCCCCCCCTCCCCCTTTTTTTTTTTTTCTGGAAGAACTGCATATGCAAGGATATAACACAGGAAACAAAATAAATCACACTACTCTCATAAAGCCATATGCATTTGTATTTCTTCTACACTTCCTAACAGCAGCCAATATAAAAGTCATTAAAATATTTTTCTTTTCTTCAGACTATTATTTTCAGCTTAATATTTCTATTTTTCCCCTTTCCATAGTACCTTATATATCCATATATTTACTAACAACTCTGAAATCAATTCTGTCCCTCAGCCATATCAACACTGTGCTTGTTATCATTCTCTTGCCTTACAGGCAACATCTCTACTCCAGCATTTTTCTAATTTTCCCTTTCTTGCATCACGTCAAGGTGTAGAATTGTGATTTGAAATTTCAGATCCTGATATTATCAAATATTAGCTTTTTCAATTATGGAGCATTTGCTGTCCCTTCAAAAACTGAACACTTTTTCCCTTGCTTACAGCTTGTAGTTAAAAAGGGAAGAAATATTTTATAGATTGTCTGTAAACATGGACACTGCACACATTCGTTTCACACCTACAGCAAGATCTTTGTGACAGTGCAGGATGCTCCGAGACACACGTTCCTTTCAGAAATAATGGATCACAGGTACATAAAAAGATGCAATTTCAAGCTCTAGTGGAAGGAGTGAAATTATCATGTCATCAGTCTAAACGTCATCTTTTGTTTTACCTCCCACCACCAGGCTCCCATTCAGAAACCTGCATGAGCCAGCCTGACAGAGGTATCAGCACAGYCCTTGCCTTCTTCATCTGCATCATTTAAAAAAGCTGCCAAGCATTCAGTCATCATCCCTCATTCAGAATCACGACAAACTCTTCTTTTTATCCTCATGTTTATGAAAATATTAATTGCTGCACAGCACATATGTCTCTATAAATACATAGAGATATGAAACAGTCCATGGTGGCAATACAGAAATAAAGATCTTTTTCATCATTATTATGCCTCTGTGATAGAAACACAAGGCAGCAATTTTATGGGCAATATTTAACCTGAATCCATACCAGAAACAAGCAAGAATTGGTCATGCAAGAAAAGTTGTCTTTTAATCCTGCATTTCATCTTTCCACATTACCTGAAATGGACGTATTTTGAATTTTTAAAAAAGAGAGAAAAAGAAATTTACCTATTTCACTWAATGAAAAGGTTTTAAAATTTGCTTTTGATTAGGGAGCACGACAAGTTTATGCACTTGTAGATGTGACACAACAAAGGGAAAATGGCAAAAAGTAGAATATAGATGTTGCTTTCAAAGAAAGTAAAGACTAATAAGGACCATGCTGATTTAGCTGGAGGACAGAACTAGTAGAAAGAAAAAACAGTTCATTAGTAAATATATATATTTATAAAGTAAGAAAAAATGACAAGGATGGTCTGAAATATAGTTTCACACTGCCAATTTTTTTAATTKTCATGAAAAGAACCCTCATTTCCTTTCACAATTTTGAAAGACATCATTTATGGAGTATCAGAGCTACCTAACTCATTTTGGCAGCCARGAGAATGCTGGAAGGTGTTCACAGTTCATCTCACAGCAGCTCTGCAGTGTGATGGGAACTCAAGCCCTACTGTACCCTATTGGACAGGCTGGTTTAGCCTTACAGGATACAGAATGAAGAAAAACTGGTAGAAAAATAGAATAAAATGGGCTGCAAACATTGCTGAGGAAATAAAAAGAAAGAAACAAAAATGAACAGTGAAGAAGATGACCTGCTGCTCCCTGGCATCAGTCTCAATCTTTTAAAAGCCCAGATGCCACTGAAACTGCTCATCCTTCACGTCATTCTTCAAAGCTTGGGTTTCAGAAGGACCAACAGGAGAGGAATTGCAAGCTGAGGAAAATCAAGTATGTTTATTTTACCTGAGTGAAAATCATGTACATTTCAGGCACAGAAAATGCACCTGGCTATGAATAAGAAGTGAAAAACAAARKAATTATTTAAAAAAAAAAAAMAACCAAACCCATGTCTCAACACTGAAAACAGCACATGAAATAAAACTGTTCCATGAGGCAGAAACAGCAGTTAGAAGTAATCCACTGCAGAGCAGGCACAACCTGCCTCTAGCATCACTGGAGCACATAAATGTTACAGGACAACATAAAATAAACATACAATTTAATACRTTATATGCACGTACATTACAGAAAACAAAGGGTATTTCTCCTTTCTGTAGAAGATGCACAAATTCTAAATGGCATCAAAATCTGTCAGGGGAAAAAAGATTTTACTGAACGGATGATAAAGTTAGAAAAGTCATAGACTGAGAGCAAAGGTGGCAAAGCCATCTGGGAAGACAAAAGAAAAAGGAAAACTATAACAAAGGCATGAAAAAAACCCCACCAGAATATGGGCACCCCATTGCAGTGATCTACAAAAGACAACCAAAATTATCAGCTAATTCATATAACCCAGCCTGCTCTCTTTAAACTTTTAGCACTTTTTCAAAGATGTACCTTCTCATCCTAACAGCATCCTCATTTTGCAGTTGCAATTCATATTCCCAAAGCAGCGAAAGAGCAATCAAGCCCAAAAATAGGAAATRTATTCTCTTTTGCCCACAGGCATCCACAGGACATGAAAACAAGAACTGTCCTCGATACCCATCCCAGCCTGTGTGCCTGGCTTTAACCAACGCTACTTCTGCACAAATGTGATGAGGAGAAATGTCACCACTTATCAGTTGCCTTCTGCATGAGGGAGCTGCTTGTGCAGACAGAGGCATTTTGGGTTTATTTTGATTGTTTATCGCTTCTGTTGAGGCTCAGGATGCATCAGCTCGCATGTGGCTTCTTGCCAGGCCCACGAGAGACTGACATGCAAACCACAAACACCTTCTGCTGCTTCACCCCAGACTTAACATACAGAGTACAGAAATGTGTCTACAAGAATTGAAAACCCTTTCCTCATATTTTGTTGGATTTTAGGGTAAACTGGTAGGTTAAACAATTCCAGTCTGCAGCCACGCATCAGAAGCTGCACAGCTCTGGAGATTATTTCCAACACATCCAGCCTTTCATTGGAAAACTTTATGCTTGTGATCAGTTCTTCTCTTCCATAACCATTTTGTCAGATAACAAAAATATCTCAGGGTTAATGGAAGCACAGTTATCTATACCTGCTGGGACTCTGGATACTGGTTTTACTAAAAATATATTCTTAAACTGTGCAAATTATTTAAAAGCTATTATTTAAAAGCATCATTTCCTACTGCTGAACTCAAGTGCATAGAACAAACTGTTATTCTGTATTTAATGCACCATGTCCAACATTTGATTTTTTTTCCCTGGGACCTAGCCTTTTTATACAAAACTTACATTTTTGCTCATGTTATTTTTCATTTTAAAAACTGCATGCATATGTTGTCACTTAAATTTTTATGAAGAATAATGCACATGTGCATTTATCAAAAATATCAAAGTAAAACATTTTAATTTCCATTGGTAAGGATGCATGAAGGCAAATGCCTTTCACAACTTGATAAAGGTAAATTCACTCTTTTGGAAATGTTTATAATGATGATAAACGAAGATACAGAGAATGTTTTTGAAGTACACTAAGTGACTGCACATCCTCATACATTGAAGTAATTATRTTTTCCTTTCTTTTCCCTGATAGCAACAGATTTTATTATGGTCAATACACAAGATATACAAGTTTTACCTTTTCTTTTTTTTTTTTTTTAATGGCTTGGATACTGTCTGGTCCACAGCACTGAAAATGTAGTTGGGCACCGCTTCTGAAACCATCTTGGATTTCAGTACAGCAACTCACAGGTCTCAAAAAGAATGCACAGGGTAGGGTTACTCGGAAAATAGATAAAAAAGGTAAGATTCCATGTTTCYCATCCCAAAGTACACCAACACCACATTAAACCCAAGAGCTCTGTGCAGTCTGCCTTCTCTCCCACACTTCTAGCACAAGCACAACAGGAGGTTGCTGTGCAGTGCTGCACCATGAATGGATCCATTGCGAGGGAGCTGGGTCACAAATCAGTTCACGATTTGATAAAAAAAGGAATAGTGTCAATAACTGGTCTTCTGGCTGAACGTTGAAACTAGAAAGTGCAAAAAAAAAAAAAAAACAAACCAAGCAAACAACACACTAAAGAACCCCAAACTGCTTTTGATTAAGTTATTCCATTATTTATCTTGTTTTTCCCCATCGGACCGCAATGAAACCGCACAACATTTTCTCAGTTCAGCACAACATGGTTAATTCAATCTGACATCAAATATTTATTGCGGGTATCTATAAGAAAGGCAAAGAGAAAACAAGAGCCTACTTCAAAAAAGCTGACGTTCCCTTTTAATGGTACAGTTCAGAACTCAAAATGCCCTTCCCTGAGCCCAGAACTCTGTGTTCACTCGCCTCCCCTTTACTCCCTGGAGATGCATCACAGACTGCTCTGCTGGTGGCTCCTGTCAGGCTCTCAGTTCATGCTGCTCTACTGCACTCACTGGAGCCACACTGGTACTCCAGAAATCCTCCACAGAGTAAGAACTTATTCCTTCTCCCTCCTTAAATGATTACTTCAGTGTGTTCAGCCAAAGAAAACACCTCCAGAAGGAAACAGAGGTGCTGAAATAGTTCCTGTGTTTACCTAAGCAGCATTTCAGCTAAATCATTATTGTACTCAGCCCAAGGAAGGGACTTGGGTTCCTCTTGCAGAGGTCTTGTAGAGCTGTTCCCTGAAATGCTCTGAAGTGCTTGCAGATACACAAAGCTCCAAACTTATCCTGTAGGGACTTTCAATAAGAGCATACACAATCTTATTAAAGAAAAAGAAGCAAGCAAAACATTGCTTTATATAGATTTATTTACTAGCAGAGTTTTTTTTCTGCCATTATTGAAGAAGTTGGGAAGCTACAAGAGCTCATAAATATGTATATTCATCCACAGAAAAACAAGTAATGAGAAAAACATACATATTTACATACACTGAGAAGCTCTAACTCAGAAAACACATAGAAGGAAAATGTTACAGCACGTATCTTTTAAAGATATTGACTTTTTTTCTAATGTTAAATGAAGTTCTAGAACGAGGAAACTAATTTTTGCCTTGTTCAAATGAAGGTAAATTTAATACCTGGCCATTTTTAAAAGTAAAGTTTTACGTGTGGTGGTTCAGCATTTTGGGCACTTAAAACATGAAAACTTAAAATGCTTCTGACATTTTTTGCAAATACAATTAAGACTGTCTAAAATTCCTCATGACAGTCGTTTTATTTAGCTTCACCTGCCTGAACCCCACAAAGATCTGTTTCTTTGTACAATACAGCTCGAAAAGGGGCATCATATTATTGTGTTTCTATAGGAAAAAACCCAAAGTTGTTTATATGCAAAACTAGAGCAGTAGATAAAATTTGTGACAATTTGTAAGAAATAAATGCAGATGCTCTTCTCAAAGACAATCACATCTGCAGAAACAATAAAAACAATCCTACCTCATTTAAGAAAAAAAAACCTCACAGAATCACTTAGAACAGTGGGCTAGGGGATGCAATATGAGCATTCAGTTAATTTATCTCAATTTGCTCCCAAACCCAGTTATTTCCTCAGTATTCCCACTATGGAGAACAGTAAACTGCAAAAAATATTTGCTTAATGTTCCATTATTCTTACCAAATAAATACAACACAGACAACAATCTCCTACTTACAATCCAACAAACTAGTCCCTAGATGAGCCTTCTGGCCAGTCACTTTAAAAACAGGCAACACCATGGAGGAAAGGACAGAGGGAAATGCAGAATTTTGGGTTTGTCAGTTGCTTCCCATCATTCCCAAAGCCATAAATTTTACATTTCAGCTACACAGTATCATCCCGTAACATAACCAGGTATTTTTATGACACTCAAGATCAGCAATTTTACTTTAAACTGATCTTAAATAGTGTCTCATTTTTTAAATGCCCAATATGACTTGTTTCCTGAAATTATGGGATCAGAAAAGAAAATCAAAGTTTTAGATTTTCCATATATCAGGATGAGTTAAGTAACTAATACGCAAAGCAACAAGTGTTCTAGAACTAATCCTCACTTACAAATGGAAAAAAAGTAAATAAAAAAAAATGGAAATTTACAAATGGAAAAAGGCATCAAAACCCTAAGGGATATGATCCAAGGTCATGGAAGTGCACCCTAGAAACCAAGCACCATACTGGTATTTTTCCAGAAACATTTTCCCTGTCAAAATAATGCTGCCAATTTTCTGCATGGTGTTTTGAAAATTTACCATGCACATACACACACACACACACACACACACACACGCACACACACACACAGTCTTGAATTCTTTTCTTTCCTTTCCACAGACACACAAACATGAACACAGAAGCTTGCAGTGAAGCTCACAAAGGGCTACAGAGAAAGTTGTCTCTGCCCACCCTGGGTGTTGAATATAACAGTGACTGCAGGAATTTACTAAGGAATAAAAATCCCAAGCAGATCTTTGCCGAAGATTGATTTACTCTCCTATATGCACTGACAAACTAGAGTGTGCTTTCTGCAACAAAGAGATTAAAGTCAAGTTTTAGTGTTGTAGAGACTGCTTTGCCAAATGGCCTATTTGTATACATTCACTAATCGAATTATTTTATTCTACAGGTAAATATGATTCACGTACCAATTTTAAAGAAGCATGTACAATTACAGTATTACACCACACATCCAGCAGAGCAGTGCTTCCAGAGATCTATCACTTTTTAACAAATTAATGGTTATGACACTAAGCCTATACTAAAATGCTCGACTCAGTCATGTTCCTTAAACTACCAATTTCTAGATTTTACACTGTAATAAAATATTTAACTTTATGGTCCTGATACCTCACTGGAAGTGCAGGCATTCTTTATACAGTAGCCCCTGAATTAATGGATCCAGACCTTTCCCGTCTCAAACCCAAAGGAACTGGCACTGCCAACCAATCCCATTGCAAAAGAAGACTTCAAAAGCATTGGAACATTTGCTTTTCAGTCAAGAAAGTCAGAAATGTGCTGCACTTTTGCGTGTGGATCATTATCCAGCTAAATCCTCTCTGAATGCCTAACACCACTGTTTCCAAGCAGATGGCATTTAACCAACCTTTGGGGCTATTTTGGTCAGCAGGTTTTATGGTAAATAAGTTTCTTTCACCTGTTATGAAAGTTTGGTGACCTTTTCCTTGATTACCCTCCTACACTTTGGGTGTGAGCAGTGGGAAAGAGGAGCTCACTGGGTGTCTTTGTCAAAAATCCCTCTACATTTGGATGTGCAACAAAGCCAGCTGGAGAATTGCCATTCCAACACCCTCGGTCAAATAACTGCATCACCACACAGCCTCCCGCTGCTGAGGTTTGATGTTTTCCCAGCTCTTAGTGCTAAATGAAAGGACTGGCTCTGTTCTTAAAAACCATCCACAGGTTTCTTTTCCTCACACTTCTCTCATGAGATGTAGTCACTTGTACATTGCCCTCACCACACCTCTCGTGGCTGGAAGAACTCCTCGGGTCTGCTGCCACTAAAATCTGCCCCAAACCAGGGGGGAGAATTAAACCAAGAGGTAAAATTACACCTTGAGGGCTGCAGCACAAAAATATAAACAATTAAGCTTCTTTGTTCTGTTAAGAGCTCAGAGACCAAGAGAATTAGTGGTGGAGAAAGGAAAACAGAGGAGTCAAGTGTGAAGACCTAGAAAAGGATTGAGTGAGGAAAAATCTGGTCAGCTGGCCAAGTGACATGAGAGAAAAGGATAGAGACCATCTAAAGTGAATGGCACAGGGGGATTGTGCCCTATCTAGAAAAGAGCGACAGAAATTAGACCTGCGGGGTGTGGTGCAAAATAATTTATTTCAGATTTTTGTTTATTGAATATTCCTTAGTTTGGTGTGGTACTGATTTCTCATAGCTGCAAAAAAAAAGGAAGAGATGAACTTTGTATGTTACCAGGTAACATAAAACAGAGCTCTGAAAAATAATGACTCCGATTGAGCTCTCCAAATTAGCTGGTGTTTATGCTCACTGTTTCTCCACCTATGAAGATAAATGAGCATAAAAAACATCGCATCATTCCCCAGCAGAGACAGTGTGAGCAGAAGTTCATTACTTTAGCGAAGTTCGTACAGGCAGATGTGATAAGCGTCACAGGAAAGTCTATAAAGCAAATAATACTGCAGAGAGTCCTAGTACAGTGTATAAAAACTGGGGCCGTGTACTCAATCATGCAAGGAAGCAAAACTCTCAACAGCTGCTCCTGAAGCTTCAACGCTGTTTCTGCATACTGAAAGATGCAGAGATCTTAAAGCAAGAAATAGTTTGATCACATAATCAGAGCTGGCATGTATACATGAGAACAAAAAGAAGTCTCTAAAAATTATTTTAATTCTGATATTTCCTAACTCCTGACTGACTTTGCAATACCAGTTTTGCTCTAGGTTTTCTGTATTTATAGAAAGATAGATGAGATTGAGTTATCTTGGAAGGACGGCACTCCTCTCCCTTGCAGTCTTCATTAGTTGTGTTTGGACTTCACACAGCATGACAAGCTGTGTCCAGCAAATAAGATGTGTTATTTTTCTGGTAGTAATAATAATAGCTTTACTCACTCCGAATGAAAAAGCCCCTGTTATTAAAGTGATTTACAGAATGACAGATATTCCTTCATTGACCGCATTAGAACAAGTTTCCTGCTGCTGAGATTACAATTAAAGCTTTCAAAGTTGACATGGGAGAAAGAAGGACTCTATAGAGGTGTCATTTTGGGAAAACAATGATAGGATTGTCATATTTAAATAAAACACTTATATACAGGAATAATTTCTATTAGTCTATTAGATATTAAAGTATTGCCTGTAAGGATATCATGTGAAGTAGAAATAATCATGGCAAGAAAGGAAAACAAGTTGAAAAAAAGCTCAGACATGCAAAAGTGGATTGCAGCTGAGGGAAGGCAGTTTGGTGATGTGGCATGTGCTTTTCCAACATGTGCTGTCTGTGGCTGCAGAACTAACAGGGCCAGGGAATGTTGGTACCTGACAGCGAGCTTGTTGCTCCTGACATGCTTTGTAGGAAGCAACTGCTTTTTAGAGGAGCAGGTGGTGGAGGAGAGAGAGGATATACCACTGGAACAACTCTATTTTAGACCTTTTGTCAAAAATGTTGTCATTGGTGTTACTTCAAAGAACAGAGACAGAAGGACAAGGGGGAGGGTGGAGGGAACAGGAAATGCATAGTGTGGATTTACTAATGCTCTGAAATGCTGTGTGAGGAGAAATTCCAGGAACACCATATGCAGCATTCAGGTCAAAGTCTAGAGGAAAGGCTGYGGATATGGATATTCAGCATGAAGTGAAGAGAGGAAAATATGTGCTTTTAACTTTTTTTAAAACCTGACATGCCTCTTACGAAATTTGCAAATCATCATGTTCCTTCAGTCTCCTCACATCCATAATGCCATCTCTCATCCTTTTTATACCATCACTGCTAGGCAGCTTCTGTACCATATTGATTGTTTCAGCCATCCTTCTGTACATTGTAAATTGATGTCTGTATTTTAAGAATTGAAATAACAAAAATCTGGTAAAAGCTTATGAAACACTCCCAGAGCAGTATGTTAGCCTTTATTACCTGTAACACACAGCTGAAACCACATGCTTATAACTTTTCTCACCTTCCCCACAGCCATACAAGAAGGTTCTTGACAATATGAAGAGCAATGTCAATCTGGCTTTGAGGTCAAAGGCCAAATATATTTGGAAGCATCGCACCAGAAGCTCTCTTTGGAAGGAGCAGAGGGGGAACAGAGGTGCTTTCATGTCGTTGAACCTGTTCTTCAAGTGAATAATGAACTTCTCTATGAGAGCACTAAGAGTACGTATTTCCTTAGGTACAGTCTGAAATTGTGTAAAGTTGCTGCCAGCTCCCCCAAAACCTCACCAAGACCTCACTCTATGGCAGGTAATACTGCTGAAAACAAGATCTCTCACACAGCATTTAAAGATTTTTACAGAGTGCATTCTTGACGAAGCTGCATGGTGTTTGTCTAACCCCAAAATTCTCTCTCTCCCACCCAATACACGCAGTATCAACATCCTGAAGAATTTGTCTGTTGAAATACATAATTCCTGATGAGTGGCACCTCTGCATTCGAATTTATCTTTGATTCTTCTGCCAGTGAGATATGGTTTCTGTTTGTTCAGAATAGAACACCACACACTGCCTGGATACAAGCTGCTGCCTAAGATAAGCTGACTGTAATTTCAGTATACAGTGGTATATTTCTTGCCCTAGAATAATCTGACTTTATAGCATCTGGATGTATGCCAGTTTCTAATTGTTTGTCTTTAGACTGCTGGCTTTCTTCTAATTATTCTCTTCCTGGGATACTTGGCTTATCTACCCCTCATTTTGTGCTAAATATTCCTTATAAAGTCTTCATAAGCCTTCTTGCCTTCTTGTATGTCTAGTATGTTCACTATGAAATAAAGTCTTTGATTATTCCAAGCCTGGCAGTGGAAACCTTTCCAAGTTTTAAAAGCCCATGCTATCTCATTTTCCTTCCTGTAGCCAATAGGCATTTCAGTGATTTCTTGGCATTTGAAACCTGCCATCCCCTCTCATCTAACAAGTTGCTAGGACATTTTACAGTACGTTTACAAGGAATCTGGGAAGCCTTGTTTGTCCAGCAGTGTCTCTTGTCCACTTTGATGCTGAGTTCTAGGAAATGAATACATCTTCCTGGCACTTAGATAATAAATTGTCTTTCCATAAGCACTGGTTTGTCCCTACCTTTCAAATCTGCTAGGGGAAAGTAATTTTTTTTCCATTCTTGTCTTTATATGTGCAAAGCTCCATAAATAGAAAGGGCAGGGACAAATGGCATTTACGGTTCATAGACACCACTATTGAAGGAACTGTATGCAATTTGTGTATATTTTGCACTCTCATCCTTTTGGAGTAAGAACGTGTTTTGGTCTGTGTTGTAATTAGTTTAATAGCACTCCTGATTTCCAGGTTGTGTCCCTAGGAGCCAACATACAATGAACAGATACTGTTATTAAGCCTGGGAAAAGCATCAAGATTTTTTAAAATGTGATTAGTCTGTTGGCTTGTGCTAGTTAATAATTGGGCATCATGTTCACCCTGTCCACTACACAAAAAAACAAAACAGACATCCCAAGAGGCCAATTATAGACAGAGCTATGGATAGCTACCAGTGTTCTTGGAGGAATCAAACTACCTGGTATTAGATAATTTTCTTTTCAAACTGCAACTGGTATTTTATGCACTTTTAAAGATGAAAACTTTGTATACAGATTTCAAAATATCTCTCTGGCTTCCAGAGTAAGCATGTGTCTGCTAAAGAAATTAACAATTTTTATTCATCCTTTAAACCCAAACTATTTATTAATTTATCTATTAATTTATACTAAAAATAGCTCCTTATTATGCTTCATGCATAAGAAGTCTGTCTCAAAAAGGTTACATTTTAATGAGTACATGTTTAAAAACATGGGCGGGAAGTGGAACAATTATTCCGCCCTGGTGTGTGGAGACACCGAGACCCAGAGGCTTAGATTGTGCCTAATGAGCCCTCCTGCTGCTTCAGGCACACTCTGCCATCCACGGGGAAACTGCCCCTTCTCCCACCACGTCATTTCAGAACCTAATGTGAGTTCTTGGAACTTCCAGTGACTGTGACCATGGTGTCACTATTGCTGAAACAGAGAAAATCAGGGAGGAAGAGGCAAAAATCTTTTCAGCACCAAAGATGGTCACTGAAAGACCAGAGATGCCCTCGTGTCCAGTAAGAGTCAGTGCAGCTTTTTATCCTATTTCACCTCTTGATTCAAAGCCTACTGAATTCAATGGTCAGACTCCTACGAGCAATCAAGATTAAATTTTCTATTAAAAACCCAAAACCTCGCAGTTATTTCATATGATGAATCTAACTGTAAGAAAGAGTGTCTTTAAATATCTTGAGATTTAATGGCAATACAGTAGTAATTAATTACAAACCTTCTGAATTATTATTCTAGGAATATACTTTTTAAAACATTTCTGCAGAGTGAAAAAATCTTAACTGAGGGGGAAAAATCAACATGATATTTATAGCTCTCAAGATACATCTTTTTTAAAAATAAACCCCTCTCATTTTTTTAAACAGAACAAATGAGAGCACAGCATGAGCAATAAAATCCACATGAGGCTGTTTTACAAATCTCAATTAAAGAGTCCAATGGCAATTCCTATACTGTATTTCATTGAAAAAAGTCACACCACCACATAAAATTTCTGTAGAATGATTAAAAACTAAAAGAATGAAAGTACGTATTCATGCGAAAAATGAAATCGCTTCAACCCATATTTAGGCTCCTAAAAGTACTGAGAAAATCTGGAAGAACTAGGTTGCTGTAAGTCCTGCGTGTTTGTTAGAATCAAAGAGGCAGATCAGAAGGTATGGCAACTAATGATTGCATGATCAAACCCATTCAGAAAAGTAACTTACATAATTCCCACAAACTTCAAGGGGTTTTCTATGTTTTGTGGTTTGAAAATAAACTCAAAGCAATTCCTCTAGGAAATGTTAAAATGGAATTAAACATCATGACAGAGATTTTGACASTCTGCCCTCCAATAATCCAAATTACAGAAACAGGACTGTGTACATAATGATGTAATTACATGCAGCCATGAACAGTTTAATTACTGCATGCCTGAGCAAACCTTTTTTTAAAAAAATTGAGGGCACTGTTGGAATTTTCTTACTTCTATACCTGACTGATTTTAAGTGCATTGATAGCGTAGTCCTAGATTACAATGTCAGCACATAGAAATTCATTCCCTTCTGGAGCAGCACAAACAAAAAACACACACACACCATGGATTAAGAAGTCACCAATAGGCATTAAGTGATACTTTGTGTTTCTTTCTCTTCTTACAAATATTGGCTGTGGTTGGACAGAACTACAAAAGGTCTTCATCAGAAATTAATATTCACCGAAGTAATTTTGAAATTGTTGCATAGTCAGCTGCATCTTCAGTGCTTAAACACTGCTTAAAGCCTGTCCTTAGCTCTTACACTGCTTATAGAAAGTGTGACACATCTGATGCTCAAAGTGTGTTCCCCTGAGAACTGCACAGTTCTGCAAAAAAAAGCTGCCAAGCCCCATTTCGGGACACGCTGATGCAATGCTGCTCATGGAATAACTGCACTGCAAAGTCATTTGCATTAAAGAAAAACGGGCCTGATTCAATGGAGGGCTCCACACAGGGGAGGTTCTGCAGGCAAGGCAGGGGTTGTTTCAAGTGTACATTTGTAAAAGACTGTAATTTGGATCATGCTGTTAGAGTCAGGTAATAACAGTTTTCCCCGGAGTTTTCCTGCATTTCAGTGGTCACATTTGATCTATAAATAAACTTGACAATTTTACACGTTTTTTTTTTTTAACTTTCTCATTAATACTTCCACTGGATTAGCCAAGCCCAGTGAGAAATACATTTCATAAAATTGCCCAAGGTACATTGCAAGGGATGACCCACATGACATTGTGAAGCTGGGAGGGAGCACTAAACYGGCTGCCCCTCATTATGAGGAAAAGTTAGTGGGGTTTGTGGATGGCAATGGGAAACCAAAAGGGGGTCTTCAATTTTCCATTAAAAAGAAAGCATCCAGATGCATCCCTTAATACGTTTGTACTCTCCTGCTCCTCGCTAAAAAGATATAATGAAAAGTTTTGCTTCTCCTAAATATTTGGCAGCACTGGAAGCTATAGTTAAGTTAAATCTTCAGTATTCATTRCAGTCTAATCAATTAATTAGAATCCACAGTCATGAATATAAGTCCTTGCTCATCCAACCATCTGAAAATCTCACATAAACACCTTAAGAATTTACAACTCTACTTGGGATCCTACATTTCCAGCTACAAATGATTTTAAATTCCACTCCTTTTGATGATGAACATTTGCATCCTCACACAACCTTCCCCTGTTGCATGACCTCCCCAGGCTGGACAGCAGCTTTCCCCAGTCCTGCATCTGTCAGCAAGAGGGCAGCAAAAGGAGCCGTGCTGGAGCTGAGACGGAGAGCAGGTAGAGGGCAATTTAAACTCTAACCCAATAAGGATCTTTTTTTGTTTTATTCTAAGCTTGGCTTTGCCTCAAGCCAATTCTCATTATTAAATGAAATCGATTCATCATTCCATAAGTGGGAATGTGCATTGCCAAAAGGGAAACCACCCAACTTCACTGACCAGTAAATTGCTCACAGACTTTTACAGAGAAACAATTTTTCTTTGAAAACAACATTCATTTTCTGTTCTTGATTAAAACAAAAAGAGACCTTATACAACAATTCTTAAAGCCATGCTTCTGTTAATATTAATACCAAAAGTAAAATATCTTTGAGACCAAAAGGAAGGCAACTCTGCTCTGAGAAGCAGCACAGAAAATTAAAATTCAGAAACCTTCCTCAGTCTGGAATCACTTTAGACCTGCACAGTTAAAAGTCTATTCAAGAAAAAGTCCTTTTCCTCCATATCATCAGTTCTTTACATTACACTAATAATTTAAGCACTGCCCTGTCTAGCAATTAGCTTTAAGTATAATTTTAAGTGCAGMAGCACCTTGAAAATTCATCCTTGGGGGGAAAAGCATCTCAAAATGGAGATTATAATTTTACGGGGAGAAGGATGGCAGCAGCCAGGCAGATGACAGAAGGAGTGTTGCCACCCCCACGTGCACTACTGGCACACATTCTCTCTCAGCATTCCTCTTGGCAGTTTCAGCCCATTCACTGGAGTTACTGCAGGACATGTTGGAATAACTAGTGGTACATCCCATGGAAATGCAATGATAACTCATGTCAGCTCCACCGGGGCCTGCTTTTAAAACATACTTTAAGACAACACTAATTGCAGAGAAAACCCTATTTGCTTTAGATTTTATTTCCAAGGGTTCAGCTGTTTATCTCCCTGCAGATCCAAACATTTACTGTACTCTGAGAGTTCACTGTACTCTAGCAATTAAATTAATGGCTGCAGCAACAGCAAGAAATCCTTTAAACCCCTGTGGGCTTGTTCCTTTGATTAGACTAGATCAGTGAAGCTACAGCTATTTGCAGGCAGATTAGATAGGCTCGGTTTTTATTGCCATTTGCACTAGAGATTGAAAGGTCATGTTTGTTGACATCTTACCAAAACCCATCTGTGAAAGTTTACTTTAAAAGTTATTCTTCAGGAAGATTTTTAATTTTTAAAGAGTACCATATGGATCTAAGAGGAAGAAATGACCTAACCAGAGCAATACAAAGCAGAGCACTCCACTTTTGCAGTAAGCAGCAGAACGTATCTAGYACCCACACATATATTTTCTCTTCTCTAAAAGCAAAGTTTGAACAAATTACAAAATATCTGGTACTATTCATATTAGGCTTTGGGGATGAATCATAYGATAGTTCACGATCTGCATCTCTCTGATCTTGTTTTGGCTGGAAGAATGAGTGTCCTGTCTGCCATGTTATTTTTAAATGCATCATATTTTTTTCCAGTATTAAAGAATGTTTATGATGATGATGCCATAGGTAGCAATGAGCATCTCAGAACGCCTTACAAGCAYTAATGTTCCTATTCGAGGTGTCAAATGCCAAACATTCTGGTATCGGAAAATATCTGCTCAGCCTTCTGAGAACAGCACTGCCATTCCYGAGTTTCTGAGGCAAAAATAAAAGAATAGGAAATTTAGTGGCAAAGCTGGGAAGTGAATCCAGCCTTCTGCAGACCTTATTGCCAGCCTTAACAATGAGATCATCACTGTCTCACATGATTTGCTTCTTTGCACTAACACAACCGTTGTGCTTGAGTGATAATAATGCTTCAGGATTTCCCCAACAAACAGAACATTGACACTAAAGCCAAACAAAAACCTATAAAAAGTGAGTTCATCAATTATTTGTACTGCTGGGAAACAGCAGTAAACTAATGGAGTTTTGATCAAAAAGGGGTGGTATTCCAGACAATCTACCCAAACAMCACCACCTTTCCCTGAACCCATTTGCTCCATGCTCAGCCCAACTCACAGCTCCACTGGACATCAATGCTCAAACTACTGAACTGTTTGCTTGCTTTAATTTCAGCAGTAAAGTCAATAATAATAATCAAAAAACCCACGGTCTAAAAAGAAAGTGCTGTGTCATTTGCTACCACATTATTTACATCACCTTTTTTTTTTTTCTTTTCCTTCTTTCAGGTTTAAATTCATATCTAAACAATTCATCAAAATAAGTATTGTGATAGATAAGATTTCCTTCCCCCAAATGAGATTTCTGTATCTTGGTTTAAAGAAAGAGGGCAGATTTTGAGATATTCTGAATTTTTAATACTTGATAATTTTTATAGTAAAATTCATTTAAGCAACTATAGAGAAAACCACCAAAAACTATACATTTTACAAATGTAAAATATTTTACCCTTTTTACCGTGCAAGTTTCACACCAACTTATTCTACTCGTACTGTACTGCCAATAGTGGGAYGGCCTCAAGAAAACAAAACCTTTAATTAAACTCTTATGAGAGGATAAAAAGAAATTATACTTTACTTTTTACTTAATCATATTAAAATAGGTCTCTTAGGCCATTGCATTATAACTGTGTAATCTCACTCACTGCCTGTGCTCTGGTGTGAAGCAGATGTCTTCAATTCTGCTCACAAAGGCATCACTTTCTGTATGGATTTATGTCTCCTATGGAGATGAAAGGTTTCTATGTCTAATTTTGAAGGATGTGACTCAACCCGAAATTTTCAGATTTAAGACTACTTATTCAGTACTCATTCCTACATCCTTGTGGCAGCTCCGGAAACTCTAGTCATTTTTTCCTCTTTTAATTGATAGTAAATAGAATTATGCTAGAATCATAATTAAAACAAAACAAACTCAAAAAGGATATATGTTACTATTTCCCAGCAGATTAAAAAAATTATCTTTATTGGGATATATCCTACTTTCTTAAAACAGCATATAAAAATTCATCCATAAAAAACATCTCTTCTTTGGTCAGTCAGCTCTTGAAAATCTATTTTTKCTGTCATGAGTGTATTTTATTGTTTAAAAAATTTGAAGGGTGTGGAGGTTTAGAAAAGAGAAGACAGGAGACCAATGCCACACATCTTCCTAACAGTCACAAGATCAAAAAACTCCCTTGAAGTATCTTTCAAAACATCCAAAGGCAAAATTTCCRGACTGTTCCTTCTGTGTTTCTCATTATCTTGGCTCCCCCAAAGAATGCCATGAACAGCCAGGGCCGAGTTGTTTTCGACTTCCAGAAAATACACAGCTCAAAATCAAGCACCAGGAGTTCTTCATTTCCATTTGATATTTTTCAAATATTTATATGGCACTACAGAAATGCGTTCTAAAGTAAAATGCAGGATGTAATAAAACTGATCTTAAATGTTTTCCAATTTCAAAAACCAYGAAGTATTTTATGGCTTCTATACCTGCAGCTTTTCAGTTCAATATCTGTGCAGGAATCCACTGAGAACAAGCATGTAAGAAAACCACAAGGCAGCAAGAAATGTGGGTTGTGACTTACCTCCCGATATCATCACTCCTTCATTTCTTCACACCCTGCAGCACAGCCTCTACTTCATCACACCTTTGCTAAGGAGTCTTAGCAAAGGTGTTATTATTTCATATGTAAGGCAGTAGCTACAAAAATATCTCCTAGACTTAATTTTTGTACATCTTTGCATTCTAAAGGGGGAGAGAAAGCAAGAAACCTACTGGGTAAAGTTTCTGTGTTTGTTTTCTAAAGAACAGCTGCCTCCTACCAGAGAATAAAAAACCCTTTGCTTCAAGTGAAGCCTTCTAACTCTTCCCAAAAATCTCCACTACAGTTTCAAAGTAAAAATTACTTGATTCTCTAAACAAYAAAGTTCACAAAAGAGAAATGAGGGAATATATCAACTCTATGGCATCTTTGATTTTTTTACTTGTATACTCTCTTTATGCCATGCACTGGTAACAAAACAGGCAAGTTAATCATTCAGTCAACTGATATAATTCAATAAACCACTGAACTTGAATACTCATCTTGGGTAATAGCAATTTACTAGTTGCATGATTGGCACAGTTCTTTGGAGAGAATTCAGTTATAAAAATGACATTTTGTCTGCCTTTCTTTCTAGGCTCCAGTCTCTCATTTTGGGTTCTAAAATAAAAATTAACACCAACCCCAGAACCATGTTTATTTACTTTTCCTCAYGTTTCACTGTCTTTAAAAGTCAGGCATAATGCAACCCTCAACCCGGAGTGACTAAAGAAACATGGACCACTAACTTCAGTTTACAAAATGTAAATATGTGTTCATCTAATTACTACATGTGGTCCAGAAAAATGGTGTTACATTCAGATGCATTCTGTAGGAAGTGAACCCATTCCTTCCTCTTCTTCTATGTTAACCAAGTTGTAAACTTTACCAGCCATTCTTTCTTTCCTCAGTTTGGAGTAAAAGGCTTTATCTTAAGCTGGAAAGGAAGTTCTTGTACCGAGGAAAGCCCATTTGCCATTGTTTTGTAGTGACACAGCTTCCTAGAAAATTTGTCAAAAGTATGACACCTACCAGATGTTGCTTCTCGGTGGGAAGCCTCTCCAATTGCCTAGCAGATATGTTTCTCTTCCTCACAGGGTTTTTCCCTAGGACTTTCTTTTTTTTTCTTTTTTTTTCTTCCGAATCTTATGGCATTAAAAGATGCTTCAGTTATCTGCAAAATGTGAAAACTTGCATATTAAAATATTTTGGTGCCCAGTTCATGAAACCATTAGGGTCCTTTGCTGTCATTGGAGTGGGAGGCAAATTTTTGTGATTTTTTCTGTCCCAGATTAGCCCTGGCTAATTTTTCTAATGCTCTTCAGTCTAGAGGATGATTTCAGGTTTTACCACCACCAATTCAGAGAAAACATGAATGACATTTGAGTTCTTCCTGCTTAAGGACACCAGAAAATTACAGGAAAGTTTCACACAATTGATATTTTAATATACTGGCAAATAGGCAGATGGCAATGAGGTAATACTGTGGAAAATGTGTAGTTATCTGCAATCAACAAATTGGTTTTAAATTTAGGTTGCTAATTTGTCGTATTTGAACTTACACAGTTTGTGAACTCCTGCAGTATCACCCAGAGAAACATCCCTCTAGAAGGACTTGGCTGCACATGTTTTCACTCTTGTTTTATTACAGATCATTGTTTTAATCCATAATCTGGTTGTGCTGAATGAGGTCCATTTTCAAGATATTTCCTTGTAATCAAACACTAACAGGTACAGGATCTAGGATAAGAGTCTATGGACCTAGTCACTAGTGAAAGCACTTCCTAGAGGAAATATTATCCACGCTATTAAATCTACTATTGTTTAAACCCAGTGATTTCTGTTAGATAGCAAAAAAGAGACTGGCTAAAAATAGATATAAAAGCCTGCAGATATTAAAACCCTATCATGCAACTATATTGATGACAAAATACAGTATGTATGGTCCCCAACAGCCTGGAGCTGGGATTCCAGTCCCAACCACATCACCTTGGCAAGTCTGTCACTGGCCTTTACAAAGCCTTTGGAAGGTGCCAGGAAGTGGCACAGTATGGATGGACATGTGCCCCCTGAGGAGTCTGTCTGTGCTGTGCTAACAGTGAGGCTGAGGGGTGGGCAACAGATCACACAGCAAACCACCCCTGAAGAGAGAACTGGATCAATCACAGCATAACAGCAGTTTTCCAGGAAGGATGTGTAAGATGAGCTGAGCACAGGCCACAGACTGACAAAACTTCAGAGCCAACTAGAGGAGAAAGAATTTCTTACAGCCATTTCCACCAAATCAGACAGTGTAAGGGTGACCAGCCTGCCCTCGTCCTGTCACCCAAAGTGGCCTTACTGGGCACAGCCTCCGCCAGGAACAGGCTGCAGACACTTCTCCAGTATGACACCCACAAATGAAGAGATGTTTTATAACACAGATTCTTGAAAATACAAAGATTAAAGTACAGCRCTTCTGCCGATTGCATTTATTCCTACTCCTTGGATAACACTTGGGGAATATTCTTTTCATATCTTCTTTTATTTTCAATTTAAATGAAGTGGCATTACCAGCATGTTAAAGAGTTCATTCATTAGAATTAGAAACTTTCTTATAATACTATAATAGCTTTTCCTTGATAATAGCTTTTTAAATTCTCTAACTGCATATTTGTATACATATACACATCTTCCCTCCACTTCCAATGCATCATATTGAAGTACAGCACATAGATTTCTGTATTCCAATACTGGCAATTCATGGATTTCCAGTGTGGTTAATTCACCCTTACTGACAAAATTCTCCATGATATTCATTTCACACAGAGAACCATCATATTTCATTAACTCCTTCAAACATATTGCTAAAATCTGGGATTTTTTTTTTTAAGCCTTTGTACATTTTGGATTAATAGAAAGTCCAAAACCCCTAAAGACTTTAGTGTTCAAATGAATAGAAATGGCTTTTTGATCTTAAAATTGCAGCAATTATCAYATCCCATAAATTGCAGGAAAATCAAGTGGCTTGAATAAACATTACTTGCTTCCCCCCAAAAATTGGCATCTACCATTTGCCTCATTGAATGCTAAAGCATACAAGAGAAAAGACTGGTTTTATTCTTCATGTTAAATTAAGTAGATCAAGTTTCATTAATAATATGTGCATATTATTAAGAAACTCAGTTAAGTCTTGATTTTTCAAGAAAAGTAGATAAATCAGGATTAAGTCTAATTTTTTACCATCAATAAGACAAGTAAAAAATGCTGCATACTTTTTAGAATTGCAAAACTCAGGGATGAAGTCCCTCAGGCCTTAATTTCCCAGATGTCAAAGACTCTCAGGCATTTCAATAATGTTTATTGAATCATCTCATAGTACTTCTCCACAAGCATAGAACTCTTCTCCTACTATGCAGTGTTGGTTTTAACCCCTAAATTTTAAAAATACAAGGCATCACAGACTAGGAACACATTGATTACACATCTTACTCTCAGAAACTTTCTGACAGTCAAGATTTCTRCCGATGCTTTTTCTCCCTCCCCATTGTGTCTTATTACTCTCCAGCACATTGCTTTTCACGGCTTGATAAAAGTTTCTTTTCTATTTGAACATCCCACGGCAATCCATCATTGTCTAAGGCAGGATGGGTGTAAGTTATATCCTCTCCTCAAAGAATAACCTCGTTGCCCCCTTTGATAGCGACGTTCACTTTGATATCATCGTGTCGGTATTTACGACAACGAAGTGTCAGGGACAGAACAACATTCTCCTCCACCACGACTGCTGAGGTGGAAGAAGTTACACACCAGAGATTTAGGTGAGTCAATGTGCCAGGTACTCTCAAATCAGCAACAAATATATATTGGTTCTGGCTTGATATCACTGCRCTACGTGGTCCAAAACCGTAATTAGTTGATCAAATCACATGACAAGTTTGTTTATTCACCATCTGTCAGTACCTCTAGGTGGTCACCTTCTTCCAGAAGAATATCTCTGCCTGTATTCTTGCTTTCCCAGATGTTATGGTGATTTTTCCTATCCGTATCCTATCCATCAAAGCCATGTAACAACCTGCTGGAAGCAGACACAGCAATGTTGGACAAATTTTCCGCAAAGCCTTTTGCTATCTGCCGGGAGGCAACAACAGATTTAGYACAATTCAGCTTAATGATACTAAAACATGCTCTTCCAGCTGGAATGCTCAAAGACACACTCGGAGCATTATGAATTGTTTGGGAAGGCTGAAAACAACTTGGAGATTCTCATTCTTCTGGCTTCTGCTCTTCTGGAGACTCACTGCCCTTCCAATGTCTAGAAAGTGCATCTGTCTCCCATTAATGGGCTTGAAGAAAGACAAGTGAGAATAGCAATACTGTGTGGGAAAACAAACATCTTTCTTTCCTCCCAATGCAAAACGAGTGATGTGTAAGTTTTCTCTCCCCTTCCCCCCAGTATCTACAGAGCACAGGGGGCAATGTTTTTACAGCCCCTCCAGAACAGATGCAGCWGCAATAAGACTGTTGTTTACAGACCCGAATGCTAAAAAGGAAGAGCACAAGGATATAGCAATAGAAATTCAATGCAGATGACTAACTGGAGAAGTCTGTCAGCAAAGGAGAGAAGTGAACACTTTCTCATGAAGAAGAAAAAGTCCAAGGAAAATTTGGGTTAAGCATTCCTTAAAAAGATATACTAAAATAGAGTTTATTAACACGATATTTTTGAATTTTCAGAAATAAATGTTTTAATAATTGTGGGCTCTTAAATTGAAATTAAATATTCTTCAAATAKTCTTTTATGTTCAAGAACAGGACAAACCTTTTTGACTGAATCAAAACAAAAATGTTTGGAAAGTTTGCATTCTTCCTCAGCAAATAAAAACGTAGGATGGAAAATGTTGTTTCTACTCAACTGTTTTAAGCAGCACACATGGCTATTGCTGTTAAGCCCATCATCCAATTTCAAATACATTTCTGCTTATTGGAATATGAACTCAAATGTTCTCTGTTAGTTCCTCATTAGTTCATCTTAGTRTACTTTCAGTAAACTACAGTTTAATGTACTTACAAAAAAGAAGTTAGATAAACAATTCAGAGTCCAGCAGACTCTTACAGGGTCACTGTGTGACATACAAATACCTCCCAAACATATGCTTTGACAGAAACCACCTTTTAATTCTCAGTTTATTTATTGGTAATAGTACTGTGAAAGAGCTGGACAGAAAAGCAGCATAAAGTCTGTTGAGAGGTGACTTCAGGGTTGCCATGGAAATTTGTCTGTGAGCGTTCCTCTGTGTGTACTTGGGTGTCAAGAAATTCTGCATTGAGCAAATTTAGCAGATAAGGAGTCTGGTTTAGGCTGAAGAAGCTTGGAGAAAAAGCCTGCATCCCACAGCCAAATTTTGCAGAGAAGTTGGCACTAGCAACGTTTTTAAATTTCGGTGAGCATCTTACTACTATGAACAGTTGATGTGTAAAGCCAAAAGCCCCATGTCACCCTCACTCAGCCAGAGCACAGCCAAAAGCACCAGATCGCCCTCACTCAGCCACAGCACAACCA